>CM053409.1:33763141-34102195 GCA_028644305.1 Xerus rutilus
CAGGAAGTTAAATCAAGAATCAATAAATGGGATGGCATCAAACTAAATAGCTTATTCACAGCCAAGGAAATGATCAAGAATGTGAAGAGAGAGCCTACAGAATGGGATACAATCTTTGTCACCTGCACCTCAGATAGATCATTAATCTCCAGGATATACAAAAAAACTCAAAAAACTTAACACCAAAAAACCAAATGCCCTAATCAATAAATGGGCAAATGAACTGAACAGACACTTGACAGAAGATGAAATATGAATGGTCAAAAAATATATGAAAAATTGTTCAACATGGGTTGGGGTTGTGGCTCAGTGGTAGAGCGCTTGCCTAGTGTGTGTGAGGCCCTGGGTTCGATTCTTAGCACCACATATAAATAAATAAAATAAAGGTCCATTGATAAGTAAAATTAAAAAAAATTTGTTCAACATAACCAGTGATTAGAGAAATGCAAATTAAAAATACACTGAGATTCCATCTCACTCCCATCAGAATGGCAATTAACAAAAATACAAGTAACAAACTGGGTGCAGTGGCACATTCCTGTAATCCCAGCACTTTGGAACTGTGACACAAGAGAATCACAAGTTCAAAGGCAGCCTCAGCAATGGTGAGGTGCTAAACAACTCAGTGAGACCCTGTCTCTACATAAAACACAAAATAGGGCTGGGGGTTCGGCTCAGTGGTCAAGTGCCCCTGAGTTTAATCCCCAATACCAAAAAACAAAAAAAAGAATACAAGTAACAATAAATGTTGGTGAAGATGTGGAGAAAAAGGTGCACTCATATATTGCTGGTGGAACGGCAAATTGGGGCACTCAGAAAAGCTGTGTGGAGATTCCTCAGACAACTTGGAATGAAACTACTATTTGACCCAGTAATCCCACTCCCCGTCATATACCCAAAGGACTTCACATCAACATAATATGTTGATACAGCCTTATCAATGTTTGTAGCTGCTCAGTTCACAATAGCTAAGCTATGGAACCAACCTCGCTGTCCTTCATTGGATGAATGGATAATGAAGATGTGTTACATATAGTCAATAGAATATTCTTCATCCATAAAGAAGGATGAAATTATGGCATTTGCCAGTAAATGGAGGAAACAGGAGACTATCATGGTAAGTGAAATAAATCAATCCCCCAAACCACAGACTGAATGTTCTCTCTGACAAGTGAATGCTGACTCACAATTGGTGGGGGAGGGGAATAGAGGGTAGAGGTTCACTGGATAGGACAGTGGGGAGTGGGAGGAATGGAGGAGGGTAGGAATGGGAAAGAAACTAGAATAAATCAGACATAACTTTCTTATATTCATATATGAATACAGGATCAGTGTAACTCCACATCATGTTCAACCACAAGAATGGGATATTGTACTCCATGTATATATATATCATATCTCAAAATACATTCTACTCTCATGTATAACTAAAAAGAACAAATTAAAAAAATAGTAACAAGTGACTGCTGAACAAAAAAAAAAAAATGCTGGTGATATGGCTTAGTGGTTAAGTGTCACTGGTTTCAATCTGTGGTACCAAAAAAGAAAAATATAGTATATATAAGTAGGATCAGTACATAATAATAAATGTTACATTTATATAGAGATATCGTGAATGAACCTATAACATGACCTCACGGGGAGGAAAAATGAAGCCAGACATGGGGGTGCATGCCTGTAGTCCCAGGTACTCTGGAGACAAAGGTAGAAGGATCACTGCAACCCATGAGTGTGAGACCAACCTGAGTAACACAATAAGACTCCATCTCAAAAAAGTAGAAGTGCAATAAAATTAATAAATCCTCCTTCATAGTAGGAATTCCAAAGAAATCTGTATCTTTTAATTATTTCTAGATCAAGCAGATGAAAAATTAATACAGATATAGAAAAGTTTTAACATGTTTGATCTAGTAGTATTCTATACTCTATATAATTTACATTCTGCTTACACACATGGATAATATTTACAAAAACTGATCACACATATATTAGGCCATATGGTAAGTCGCCATCATCCTGACTACCCTAAGAAAATAAAAAGAGAGCAAAATTGGAAAGGAAGAAACAGCACCAAAGAACCTAGTACAAGTAGTTGAGCATAACATGAGCATATATAGCAAGCTGGCAGAATATTAGATTCATATGCAAAAAATCAATTGCATTTTATAGAACAGCAACAAAGAGAAAATATAATTTTTTCAAAAACAACCTAGTAGTAGTGATAAAAAACTCTAGTATATACTAGAGGAAATCTAATAAAAGACACATAAAACAAAATTTTAGCACTTTTACAAAATAATTTAAGGAAGGTCTAAATTAAGGGAGTGATATTTTATATGTAGATAGGACCAAAGTTAAAAAGATACTAAATGTCCTTAAAATTGATCAATAGCTCAATTGATCAATAGCTCAATCCTCAAATTAATCTATAGCTTTAATGCTGCAGAGGAAATTCAGAGTTTTATATGTAGTTTTTAAATCCAAACTTATTATGTGCATAGAAAAGAGCTAAGATTAGCTTAGATATTCATAAGGAAGAACCAGTAGGAATGTTTATCCTAATAGATATTAAGAATTATGATAAAGTCAGAGTAGTTAAGAAAATGATATTGACACATGATAGACAGGTTGATCAATGACAGAATACAAGTTCAGGCTTAGAAGAAACTATGCCTGAAGTGGCATTACAGATCATGGGGGAAAGGAAAGGCTACCCAGTAAATATTGCTAGAAAAAAATGTCAATCCATAAAAAATAAATAAATTAGCCCCTTGCTCTTACCATATTAAAACCAGTTTTTAGTGCTTTAAAGTCTTCTCTGTGAAATATAAAACCAAAAATTTTTGAAGAAACTATAGGAGAAATCCCTCTGAGACTAGTGAGAAGGAAACTTTCCTAAATAATTTGTAGGAAAAAAAATTAACCACAAGAAAAGATTAATAAAATTGACTAACAACTTCTGTAACTCAAAAGAAAATGACAAAAACAAATCACAAAGGAGATATTTACAAAATATGTAACCAACATAAAGTTTTTGTCTCAAATATATATAAAAAAAATTTTGTCTTGAGTCAATAATAGTTACCATACAGAAAATTAGGCAGAATAGACAGAAAATACAAACAGAAGTTTCACATAACAGGTAATGTTCTGCCAAGGAAAATTAGAAAAGACTCAATCTCATTAATAATGCAAATGTAAATTAAGATGAAATGAAATGCAATTTACAAATTTCCCAAAATTATTTTTGTGCTTTATAATTTGAAAAAGTATATTTAAATACATCTGGCTTTCAGTGAGCCTGAGTGGTGGATGGATAAGTTAGTTATCCATAGTTGGAGAAGTACTTAAATAAGAAACTAAATGTCTAAGAGACTAAGTCATCTAAACAGACCCATACAACCAGTTGCATGGTTTGTACTTGAATCTAACTCATTGTCTACTATGTTCCCTATACTATTTTACCTTTAAAGATAATAATAAGCTTATGTCTGTAAAATGTTTCACCACTTTCAAAATGCCTTCCATATCACATCATCTGTTTTGATTCTCACACTCACACTTGAGTTTCTTTAGTATATTTCTTCCTTCTCAGAACACACATAGAGCATAATTTAAACCAAACATGATCTGAGCTGTCAACATTTAAGATCTTTCTGTTAAAAATTTTTCTAGATAATCAAGTCAAAAGTAACAATAAAATAATTGTTTTTGTTTTATTGACCCCATGGTAATATTCATAGCTTTATCTAAGAAATAAGCAAAATTAATTATTTTGAAAACTTGATTGGGGAGGGAGAGGAGAACAACTGAATGAATGGATGGATGGATGGATGGATGGATGGATGGATGGATGGGTAAAGGGTCCAAACAGCTTCAATTCTTTGGGGCTTTGTGAAAATAGTAAGGAATTCTGTTCTTCCCCACTGGAAAGCCATTTATGTCACATCTAATAGAAAATGGGAGATATTTACAGAAAATTTCCTTTAAATATACTATACATATAATGAGCATCATTCAAATAAATAAAGTAGTAACCCCAAGCAGTATGGTTTATATCCATTCTTATTTGTAAACATTGTGCTTAAATTTTTCTCTCTCTTACCCTAATATCCATGTGATATTGCCAGTGAATGGTAGTCTGGTTATAGGCAAACTACATCTCACATCCCATTAAGCCCACCTGCTTGCACTTGGCAGGATTTGGCCCTCGTTGCTGCTCATTAGAGGCTCTGGCAGAGAGAGAGGGTGGGTGGAAGAAGCAATGAAACCAAGGCCTGAAAAGTGAAACTGAGGTTTAGGTTTTATATGGGGTTTTATTTGGTGAGCGGCTACACTGCTTTTCATTATACCAGATAACAGGTTGCTGGCAGCATATTTAAGAGATATGGAACTTTTAAGGGGCTGAAAATGAAATTAAAGCTTGATGAAATAAATTCTAATCTGTGCCTCGCGTTCCTATGTGTGCCAGGAAATGAACACGCTGCTGTTTTAATTGTAATGCTGTTCCCTTAAAGGCAGCAGCAGTATCCACTTTGCTGCACATGGGGAATCTAGGAAACAATGCCATTAAGAGTTTATATGCCATCTTATGCTCCACTTTCTTCATAACATTACATCAGTTCTACAGGCATTTTCTGCCCCATTTACCAAACTGGCTCCAGTCAATGAAGTTTTGCATTATATGCCCCCAGGGAAGAAAATAATGCAAGAGTTTTACTGTCCATGTTAATGCCATTTAATACATTACTCAAACACATACTTAAGACCAACAGTTTTGATTACACAACTTTGGTTTAAAGTGGCTTCCAAACTGACTTCTTAACTGGCAACTTCTCAACAGTGCACGTCTTCTCAAACTTCTTTTTGGCGGAAGGTCAAAAGAATGCAGTTTGAGAAGCGTCAAATGCTCTCTGATGTTTGTTAAAACGTCATTGTCTAAAAAAGAAAGAGAGAAAGTGGTGTCCGGATTGTTGGTTTTGCTTTGTTTTTTTTTTAAATTGTGTTTAAATGTTGCTTAAACTAGAATTAATCCTCCCCTACCTCTTGGGAGGCTAATGTCTTGGAAAAAATGGTTTACCATTTTAAAAATGACATGAGTCCAAAAGTTGAGTTTGAAGTAGGAGTGAATAGTGAGGTAGAACAGCATTCCATCTCTTTTTTTGGAAGACTTGGATTTCACTCCACTTCTTCTGAGTAGAAGAAAACAGATCTGTCTTTTCTCTGTTTGGATAAGGAGGGGAGAGGGCTTAAAGAAGAGAAACACTTCCAGTACCAGCTGTTCCCCAACTCAAGCCCTGCATAAATTTATTCTTTCCTGAGTTGAAGATATTAGAACAAAACTCTCCAGAGAGTGAAAAATAGAAAGTTAGTCAGTGAAACCAGTTTATTCTAAGTTACACATTTTTAAAAACAGAACAAAACAGCTAAGGGATAAATTAAGGACAGTTCAATCCAGAATCGATGATAAGAACAAAGTTATCTAAAAGATGCTTTGGGCTACAGTCTAGTGGGAGAACTTTCTAGGAATTCCCATGAGATAAACCCCATGGTCCAGTTCTTTTTACAAGGGTCTCCAATGTTTTGTAGCAGATATCACTAGCTTTGTAAATCAGATAATACCATGTCAAGGTTAAGGTTAAGGAGATAGCTCTTTTTTTTTTTTTAATAAATGCGGTTTTAATCTCTAGACTTAATAGTGTTACTATCAGAGACTCAATATCACAATTTAATATCTAAATTTAATATTTAGAGATTCCCTATCAAGTTTAAGGTCTCATTTAAACTTTAACCGACAAATATATTTCTGACTACATTTGCAAAGTGAGTTTAGGTTGCATGTGTTTAGACTCAGGAAGAATTTAAATATTTCGGCATACAACTTTGAGTAAAATCCAAATGAACAAGGATGTCAAAAGAGTTTTAAAACAATGTTTTAGCACAGCTGCATATTTTGTTTTGGCCTCTGACAATATATCAAACAAGCTAAAATTCAGTTTTCTCTCACCCCACCCTTTCCTTATCACAGAATGTTGATTGGACAACTCATTCTCTTCTTTAATGTCATACCAGATACTTTCTTCACCAAATTTTTTCATTTCATTCAAAGGCATAGTTTTCTGAATTTGCTCAAACAAAAGTTCTATGTCTTTTTCCTTATACTCTAGTATAGTTATTATATTATCAACTGCATTTTTTAATCTTCCCAGAGCATCCTAAGCTCTGCTATGTGAAAGATCACAGATTTTGGAACTCAACAGACCTGTACCACCCCCATGTCTATTAAGTGTGTGTCTTTTAAACTTAATGATTATCAATTTCCTCATCTACACATGAAATCATCCTTTACGCATAGTGTAAAAAAGAGAGATACTGTAAAAAGATGGCATCAGCAGACAGTAGCTCTTAAAATGAGGACCTAAGGAAGGTAAGATGAGGATGTACCAACATGCCATTCTTGCCTCTTCTAAATAGAGCGCATGTGTGCTGGGCCTGAAGACTGTGGAAGCAGCAGATGGTCCACAAGAGAGCAGGGAGAGTGACTGGCTACAAGTCCACTTCCCAAGTGACTAACTCCTCTGGGCAAAGGAAGCGAAGCCTGAAATGTTGGGACTGCAGTGAGGGGAAGTCAGCCCGACAGACTGGGTTGCCTTTCTTGTCCTTGGCATTGTAGCAGCGCACGGTCTTCTGTTGTTCCTGGAACCACTCAAGCATATAATGAATGGAGTACCAGTGATTGGAAACGGTCGGCCCTAGATGATATTTCCGCAAGTTGTTTTCTTTCTACAACTTGGTAATGGATTTTTCTAACTTTAACAGGATGGTTGAAGTGTCTCTTGATTTTATGTGCTGTTGCCCTCTCTGGATCCAACTCTGTCCAGTTATCATGTCATTTTTTTCAACACTGAAAATCAACTACTCTCCAGAATCTTAAATGTTTTCCTTAGAGAGTTACATGATCCTGAGCAAACAAATAAACGCAAGAGCCATTCTGGCTTTTCTGAAGAAATTAAAGCGCTTTTTTTGTTCTTTTTGAATGAGTTCAGTTTTGGGATCTGTAGCTTAGGTTCACTGAATTCTGCAGAGGTCAGGGGAGAGTGAGGAATGCCTGACAGTCTTTGGGCAGGAGGGAAATGGAGCTGTGAGGCTGATCCTTTCAGGGTACCAACACCTGGGGGCCAAGGAAAGGGTGAGACAGAGGTCCACATTGTGCCTAGGAAGTGACAAAGCACTGTGAAGACAGATTAGGAAGAAGAGTGTGGGTTAAAATCCCAGCTTTGCTAGCTGGAGGCATGAACTTAGACAAAATTGTTAAAATCCATGAGTTTCAGTTTTCACATCCTTTTAGTACGGTGAGGGTTCAGGTATATTGTGTGCTTCTTACGTGCTAACCACTATTCTAAGCACATCACCGGCAAAGTTCCTTTTAATTTTCGCAGCATTCCTATGAGTTATGAAGCAAATAGTATTATTTGGATTACAAAAAAGTGACAAAACTAAAAGGAAAGATACTTGGTCAAAAACAAAGTTAGTAATGACAGTTTGAATGTAGGAAGTTTGGCTTTAATGTCTGTGTTTTTGGCTACCAATGTGTAACTAAGTCACTTGATATATTGCCTGGCATATAATGAGCATTTAATAATAAGAGATTTTGATATTCATTCATCTAATATATATATAACATATTTAAATATATATTTCATATTTGAATTTTTAAGGTTTGTTTCTAGAACTTTGAGCAAGATATAGCAACCTCAATCTGCTAAACAATTAATGAGTTTGAGAATTTGTTAGCATTGATAGCTATTCTAATTACTGATTTGGGAGGATCTATTTCCCTCTAAATACTTAGCATAAACAGGGAAAATTAAAGAGATGCTCTGGAATTACTCTATATATGAGGTAAGGGTCTTTTCATTTCCCCTTTGTTCCTTAAGATTTGATTTTCTCTCATAGAAAGGGGAAAGTAATTGAAAATGTTGTTAACTTTTATTATTATGCTCTCATATTTCACTTTGCTTATATTGATATGACCTTATGCTTCTTTTTCCTCTAAAGTCTTTTTTTTTATTATTCATATTTTCTTCTAGTCACTCTAAGTGCCTGGGTTTCTGTGCTCAAAACAGGGCAAGGGCAGAGTTCTGACTCAGTGTTCACACACACTCAGGTAGAGTGCTTTCTTCCATTCCCATGGACACAAACCAACACCAGATCTTCATCACTGTATGGCAGTCATTCTCCTGCCTCATTTGTCCACCCTATCATTCGTCACCCGAGGCCTATACAAATTTAGTAATGATAAATCAATGAATTAATTTCAAAACTTCAATACACAAAGTACTGAATTAACTAGCTTTATTTTCATATTTTAAATTAACTTAATCCTTTTTTTTCTCCTTAGCAGCTTGCAATGTTTCTTGGTTTTCAACAACATTTTCTCCTAACTTGATCAACTCTCCAGGCTCACTGGTGTCCATCTTTCCAATTCGCCCTGTTTCCTCAGCCTTTGTGACTCTATGTCAATCACCCATCTGAGTTCCTGTTACTCTACCTTCAAATTTACCTTGCCCCAAAATATCTTCTGCTGTAAAACTTTACCCTTTGATAATTCTTTGTGTCTGTTAAGTATAGAATAATGATTCACTAAGTGCCGAGTATGAGCAGATAGAGGGCTTGGGAATTTTTAGTAAGCATATGAGATCATTAAACTGCAAGATATTTATGTATTGTCAGATCTTGCCACATTACTCTGTCTGGATTATGCTCTCTTACATAATTTGAAAGGTTGCTTTACAAATAATCTCTACACATTTAATTTGTGTTCATTTTGTTTCTTATGCTACCTTGTTTTGAGGAAGAAAAATTGATTTTTAAGTTTTTTTCATTTAATCCTGACATCTAATCTCTCAAGTTCCCACTCAAATGCTTTCTGACATAATTAAAACATATCAATAGTTCTCTATTAATGATTAAGTCACATTTATTTTCCTTTAAGATTGTTTAAGTAAAACTAAGATCTAATTTACTTTTGCTCTGTCTTCTATAGGTAAGCCATAATTAATTATTCTATATATGAGCTATCATTTATTTAAATAACTGCTTTTTGCTAAGTGTTCAATAAACCAACCAACCAACCAACAAATCAATAAATGAAGATAAATAGGTCAACCAACTACAGAAAGCCTTTGGGTAGGAGAGGTCCCAATACTCTTGACATTCTCAAACTCACATGTGAGATCCAGATTCATGCAATGCATAAACTGAGTTTAGCAACCAAAGCCTGACATTCTGGCAATTTCAGCACACTAGTAAAAGCTGTTATTTTTGATTGAAGAAATGAAATTTGCATTGATTACCCAAACAGACTGACATTCATTTGCATGAATATGATAAATCTACAGCAAGCACACTAGCCAAACAGCACGTTCTTTGGAAAATAGCTCCAGTGTGAAATTAATAAGCTGTTTTCCTTTTTTCAACATGGGCAATAGGAACTTTTTGGTTTTGCTTAAGTATTATCTATTCCAGCTTATACATTGTTTACTTTTCTTAATGTAATAACATCATCATGGCACCAATGCATTCTTTCCATGTGAGATAATTACATAAATCAAGTTAGTCCAATACTTACACCTAGCCTGAGTTCAAAACAGTTTTTTAATGTTTTGATTATAAGAAAGTAAATGAGCATATGTCCAATTACATTTTGGGTGCAATAGCTTTAGCCACCACATTTTGGCATTTTTATTTTATTAGCTAAAAGTTCACATATGGTTTCCATGTCTCCAAGCTGTCTTTAAGGATACAAGAGTTGTGTAACCCAACATTGTTTTCTTTCCTTCTCTCTCCCCAGCCCCCTCCCGATGTCTTGCATATGCTCCCTCACAGAGGCACCTCTCTCAAGTCTTAAAGATTATATGTGCAAATATAATATGTGAAAATTTGCTGATGCTTTGAAGAGGCGAGGAAAGACATGCGTCCCACCTTAAAATGTTTAACTAATCAAAAATTCTGAAATCAATGCCAAAATTTTTACTGTAGAAACAGGGGTATTAACATACAAATCTATAAAGCTTACTCTGATTATTTGGTTATTTTCTTCATTTGGCTTGGTGCCACATTCATTCAAGTTGCTGCAGTCCCTTCCTTCCTTGGGACTCTCCTCAGCAGCTTTGGGGTGAAGGAGGGGGTTGCTTAGTGAGCATCTCAAAGACTGAAATGTGTAAGACACAGGCGTACTGGTGAAGGACACAGGATGAGGGAGCACAAAGAACACATTCAGCTCCTTTTGGCTTCAACATTCTGCTCTGTGTATCTGTGTTACTGATATACTTAATGGTTTGGAAAACTGCAAGACTTGCATGTTCTGGCTAAGGGTTAAAGACAACCTTTTTGAATAACTGACTAACAACTTGGTTACTATTTAGGGCTGTTGCTCTTGCATTTCAAGAGCCCTGGAGTACATCAAATTTCTTTCTTTTTCCAGTTGCCTTGCCTAAGTATCGTAAACGTTACATCCAACTTTGAAATAAAGGGGGAACTTTGAATATATTGTTGATTTACAAAGATTTCTGAAACTTTGTATATAGGCAATATTCAATCGATGAAGGAAACTCTTCAGTTTCAACGTATGCTTCATTTTAAAAGAAAGCCATAATATTCTGAAGTAGTCAACTGTGTTTAATGCTGAGCTGTGTTAAATGTTAAATGTAAACTCTTGCATGTCATAGCAGTAGATCCAACTCTGGGCTTTCAAAAATAAAACTGAAAATGATTTTACTATTAGCAGGCAACCCTAAAATGAGAACATGGAATATTTCACTATTTTCTTTCTGAGGAATAAGTTGAATGGATTTCTTGCAAAGCTGATATGGTGGATAAGCTCATCACCCAGTAGCTACTTGTCTAGCTGATTTTCTTGTCTCACCTTATATGCACAAAAGCCTTTATGTGGAAGACAGAAAATCTTTGATTCTTTGTGGAAAATAAAGATAGTACACAAGAGAAAGCATACTGCTTAATAAATGACTTTAGTATTTTATTTAGAAAATCATTAGTAATCTGAAAGGGCAATTTAGCTTAGCTTTTGTTTTTGTTTTCAGTTTGAGTACATCATATACGAATAATGTTATTTAGAAATCAGGCCTACTATGAATTTTAAAGTACAAACATGCTGCATTATCTTAGATTTTCTGACAGGTTCACCTCTCAAATATGTCCTTTACTTAACTACCACCACTTTGACCAATTCTGGCTGTTTGAAAACTCACTTTTTGCAAAAAGCTGCCATTGAAAGTTGGGGATGATACAAATTTATAGTCCAGTCAGAAATTTCAATTTCCTTTTAATCTGGCAATAACATGTTCAAGACTGTTCATTTGTAGTGTCCAGAACCTACCTTTAATAGTATTCAATCTAGAGGATATAGCCTTTTGACAGTAATTAAGCCTAGTGACTCAACTGTTTATATCACACCATGTGATGCTTATAAAATTGTCATGCTCTCAGTCTCTGATTAAGACATAACAGGCTACCATTCTTTATTACAGATCTCCCTGCTACTGCACTATTTTTTTGAACTGACAGTCCTTGCACTATTATTCCTTTAGAGAATACTATTTAGAGAACACTATTTAGAGAAGAGAGTACAGTCTCATATCCATGTTATCAGGAACAATAATTATTGTAATAGTAATAGAACTAGTACAGCCTCACGAAACAACTACTCTGTGCCTGGTACTACGTTAAATGCACTATAAACGTTAATCTAGCTTAAGAATCTTTTCCCCATGTTTTGTATGAGAAAACTGATAATCCATACAACTCATAACTGACAAAACTGAAGTTTTGACCCAAATCTTGTTAATGTGTTTTTATAAAGGATAAATTGTATGTATGGTAAAAAAAATCTTCTTAATATTAGAACACTTGATTAAGAAATTATGTGCATTAGAACTTTTAAGGAAATTTCCTTGAAAAAGTTTTTTAAAAGGAAGTACAATTTTTCTTAAAATATTTTGGGAATAAGTAATATATGTACAAGGTATAAAACTCCAAAGTTGTACAGTAAAAAGTACCTCTTTTCTCTCAAAACTTGATTTTCGTTGGAAAAGAAAACAAGACCATCAGTTTCTTGCTCCTTATAGATACACTCTGCACATGTGAGAACATACTCAAAGACACATACATCTACCTTTCCTTACTCCCCAGCAATCACTAAATCCATATAATGGAAGTGCATTGTGTTCAGGGTAGAAATGCACCCCAGCTAAAAAATAGAAAGTAAGGTAGCTTGTCATTTAGGTGGCTGTTCAACACAATTCCAGTCAATAGGAGGAAAAGTTGGTTGTTGGGTATTTTGAGAAAGTTCTCTGGAAGAGTACAGAATGTACAGTTCCACTTCTCTCCACCTAAAATGTCAATAAGACATTGGAAATGGAACAGACATCTTGCAATAAGTGGTAAACCACACGGTAAGAATTAATGAGAGAAAGACAGAAGAACCTGGATCCCTGCTAGTATAATGGTGTCACCAGGGTAGCACAAGACTGCTTTTATGTTAGAAAGTAAAATTCCTAACTTTTCCGGCATGCTCTTAACTGTAATGTAATATTCTATTTTATAGGGATGATATAATTTATTTCTAGACTCTCATTAAAGTCCAGTTGGGTGTTTTAATGTTCCCATTAAAAACAACTCTGCAAAAAATATCCAGGTACATGTTATTCTATGCATGAGCAAGCATACCTGCAAAACAAATTCTTAGAAGTGGAACTGTTTGGTCAAAGGGTACACACATTTTAAAACTTTAGGTGCTGCCAAAATGCTTGTTGTAGAAAGTTCCAGGTTATTGACATCAATTCATGAAAAAACTGGTATGGAGATACCTTTATTAATGTATTATACCAAACTCCTAGATTTTCTTTTCTATATTGAAAAGTAAAAAGTTATATCTTAATATATTGAGATATAAAATTTCTTTTATTTTAAATGTGGTTATAATATTTTCATTTGTTTCATTTATGTTACCTTTTGTACTATTTTGGCATTTCTATTTCAGTGAATTAAATTTTAACTAATTACTCAAAGGCAATATTAAAATACCAAGAAAATGATCCCTTTATTTTTATACCATTTGCAGATTTACTAACTTTTAATTTGTCTCTTATGTTTTTTATGTTTTTCTTAATCCATGCAGAATTCTTCAACATTTATGCAATTGAATTTCTTTTTTTAAAAAGTGGCTTCTGGGGGCTGGGGTTGTGGCTCAGTGGTAGAGCGCTTGCCTAGCATGTGTGAGGCACTGGGTTCGATCCTCAGCACCACATAAAAATAAATAAATAAAATAAAGGTATTGTGTCCATCTACAACTAAAAAAATAAAAAAATTAAAAAAGTGGCTCTGGATTCACAACTGACTTGCAAAGGATTCCTACAATCAGATCACAAAAACATTTTCCTGTGGATTTAAATAAGAACATCCCTATGAATTTGCATGTCAGATCCATTTTGGTATAGCGTGTAAGGTAGGGATTTAACTTCATTTTCTAATGGATGTTTATGCAGTTGTTCCAACATAATTATTAAACAAATCCTTTCCTTTTATTTGTAAGGGCAACTTTACCATATGCTAAATGATTGTGTGTGTGTGTGTGTGTGTGTGTGTGTGCCTGTGTTTATATGTCTATTTATAGCTTTTTTGGTCTATTACATTAGTCAGCCTGTCTAGTCATGTGCTCACACCACACTGTTTTAATTATTGTAGCATTATAGTGTGGTTTAACATTGGACTTCCTCCATCATTATTATTTTCATCTTTTAGAACTATTCTTGTTATACTTGTTTATTTTTCCACATGAATTTTAGCAATAGCATTCTGCTTCCTAAAAAAATTTCTTTTCTAAAAATTTAATATTAAGTAGATTAATTAAAGAAAAACTCCAGGTTTTGTATCTTCCTGTTAAAAACATCATGTGTACTTATTTAAATCTTATTTAGTTTCTTTAGAAGTATTCTACAATTTTCTTTTCATAGATCCTTTTAAATTTATCCTTCCATATTTTAACTTTGATTGCTCTTAAAAAAAGTGGTATTCATTTTGCCTTTAGGCATTTTTTTTATACATGATGACAAGATATTTTAGCATATTAACATTTCCCCAACAAATTCACTAAATTCATTGATTGTTTATGATGTCTTTTAATTCATTTTCTTGATAAACAAATTTGTGTGTGTGTGTATGTATCCTATTTTTACTGGTTCATTATAACTATAAATAATTGTGGTATTTGTTGTTACATATTCCTATATGCACACAATAAAACAATATAATTATTAGCAAATAATAGTGATTTTCTTTTTCCCCAATTTTTAAGCTATTTATCATTTCCTTTTGTCTAATTGTAATGGGTAGAATAGTAGTTAAACTCATATTAGAGCTCCAGTTTAACTGTAAAAAGATTAATCTGCTCTCCCAACTTTGCTTCTTACCCCCACTTCCAATACTATTAAACTTACCCTAGCTAGTACAGCCTTCTCGCTCTTCTCTCTCTCTCTTTCTCTCTTGCTCTATCAGGGATTGAACCCAGGGGTGCTTTACCACTGAGTTATCAGCCCTTTTGATTTTTATTTTGAGACAAAGTCTTGTTAAGTTGCTTAGGGACTCACCAAGTTGTTAAGGGTGGCCTTGAACTTGCAATCCTTCTGCCTTGGCTGAGAGAGTCTCTGGGATTATAGGCACACACCACCACACCTGGCTTAATACAGCCCTCTCTTGGAAAATCTTAACCCATAGAATGTGTATGATAACTATGTTTTGGTGAAAAACAAAAAGTGGTAAAGAAAGACAAAAACAGTGATAAATGTAAAAACTATATCCAAAGTCAAGGAATTTTCTAAATAATGAAAATATGTGAAAGTTTAAATAATAATTCCACCTAAGTAGTAATTCTGGTAACAAAATTCAATATAAATAATAACATTTCCCTGGAGTTTAATGTAAAAAAAATTATCAGGAAACCTCCTCACTTAAAGAAAATATATGTTTCCATTGAAGATAGTGTTTTATAATTATGTTCAATTCATTTTTAGTGGAATCAAATTTCAATTATTTAATATAGAACATTTTACATCTCAGAAACTGGAAACTTTAAGTGACTAGATAATTTTCGAAATTAGTGAACTTTGACTAGAATTGTCAAATGCTGGAGCACTCTGCATTATTTGTTATATATCAGGTTTGATTTTTCAAGAGGGGTGGACAAATGGATGAAAGGAACCATCATATAAGAAAAATGGAACATACAAAATAATGAATAAAATGAGATCAAAGATGATAAAGTCAGTTTACTATGATGAATAGTTTACCTTTTTCACATGTTGATCTCAAAACTAATTTCCCAGTAAATTCTTTTCTAAAAAAAAAAGAAGAAGAACATGTCATGGCCAATAACTGCTGAAAAACTGGAGACTGGCACTTCCAAATGCTTGGCAGATTATTAAGCCAATTTTTATTGAGTCCACTCTAGCTGTTGGAGGGTCTGTGATTCCCAACTGTTTCACATCAGAGAATGAAAACAAGGAGGGCCCAGCCAAGACCACATTGGTGGCTGCCAGCCCCTTTATATGCCAAACATGAAAGCAACAAGTCCAGATGCTTTGATCCTTGCATTTTTGGACTCAGCCCAATGTTACAGAAAAAAAAAAAAAAAGCACAATTCATGTTAGGACAACATACATTATAACTAGAAATCAATCAATAGCACTGTGACCTTCAAACTCAGTAAATGTTTGGAGTTAGTTTCAGAGCATGTAATCTAAATTGGGGATTGGAAGTTGGAACTGATCCTAAGCTAACACAAAAAAGAAAGTATATTTTTAAAAATATAGAGATTAAAGGAAGCAACAGATGAAGTTTTAATTTATATGCATATGTGTGTGCGTGTATATATACATACATGTTCATAAAGAATGTATTCTCATTTAAAAGACTCTAAATGGTAAGGAAAAGAAACTCGCCAACACAATGAAAACCTCTTTTCCTGCATATAATTAAAAGAGAAAATGGATTGTGGCAAGAAAGTATATTGGAAGGAAATTATGAGCTTTCTCCCAATTTAGGGTAAGAGAATAATGAGATAATTGAAGAGCTGAGTCACTTGGTTGCTAGGACACTGTCCTGACTTGCAGCAGCACGCCAGGCCTGCCAGCCTAGGAAACAACTGGTCCTGGCCTTGGCAGGGCTCTGGGCTTGCATTCCCCAACACAGGTATACGAAAGAACTGGCAAGGGCAGGGCTTAGCTGAGAGATGATGGCCAAGCTGAATTTGGGCACAAGTAAAATTGCAGCCCCAACTCTCATACTTTAAATCACTGCTTGTGGCCAGGGGATTCACTGGTCAGGGAACGGGCAGGAGAAGACTTCTGAAACAAGAGAAATATCAGATTAAGAAAAAAGAGTTTAGGGGTGCAGAATCTGGCACCAAGAAGTAATTACAAGTAATTTTGCATCATTTATTTTATTTTGTTTTTAAATTTCACAGTAATGATATGACTGTATTGTCACACAATTTCTGTCTAGACTGCATTGTGTTAAAATCTCACCTTTTTGTATTATAAGGCTTTTGGATTGTTCCTGGCACCAAACAGGCTGTTCCAGCACAAAAGGTAATTTATAGTAACACTGATTAACATTCAAGAACCTATCATTAAGAGTTCCCTCTATTTTTTAAAAAAAGTACACTTTTCTCAGTCAGAAAAGCAAATTAATGGTGAATGATAATACTTCATAATCTCTACTGACATGTCAGAAAGGCAATGTACAGATAGTCTAACATTTGCAAAAGCTTCCAGGAATTGGAGAAGCCAATTACTGTGAAATCTGATACCAGCCTGAAAAATACATATATATCCTGCAATATGAACTGTCTCAAAATGTCTCACCGTGTCTCCAAGAGAACAGCGTCAGAGAGGATGATCACGCAGTCAGTTTGACTGTTATCACTATGTGTTTTGGACATTTACAAGGGTGCCCACGCAGAAAGCAGAATCTAGTGAATCCAAGATGAGATTAAGGCACAAGATCATAAATTAGACTGTTTTTAAGTAAACCCATTCACTCAAGTGCTGAGAAGAGCTCAATTCAAAACTTAGAAAAATTGTCATCAAAACAGAATCCATATCCTTCCTTGAAACTTTTAGTCATTGCTAGTTATTTCTTAGATTGATTAATGCTCATGTTCTTCCATATGTATTCTATACTCAAAGAGGAATTCTTTTACTCTGAAGCAAATCTCAACCAGGTCTATTTCTGAATAAATATTTAAATGAGAGGAAACAGGCATTTATCTATTTGATCATTTTGTTTGTTGAATCTTTAAGACTTGTGAAAGAGTTTGCTAAAGGCCAAAGGGAGATCTAAAAAGTAGAAAATAGCATGCTATAGGAGAGTCAGAGCCCTTGGAGGAAGAATATTTGGTTCAATCCTGCCTTCTTCACAAGTGAGAACATGACCTTCAGCAAGTCACTTATTGTCCCTACATTTTATGCTCATCATCTCTGTTGTT
This sequence comes from Xerus rutilus, assembly GCA_028644305.1. Lineage (NCBI taxonomy): Eukaryota > Metazoa > Chordata > Mammalia > Rodentia > Sciuridae > Xerus > Xerus rutilus. Next base: position 33,780,705 of record CM053409.1, read on the forward strand.
ATTGTTGCTTGTTGGCTCATTTGTTTTGCTGTGCTGAGGATCAAACCCAGGGCCTCGTTCATGTTAGGCAAGTGCTCTATCACTGAGCTACCTCCCCAGCCCTCTTCATTTTTAAAATTGGAATAAGAGCACTATCCTTCCTTACTCTGATCTTTGAGAATTCAAGGTGACAATTTAGAACAGGCAATGACTCTTGTGAACTATAAATATGGTGCCAACACAGGTATTATAAGGAAAGGATGTTTTTCCTTACTAAAGGAATGTCCCATCCAACCATTTCTGGAGGCAAGGTATCTTTACATCATGTGGTTACAGTGCTAGTTAAATGAAGTTATCAACTGATACCAGTAAATGGTTAAAAAGAAGAAGAAGAAGGTATTTTAGTAATTAATTTACAAAAGATATTGAACAGGCCAATAGTGAGCAGAGGCTTCAAGATTTGAAAGGGCCCTAAAGGATGGGTATGGTTGCCTAGGCTGACAAAAGGAGAAAACACACACAGAGTGCTGAATGCAATATGAAAAGAGAACTACAAAACTATTAACCATTTGGTTAATTATTTATTCACACAAAAACATTCAGTTCAGGGAGAGAACAGTTTGGCTAAAACAAATTTAAAGATTGGAGACAAAATGTATGTAGACTGTTCACTGCTTTCTAATATGCATTAAGTCATTGTAAAATTTGAGGCCACTCTGTCATATTAGAGATGATATGTGTAGAGGATGTACATCTGAAATAAAGGAGAAAATATGAGAGATGTTAACAGGAAATTTCTGTTCCAACTTCTCTAGCCCTAGTTTTCCAAGCAGGGAAATGACCTCCAACACAAAATTACAGTGATGTGTTTTTGAAACAACTCCTGGCCTTGGCCTGGGTTTGGAATAACTGAGAGAGGTATTTTGGAAGGTGTATTCAGTCTACTTTGGTTGGCACCTATGAGGTGTTCTGAAGCTAGGTGAGACACTCTGTCTTGTCAGAATGAGGCAAATCTGGACATGTCAGGCAGATGGCCAAGAACTCCAACAAAGGCCTGAAAGAGGGTCAGGGGTGGGGAAGGAAAAATGGAGAAAGATCAGTCTCAGTCCCAGCTGGCATACACACAAGCGGTGCAGGCAGTGGATGTCTTGGATCTATAGACCAAGAAAGAGTCTGAGGAAAGGGTGATGGGATGCATCCAGGGACTCAGCGCACCATGAACTTCTCAGTGAGGTTGACTGAGATAACAAGAAGTGACAGGCACAAGAAAGACACAGGGTGTAGAAAAACCAAAAACCCAGAAACAGAGAGAGGTTACCTCAGGATGAAACACTTCTGGATATCATATAATTGTGTCTCAGCTCTGCCTTGGTGGTGGGTTTCTCTTCCTCCTCCTCTTGTTCCTACTCCTCTTCACCTTCATCCTCCTCTTTCTCCTCCTCTTCTCCCTCTTTCTCTTCCTTCGTCTCCCTCTTCCTTTTCAACTTCATCCTCCAATTCCTCTAAAAAACTGTCTTCTTTTCCTTGTTTCCTTCACTTTCTTTCCTGATTTTTGTTTCAGCAGTAAATTCTCTAAACATAATTTCAAGTTCATGCATAAAACATCACGTTCAGTACCTGCAGAATTCATATCCTTTACAAGTACTCTTGAAGCAATCATCAAAATTGAGCAAATATTGAGCCACAAAGTACATCTTTATCTTTGAAAGACTGAAACCATTCAAAATATTTTATCCCGACATAGGAGCATGAAGCTACAAAATAATAATTAGAAAATATTTTGAAGTCTACATATATTTGGAAACTCATGACAATTCTGCACAACCTGTGGGTCAAGGAAGAAATCACAATGCAAATTAGAATAAAACTAAGTTAATGGTTATAAAAATATAGCAATCAAAACTTGTGAGATGTAGCAGTTAAAGTTTTTCTTAGGGAATACACATTTATTTTAAAAGAAGAAAGTTTGAAAAAATATCTAAATATCAATCAAAAGCTAATAAAAAGAAACAAGAAATAAAATAATGAAATCAAAATAAATCAATATAATATTATATGATATAGTAGGAATTAATGAAATAGGAAAACATATAAGAGAAATTCAACAAAAGCAAAATAATTATTTTTAAAAATACTATAGAATTAATAATAAGCAAAACTGATCAATACAGAGAGGGTAAAAGAGGGAGAGGGTATTAATTACCAATGTTAGCAATTGAAGTGGTACTGTCACCACAATCCTACAGTTATGCCAAGGAAAGATAAAATAATGTTACAAACTACTTTGTCAATGAATGGACAAAGATTTAGGAAAATAAACTTTACCTAATAGTGTCTGTTATGGTTTGAATTAATGCCACCCTAAGGCTCATGTGTTAAAAGCTTAGCCCCTGCTTGTGTCACCATTGGAAGATGATGGACCCGTTATGAGCTAGATCCTAGTTTGCAGTCTTTCTACTATATGGGAATATGACCTTGAAAGGGATATTGAGACCACCCTGACCCGTCTTCTTCCACTCTTCCACTCCCAGTCATGAGGTGAATGAACCGCCTCCAGCACATTTTCCTTCCATGATGTGCTGACTCACCACAGGCCCAAAAGGAATGAGGTCAATAAACCATGGACCAAAAGTTCCAAAACTGTGAGCCAAAATAATTTCAAATCTTTTAAATTTGATTATCTCAGGCATTTTGTTACCATAATGGAAAGTGAACTAATGCAATGCCCTAAATCAATTATTAGTTTAATATGAAAGTACCCTAAAGAATAGATTTTGGATTAATACTTTGTGTGAATCTATAAAAGTCTTTTAGAACTCTTCAGAAGACCATTCTAGCTATTTTCTACCCCTGGTATAACAAGCAAATGACATTAGGAAAACCTTTAATAATTGTAGTTCAGAATTATCCCTGTGGTTTTAGTTGCAAAATTATATACAGGGAATTTTTAGAGGGTGACCCAGACTAAGTGAACTTTGGGTTGGATTACATGATGGAGGAGAGAATAAAAAGGAGTGAAGTTGAGGGTTTTACATACTATAGGATATATCCTATATCATCTCAATACTTTAAAGGTTTGCTGAGTATATAAGCCAAGTATTTGATGAAGTCCAATAGGCTTAAATCCCACAAGCTCTGTGGTGATGTGTCTGAGTGTTCTCAAAGAAAAAAGAAAGGATGATTTGGTACACCAGAACATTCCTCCCTGTCTCCCTGTAGTCTCTTTCTTCATCTTTTCCCCTGGTTTCTCTATTTCCTTTCTCTATTGATATGAAAGACTTTCCCAAGTTCCATCTTCATCCATGTGTGCTCACATAAACATGGTTATGGTTAGAAGATGAGGTGTCCCCCAAAACTCCTGTGTAAACACAGGAGGTGAAATGTTTAGATTATTAGTTCCATAATTTAATCAGTGTATTAATTCATTTGCTAGGTTGTTAATTTGAATGGAACTGGGTGGCAATTATAGGCAAGTGGGGCATGACTGGAGGAGATGGATGGTCACTTGTGAGAACCTTCAGGATTATATATTCTGTCCTTGACTCTTCCCACTGTCTCACTGCTTCCTGGCTCCTCCACCATGCCTTCCCGCCAGGACGCTCCACCTCACCTCTGTGCCAGAGCCATGGAGTCTACCAACCAAGAGCTGAACCTTCGGAACTGTGAGCAAAAAAACCAAACTTTTGCTCCTCTGTATTGTTATTACTTGGTATTTTGGTCAAGCGAAGAAACCCTGACTGACATAAACACAATATTTTACCATGTACTTCCTACAGACAATGCCTGAAATCTCTAAACTTAGCTTCTCTACTTATCAAGACAGAATCCAACCATGACACTTTCACCTCATTCTGCTTTCCAAGTTCCTTGATACATGAGTCAAAGAATTCTGCCATTCAACTACAAACGATTATTTCAGCATTCACTACCATTAACCTGTTTCCCACCTTGCAACCTAAGAGTCTTACTTTCCTGTCCAAATAGCACATTACAGTCTATGAACATTCTATGTATGCTTCAATTCATGCTCACATTTCTTCTCCCAGAAATGTCCCTTCTTCCTCAATCTTTAATATGCCTGTTCATCTTTCAAGATTTAGCTCAAATGCTATTTTATCTGAAAACTTTATTTCCATTGTCATTTTCTTTCACTTTTCTATAGTCCATAATAATGTACTGCTTTATTATATGAATATCTACTTGTTCCATTTACATTTTTCAAAATAAAGTTATTTAAATTGGCTTTTCACTAGATTTTTATGATCTTTTACTCATCCTTGTTTTCCCACAATTCTTAGTCCATATCATATATAATACAATAGGTAGAATCCTTTTGACTTAAACTTTGACTCTGAGCTCCACACATTTTGTTCACGTACATCCTTCTGCCCAAATTGCCCCTCACCCATTGGGAAAATCCTGCTTATCCTCATATCCAGCTCTTAGATCATTTACTCAGTGCAGCCTCGGGTCACCACATTGAGCCATGTTTCTGATTCCACATGCAAAGTATACTATCTCACTAGTACATCTTAACAGGATTTTTCACAAGGACAGGTTTGTTTTTTTTTGGCCCTAAGTTTGTATGTGAAAGTTGAATCATAAGTAAACATGTTTGGTATCATTATGAGGAATATTTTAAGACATATTTGAGTGCAACCTTGAGTTTAATTAATTAATTTTGACTAAATGTGGTAATCGAAATGTGTGAGAAAACATGCATTTGCACTAATATATGTCTTTCAGAAGATAGGGTTTGAGGGCAAAAGTTGCCACCAAATTACAAAGTCAAAGGGAAAATATAGAAAAGCTATGCCAGAAGCCTCCATCAATAGGTTTGCAAAATTGCTTTGGCTCAAGGTTAACCGTGTGTTTGGGCAAACAACAAGTGAATTGCACACTTCAAATCTGATCCACATGATTATGTCATGAGAACAGGAGTCAACTAACAAATTTAGAGCAGATATGTAGAGTGTTCAGAAAACCTTACTTACTCGACCAAAGGAAATACCCTGCAACAAAAACATCATAACTAACTGAGCATTTTTGATCTAGGCCTAAGTCTAATAGTTGCATATATATGTCCAACAACTGAGCAATACAGTAAACACTCCAAGTATGATCCACAATTTGTACCATTTTAGTATAGATTTATCTTGTCCTGACCACATTTCCAGATGGTCAATGGTTTCACTAAGTCATTAAATAAACAACCAGCAATCATTGCTTTCATTAAAAAGATATTTAATTAATTTATTATTTTATTTAGTTATTTATTTTGAGTGCTGAGCATCAAGCCCAAGGCCTTATGCAAGCTCAGCATGCACCCTTCCCACTGAGCTAACCTAGCAATAAATTTTAAAAGATTGGTTGAGTTGCTATATCTCATTCTCTGCTCTCTTCTACAAAAGCAATATACCTTGTGATAGAATTAGAATACAAGGAAAGATGCCATCTTTTGCTATAGGAGAAATCAAAGCTGAATTGGAAAAACAAGATAGGCATGAAACTGTAATATAGGAAAAGCTGAAAAATAAATGTGTTGTTTGTAAAACATTTCTCTCACATGAGAAAAGACTTAGCAGATGGCTAGAATGGAAAGCAAGAGGTAATCATTCTCTGAAGGAACTGTACACACTTAGGCGGTGGTAGCAATCTCAGGCCAAGTTGAAGTCAAAGAAAATAATACAAGTTTTTTCCTTTAAATTTGTTATATGGTAGGACTTGTGAAACTTACTAGATGCGACATCAATTCAGAAAATGTATGTTCTTGGTGCACATACATAACCAAGGTTCTCAAATTTTTGACAGTTCTATAAGTGATTTTTTTAACAAGCTGAGTTTAATTATGCCATGGCAACCCCATAGGCAGATTTCAGTAATAGAATTTTGTTTAAATTATCCAGCAGTTTTAGATTCTGAATTTTAACCTGGTGATAATTCTACATTAACAAATAAAATCAAATACCCATGGGAAAAATGAAATAAACTTTACATTTGAGAAAATAATTCTGGTTGTAAAGCACACGCCTTAATCTAAGTAGTTAATAAATATGAATCATTTCAGCATACACTTGAGAATGTTTTAAAACTGAAGCAAGTAAGTTTTTTTTTTCCTTTCCTAAGATCGCCAAAAATGGATCTTCAAAGCCAGATACATACCACAATACTCATCCAACTTGAGTGTTTTTGATTGAACAAATACCTTTAACAGAAGCAATGTGGCAAGAATCATCTGGTGGTATCCTTTCTTAAATTGATGTATACTTTTTTCCATAGCTGACAATATGAAATTAATTTGAAATAGTCATTTGACATTTTCAACTACATTTTCTGTGGACAGTTTCATTCACTCATAACTAAAGACCTAATAAAGCATCCAGTGTTTATTGGGAGTCTGCTGTGTGCTCTGTTTTATGTAAGGGCAGAAAGAATGCTTCCTTGGCCTTGGAGAGTTTATAATCTGATTGGGACACCATTGGCAAACCAACACAGAGGCATCTTTGACTAGACCAAATAAAATCCGCCCTTAGGTTGGCAAAAAGTGAGGGGGAAAATTCATTTTTAGGAAACCTCAGAAACTGAACAAGCAGGGTTCAGTAGGTGAACAGTGTTACAAAGCCAAGGAGAAGTATTGACCTCTCTGAGAGTGTCCCAAAGTAGAACCCCAAAGCTGAGAGAGCAGATGTTCCATGCTGCAGAGCCCCAGAGATGCTGGTCTATGTTGCATTTCCTGGCACCCCATACAGTTCCACTGCCCATGTCTTTACAATGAGTTCTTCTCTTCTTTTCACCTCTATAAGCCTGAAATGTATTCCCTCAAGGTCTACCCCAAATGCTATTCCTTCCTTGATGACTCCTGCTCTATCCAGCTATTTTCTTTCATGAACTCTCAGATGGCACCTCTCTTACTGCAGGGCTTTTTTTTTTTTTTTTTTTTAACTTTGCATCATAGCTCTGGTGTCTAAGCCTTGGGTTCTTGCTTTTCCCTAAGAGCATTTTGCCCAAAAGGACCAAGTCTTATTCCTCTATCTCTGACAGAGCTTAATAACAGCCACACATTCAAGGATTACTTGTTGAATAAATGGGTATGTTACAGATTCATAAATAATATATGTGATAAATTATAAATTCCATATTTGCCTTTGTACCTACCTACTCAAGCAATTCCCTACAAATTGGTTAAAATAACACTTCAAGTCCTTAAGCAGAAATAACAATTTGCCTGAAGATCACATGCAAGAAAATACCTCAGAGTCTAAAAATGTTAAGGAAGAAGGTTTGGTCCTGAGCATGATGTGACAAGGACAGAATCAATATTAGCAATAGCAATGGAGGATACCTCAATTGATGGGGAGCCATCAGATTGAGTAGATGTAGACCTGAAAAAGCAGATAGTTAATTTGGTATATTTTTAATTTATAAGTTCCATAAAAGTTTGCATAATGTTTTGTCATTATGGATACCACAACACTAAGGAGTGATTTGCAAGCGAAAGAAAAACACTGGAAAGAGAATTGTTAAATTCCAGTCCCACCATAGGTGTTCTCTAACTCTGGGATGCTGAATAAATTACTTAACATCTCTGACTCTCAATTTCTTCAAGCATAAAATGGGTACAGCAGTGTTGAATTCTTTGGAATACTGTGAAGAACTAAGAGAAAGTAAAGCAAGTACCCACTGCAGTGTCTAGCACACTTTAGTTAGAGATAATTATCAATGAATATTTGCTGAATTTATGAATGGATGCCTTAGAGTAGATGTGGAAGGGAAAGAGCATAGAAAGGACACATGGAAGGAAAGAATAGGCAGAGGCAGGAGAATGAAAATAGTTCAGGGTCAAGGGAATCAATGAAGAATGTCAACATCCTTTGATTGTTTGGAATTGTGGCAGGAGATTATGCCAAAGAGGTGAGCCCTTATGAAAAATGAGCTGGAATTAACAGGGTTCATTCCTAACTGAAGGCATACCACAAAGTGAATTGGACACATCCTTAATGTGAGTAATTCTTATGCTGCATGGCTATGAGATATAAATAGTTTGTAGTTAGGATAAATGTCTGCAATTACCATCACAGTTACATGGCTCAACCTAGCATTTGGTAGAGTTACTTACGGAAAAAATGATGAACTAGGCAGAGGCCTCGGCTGTCATAACCACCTAAACAACAAAAGCATGAGGCAAAGAATAGTCATTGACAGTACATGCCAATCACTTAATAGTCTTGACTCTTGCTTTCTGTCCCTTTGTCATCCTCTTTTTTTTTTAGACCTAATGAAGAGCAAAGAACTTGTAGCATGATTTTCAGGTTCCTTAGGATATAGAAGACAATTTTTTAAAAAAATCTCCTAATATGTCAAAGACAGTTTGGTGGGGGAAAGTAATCTAGGCTAAGTACATCTATCCTTTGTAATTATACCATCAAGTACCCTTTGGATTGGGTGTCTTTGAGCCTAAATAACTCAGACTAATAAAGACAAGTGCATTGCACTCAAGCCATCTCCACCCTATTATGTGTCTGGGATCTCACTCCTGGATCTGAGCAGTGGAGAAGCTTCCTTCTTGGTAGACATCACCAAGCAGACATGGCCCTCCTTCCTCAGAATTCACCTCTACATGTTGCTCTACGCAGTAAACTACAAGTGGATTAGAATTGGCCTCAGTGTTAAAACCTGTTTGTCATCCCTGGTTCAGATACTTATCAGCCTTAAGGCGGACACCTAGAACAGATGCTTTTTAAAATTCACAGCCAGTTCCATGAGGCTACAGACCTCTCAGTTCCAATAATCTAATTAGCAGAACAAGGCTATGATTATGTAAGAGAGAGATTCAAGTATTGAAGCCTTGAGGTAAATGAAGATAAAGATAATTTATGTCGAGAGTTGCATGGATAAGTCTGTCTTTATCCTGGCATGCTTTACATCCTTCTAGTTGTGCATGCGTGTGTGGGCTTATAGGATTTCTACATATTTAATTTTACCTGTGTTCATCATTTTATCCCATATTTGCCTAAGTTCATAATCACTTTTTCATAGATTTTCTTCTAATTGTTGAGTATTTCTGAACTGACTCATAACTCAGTCTGAAGTCTTCTAGTCATTTCTCTTGGCATTACCAATCGGTCTGAAATATGATGATACTAAAACACTTTTTAAAGCCCTGGCACTTTGAATGATGATGCTTTGATTGAACATACCTGGCAGTTTTCTTTTCAGCACACTGCCTTATTTCCAACAATTTGAGAAGAATAAATATTTAAACATCAAGTATTCCAGATTTCAAATGAGTTTATGATCTTTCTACACTCTCATACGTTTGGAAAAAAATAGTTTTTCCTTCCTTTTTTCTTATTTCCTCTCTTTCCTCCAATGTCATCCTTTAAAGATGTTCAGACCTTATTCCACACAGAAGGCCTCAAAGTTGTATGTGTGAGTGCACATTTTCAATTTTTCTCCTATTACTTTTACTTTCTTTTTTCCCTCAAACTATTGTACATTAGTCTCTTTGGGTTGTTTTTTTTTTTTCCTTTTCATACTTTCTCCAAAAGTAAAGTTTACAAAAAGAAGCTCTGCCATGCAACTATTTCCCGTTTCTCCCATGACACCAAAGTAAACAGAGAAGGTCTAACACTTGTGATTTATTCTGTAAAAGACATTCACAAGCCTCCAATATTTTCTCAATATTTATAATAGTAAAGATTGAATAGTTGAAAATAGTTGAATTCACCAAAATCCCAAAATAAAATTAAAGTTAATTTCAAATAATTCTATGCCTTTGGTCATTCTTCATGGCATATATTCATCAATGTATATAAAGAACAGTGTAAACAAGTACTCTGAGGATGAGAATGAGCACCTAATATTTCAAGGTGGGGTGCCTAATGGGAAGGTTAGAGTAGCTAGAACAGAACATTTAAAACATGTTAAGGAGAGGTAGAGATAAGTACAAAGTCTAAAATCACTCACTCATCAAAAGATAAAACAACTTCAAGAAAAGTGGCGCCCTTAACTGTTACCTGGGTATCTTAACAACATTTTAATTTGCATTAGGGAGGGGGATCTTGCTAAGGTTTCTCCAAGCCATCTTAAAATTAAACACTCCAGAGCCCATACTTTAACAACTCTTTTGGGTTATTCCAAAACACCTCTGTTATGGAGATTAATGCTCTTTGATTCTGAGCCAAAAGCATGGTTTTCAGATGTTACAATTACCTGTTCAGCTTCTCAGGGGCAATTATTTGAAAGGAGTAAATGCTCTAGCTACAATTGCCTCTGTGGGAGCCACAGTAATTGCCATTCATCAGGGCAGCAACCTGCTGAGGGCATCAATTCATAAACTCTGAGCCATCAATAAACTGGAACCTGAGCCCCTGGTGCCAACATTCTTTACACAATGAAATATTATTACTGGCAATTAGGTAAACAATGAGCCAACCAGGAAATGGAAGAGAGGTTGCCAATGACTACATTAGCGCTTCATCCACTGATGTCTTGATTCTTTTCCTGTAAAAGAAACACCTTGAGATAACTCTTTGTACACTACCAGGAACAAACTATCACAAAGAGCTCAACAGACTGGAGAATGAAGGAAACAGGGAATGTTAACAAATGAGTTTGGTTTCAATCAGGAAATGTGGTGTGGGCCAGTAGACAGAAACCCGCTTCTCTCAGATATCCATAGTCATAAAGTGCTACCTCTATAGATAGACAGCACAGTGTTCAGTGGATGGAGAAAAGGCCATATAATCGACTCAACGAAGCTACCTCCACAGCCACACACCTGCAGTGAAACATGTAACAACTTTCAGGGAATTTATGTTAACAAATGTCAATAATTTGGGAAGTGCTAAGAGTTTAAAAAGATTGTGCAATACATCATGAAATCTAATCACCATAATGTAAGATAAAGAAGGTGGGCATTAATGTTTCTGTGCTACTGCTTTTAATAGAGGGGAAAGGATTGGGTGTCAGAGATGATAGACATTAGCTCAGGTCACATAGGTCACTCTAAGATTGGGTCTGTCCCTGCCGTGCCTTGTATCTTCTTCATCTCTCCTTCACCTGGAGGCACTCACACCAGTCTTGAGGTACATTTTCACTTTACCCAAAGCCTAGCCATGAGAATCTTGGGCCCAGTCTCCTATCTCTCAGAGTTTCTCACAGGGTTCTGACCTGAAGGAACAAGGAAATACTACACCCTGGTAGCGGGAAAGGGACTTGAAGTAAATCTCAGCTTCTGATGCTAGAGCTAGAAGACCAAGGAGTGAGACCCAAGGCACCACCAGCAACTCCAGACAAACAGAGACGGGGCCGTGAAAGTTATTTGAACCTACAAACAGAACAGTCAGGTTGAAATGCAATCAGAAAGTGGATGCCTGATGAATGCGTGGGATGTTTTATGAGGTGAAAAAGAAAGTAACTCCAAACCAGATAATTTTAGTCATTTTTCTGTCTGCCTTGGAATTGATGAGTCCCTCATCTCCACTCTTGTTGTTTTTATCTGAATAAATAATGCTGCTGAAAGCTGCCTGATGGCATAAGAGTGCACTGCTAAAACAGGAAAAATCTGTCAGGGTAGAAGTGGTGGGAGGTCAGGAATTTTTAAAAGACACCATTAGAGAAATGATGTGGTTTGGGGTATGTTCCTAAGCGCACCCTTGGTCAGGAATTCTTTTGACAGATAAATCATATTTTATTTGTATATGACTCTTAAGTTTATTAAATTATATATATCAAACAAGTTCAGGATCAAAAAAATGTATTTCAGAAAATGAAGCAGGAAATGGCAGTTTAGTGGTTAGAGCACAGATGGAGAATCAGGAGATTATTTTATTTTCACCACTACCACCACAAGCTCTCAACTTCATGTGATTTGGGCAGAAAAGCTAATAATTTTTCCTCTCATTCCCTTATTTGAAAACAAAGCAAAAACAGAAACACAAACTTTTCTCTGTCCAAAGGACTTACATGCTGTCTCCCTTCTCTTATTATTTATCCTTTTTCCTTTCTTTTAAATAACAACTCAAAATCAAGGGGAGATTAAAGTGTAAGAGATATAAATAATTTGTAGCCAGATGCACTGGTGCACACCTGTAATCCCAGTGGCTTGGGAGGCTGACGCAGGAGGATCAGGAGTTCAAAGCCAGACTCCACAATTTAGCAAGGCCCTAACTCTACCTCTAAATATTATACAAAAAAGGGAGAATATTGTTTAAACTCTACTACTGTGGCTCAGCAGTAGAGTGTCCCAGGGTTCAATTTCTGGTATCAAAAAAAAAAGAGAGAGAGAGAGAGAAATTAAATAAATAAATAAATACATTCTTTGAGGGTCTCAAGATTATATCACAGAAATATTTTATAATTTTGTTGATGTTTGCTTGTTTTTATGATGCTAGGGATTGAACTCTGGGCCTCCTACATGCCTGGCAAGTGCTCTACCATTGAACTCCACCCTGTACCTCATGTCAACATTATAAACTGATGCCAAGAGAAAGGTTAGCAAAAATTTAAAAGAAGTTATATTTCACCTTTGCTCAGGATAGGAACAAGGGCTAAATGAAGAGAAATCGAAGATATCTAGATCCAAGTACGTAAAAAATGTTCTAAAGATTTTTTTTAGAAATCTCAATAGAAAGACTTAGAAGCTTAACCCAGATCCTAGGTATGGGATTAATTCTTACACTTAAGAGAAGAAATAAACATTAGAAAATAATATCAAATAAAAGCTTTCCTAAACTCAGGGATTTCCTGGTGTGTAGCCTGTGTCTGTAATTAGGCAAGTAAAACAAATTATGTCAACAATTATTTTAGACTTTAGCAAACCATGTTAGAATAGTAAACATTTTCACAGGAAAATGCATGTATGAAGACACAAATAATGTGACTCTATCTGATTTGCAACCAGAGAAATGGAAAAACTGAGCTCTGTTTATGTACTATGACTTGAAACGCATTTAAATAAAATAATTAAATTAAAAAAAATGTGATTGACCTTTTATAACTGCTTTCTTTACAGTTCAAATGTCTCATTATTTTTTCCCTCATTATATTATAAACTTTTGAGAGGAAGGACTATATGTTCTGTTCCTCATGGGTCTCTCACATCCCTGGCTCCATTAATTGACATTCTGAAGTATTTGAATCTAATGGCTAAAGAGGTTTTTCTTTCCTGGAAATATGAAATTCTCCTTATTATCTCCTAAAAACAAACAAGAAAAATAATAGCATATGTATGACCCATACAGAATTACAATTATAAAAAATTTAAAATTTTTAAAATTTATTCTATATTTAAATTTTATACATTTTATGTTTGTTTTATAAAATTCATAGGACAATAAATACCTTTAGAACAAGCTGAATCTTCTCTTTTTCAACCTTAATCTAATCATTGCCTTTTTGAATATCAATAGCTGTAATTTAAATATATAATTTTAAAATTTCCTTTGTTCATTTGTGAACTTACATGTAAATGTCAAAAACAACATGATTAGTTGTTTATTTTCCTTGAGGGCCTTTGTGACACTCCTGGGTGGTAAAGTTTTCAGACACAAGGAGACACTTGGTCACATTTGAACTTCAACAGTTTATTGAGGTGCTCCTGTGGCACTTAAAATCTCCAGCACAAAACAAGGAATTGGTGACTTGCTGCTTTGTATTATTATCAATCATTCATGAAGAATATTGTTTTTGGAGAAAAATGACAAAATTTTTGAATGTATCATTCATAGCCTTTCACACAAGCTACAATTTTAAACACAACTTATGGGCTGAAAGCAATCTCATTTAGTCCAAAATTTCACTAACAAAAGAGTAGAGAAGATTGATGAAGTAAGACAAGACAATTTTTACCTCACAATAATAAAATTGTGTGTGTGTGTAGCTCATGCTTCAAAGTACAGAACCACAGATTTTGCATTGCACTGTATTTTTTAAATGATTCTGTTAATAGTCACTTATTTTAATTGTTCAATGGAAATTATTTATGTGAAAAGAAATGTTTTGAAATACATCCCTGACTTAATAAGAGAATGTTCAACTTTTACCTATTGCTTTGTCATGAGGAACAGTGTGGTCATTATTTATGGGTCACATAATTGATAGGGGAAACTAACCTCTAATAGCATAGTATTTACAATGTTAAGGTAACCAATGCAATTTTTTTAAAATATTTTTTTAGTTGTAGATGGACACAATTTCTTTATTTTATTGCTTTGTATGTGGTGCTGAGGATCGAACCCAGGGCCCCACGCATGTGAGGCAAGCGCTCTACCGCTGAGCTACAATCCCAGCCCCAATGCAATTTTTCTACAAAAAAATGAAGGACATTCTAACTAATATCTCCATGATTCATGTTAATAGTAGTTGGAAAATAAGTACTAAAATAAACCTTTGAATATCACATGAAAACTAGTATTTTTCCTCACAACTGGAAAGAAACTGTGTTGACTATCAACAAATTAACTATAGATATAACTTAAATTTTATTGCAGCAAGTATACCAACTTTTCTTCATATTATTTCTTTCTCTTCTTAAAAATGAACAACTAATACAGTGCTTTGTATTTTCTAATTTCTTATTTCAGTATTTACTTCACTGAAATTATTAATTAAATGGTTTTTCAATTTATGGTCTGAAAATTTACCTATACTTTTATCCAGTATTGTATCAAGAAATTTGTGGCCTGTGGTCATTTATTTCCACATGATATGCTTTTTCCATTTCTTAAGATCCTGTTCTAGGTAGCTAGACCCTTCACCCTGTCTCTGTAAATGAGGATGTATGAATAAAGCATGCTAGTTGCTACTGGTAACAACCCTGAGAAACAGGCTAGCACTGTGACTACCAGAGCAAAGAGATAAAAACAAACCAGACCTGTGATAGCATTGTGAGCTATTAGTTAACTCCAGGTGCCCTATTTCTGAACCTCTTCTAACATACTTAAAGTAATTTTGTTATTATTTAAACTAGTTTGAGTTTGCATTTCAGTTGCTCAGAGACAAAGGTCTACTAAGACACTATTCAAAGGAGAGTAAAGAAACAACAGAGACTTTACTCAATTTGCAATGTTTGCTGGAGCCAGCCATGATTATTGATTATATTTTATACAAGTTGGAGTTATGATAAATAGCAATAATCACAAATCAAGAGATTCAGCAATAAAATGCTCTCCTAATACAGTTGCAAACAGGAATCCTGGATTGCTCTCCCATTGCTATTGCTATAGCCTTGGGTTTCTTCTACAATAATTTAAGTTTATTAAGCCTTATTGTATGAGTCAAGTAATTTGCTGTCTCAAGAACTCAGAATGTGGTTTCTTGCATCACCAATAGTTGAAGCAACCTGTCGCTTAATTTTGTTTATTTCTACATGGCTACCTAAGAACAAAGAGGGACTCATTTCTCAGCCCTCTTACAATACTAACCATCACCAGTGAAGGTTTTTCTTTGGATTATCACTTGACTCATCCAGTTACTGGATAATTTCCTTGTACTTCTACGAACTCCAAGCTAACAATAATCTTTCTATTTCCTTCATGGGTGGTGAAATGCTATTGACTGTTAAAATATATACTATTCATTTTTCTATTTTGTTTCCTATTCTCTAATAAAGTAATTCAATACGATTCTTTTTAGTTCATGTTAGAATCATCTGGAATCAGGTTGCCTGCATTTGAAATCTCATACTTGGTTACAAGATTCTGTGCATGTAGCAACTCTTTGTACATGAATTTCTACATTTTCCAAAGAGAACTAAGTAGAATGTACGTCAGGATTCTCAGGAGAACACAAGTAATTACATGTCAACCCTTGAAACAGTACCTCACGCACCAAAATGCAGAACAAGTATTATGTATTCACTCCTTCATACATTCAACAAATAATTCATAGAGATTCTAATAGGAGTGGGCTACTGTCCCGAGCCTCAAGAGAACAAAGATGGAAAAGCAGTTTTTTTCATGCCTTCAAATAATTAACTGTCTTGTCTCAGAAATAACTCACAAACAAAAATATCAACAATGTTGGATAATATTCAAAACATACCACTTAAGTATATTATGTATCCAAGTGAAAGGAAGAACAGAGTGGGTCAATACTAGTATTATTTTTCCCATATAATCCTGTAATTTAAAGTGAGTTAGTGTTTTTCTGTTGCTTTGAAGGATTCTGTTGTCAGAACGTGCTTGCCAGTTGCCTGTTTTCTTATTAATCCACATAGCAAAGCATCAACGTGCACCATTGCAGCAGGCAAGGGTGCTAAACATAGAAAACATTGTGAACTTCTTTCTGATCACTAGCTGAATAGAACTGGCCTCACCCTTTCTTGTGACTCATTGTACAGCATAGTTCACTAACTCAGAAACATCGAAGATAATTTCCTAATGGAGCTTTGAATCCCAAGTATCTAGTCAAATACCCCTGGTTTCCAAGACCTAGCTCCTTGGAATAGTACTTTCTCCTGCTCCTGGTCACTGTGGTTGATTCAGAAAGGGGAAAAATCTTCTAAACAAGACTTAGAACTTTTTTGCCAAAACAATTGTTGAAAGATTCCTTCTGTCTACTCATTTTGCCAAGCTGTTGGAATACTAATATGGAGTTGCCAGCAACCATCTTGCTGCCACCTGGAGAAAGTCTGAGAGGGAGGCAAAAGCACTAAAGAAAGAAAAGAGAAAAGAAGGACAACATTTGGCCTCTGGATTCAAGCAAGTTTGACCTGCAACTTGACCTTCCCAGCTCATGAACCAGTATATGCTCTTTACTTAAAACCAGTTTAAATGTGGGGCTCACACATAGGATGTATGGATAGCAAGTGTTATTGTTATCATTGATATTATTCACAGAATTTTTCTAAGTAAATCTTTCTAAAACATTGTGTGTTAGTGAACTTTGTGTTGCTAGGACCAAGCTTAGCATCTTTTTAGTAATTATAATCTAATGACATTACTCTCCTTGCCCCCAGTTTTTACAAGCATTTTTCTGGTGAAACTGCAATTTTTAAAATCTTTTAGCTCTGCTTTCTGCTGTCAATTCTCATAGTAAGACTGGCTAAAAGCTGCCAACCATGTCCATGCCACTGACTCAATGTTGTGCTGCCTTAAACTTTCTCTACCAGGTTAATTAGTGCATCACTTTCAAATTCAGCCTCACACCAAATCTTAGGACATGGGTAAACACAAATGGCCTCTAGTTCAATTCCCACTTGAATTCTCATTTCCTCTGAAACTTCATACGCATAGTCCACATTCTATTCAGCATTTTGGTCTTCTGAGCTCCCACCAGAAACATCCATTAAGCTCTGCTACAATATTCTAAAAGTTTTCCAGCTTGTGTCTCTAAAATTTTCTGAACTTCTCCCATAAGCCAGCTCCAAAAGACTTCTGAACCACATGGTCGGGTTAATCACAACTAAGTCCATTGCTTTGTGCCCTCAGTGACGCACCACATCCTGGCAAAAGAGCATGGTGGAGAAGCACAGCTCCATTCATGGCAGCCAGGAAGCAGAGAATGAAGGGAGGAAGGGGCCACAGGGAAGATGCAAACTGCCAAGGCATGCCCCTAATGACTCACCTCCTCTAGCCACGCCCCACTTGCCTAGTCACCGCGCAGTCCATCCATTCAAACAAGGATGGACTGATTTTGCCGCACCTTTCACAATCCAATCATTTCATTTCCAAACATTTCTTCATTAGCACAGGATCTTTTGAGGGATACCTCATGTCCAAACTATAACACATAGTTTTATTATCATCTGAATAGTTATGCAAGAGGAAAGAGTCATCATCATTATAACCAACTCCATCCTCACCACAACTCTCAAATTTGCCATTTGCAGAGAACTTTATAATTTACAAAAACCTTCCTCTGTCATATGGGATCCTAACCAGAATCCAGGTATTAAATAGAAAGCATTATTGTTAACATTGTATGTGGAAGGAAATTAAGGTTTTCATGAGTTAAGTACCTTGTCTAGGTTAATTCATTTAGTAAATATGTTTCCCAATCCTGAACAGTTCTATCATAAAAACAATTATATATTGACTTGTACTTGTGGCCAAGATAGAATAAACGATCCAGGATTACCTCCTCATCTAAAACAAACATAAAAAAATTGATACACACACACACACACAATTTTCAGACATTGAAAATCATACAATATTAAACTATAATCTCTGAGATGAGAGGGGAAAAAAGGCGAAACACACAATTGTACCAGCTTCATGCCTAGAGGCAGCTCTTTTTACTTTGGCTTATGGTAACACAAACTACACTCTGGTTAGTGTGACTATGAGCTTATCTTACAATAAAAGAGTAGAACACTCAAAAAATCATGCATTTGTGTGGTGCTATATTAATCATAGAATAAATGTTCCTCTGTTTCTGATCAAATAAAGTTGAAAAGCAAGTCTCATCATGATTCAGATTATTCCAAATAGATCAACACCAAAACTTATTCTAATATTATTTGAAGAAATGCAGTATGATTTTGCTACCAATAAGAGAAATTTTACAATGCCTGGAATTCATTTAAAAATTACTAGACATACTTTAAATAAGCAGGAAAATATCACTTATAACAGGAGAAAATTGATCAATACAAACAGTTCTATATATGACAGAGATGAGAGAATTGCCAGCAAAGTACATTGAAACAGTTATAAAAATGCTTCACATATTCATGAACTTTCCCAATGAAGGAAAGTTTTGAAAATCTAAAAAAGAGTCTAATGGAACCTCTAATGATGAACATACAGTGAATAAAACTTACAAAACTTTGGATGAGATTAGCAGCCTATTAGTCACTGCAGAAGCAAATATAACAGAAACTATTAAAAATTATTGTATTAGAAAATGTGGATGTATTTTAGTTGAACTATCTAAAGTGCAAAATATCAACAAAAGATTGAAAAATAGGAATAAACATCACTGACCTATGAGACAGTACCTATTAGTCTATTATATGTGCAATTTGATTCACAGAAAGAAGAGTGAGATAGAGGAGAAATTGAATAAGTAATGCTAATTTTATTCAAATGATCTATTTACCAATACAATAAGTACTAAGAATCCCAGGCAGAACAACATGAATAGTAACATGCAAAGCTACATCATAATCAATTATTGTAAAACAGTAATAAAGTCTTAAAAGTTGCTGGAAAAATATTACATACTAAGGAACAAATGTAAGAATTATAGCAGACACTTTAAGCAAAACTATGCAAGATAAATGACAATGAAATAAAATTTTTCAAGTCTGGAAACAAGGAGAAAGACAAGGACAAGAAGAAGGAAGGAAGGAAGAAGAGAGGGAAGGAAGGAAGGAGGGAGGGAGAGAAAGAGGGAAGAGAGGAGTCAACATTCCACCTAGATAATTTTCTTCAAACAAAGAAATAGAGAAATCATGGGGAAAAAAAATCCAAACAAAACTAAACAAAAAATCGAGAGCTATTCAGATTGAATTATTTTTTATTTTTTGGTACTGGGGATGGAACTCAGGGTACTCAACCACTGAGCCATATCCCCAGCCCTATTTTATGTTTTATGTAGAGACAAGGTCTCACTGAGTTGCTTAGCGCCTCACCATTGCTGAGGCTGGCTTTGAACTAGTGATACTCCTGTCTCAGCCTCCCTACAGATTGAATTTTTAAAATGAGACTAAATTATACTTTTACAGAAAACTCAGTTTAAATATTATATTGCTCAGGGTTCTTTAGGAAACATCCAAGAAAAGATAGATATAGAAATTATAGTATGGAATTTGTTCATATGATTTTTGAGGCTGAGTACCACAATATGACAACTGCAAGCTAAATAGCCATGATTGGCGGTAGCACGTATCTAGTCCAAGTGTCTAAGCACCAAGAGAATGGAAGGAATAACTTCCAGTCCTAATGCAGGGGAAGACCAATGTTCCAGCTTGTCCAAGGCATGCAGAAAAAAATAAATTCTCCCTTACTCCTTCTTTTTTGTGCTACTCAGATCTTCAGTGTGTTGGATGAGGTCCATCCACAATGGAGAAGACAATGTGCTTTATTCTGTCTACCAATTCTAATATTAATCTCATCTAGAAACATCCTCACAGACAAACCAAAGGTAATGCTTAACTAAATATCTGGGCACATCATGATTTGTTAAGTTGATACGTAAAATTAACTGTAAAACAAATATGGCAATAAGTTAAAAGTAGAAGGATGAAAATGGATATGCCAAGAAAGCACACATTTTAAAAAAACATCTAAAGTTACCATACTGATATTGAAAAAATAAAATAAAGATTTCTGGTAACAAAGAGAGATGTTTCATAATGGTAATGGACAAATATATAAACATGTATATATATATGTGTGAGTACATATATTATACATTATATATTTCATATATATTTATTAAATGTTGTGTACCTTAAAATAGAGTTTTAAAATACATTAAGCATAAACTGAAGGAAAGAAACCAGAAAAAATAAACAATAAATTTATAATTATAGTTGGGAATTTCAACACCCTTTTCTCAGTAATTGATAGAACAAACAAATAATGTATGGACTTAAGTACTGCTATCAAAAACTTGACTCATTTTACATTTATAGAACTTACCACTCAAATACAGCAGCTTATAACTCAATAATACCAAAAGAAGGGGGATGGAGAGATGAATGAAAGCAAAAGAAAAGGGGCAAAATATTTGGACAAAAACTTCAAATCTTCCGGGAAAGATTTACAAATAATGAAAAAAAAAAATCAAAAACTACTTAGATTTAGTCATTAAGGAAGTGAAAATCAATATCTCAGTGAAATATCACACACTGAAATGGCTAAATTTTAACTCCTTGGTAACACTGTATATTGGAAGGATATGGAACAATTATAATGTTGATACATTAGTAGTAGGAATACAAAATATACATTCACAACAGAAAACATTTTAGCAGTTTCTTTTAAAGTAAGAACCACACAGCCCAATAGTCTTACTTGTACATGTTTAACCCATAAGAAGTGAAAACATATATTCACATAAAAGTTTGTTCTCAAAGGTTTACAGAAACCTAATAAATACATGTAAAAAACTTAACAACCCAAATGTTCATCCCTTGGTGACTGGATAAGTAAACTGTGGTATATCCATATAAATGAATACTACTCAGCAATTAAAAGGAATACACTTCTGATAAGCACAACCACATGGCCAAACCTCCAAATCTCAATTGAAAGATAATTGGGGGTGTCCACACAGTTTGAGTGCAGAGGCTGCTAGGTTTGGGGCCTGGCAGATTTGTTCTTATCTCTTTTGTGGCCAGAAGCCTCTGTTGCAAACATGCTCCACCAGATCATCAGGCCAAGAAGCATCCAAGCTTGATTCCCTTCTTGGTATTTATTGGAGCGGGAGGAACTGGAGCAGCACTGTATGTAATGAGTCTGGCATTGTTCAATCCAGATGTCAGTTGGGACAGGAAGAATAACCCAGAACCCTGGAACAAACTGGGTCCCAATGACCAATACAAGTTCTACTTAGTGAATGTGGATTACAGCAAAGTGAAGAAAGAAGGCCCGAACTTCTAAATGAAACATTTCACTGTAAAACTGCTTAGAATGAAGGTCTTTGAGAAGCTATCCGCATAATTTTCCGCTTAACCAGGAAATATTTCTCCTTTAAATGCATGAAATCATGTTGATTTGTTGAGTTTATTACACTGATTAATAAATATGTGAAACTTTATGTGTCACTATTTAATGTAGGAAATTAAGAGTATAAGAAATAAACTATTAAAATTTTAAAAAAAGAAAGATAATTGGTTACCATATGCAGAAGAATGAAACGAGATCCCTACCTCTCACACTGCACAAAAATCAACTCAAAGTGGATCAAAGACCTAAGAATTAGACCAGAAACACTGAAACTGCTAGAAGAAAACATAGTGTTAACACTTCAATAATTGGCACAGGCACCAACTTCCTTAGTGATTCCTAAAACTCAAGAAATAAAAACAAGAATCAATGAGTAGGATGGCATCATATTATAAAGCTTCGGCACAGCAAAGGAGACAAGAGCATAAAGAGAGAGTCTACAGAATAGGAGAAAATCATGGCCAGCTACTTTTCTGATAGAAGATTGATATCCAGAATATATAAAGCACTCAAAACACTTAACACCAAAGTAATAACCCAATCAATAAATCAGTGAAGGATCTAAACAGATGTTTCTCAAAAGAGAAACTACAAGTGGCCAAAAAATACATGGAAAAAATGTTCAATATCTTTAGCAATCAGGGAAATGCAAATCAAAGCTACTCTGAGATTTCATCTCACTTCAATTAGAATAGCAATCATCAAGAAAGAAATTAACAATAATCGATGGCAGGGATATGTGGGGGAAAGTACACTCAAACATTGTTGGTGGGACTTCAAATTAGTACAACCACTTTGGAAAACAGAGTGGAGATTCCTCAACACACTAGGAACAGAATCTCCCCAAGACCCAGCTATTTCACTCTTCAGTATTCATCCAAAAGGTCTAAACTCAACATACTATAGTGATATATAGCATTCCTATGTTTATAGCACTACAATTCACAATAGCCAAGTTATATAAACAATCCAAGTGCCCATCAACATACAAATGGATAATGAAAATATGGTACATATGCACAGTAGAGTTTTACTCAGCCATAAAAGAAGACTGAAATTATATCATTTGTTGGTAAATGGATGGAACTGGAGAACATTATGCTGAGTAAAATA
This sequence comes from Xerus rutilus, assembly GCA_028644305.1. Taxonomy (NCBI): domain Eukaryota; kingdom Metazoa; phylum Chordata; class Mammalia; order Rodentia; family Sciuridae; genus Xerus; species Xerus rutilus. The sequence continues at coordinate 33,803,420 of CM053409.1, forward strand.
AGCCAGATTCAAAAAGTCAAGGCTCAAATGTTTTCTCTCATATGCAGAAGATAGAGAGGAAAATATAAAATATTTTTTAAAAGAGGAATCTCATAAAAATAGAAGGAAAGTCAATAGAGTAGAAGAGGGAATTTGAGAGAGAGAGTGGATGGGAGGGCATGGAGAAGTACTGGGGAATGAATTGTACCAGGCTATATCTATGTATGAATATATCACAATGAATTCTGCATCCATATACACACATATTGCACTAATTAAAACAATAATAATAGGAGGGGAAATCAGCAGAGTAGAGCAAGGTCATCAGGAGTGGGGAGAGAAAAAAAAAGGAAAGGCACTGGAAAATGAAATTGATCAAATTGTTATGTGCATATATGAATATGTCATAATCAATCCCACTATTATGTATAATTATAAAACATCAATAAAAGTAAATAAATAAATTTTGAAAAAAGTAAGAAGCCATATATGAAAGTCTTCACACTGGACAGTTTTCTTTACATGAAATCTTTAAAAGGCAAAAGTACAGTGACACAAAGATCAGTGTCCGTCAGGGACTGGGAGTAGGTGAGTGGGACTATGAGGGCCACAGGGGCACTTTTGATAATGATGAAAATGTTATGTGTCAGCATTGAGGTGATGGCTACACAACTGTCTACTTCTGGCAAAATCATCAAATTCTTATTTATTTAATCCCTCTTAAATAACAACACACATACTAAAGATTGGAGAAGAAAGATTTTTAGTTCAGATTATATAACTTATGATTTTCTGGTTTCTGTCTTCCCTCTTTTATTTCCCTATTTTATCAATCATTTTTATGATGCCTCTTCCTCCATCTACATATACACAATTTTATCTCTACTTGGAAGCTTCGGACGCTTTTTAAATCCAGCTCATTCAATTTCAAGTCAACATCCGTTTCCCCACATGTTCTGTGGGGGTTCGTTGTGTTTTCCATCTCACACCATGCTCCAAAGCCAGGACCTTTGACAGCACCCTTGAGTTCAGCATTTCCTCAACCATTCACAGTCAATGGTCTTGTCTTCTCGACCCTTGAAATCTTGTTTCTGTCCGTCTGCTCTGCCTCCACTCATTACTGCCCTCTCTATCCTTGTCATTGTGATCAACAATTCCAACCAGATTTGTCACTTGTACTTCCAGAAGTGCCACACTGCCCACAGGATTGAGTTCTAATTGTTTTACATGGGCTAATAAGACCACTCACAATATATCAATCCTATTTCTGGATTCTTCTGCCATAGAACATTGCCTTCTCAGAATATGGCATGTTTCCTTTCACCTCTGGGGTTGATGGAAATTTGCTTTCTCTGAAACATTCTCTCCTCACTCAACATGCTTCTCTGTCCCAAGCTCATGAACTTCACTGTTTCTTATTCATCCTGCGATTCTTCCCCTAAATATCACTTTTTCTTGGCACCATTAAATTTATCTTGTTTCCATGGCTACCAGAAAACCTGTCATGGCATTTGACATGGTGAAATGTTTTGGAAAAATTTAAATTTGTATCTCCTTCTGGACCATATGCTCCTCAAGGACAAAGAACTTCCCAGATGTCACCAGACAACCAGAGTCCAGCATAGTGCATTTTACATTAAATAAATAAGAATTAAACAATTGAACAAATCTGCTTTCTCACCTCAGAAACACTCAGGTTAATCACAGCATCTTTAAAAATTATGTGTTTGCATTAGTCAGCTTTATTGGTGCGGTGACTAAAGGATCTGACCAGAACAACTGTAGAGGAGGAAGAGTTTATTTGAGGGCTTATAGTTTCAGAGGTCTAAGTCCATAAGGCTGGCTACATTTCTTGAGACTGGAGGCGAGGCTGAACATGACAGAAGAGTGTGGCAGACGGAATTATCTCATAGCACGGTGCTCAAGAAGCAGAGAGAGAGAGTCCACTCTCCAGATACTAATATATACCCCAAAGCAACACCGCAATTCTCATCTCCTCCCGCCACACCTTACCACTTTGGTTAATCCCATCCTGATTAGGCTAAGGCTATACCCCAATAATTTCTCCTCCAAACTTTCTTGCATTGTCTCACACGTGAGCTTTCAGGGGACACCACATCTAAACCATAACAGTGTTAAACAATTGGCCCAGCTTTTGAATACATAATTTAAATATTCCATGTAGCAAGTCAGTTTATTTTCAAAAAACAATTTGAAAGTACCATCAGCTGCCCTCTCTCTTTTCTATGCATTCTTTAATTTTCAAAAGCTTAGAAATATATGGTGCCAATAAGTGCCTGCAGAATGGTTATGTCATACACAACTGTACCTCTGTCCAATTTTGTCTCCTCCTCACAAAGCAAGAGTCAAGTATCGGTTTGCATTCAATATAAGCTACTTAATAAAAGTGAGTAGGAGTTTATGCAAAAATTTTGTGTATTCAAGGCAAAATACCAAAGATTGGGGATAGAGCTTCTCCTTGATAAATTGCATTACACATTGTTAGAAATATTAAATACGCTATATGTCTGCTTGAACATTTTATTGAGTTCTGGGAGCGCTCAGTGAGAACAAGAACATCTGTATTAAAAAGGTGAGATGGAAATCGTCAAGTGTTTTATCTTTTTCTTCTACTTATTTTATGACTTTAAAATGATGTCCTTTTTAACATTTTAACCCATCTGCAATTTTTCAACATTGTGAGGTAAGAATAAAGAAAGCTTTATATTTTCCAACTAAGCAACAAAGTATGCCATTCCTTTCCGATTGATTAAACTAAACTTTTTCTGTTATAACAGAAAACCACAGAATGAATGAATGGCTTAAACAACAAACATTTATTTCTCCTATTTCTAGAGCCTGACAGACCAGTATCAACCCATGGATTCTGTGACTGGTGAGGAATCCCAATTTCTGGTCATCTTACTGCAATAAGAATGTCATGTCCAAGAGGAGTGTCTTTGTTTGTCTGATGGTTTTAGCCACCAAAGAGTATAAATATGTGATTTATAACAGAGTCTATGGATCATGCAGCATTAGATTTTCCTTCAAAAGAAACAAGACCACAGGTACCAGTCCAACCTCCAGAAGAAAGCAACCAGATCGGCAGTATGTAATTGATCCTCAGTAAAAATGCTGAAACATGGAAGCCTAAGATCATTTTCCCTAGTTGGCAATACACTTTGTGTATTATCAAACATCAGTGCCAAAAAAGTATCACATCTCCATTCCACAGGAAGACAATGAAATCATGTCAGGTACCTTTCCTGGATTCTCCCCATGTGCTTCCTCCCTTGGCAGATTTTAATCTGTATCCTTCCCTAGTAATGAACTGTAACCTTGAATATAATAGCTTTCAGTGAGTTCAGTGAATCTTCTACTGAATTATCAACTGACAGTGGTCTCTGCAGGTACTGGTCCCTACAAACTTTTGCATTTGGCTTGAACTCCCACATTGTGTTAAAGTCCCAAATGACCCGAGCCTTAAGACACCACACACACATGCAGGGAAAGGATGTCAAACAGAACTTTTCAGTTTTCAAAGATATTGACAGAAAAGAAATCAAGAAAAATATTGGGTCACTCCTACTTGAAGCAATTTTTGTAAATGACACAGAGAAAGCAATTCTCTGAAGGCAGAAAATTTTCCAGACTAAAGAATGTAGAATGAGAATTGAAACAAACAAATCGAAATGACAATCATGATTTTGAAAAAAACACCTAGTATTCTAAATGTACTAAATAAATCCAATTCAATGTATTAAAAACATTTATAATGATGTGACAGAAGCATGTGATAATCCTGTAAAACTAAAATGAGATAGAAATATCTAGTTTCAAAAAAGGGTAAGATTTTACAATTGGTGTAGAGATATATATTTGTTGGAAAATAGAAGAATGCTACATTGAGCTTTTATTGATAGTGAACGCATTTCTTTTCTGATTCATGAGAACACTAGGCTCCAGCTTGTGTTCACTAGTGGTAACATAATTCTGAAGATATACGTACCTCTATTTGAGAGTTATCTTTTGTAATTATCAAAAACGAAAGACAGAAGTACACTTAAGTTTCCAAGATAAATGGACAAAGAAATTGATCTTCCCCAAGACTTCCTCATTGTCTCCTGTCTTTCTATGCACCTTGGTCTCTCTCCATGTCATGTTCTCCTACTGCAGACTGGGTATATGACTGCCAGCAGGACCTTAGCATCACATTCTAGAGCTCAATTTGAGGAAATACCCCTTCATTTAGTCTTATTTGAAAATAAGAACTCTAATTATGCAGCACGGATCAGAGCCTACCTATAATGTGTGCATGAGAAAAGTTCATATAGTACCAAAATGGTCACTGAGGACCAACCTGTAAATTATTAGGGCCATGTCCAGGTAAAGACATTATAGACAGGTAGTAATATGTATTGTGTTTGCATCCGATTGAATTAGTCAAAAAATGCTCATAGTGTGCTATGAAGTGCATTCTAGGGAAAATTCTACCAAAACACTATAAATTTTAAACACAAAAATGCAGATGCTTTTTGGAATAAATTCAATTATCTATATTTACTTATTTGGGATATCTCATTGTTTAATGATTTGGATGTAGCTTACATTCTAGTCAAAGTCTTTTTCCCAGCATGTCTTAGCATTACTAGAGCACTGAATTGTACAACAGTGTTTAAGTGGCCTAGAAAAACATTTCGATTGTGACTAAAGTCCTAGGAGTATAAGTGAGTTCACAAAAAAAAACCAAATTTCTCTGAGATATTTTTATAAAATATTCTAAGAATGGTTTTCAACTTCTAGCTCAGTTGTTCTGAAGTTTATGAATTGAGGTGAAAATGCATAATATTGTTTTCTTTTCCTGAGGTAGAAGCCAAAACTTGGTGAGAGCAATACATGGAAATGGATGTTAATCATTAGAGGATGCTTAAAATTGTATGTTCCAATGACATGTCTCTTTTGGTACACTTTTCAACTGGGATACTATTTAAGTGAAAATTCAAGCATCTGCCACTAGCAGAGACTTCATGCCGAAGGCAAACTGTCAAATAGAAGTGTAGAGCCTACAAAGCTGGTCTTGGACAGATTAAAAAAACACTCAGAAAATAGACTGCATTGTTGGCTGAAGTTCATTTTCAGAAACACATTGCTCAGCACTAAAGTGGACAGTCTAATCAGCTCCTCTGCAGAAATAGCAAGATTTTTACAAAGGAAAGAAAATCTATGGAGATGAAACTGTGACTGGAAAATTTGATCCACATGGTTGTTATTTTTAGATCTGTCAAAGATTGACCTCCGTTTGCAGTTTTCCTAGCAATAGTTTAATATAAAATTAGTCTATTTGTCATATCTCTATACTTTATGGAGTTGTGCTATGTATTATAACTTATCTATTATTTCTAGAGTGATTAAATCATGCCTTTATTAATTGCAAATATTCCTCTCTTTTAGCTATGCACGTAGTAGGCAGCCTAGTCCACATACATCATGAAGTAGGTTTGATGGAAACATCTGAAGGGTAAAGAGATGCTGAACAGATGGGGAAAAATAACTCATTCTTGGAATCCAAACAGGAAGATTTTTATTTTTATTTTTATCATCTGTAGGTGGGAAAATCTTAAATGGGGGAAAATGGTGACTTCTCCTTATTTAAAACAGATACAATTTGGTTGTTCTCATAGGCATATGATTAATATTTTGTAGGTAAGTATGTATGTATGTGTGTTGACACATATGTATGTGTGTGGTTAAGTAGCATGGTAACCAAGGGAAAAAAACATCTAGAATAAAACCATTACCCTATTTTAAACTATACTTTTACTAAACCTATTATTGGTAATTCAGTTAACAATCATATTACCATGTGATATTCAAATGTCAACTGCATATCTCATTTTCAACTAAGACTATTACATCATTCCTTGTCAAATGCACTGAAATATGGCTAAGTCTAGCTCTGATTAGATAAGAGACCTCATGCTGGTGTTAGCAAATCCAACCCCAGGGATTGATTCCTATGCTGAGGGAAATGGCAAAGTTATTATTGATGACGGTGCCAAAACTAACAGGTTTCACATGTCCTTCATGAACTGAAGCTACAGCCTCAACAGTGACACTGTGAACAGCCATTTGTTGCAGTATCCTAGAATCCTTGGTGAAAAAAAGGTGGAAAATCTGCAAATTTAAAATATCTACCTGTATGGAAGGTTGCTCAACTTATTTTAGGTTGTTTGGTTCATTTCTCTGCCTTGAATCATAGGAAAAATGATCCTTTATGTTTATGCAGAAGTTTGTCTTATTAGAGAAGCCATATAGCATATACTGGAATGCAAGCCTGAGGTTTGATTATGGGCTATATGCAGTTCTAACTGTGTGATTTGGGGGGCTCTTAATTTCTCTAGACATCAGTTCTTCTACACAACTGTGATGACTGAAAATTAAATGAAATCATACATATAAGATACCTAGAAATCAATGAAGAGTAGATCTTTCTGTCATTAGTTATTTAGCATTTTCTTGACTTCATGAAATGTCCAGGGTATGCTTAATAATCTTTATCTAGATGGAGGAACAGAACCAGTGAAGGGAAAGTGGCTCACCCAAGATCACATGGTTAGTAAAGGTGAAAAAGAATCAAGCCTAGGTCTCCTGATTTGAAATCCAGTATTCTTTTATTATTATTATTTTTTCATTGATGGGCTTTTTTTATTAATTTATTTATATGTGGTGCTAAGAATCTAAGCCAGTGCCTCACACATGCTAGGCAGGCGCTCTACCACTGAGCCACAACCCCAGCCCTGAAATCCAGTATTTTTGAAGTGTCTATGGAGAACCTGGCATAGTGGAGCATTCTGTAATCCCAGTGATTCAGGAGGCTGAAGCAGGAGGATCGCAAGTTGGAGGTCAGTCTCAGAAACCTAGTGAGTCCCTGTCTCAAAATAAAAAGAAAAAGTTCTAAGGAAATAGCTCGGTGGTAATGTGTCCCTGGGTAAACAGAGAGAAAGAGAGACAGAGAGACAGAGAGAGAGCACGCAAATTGTTGTCTATAAATTAGACAATAATTAAGGTACTGCTACACTTACAGAGGCAAAGTGAAATGGTGAATTGGTCCAATTACTAAAATAATTCAAACCCCAAAATATCAAAACACTTATATATAGTATACCTGAATATTCCAGTCCAAATAATTGCCCCAATTGTTCATATCATTTTGAATATATGTATAAATTTAGTCTTTTTGTGGAGGACAGGGTGAGGGTAGGCCCTGAATTGTGTCTCCAATTTTCCAACATAAATAGAGAGTATCATTTTTCATTTTTCTCCTTCTAATTTGTTTCAAAATTCAGTGGCTTTTTTTATTAAATTGAAGTTCATGGATAAATGGGAAAATCTTTACTGTAATCCGGTACTTCAAACTGTAATTTTGGTTTGAATTAGGCTGCTTACAAACACAGCTTCATACAACAGTGACAAGACATGGTTTTCTTTGTGGGTGAATGGAGTTGGGGCACAATTGGAAACACAATTTTTAAAATCCTTTCAGCTTTTATTCTCCATACAGAGTTGAGTTCTGATCCTGGAGTCAATGTTTCAGTTCTACTAAAAAGGGTTATATTCCAATCAGTCCAAGACAATTCTGATATCAGAAGAGGGCTAAAATTACAGCTATTTGAAACTAAGAAAAACCCACCTCCTCTTTTTTTCTGATCTTTACAAACCATATACGCATGTCAAGGTAGAATGAAATTCTTCTGATTATATTTCCTTAGCTTCAACCTGAACTGAACATAATATGAGCACTAAAATAGAAATTAGTCTCATTTAGAAAACAACCAACAAAAGTTTCTTAAACTATAGAAGTACACATCAATTAAAATAGATGGGGCATAGTTAACATCTAGTGTCTGTGCTGACAAAATCTGTCAGCCTGCTGTCATTTATGTTGGATAATAAATACAGTGCTTGGCAGAATGTGGGATTAGCATTACCATGGATTGACAAGCCTATTGTACTTTGAACAGGTACTGCACAGAAAGCAGTAAAGCTAGTGTCTTTGTTCACTGTGGAGTCTGTGTTGTGAAATGATCTCCAGAGATGAGGAAGGAAGAGGCTCAGACACAATTATGGCCCATTTGAAAGGCTATGCTCAGTCAAAGGCCCTGGGTGAAGGCCCTCAGCGCTAGTGTGTATACTTCTCTTCCAGTTGCTAATACATGCTCTGCTCCTCTAGTCAACTTCCTGGCCTTTGCTTTTAAACCCGTCCAAAGGTAAAGATGCAAAAGGTTCCCTCAAGCTAGGCAATAGGATTGTACACAAAAGCACATAAGACTGCTTCTCTCTTGGTCTTGATAGATCCTATCTTTGGAATTTTCAGTCTGTGATTTGCAGTTTCTGCACTCACCTACTTGGTGGGCCTGCTGGGGTGCCGTGGTGGAGAGCAGCTCTTTCACAGAAGAGACTGGTGAAAGAAAGTGCTGCCCACATACAACCTCAAAGGAGCTTCATTGACTAGAAATAAAAGGAACCATAAGAAGCATGATAGAAAAGAAAATGCTTATGCCTCATTTCTTCATCTTTAGGGGGGAAAATTTCCACTATTATACCTTTCTTATGCCTAGGACAATCTGAAAATGTTCTTTTTCTCACCTGAATCTAGAAAAACTACATTATGAATCATATAAAGTAGGAAAAAAAACAAAACAATTTGCCGAATTTTGATGGCTAAGTTGCTAATAAACCGGTTTTTATTTAAATTGCTATCCTTTCTGTAACCATGTATTAATCCCAAATTCTACTTCTTAGAATTTTTCCCAAGGAAATAATCACACATGTGCACAGAGACTTAACTCAAAGCCTGCAAAATGATTTTGATAAAAATAAAATAGAGGAATCATTAGATGCATTATAGCTTATGCATACATACATATACATATATACATATATATGCATATAATGGAATAAATACAACCATGAAAATGCTGTTATTGAAATTTTGGTCTATTTGTACCTTTTAGGTTCTTATAGAAGGCCAGATCCTAGCCAGGTCCTGGCATTCAATAGTATTTGTTTTCACCAACCTCACGTTCTGGCAGGAAGACAGAAATGGAAATATTTATTTATGCTAAGTGGTGTCACATAGTGACTGTAAAAAAACAGATTAAAGAATATGATGCTTCTATATTCACAAATTTATCTGTATACACATTGTACCTGTTAGCTATTGCTTCATAAGTCACCCCCAAATGACAATCACATATTACCATTCATACATTTATTATCACTCATGCATCACTGTAGGCCTGTGGTTAGCTGGAACAGTTCTGTTCTACATGTTCCAGAAGTCTTTCATCCTCCTGAGAGAAGCAATTAGCTTGAGTATGTTCTTATGGTCAAGTCAGAGGTACAAGAGGAATCAGAAGCAGAGTAACCTCTTTAGGTCTAGACTTACAATTATTCTTTAAAAAACAAAACCATAAGTTACATAGACTCCAACATTAATGACCTGGATGGTAGTATTATGTGTAATTTTCTACTCATTTTGTTATTTCATCTAACAATGAAATATACTACTTTTATATAATAATAATAATAATAATAATAATAAATTGTACTGCTTTCATAATCAAATTTCACTAAAAATATTTTAAATATTTCACCAAACTAAATATTCACAAATTTCCCCCTTCTTTATGTCACTTTTTTACATCTATTAATATAAAGGGGGCCCCAAGTGGAGAAAGAAGACCTGTTTTATGTTGTCTATTGATATATCAAGAGGCATGCTTAGCTCCTGTAATCCCTCACCTGCCTGCAAATATAAATTCTGTGCCACTGACCAGGTTAAAGAGGTAGAGAATTATGAAGCTCATATCAGCCTAGTATATTGATTTTCCTCATTTAAGAAAAAACACCAACTGGAAATAAATAATTCAAGTTTATTTACAAAGATAACAATCTCTCTACATCGACTTTTATTAGCATGCACTCAGCTGAATGCTTTGTTGTGGGAGAAAATGAGTTAATGCCATAAGCTGCTAGTGTCCTTCTCAGGAGATGTGTGGCTCATCTCCTTAGTGTGACACATAAAAGGAAGCTTTATGCTCATCCCCGTTTTTTTGTGTTTTTTTTTTTTTTGCTTTCTTTTCTCACTTAGGGAAGTGTTTATTTCATTTACTATGAAAAGGCTTCCTAAGTCTTTTCCTCTCCTTTTTTTTTGGGTGCCATGATGAGATTGAGTGATAGATGTTTCTAGTGAATCACTCTACCAATTAGACTAAAATATTAAAGACAAGAAACTTGAGAAGGAAACTCACATTTCTATAGCACTTTGCAGCAGATGTATCCTATTTACTTCTTTATTTTATGGCTTAATGACTGAATCTGAAGTAATTGCACCATTTGACAGATATTTATTTGTAAAATGTGATTCATTCAGTCAGACACTTTTAGAATGATTTTCATGCCAAGTGTTAAAATTGTGTAGGCCTGAGTAGCTGTTTCAAAAGTTGCAAACATGCATGTAAATTCCATGCATCAAGCACATCGACTTTCGGCTCTTTTTATTATAGAAATATTCCAGTTGACAAAGAGTGCTAGTGAACAGACGGCAGGGACTTCTGGACTTTAATCAACCGCAATCACTGGCAGAGTTCAGAATTAATTTCCTAACCATGAATCACCTGCAGACAATGAATCACATTTTAGAGAATTTTGCCAAACAAAACAAGCCATCATGCCCTGTACAACATTTGAGGACGGGGCCATGGAAACTCATTTGAGTAGCATAGCTGAAATAGTGAAAAGAAAAGAATACTATGGAATGGTGGAACAAACTATCAAATAGTGCCTGGTGACTTTCAACTTAGAGAAGAGGGAAAAAAGAGTTCAGCACAAAAGCTCTCTTTTATGAAGTGGTCTACTCATTGATTGGATTCTGTTCCTAAATTCTAGCTATTGGCAATCAAGCTAAAGGATTTTTGTTAATATTTTGGCATTAAAACTTCTACATATTACAGCATAGACAGAATATTTTCACCTATTTTTGAACCCAAGCCTTAGAAACTTTTTCTTTAGTTTCTGATTCAGACACTGTCTCTCCCTAGACATAAATCGATGAATAGAATTAAACAAATATTAAGATAAGTCAAGTGAAGAAACTCTTTTGAGTAAAATATCCAAGTCATTTTTTATCCTGAAATTATTGGTGAGAGTTTCCATTTTCTTTTTTAAGTATGAAACAAAGAAACCACTTACCTTTATTTGTTCCTAGCTGAGATAATTTTAGTTCTAAGACATGAAATAAAGCATTTGGCATTTTACATAATACTATTAAAATGAAAAGCAATCACTTGAAAAGGAGATATTTGTATTATTAAATGTGAAGGAAGTAAATTTCAACCTACACTATCAAATAAACAATATACAATTGCAAAAAATAAAAGGCCCTGGCCAACCCAAGGTATTTGACATACCCTGCTTCAAATCATGCACACCATGGTAAAGAAAATCAAGAGTAAGTAGATAATTCTTATTGAGAATCAGTAGGGAATAATAATAATTTGTGAGCATTAGCAATTATCAAAAACTCAAACTCACTGCAATGTTTTTTTCTTCTTATTTATTGATTATTACCATCAAATAAATTTGTCCTTGAGATTCAACCAATGTTGGCACATATCAAAAACAAAGAAGCAAGAATAATGTTGTAGAGCACAAAATAAAATAATTTTCCAGACAGGCATTCAGTGTTTCATTTGAGACCATGAAAACAGGTAAACCCCACTACAAAACCTATGTTGTCACCTATTTTTTAGCCAAGTGAAATGATCTCATTAACCATTAACATTACTGGGTGAAATTAACTGGAATAATTTTCTTTGACCTATATGCCCTGTGGTTATACCATCCTGTGTCCTCTCCTCTGCATTGTCTTCCAACATCCTGATAATTCTCTCTCATTCTCTGATCGCCTTGGTTTCTGGGTTTCCATTTCTCCTCTCTTCCACAGGTTCTATTATCATTCTGAGGGCCTGAAAAGATTTATGTTCAGCCCAAACCAACTGTTGGCTCTCAGCACATTGGCCCCATGTCCAGTGGCTTTCCCTTTCCTGTCCAATACTATTCAGGCCTCCTCAAGCAAGTTGTAAATCTGGACCTTAATCTTTACCTGAAACAGCTCCAGTTTTTAAATTTCAAATTAAGATTCCATAATTACTTAACATAAAACTCTTACTCTCTAACAATTGTTCAATTCTTTCCAATAATTTAATCTCATTTGTTTAGTCATTTTGACATATTATTGAAAGCCCTGTGGGTGCCTGGTAATGTTCTAGACATTGAATTTCTAGAGTGATTCAGGCAAGGAAGGTGACTACATTCAAATTCCAACCCCCCTTCTCTCTCTCAAGTCTCTTCTAACTTCGTTTCTTACACAGCTTAAATTTCATGATCCATTATTTCAACTACTCTGCTTTTAATATCCTAACTTCCTTACTCATTATTTTTCCATCATCTGCTGGTAGAAGCCCAAGCCAAGAGGAATCCAACCAACTTCCTTCTCAGTGTATTCACCTTAGCAACTGAATATAATTTGGAGGAAATCCCATAATTTTGCAGATAGATACCACAATAAATTCATGGTCTCCACAACAGCCATTGGGTTCTCAGCACTTCTTAGAAATACTTCCTTCTAATGAATTATGGCATTTGCTGGTAAATGGATGGAACTGGAGACTATCATGCTAAGCGAAATAAGCCAATCCCAAAAAAACCAAATGCTGAATGTCCTCTCTGATACATGGAGGCTGACACACATTAAGGTCGGGGGGCGGGGAGGAAGAACAGAAGTTCATTGGATTAGACAAAGGGAAATGAAGGGAAGGGAGGGGGAATGGGAATGGGAAAAACAGTAGAATTAATCAGATATAACTTTCCTATGTTTATATATGAATACATGACCAATGTAACTCCACATTGTGTACAACCACAAGAATGGAAAGTTATACTCCATGTATGTATACTATGTCAAAATACATTCTACTGTCATGCATAACTAAAAAGAACAAATAGAAAATGTTTTAAAAAGCGCTTTCTTCTACCTTGTCTTAGCCCATTTGCTAGATCCTTTGGTACTTATTTCAAACGATCAAGCGAGACTAATAATGTTGGCATCCAAGGCAAATGGTTTCAAAGGGACTCACAAATTAACTCTATAATACATGGTGTGACTAGCAAATGGTGCTAATTGCTATCAATATACAAAATCCACAGGTGTCTTTCTTTCATTTATCAGGGCTAAGTGGGACAAATAGGAAAGTTTCTGGACCTTGGTTGAAGTAGGAAAACTAATGTGATTTTCCTTGGAGTTAAACATTTTGGGGGAATTAACTTGAACTCTCATTCAGCAAAAATAAAGTAGGAAGTGCCCCAGTGATATACATAGAGAAAGAGTACACATGTATAACCTTCCTGGACTGATTAGCAGCTTTTAATTATCCAAATCTATTAGGTATTGCAAGTTGCAAGAGGTTGGGGCAGGTGTTACTTAAAAGTTTATTCAAGTTTCATCACTCCTGGGTTGGGACACTATGAGCTCTTACTTCTGAAAAATGAGGGTAGTGAAGAATACTTCTGTTCTCTACAGTGATGCCCAAGTAATCTTTTTGAAATGCAAATCTTATCTACAACACTATTACATAGGTAGTTTTGCAATGGCTTTGCATAGTCCTTATGATAATCCAAAGTCTTAACTTCACTTAGAGGACTTAGATTACCTGATTTTTCTTAATCCTGCAATTCCACTATGAAATTTTAACTCCCAAAGATACTTTATTCTGAATTTTTGTATATACCACTTATCCCTAGTCTGAGTCCTTTGCACATGGCATTCTATTTGACTAGAACTCTTTTACTTAAGCTCAGATTCTCCTGCCTGATTAGTGTGTCACTAACCCCCCATCAATTCTCAGGTGGCAGCTAAGTCATTATGCCTCCCAGGCATGGAACCCTCACTTGCACATGGAATGAAATGCCTTTTGCTATTTAATTTGTTAGCATCTAGTACTTGCCCTTCAACATTTATAAAACCTTGTTATAATTGCTTTTTGTTACTTATTTCCTCATCCAGGATATAAACTCTGTGCTGACAGAAACTATTTTGTTCTCTGTTTTATCTGTAGAACTTGAATAGAGTTTAGAATGTAATAGATCTCAATACATATTCATTAGATATTCATTTAATATTTGTATAGCCAGATCTTTTGGAATGAGAACAAGAGTAGTATGAAAGTATTTAGTTGCAATTAAGGGTTTTTGACATAATTATTAGGATGAGCACATTAATTTTGTTTCCTAGAGAACATTTTTATTTAGAAAAATAATCCAAGAATACTTTGAGAGTAACGAGCTAAAATGAATGATGTCAGGATAGACATGGAAATGTCAGAGTTAGTGCAGTGTGATTTCTGAGCTCTTTCCCTTGCCTCGGTCTTCTTGTAGAGTCACAGGTAAGAGCTCTTGCCATAGCACCATCTGATTCCTGAAGGCCTACTCAGTGGCAGCTAGGAGGAGATGAGGAGCATCAGATGGTCTTCCACTTCATTCTAAGTCAAACCTTCCTCTTAGGTGTCTGCCTTACAACTCGACCAGTTTCAACTAAAGTGTGTCACTGGTTGATAAAGTACCAACATTTATTTGGTTTATTTAAAATTAGAGTAGATTCAGTGCCATCTCTATAAAGCATTGTTATCACCATTTCTTTTTTTTGGGGGGAGGGGATACCGGAGATTGAACTCAGGGGTCCTCGACCACTGAGCCACATCCCGAGCCCTATTTTGTGTCTTTATTAGAGACAGAGTCTCACTCAGTTGCTTAGTGTCTCGCCATTGCTGAGGCTGGCTTTGAACTTGCAATTCTCCTGTCTCAGCCTTCCAAAGTGCCGGGATTACAGGAGCGCCACCGCACCCGGCTTGTTATCACCATTTCTTTATCATGTTCCACCTGATATGTTTGCTTGAGTGGGAAAGAAATAGTGCAATCTATGACAGACCAGAACATGGAATGTGATAGATTACCTGGTAATCTGGTTTTATTTATTTATTTTTTAAAATTTATTTATTTATTCTACTTAGGTGTACATGATAGCAGAATGCATTTTTATTCATTGTACACAGATGGAGCACAAATTTTCATTTCTCTGGTTGTATGTGATGTAGAATCACAACATACATGCAGTCATACATAAGCCAGGGCTATGACGTCCATCATATTCCACCGTCTTTACTATCCTCCTGCCCCCTCCCCCCTTCCACCCCGTGACCAAAGTTCCTCCATTCTTCCCGTGTCCTCCTCCACATTATGGATCAGCATCTACTTATCAAAGAGAACACTGGGCATTTGGTTTTTTGAGATTGGCTTACTTCACTTAGCATGATATTCTCCAGCTCCCTCCATTTACCTGCAAATGCCAAAATTTTATTCTCTTTTAATGCTGAGTAATATTCCATTGTGTATATATACCACAGTTTCTTTATCCATTCATCCGTCGAAGGGCATCTAGGTTGGTTCCACAGTTTAGCTATTGTGAATTGAGCTGCTATAAACATTGAAGTGGCTGCAGCACTGTAGTATGCTGTTGTTTTTAAATCTTCTGGATATAGACCAAGGAGTGGGATAGCTGCGTCAAATGGTGGTTCCATTCCAAGTTTTCTAAGGAATCTCCATACTGCTTTCCAGATTGGTTGTACCAATTTGCAGTCCCACCAGTTACATATGAGTGTGCCTTTCCCCCCACAACCTTGCGAACACTTATTGTTATTTGTATTCTTGATAATTGCCATTCTGACTGGCATGAGATGAAATCTTAGGGTAGTTTTGATTTGCATTTCTCTAATTGCTAGAGATATTGAACATTTTTTCATATGTCTGTTGATCGATTGTATATCTTCTCTGTGAAGTTTCTGTTCAGCTCCTTGGCCCATTTGGTAATCTGGTTTTAGAAATGGAAGTCTGGGTGGTTTTCTCTTCATGTAAATACAGGGGATGGGCCAAACAAGAGCTAGCTTTGACAGTCAGTGCTGCCCTTGAGAGGAGAAGGGAGGAAGTCTCAGGGCTGAAGATAGGGTGGTGCCACCAGAGGAAAAGAATGAAGTTATCCTTCTGAAAGTGTGTGGGTCACAAGGGACTGCATTAATTCCTCCAATCTTGAGGAGAAGCTGTTGCACTTGTGAGTTCCAACAGATATAAATTTCAGGTAAGTTTCTGTTAGCTGTGAGGAGGAATACAAAAGTCCTCTTCATGGACCTAAGTGAACATAGTCATGGGTTTTTTGCAGGAGAATTTAGGGGCTTGATGGCCCACCCATCAGCAGGAGACTAGTCCTTTTAAATTTTATTACTAAAACTAATCAAACTGTTATATTTCAAGTAACAGTGCTACATTCAACTGGTTATTAATTCTACTAATTTGTAGAATCCAGGTTTTGATCTCAGGCTGCCTCCAGGCTTTGATTAATTTAGGGGATAATTTATGTCCAAAGACAGAAATTCTCATCACAAAGTGGAATTTACATCGAGTGAGACACTAAGACCCAAAAAGCACCTCTCCCAAAGGATCTTACCAACAAAGCCTTGTATATCTCCATGAGAAAGATCACAAAGGGATACAATCCTCCTTCAGGGTTGTATGAATGGCCTGAATCTTTGGCATCTTCCATAGTTGTCCAGAGCTCACAGGAGTCTTCCTGGCACATGTCTGTCTTTGGACTTGATTCAAGCTACATTTTTCAGATCCACACTTCTTGAAGTCTATGTGTACTTCAGAAGTCTCCATTTGACCTTGACCTGATCTAGTCCTACCAGCATCCCCTGGTTTGGTCAGGGACAGCTCTGATACTCCAGGGTGCACAAATGTAGAGAATGATGACTCCTTTAAAGATCTGAGGTAGAATATATTTCTAAATAGTTTTGTGTGCTTCACATTAACAGAGTCAGATCCTATGGATACAAACATAGACAGGTACTCTTTTCTCTTTGGTTCATTTGCTGTTTGCTATTGTTCTTATGGCTTGTTTGTTTTATTTAAACAGTCACTACTTTTACACAGTATTTTAACAAATAAAATGCATGCTTCAATAAAAATTTCACAGGACATGGTGTCATGTCTGAAAGAGCCACAGATCCTATTGTTTCTAAAGACTGAAACATCCTCAGACTTGCTCTGGATGAAGAATCTCTGGTCTATGTAGATACAACGCAGCTCTCCTGCATCTTCTTCCACTTCCCTCTCAAATTATGTATGAAACTACCATTGTAGACTGGTTGCTCCCCAGTGAATCCTAAACTGTCCTAAAGATCATTTTCTACCACCCTGAAAGCTTAACTACAGCTATGTTTAATTGGCGCTGGGGCGCAATTCATCTGGGGCCTTGCAGTGTGACTATTCAGGAAACGTCTGGCTGCCATAGTGCTGGCGGGCTTATTCCTCTCAAGTCTCACAAGATCACTTGTCGAAATGTTTTGTGCTACAATGTTGATGATGTGTCCAGTTCAATCAATCAATCAGCAAATATTTATGTTAAATGCATTTCTATCAGTACTGCTGACGGGACATGCCCCCTCCACTGTCCAATGTACTCACGTGAGTGGGGCTGAGGCAAAGATCAGGATGATCAGTGGTTGGGTACTTTGGCTTCTGGTCCTTTCCAAATGGACAAACCAATTAATCCATCAATTGGTAGTTATTGAGCACCTACTATGTGCCCACATTTTTTGATAGGCTTATGTTTCTTCCAGTCAAGTGAAACTCTCAAAAACTCTGGCTCTCTCCCTGCCTTTCATATTCCTTTGTTTTTTCAATAAGTTTATTATATTAATACCTAGCATTTACATAGAATAGTGTTGTTAATAAAGTATTTTTATTCTTAATTCTACCAAAAATGCTGATGAGGAGGTGTTTCCCTCTTCTACAGCTAAAGAACCAGGATATTGGGATTTGTCCAAAGTCACAGCCAATGAAGAGTAACTTTCACCAGCACCACATTTCTCTCTGCTACATATAAAGCACAGTAATAAGTGCTTGGGTTTGGAAACAGGATTGATAATGAGATGAGTAAAATAGTTTTTGACCTCAAAAATTTAATATTAGAAGTAATGCAATGAATTTGTCTCATTTGAAAGCAGACCTAAGAGCCCAATACATATCCCAACCACTCTTCCATATCCCAACCATTCTGTAGCGTGATGTCCTGAATCTTTGGCATCTTCCATAGTTGTCCAGAGCTCACAGGGGTCTTCCTGGCACACATCTGTCTTTGGACCTGATTCAAGCTACATTTTTCAGATCCACACTTCTTGAAGTCTATGTGTACAGCTGTACCCAATGCAATCTCCGTTTCCTTACCTCCCTAGCTCTCCAAATTCACTCAAGTGTGGCTGCCGGCCCTGTTGTTCCACCGAAATAGCTTGTGGTAAGGTCATGGTTGACTTTCATGTCACTGAAGTCAAGAATACACTTTTCTGTCTTTATCTTTGAATTTTCATGAGATATAACGTATTTCATAAGATAGTGGTAAACAATGAATGACACTCTGAAGTCAGACTGCCTTGGTGCTGTAGTTTGGGTCTTGAGTGTCCCCAAAGGACCATGTATTAAAGACTTGATCCCCAGAGTGGCAGTATTGGTTGCTGGTAGTAACTTTAAGAGCTGAGGCCCAATGGGAGGTTTCAGGTCATGGGGACATGCCCTTGAAGGGGATTGTGGAACCCCCTTCACTTACTCCCTGTCTCTCTTTTTGTGTCCCATTCATGAAGTGAATAGCTTTGCTTAACCATGCTCTTCCCACAAAGATTTACTGCCTTGCCACAGGCCCCAAAGCAATGGAACCATTTGAGCATGAACTGAAAACTCCAAAACTGTGAAACAAAGCAAACCTTTTCTTGTATTAATTTTATTATTTCAGGTATTTGTTGCAGTAGTAGAAAGTGACTTACACACTTCATTTACTAGTTGTGTGTCCTTAAGCAAGGTACTTAAATGCTCTGTGCTTCATTTGCTCCACCCACAAGTTCAATATGATAATAGCATCTACTTCACAGTATAGGTGGGAGGATTTGATACGTTAAGACCTGAGAAAATAACTGACTCCTATTAATGTTATAGGTGTTAGATATTACTATTTGTTATTACTCCATCAGCTGCTTGACATGCTGATATGGTTTGGATCTGAAATGATCAATCCATGGATAGAATCATAATTTAATGGGCTATTAAGAGGTACTAGAAGCTTAGAAGATGGAGCCTTATTATAAGTATGCCCTTGAAGGTCATATTTTGTCCCCAGCCCCTCCTCTTCCTATATCTCATTTTCCTGGCCACCTTGAGGTAAGTAGCTTTGCTCCCTCGGGTGCTGCCAACCATGATGCTCTCCCTCTCCATGGGCCCAGAATCAACAAAGCCAACTGCTCACGAACTGAAACCTCTGCAACTGTAAGCCAAAATAAATCTTTCCTGCTTTAAGTTCATTTTCTCAGATAGTTTGTCACAGCAATGGAAAGCTAACTAACACACATACTAATCATCTTTTTATTCTTTAATTCCAATTTTTCATTCATATGTATGGTACCACGTGTGCCTGATTTTATACTATCCTCTCCCTTTGTTTTTCTCACTCTCCTTTGCTGTATCCTGCTCCCTCTCTGTTCTTCATTCATTTGCTTTTTACTGAACCAATAAGTATTTAAGTTCTTCAAGTTTCAATTACAAGGTTTGTTCTTTTTATCAGTTTTCTACCCCTCATCAATCTCACAAAATTTCACACATTAGAATATTAAGTTTATTCAAATTATCTTTCCAACACAGATTACTCCTCTGAATACTTGATTGGACATGTCAAACTGCTTTCTTGACATCTCCACTTGGATGTCTCCCATACATCAATTCAATCTTTCTCCCAAAGTGGTCACTTTCTGGTATTCACCACTCAGTAAATTTAACCAGCATTCAATGTGTTATTGAAGCTATTAAGCCAGGACTTTCCCAGACTACTCCTGTCACACCATTCCTGATACCCAATAAAAGCCCTAAAGATAAGAACTCTCATATCCTCTTGTTCACATATTCTTTACACCTAGTCTATGTTACCAATACATTTTACTTGGACTACTGCAATATCTTTCAAAGAACTCTCGTCTCATTGCTCTGACTTATTTCTATCTATGTTCCACACATTGAAAAGAATGATCCTTTCCAACATGAGGAAATCCTATCATTACCTGATTAGAGCATGTCATTATCTTCCTTACACTCTCATAATAAAGTCACACTATCTACTTGACAAGCCCACAAAACGTATAACTATCAACTTCAAATCATCCCATATTTCCTATACTTTTCTTGCTGTAGTCCATGACTCTTTTGCATTTCATTGAAAGCTCCTTGCTCCCTCTCAGTGCAAGACAATTACACATTTTGCTCTTCTTTTCTTTGCCTACTCATCATGACAACTTGGCTGTGGTATCACATTCTCAGGAAAACCTCATCTGACTTTCTCAACTCAATAACTCTTTGTCTCCTCTTTGTAGCATTTACCATGGTTATAGTTTTATACACCTTCATTCTTTGATTACATCTGTTTCATATAGTCAACTGCAAACTCTATGTAGCTATGCCTTCCAGGCTGGGTGTTTCCACTGTTTAACCAAGATTTGGTATATAGATGCAGCTCTGAGATGCACTGGTTAAAGAAACTTAACCCTTGGCACTCTGGGTGCATCCCTGCAGGAATGTTAGCTACAAAAATACGTGTGCGCTAATTATAGTATCAGACAACTCTGCTTAAATCCTGGCATGACTGAATAGATGTGGTCACAGAAATTGAGGACAAATGAATTAGAAATTTGTTGGAGTACATCATAATTTCCATGACTAACACAACTGTAAGAATACAGCATTTCAATTCCTTTTGTCTTAAGATTGCTAAGACGCAACTCCTGGGTCCTCTGTATTCATGGATAGTTTTACATGACCAAAATATAACAACATAATTTTAAGTAATAGTTATGTCTTATTTGTACTCTAACATATAACCAGTATTTGAATTCTTTTTTTTTCCTTAAGAAGAGGCTGTTTTAAATTATGGTGACTAAACTTAGACCCTACTGATAGTCCCAAAACCACAGTAAGAGAACAAGCTGGGAATTCCATTATTTTATCTTCAGGATGGCCAGAAATATTTCAAACTTCAGCCTTTAGATGACTTCACAGATGAATAACAATGTGGTTGGCTTTATTAAAAAAATAGGAAGAAATTAACAGGCCTTTCTTTTCTGCAATCCCATCCCAGTGCTTAGTAATAAAATAAATTATTTTACGTCCTTGATGTTCAAATGTCAAAAACTCCATATTTCTTACATAAACAAAATCAGATGACTCCACTTGGAAACTTTTTTCCTATTAATATAGGATCTGTTTTTTAAAAAATGCCTCTGGACAGTTCATTTGAATGGCCACAAGAGAGCAGTAAGAAATTAAAGCTTAGGAAGATGACTCACAGTCACATTGCTCTGTGTGCTTTCTGCTATTAGGAAGAATTGAAAGACAAGCCTACTTATGCTTGTTCTTGGACTTAGAAATATATTTTAGAGTTTATTCACTTTCTTTTTTCTTTTTGAAAAGCTACTTAGGAAGGAATATATAGATAACATTAGTAAATTAAGTGAAAAGAATCAGCTTTTAGAAAACTCAAGTTCATGTGTGAAAATGGAAGAAAATAATTACCCAGAGCAAAGGGACATCTTGAGAGGTCATCTGGCCCATCCTTGTGGATTATGCAAGCCTAACAGAAAGGTATGTAACCCATTTACAAAATCCCACAGAGGACTTCTGCATCTCTTTCTAGAGCATGGCCAAAATTTTAAAATGTTAATATTAGGAATGTTTTAAATGTCTAATCCTATTCTTCATGTTATAATTTAACCATTATTTAAAAAAATATCTAGGGACACCCTGAGTCTTTCTCTAATGTCCATCCCTATTTCTTTATGCACCTCTTCTCCTTTTAGCCTGTATCAGCTTTGCCATTTTTTACTTGGAACTTGTATGCTATTAATTTTTTAACAAATAATTTAAAAATAATAAATTTGCAAAATGACTAGCAATAGTATTAATATAAAAGGCACTGTTAAAAATTAGTCTAGAAAAATATTAAATACCAGCATAAAAATAACATAATAAATAATAAACAGGCAGTTTGCAAAAGTAGAATTATAGTCAATATACATATGAAAATTGTTCCTGCTAATCAGTAAACAAGAGGATTGTAAGTTTGAGGCCAGCCTCAGCAACCTAGTGTGTCAAAATAAAATTTTTAAGGAAATGACTAAGAATGTAGCTCAGCGATAATGTGCCCCTGGGTTAGACCCCAATACTGAAGGAGGAGGAGGAGGAGGAGCAAGAGGCAGAGGAGGAGCAGGAGGAGGAGAGGAAGAAGAAGGAGGAGGAGAAGGAGGAGGAGAAAATGAAGAAAATTGAGATAGCATATTTTATATTATTAAATAAGCACAGATTAAAAAGAACCACAATGTCCAATATTAACAAGAAAGAAAAGCTCTCACAAGCACGGGGACAAAGTGGGAAAGACTTTCAGAAATTAGTTTAAAAATACATATCCAAAACTTCAAAAGTATGAATTTTCTTTAACCTAGCAATTTCATTGCTAGTAATTAATCTACAGATACGACTAGGGAAATAAATATCTCTGTTTTAATAGTAAGAAAGATTAGGAAAAAAGGACTTAAATTGTCTCAAAGAAAGTAAATTGTCCATTTACTCAAGGAAAATGAGTAAATTAAGTTATAGCTATACAAATGGATTCTCATGAAAGCCATTAAAAATGCTACAAATACATGCTCATTGACATTGATCTCCTTGGCACATTTTAATTTAAAATAAGGTTGAAAACATCACATATAGTATGAATCCACCTAGGCAGAATCTGTGACTGCTTTAAAAGATGTCTAGATGATATATACCAAAAAGGCCATCTGTCTGAGTAGTGGCTTTACTGATGTTTGTTTTTCTTTTTCAGAACTTCCTGTAGGTCTAGTTCGTTTTCTGTTTTTTTTTTTTTATTTTGTTTTTTAGGTTGGTTTTGTTTTTTAAGTTAGTGTGTGTTGCTTTCAAAATCAATAAAAACATAAAAAACTATTTCCATGTTGGCAAAAAATTCTTCATAATCTTAAACATTAGTTTGGTGAATTTGTGAGAAGTCTGGTATTTAATCTCCACATATCAAATTGCAATGAAAATATGAGCTAATAAAATACAATCTGTGGTGTTCATATTTTCTTAATAATGTGAAAGAAATACACAACAATAAGCTACTGGGGTAAATCAGGTTGGGTCTACATGAAACTAATACAACTTGATAAGGAATTGTTTAAAATTCACTCAAATAGATTATCATACTTCATAATACAAATACCTTTGTTTTTTAAGGGAGGGGGGAAAAAACTCCTTACATTTTCACCCATGAACTGCCCAGAGAACTATTTCATTTTTTCTGAATATTTTTTTTTTTTAGTTGTAGATGGACACAAATGTCTTTATTTTATTATGTGGTGCTGAGGATCAAACCCAATGCCTCCTTCATGCAAGGCAAGCGCTCTACCACTGAGCTACAATCCCAGCCCCTTTCTGAATGTTTTAAAAAAACTATATTCTCATAGATTTTCAGGCTCACGTTTAACCTGTAACTACTATAATGAAATGCATTTCAAAAGAGCCTTTACTCAATGTGGCCTCTGTATAGTTGAGGATAGCTTACATAATGATAAAAAAAATCATCATATAGGGAATTTGCAGTTACTACAGATTTGAAAATGTATATTATGTTTCTTAGCACAAGATATTAGCAATTATTTTTTTTGACTGATTTTGAATTATCCTTATAATTTCTAAAGTTATTCACCACCAAATGTCTCCTATGAATCTCATGTTAGATTAGACCTTAAAAAAACACTGCAAGGTACATATTATTATCTCCAATTTAAGATGTTAAACTAGGGCTCAATACTTACCCCAGGAATGGTGTCCCTGAAACTGAGAAAGCATCTCACACACTATGCAGCCTCCACAGCCTGGCACCTATTTTCCTAATAGAAAAGGCCCTTTTCCCCAACTGTTCATACTTTGGGGCTCATTTTCCTCGTATTACTGAACCCTTCCAGATGGAAAAGGTGTCTATGAGATTTTCCCCTCACTTATGCTCCTTGGGATAGTTGGGATCTGTTGGTCGGTACAAAGCAAAGCAGTACAGTGGACCAGTCATAGTTTAACCACAGATGACCAGAAGCACCTTAAGGTTGCTGTCCATTTCTGGCACATTTTTGTTCCCCATTTGTGGAATTGGAGCAGGTGTCCCTGCTACTCTTATTAGCTGGTTGCAACCCGGCACCCTTTCAGCATGTATTTTATGCTTCCCAGAAAAGTTAAAAAAAAAAAAATGGTGTCATCCAGACTTGGGAGCAGAAAAGGAAGCAAATGCCACTGTTTTATCCATCACGACTGAAAATATAGTCTTTAGCAGCCAATCAAATTTTATTTGAGAGCCAGAGCCTTTAAAGGCTCTCAAGTGCTAGGTTCCCAGGATGACTTGGAAACAGGACACAGGTTCTGGTTGCACAATAGGGAAAGCATTGCCGTCAAGGATGAGTAAATGCACTAGTCATTTCCAGTCTTCGTCTGGCTAACTTTGAAAAGGAATTATTTCACCTTGCACTGGCCTTTCTCTCTTCATTAAAAAGCTTCCTTGAACTTCTGAAGATCTCGCGATGCTTACCACAATCTCTCCCCACCTTCCTTCTTTCCTATTCCCTGAACAGCAGGTCTTTCCACTCCCTCACCTTCCATTTGTGCATTCCTTAAAATATGAAAAACATGGGGATACATTTGAACTTTAATAAATCCAAGGGAAATAAAAAAGAGCAAACACATTCAAACAGCAAATAAGCAGAAGGTAGGGACACAGGAGGCAAGAAGGGAAGGTCTCGGGTAGGGTGGGGTCTGAAATGTGTGGTGTTTCCTCTGCTTGGCGTGAGTCACTTCTGAACTCCATACAGAAAAGGGACATGTAAGAACACTTCCTTAAAGACATTCTATGTGAGCAGACACACAGTAATAGGTAAAAACTCTTTGAAAGTTGTTTCTACAAAAACTACAAGTATTATTTTTATTTTTTAGCTTGCTCAGCTTTATTTCAGGAATCATGGCGATGGTCTTGCTGATGTTAGAAGAGGATGTGTTATCACTAATTATTCTATTTTTATATGTAAAAATGTGGCTATTTTAGTAGAGTTAATGAATTATATGGTAAGTACGAGATTGTTCAAACTTACTGAAAATAAAAACGTCAGATACCACTTTTTTCAATACCCACTGGGCACCTATTTTGCATTCTCTTTCTAGGCAGTAATAGAAACTAAAACAAAAAAGTAAGTTCTGCCAGATGTGGTGGCACATGCCTGTAATCTCAGTGACATGGGAGGCTGAGGCAGGAGGACTGCAAGTTTAAGGCCAGCTTCAGCAGTTTAGCCAGACCCTCAGCAATTTAACAAGATCTTGCCTCTAAATAAAAAACAGAAAGGACTGGGAATGTTGGACAGTCCTGTGTTCAATCCTCAATATAAATAATTAAATAATTAAATAATTAAATAAATAAATAAAGGGTTCTGACAAGAATTAGGGCAACTAAGGAGACAAGTAAATGAAAATTAATGGACTCCATGTTAGCTGTAGTACATTGAGACTCTGAAGCCTATCCTGAGCTTTTTCTGCTTAGTAAAGAAATGAAGGTAAATGCAATGATTGGTCTTCATCCACCCACTGGATAGCTATGCCCTGCAAGCTATGGCCCATCAGGAATAAGACGAAATAATTTTCCTTAGCACACACACATTCTTGTATAGAAAGACAAAAAAATACACAAGTAAACTAATAAAACAACTAGATAATATTAGCAAGTAATGAGTGCAGTGAAGAAAATAAGCTAGAATGGTGGAGATTCCCTCAGGGATTTCTTTAGGTAAAGTGCTCCTGGAAGAGTTCTCTAAGGAGCTGCCATGATGGACTAGCTGAGACCCCAAGGATGAAGGAGAAGTAGGTAGTAGGACGTAGCAGGAAAAGAACCTTCTAAAATGAAGGAATAGCCAGCTCAAAGGTTTCAGGGAGGAGCCATTAATGCATGGAACAGAGAGAGTGGTGAGAAATGAGGTCAGAAAAATGGCTCAGCCCACGTCGTGTTCAGCTTTTGATGTCACAGAAACAAGCCTGGATGTTGATCAGAGTTCAGTAAAAAGCCCCTGGAGGATTCTAGGAAGAGGCAAACTGTATCACCTATGCTCATTGAAAGAAAAGTCAGCCTTCTCTGTGGAAAAATGATTATAGGAGAACAAGAATGAAAAGACAGAGATGAGTTAGGAAACTGCCATATAAATCAGGAGAGCAAAGATAGTACCGTGGACCAGATTCATCATGCAATATTAGGTAGGCTTGGGGCTCTTCATGGTGCCTCTAGGAAGTCTTTGGCAATGTTCCTTGGAAAGATGATCATATTGTCTCACAAACTGAACTTGCTGGTGAGAGTCAGAACTAGAGCCCAAAACAGATGCACCAGCTCCAGGGCTCGACCTAGAAAAAACATTTTCAATTTTACTTCTATTCATCATGATTCTCTTCTCCAGTTTAAGATCATTTTAAGATAACTTGAAATGTGGATGATGTTTACTGTCTTCATTCTTCTTACCGCAAACGCTAGGATTCTCAACCTCCCCAAACACTACAGGCAAAGAAGAGAGAGGCAGAGTTCCTAAGTTCTTCATGTTAATGTGGGAAATGAGAGGTAGAACTGCTGGCAGAACACAGGTACTACGCCTGGATTTCAATAATGCTGTAATCAGAACCACATTGCTTCATAACGGGAAATCTGGGCTTTTAAGAACTGTGAAGTAGAGATTTACCAACTGACTGAATCGTGCAAAGAAAATGTCAAACTGTAGTAACAGATTTTTGTACTCTTGTCTGCCCAAAGAGCAGAGGTTGGGGCCCTTGCGAGGCACAGATCACGAAGCACACAATTACCCAAGCTCCATGTTTCAGTAGAGTTTTGCTTAAATGTGCCAGATATTGTTAAAAACACAAAGAACCCTGTTCATAAACACCAGGCTTTATACTGATCCAAAAGCACATGTTTATTTGTGCGGTCAATGGCCTGCATATTTTAAGAATCATGTAAATAATAAAGTCAAACTACTTTATTTGGTATGAGTGAAATTGATGGCTCAATAATCAGACACATTTGTGGGCTGTTGTATCTGTACATATGCTATTGATGAGAAATAGTGACTGTACACATGTGAAGGAATTTATGAAAATATACTTCAAAATTTACATATTTTTTCTTCTAGAAGGATCTCTCCTTCATTTTATGAATATAATTATAAAATAGATTTTTTTAAAAAACTGACTACAATGACTATTGCTTAGCCATGCTTCCAAGTAAAAAGTAATACAGCAATTTAAGATCAATCAGACTTGGAGTAGAAAAGGTTTCTAACCCATGAAATATAATCAAAATATTTGGATGATTTCTTAGGTTTTACAATGGGGGAAAATGTAGGTAACTCTTTACTTTTGAAACTGAGACAATAGGTTTTCTCCTCATTTGAACCTTAACCAGACCAAAAACAAAACAAAACAAAAACAAACAAAAAAAAACACTCCGATCTCATTGAATAAAGTATCCAATCATAACTAGTTTTTAATATATGCGTGGGTTTCCCTGAAATGCTCTAAAATTTATTTTAACCAATAAAGGATTCCTTTAACTGAATACACCTTTTTCTTTTCTTTTTTTTTTTTTACTATTCCTGTGCTCTTTTGTCTACAGTAACCTGAAACCCCAATTCAGAATACCGCTCACTGTAGATAACTGAGCCCCAGCTGAAGTTATCACTAATTATCGACCATTTTTTAAAGTGCTGAAACAAGATCAACATTCTTTTTTTTTTTTTTTTTTTTTTAGCTTTAGGCGAAAGTAAGTTAACCTCTGCCCAAGTAAGGATTCATTCCATTGCTGATTTCAGATTTTTAAAGCCACTGAAGTATTATATATTTATTTTTCTCAGGTCAGGCCAGAGAGAAGTTGAAATTGGCATATAAATAACATAAAATCATTTTCTGGTTTTCAGAAAAACATAGCTGCTCATTTGCTGAACTTTGCACCTGGATCTAAGATGGCAAACTTTTCACTTCCATGTCCATGGTTAGACAGCTCCACTAGAGCACAGCACTTTTTCTCAGACCTGCCTGAGACCTCATGACAGAATCCACAGAGAACTACTGCAAAAAGATGAAAACAGTGGAGAAGAAGAAACCTCCTTGCTCTTCTTGACCTGTGTGCAAATGAAAGGAAGTTTTGAATTGTGGTGTTGTTTTGTTTTTTCACATAACAGTAACATACAAAACAACTACTAATGCATTTTTCACTCTCCAGTAAACTGCAGAGGAAAGAGCAGAGAAGATATCCAGGACTGAAAAATACTGAAAGTAATGACAAAAAAAAAAAAAAGGAATAAAAGTCACTCATTTGTGCCATGCACATGTGATCTAAATAAGATAATCCATGCAGAATAATTCACTAACAACATGGTCAAAATAGAAATTTGAAGTGCTCAGTGAAGTCAGGATCTAACCCACAACCACTCAGCTCACCACGTTTCTTTGGCCAAGTCAAGTGGCATATTACAGCCATTGTCTGTGAGCTGTAATTCATGGGGATGGGGCATGGTTTGATATTGCTCTTAATTGTAATTTTATGGAAGAGTTGATTATGGGAGATCACATCCCAGGTGAAATGTTTGGCTTTGATGCAAATCGACTGCATGAAAGTTATTTTTGGGTATTGGACTAATAACAAATAAAAACAGGAGACAATACATTTGATACTCAAAGTTTTTTCAAAAAGGAAATGAAAGAGAACTTCCATTCTAGGAATACATTTAAAAAGTTAGTTTCTTCTTGAATACCATTAATTTGCATTCTTATGAATAAACATATATGCAGGTTAAAACAACATCAGTATTTGAATATGAATAAACATATATCTAGGTTAAAACTACATTAGTATTTTAAAGTTAACTAGCAATGTGAATTAAGAAGACTAATTAGAATTAACTAGTAATGAGAATTAATTAGACTAATTAGAAATAATTTCTACTTAAAATATTGTACTCTGTCTTAACATTCAATACTATATATTATTTTAGTTTTCCAAATAGCTAAAGTAAAATTCCTCAAAATATACTATTTATAGCCTCAAGGTTTGAATAGGTCAAATGCACCTATCTAGTAAGAAGATAGATTGGCTTACAAATTTAGAAATGTTACTTGAAATTCACCAACTTACACGAGATAAAGAGCTTGTTCTTTCTCAAGTTTTAAAGATGAATGATATGTTTTTTTCTGAGTTAATTATAGGGTAAACATAACCATCACTCAAAGAAAAGGTTACTATAAATAACCTTAAAACACTAACATATTTCAAGAATGTATTGTTTATTAGAATTTCATAGACGGTTTAAGAAGATTTCAGTTATTCTTCTAAGAGTCTGGCCACTCCATTTTTATTTACCAATTAATCTTCACATCATCTGCCACCTTTTAGTATTGTTCTTTCTCCAACTGCAAATATTCCACTTCCTCAGAATACAGACCAAAGCCATGAGCATCACCTAGAAGGCTTGCATGATGGAAACTCTGGCTATCTTTTCAGACTTATCTGTACCATTCCAGGCTCTAGCTCAGTGACCTTCTCTGGGTCCCCTTAATGTCTCTAGTCCCCCTTGTTAATGGGACCACATATACATTATGTTTCCTTGTTTATACATATTTCTGATTATTGTCATTCTGCTACAATGGCCATTATATTATTGTCAATCTCCATCTTTATGTTTAAAAATACTCATTCTCTTGAATTCTATTATTGTTTAACATTAGTGGAGCTATTCTAGCTTGTTTGTACTTATTGTTTAACTGATAGATTTTATTTTGTTTTTAAAAATTTATTCAACCCATGTCATTCTTATTTGTGTCTTTTAGATAACATTAAGTGAGTAGAGTCTTCCTTTTTAATATCTGAAAATATTGGTTCTTTACTTGAATTTACTTAATTTACCTTGGATACGATTTTTAGTACAGTTACATTTAGGTCTCTCATTTTGCTATTTGTGCTGACTATTTTTCTATTTCTCCTTTTGTGCAGTCTTTTGGCTAATTAAGCATTTTGTATTTGATTTTACTGTATCTATTGGCTTTTCTTGATCAGATTTGTGGCTAAATTCCCTTATACTTTAATAATTTGTATTACTCTTTGGTTTTCTATACAAAAATAAATATATTTAAAAAAATAAGTTGTATACTATATTCTCCTTTGTACTTTAAATTGTCTAAAGCACATATATTCTAAGTGCTTATCAACTGTAAAAGTGCTTACCATTCTAAAAGTTTTCATTCTTTCAAAAAGAAAAGAACGTCTTGTTCAACATCTATGACATTACAAAGTTGTTTCCATAAAGCATTTAGCACACTGCAATTAATTATTTTATTTAAAATATTGGGGGTAATTTAGATTTTTTCATACTTAAATCTAATGGTAAATATATTTGTGAGGACTATCTTTATATTAGCCCAGGGAGCTAGAATAGTACTTGCTGTGAAAAGGGAGCTGTGCAGAGCTGTGTAAAACCAATTTAAATAAATCGAAGAATGGTTCTACTGGTATCATTATCAGTTATCTTCTTTCCAAGTGATATCTTAAAGAATATCTTCTTTTACTTGAATATTTATCCTCATACAGTTTCAATTCTTGCCTTTTCCCATTTCTCCACTCACACTTCTAACTTAGGGATTATGAGTAATAAGTTGCTTCCACATCTTGTTCAATTTCAGACTTGGGAACCACTTTCCTAGACAATGACTAGCTTCACATTTATGATCAACCATCTCCAATGTCCCTTTTCCTGATCCTATGTCAGAATACAGTGCATTTGTGAAATAAACAAAAGAAAAAAAACAAGAACAATAACTTGTCTTATTTTTATACTTTCTTCTTGAATGGGTGATTCTTTGGCTTAAGATTCAAGTTTAGATTTACTCTTAAAACTATAAAATCATCACCTCAAACACTTACCACATTTCATGGTGAAACATTCCAAATCCTCTCTTCTACTTATTTTAAGCCCTGTAAATTTGCACATTTTTTTTGTCTCAAATAAAAATAAGATAAATTTTCAAATAACATGGAATCATATTTTAGAGTAGATTCTGCAAATAAAACAATATTTCCTACTATGGTGTCACCCACACGATATGCAAGAACTAGAAAGATTCTTATATTTGCTGTTTATGTGTTTTAAGTGGTCTAAGTTTTCTTTCCAAAATCAATGTGAGCATACAAATGCAGCATTGTAAATGTACACAATGATGTGAGCTAACCTGAAATAATACGACTGTTGTTTCTGTGACTCTTTTTAGAAAAACACATTTTCCCCAGCAGCTACTTCTGACTTCAGTTTTGAAACATTATTTCCATGCACATCCTTGAATTATTTAGAATTTTTCACTTTATGACTCCTCTCTGCTCTTCCTGGTTGCAATATTGGTTTTAAACCATTGTCCTTAGAAAGATAAAGCATATACAAGACTGAATTCTACATGAGCCACTTCTTCATGTAAATAGAGTTCTCAATAAATGCTTGTACTTTCCACATTGACTGAGTGCTCAGTAAAGTGAGTACATAGTTCATTAGAGTTTTAGTATAAACTATTGTAAAATGAGCATTTGGGTTGGTATAGAACCTATAAATATAATGCAAAACAGTGAAGAATGTAGTCTCTCTTTCTTCAATAAAGAAAAGAGAATTTAAAAATCACTAACTACACAAGGAAAAAATAAAAATTTACCCAATTATCAAATATTTCCATGTTTGATATGATCACATAGAATCCATGCTGTGGACAAGATCTCTCAGTGGTTGGGAGGGGGGAATGGAGACACCCAACAGACCAGGAAGCATGTGACCAAGGCTCTTTCCAAAGCAACCCCAGCTTTCTTTGCTTTTGCTCTTTACTCTTGCCTTTTCTTCTTTCCCTCTCTTTTTTTTACTCTTTTTTCCTCATAACTTGCTTTACATCCTGATGGAGTTTTGCTCTTCTCACTGCTCAACCCAAATTAAAAACAAACAAACAAAAACCAGGTTTTCTTATTTGACTTGAATTTTCATCCAGATGATTTGCATTCTATAGACACAACCCCATCTTTCAAAATAAGGTCTGGCAATATTCAGCTGTGAGGTTCAACTGCAGATGCCAAAAACGCAAGGTGCTATGATGGAGTTTTATAGTGTCTAGTGGAAAAACTCGTAAGAGGAATTCTTTCTCCATCAACCTTCTTGCATTAAAAGGGTCAATTTTTAAAAATAAACTCAGGTTTATGGAAGAATCATCAAACACAAAGGCATGATTCCTTAGGGCAAAGCGTCTCAGTTAAGACACATTTTTACAATTTGCTTCTATTCCAAACGTTTGATCATTTTACTATGTTTGAAGGAGTTAAAACTTTCTCTTCGGATGATTCTTGCATTCTCCAATAAATGTTGTTTATAAAAACTGTAAACAAATCTGGCAGAATACATAAAATTACCATCTAAGAATATAGCTTCAAATAATCATTTTTAAAAGTATTTAAAGAAAATGTAAGCTGATAGTTTTGTGGATTCTTAGTAGAAAACAGGTTTTGAAATTTATCCTGATAGGTTATGCAAATGATATTCTGGATGTATTTTAATAACAATGTACAGTTTTCTCAAAACATTTTAGGACATTCATTTTAAAATTGCCATTGTGAATATTTTAATTTGCATTAAAATTTGTGTGTCTTAGCAAATTCCATATGACACTTTTTGAAAGTGGGTTTTGATGTAAGTATGAATTTTTAAAAGCTTATGGATTTCTCCAATGGTTTTGAAAATCATTTTTAAGGTCATCTATAGTATTCAAATTATTTAATATTTAGACTTGCCAAGCTAAAATATTAAGTTAGGTGTTTTAGCATTAAAACAAAAATTATTTATTTCTTATTTCTTTCAATTGCAGAATGAAATAATATAACAGTCTTAGGAAACTAATATTGAAAGTTTTTCTTGATCCTATAGACCGATATTGCTCTTTTTGGTCCATGATATGAGTATAGACAGGAAACACAAAATATATTTTTCTAAATGAGTTTGACTTTTTTTTTCCAAGTGCTGACATTTCATGTATAGCTTTCAACTATTTGTTTTCTAGACAGGATATTATAGTAACTTCCTACCATTTTAACTCCTTTGAAATATATATGTATTTCAAAAGTCTTAATGACCAGAGATAAAAATCAAGAATCATAGACACATTTCTAGCATGAAATTTTAAAACCATACATGATTTTTGCAAGGAAATTCTGCTCATTTTCAACAAATGTCTTTGCAAATGAGACAGAGTACATGATAAACAAACTATTTCTCCTAATAAACATCACATATTAAAAAGGTAGCAGTTATAACATGCAATATTCTTTTCCTTGTGTAAATCATTTGGAAATACTTCATAACATCAAGTAACAGCTCATTTATTTAGATTTAGATTTAGATTTAGATGTTTTAAAAGTGATAATTGTACTTTTAGCCAAGAAATTGCCTAAGTAAAATTATATGACTTGTGACTAACACTGTGTGCTTTTGTTTTTAAAGGGAAAAAATACAGTTACCTACATTGTTGGGATGTATTTATAGAGCATTTTTATTGTTAAGTTATGCTTTTAGAGCTTTAGGAACATTTGAGAACAATAATCACTGGTGTGTAATGGTATTGT
The DNA here is from genome assembly GCA_028644305.1 of Xerus rutilus. Lineage (NCBI taxonomy): Eukaryota > Metazoa > Chordata > Mammalia > Rodentia > Sciuridae > Xerus > Xerus rutilus. The sequence goes on from CM053409.1 coordinate 33,837,354, forward strand.
TAGTGGAGCCCCTTCTATTGAATTTTCAAGATGTTGTAAAATGAGATTATGTGAGTAGCACCTCTGGACACTTTTTCCCATCATTGTGTTGGTATCAATCGCTGACTTCCACCATTTCTCCGGGTATTAAATAGAAACACTGGTTCCCACTGCCTTGATTGGAGGGTTTATAATACATGACAGAACTGATAACCTTAATGAGACTAAGCATTGTGATCTTATGAAAGCTAACTGAAACCTGCACTCCAGAGAGTATCTCTAAGACCTGAGAAGTTGCAAGAAAATGTTTTACTTTGATTTCTTATTTTGACCAAATGTTTCTCTCCCGAGGCAGACCTGACCCAGATAGACAGTGAGAAAATCCATCTTGTGTAGCTTTAGCCACAGTTGGGCAGAGCCATTCTCTTGGCAGAAGTAACCTTTGCCAGATGTCGATGTTAATGCCTCATTGCAGAAAGGGTGGCGCTTGATCACTTACTGCACACGGACAGATTGCCAGCACACACCAGATCAGTTTGCAATTGGCAGGGCTCTGCATGGCTGGAAATTGAAGTCTGTGTAAAGAAGGGGTGTCTAGTCCTGGCTCTGCCCCTAGAGTCATCTATAACTATGTAAAAAGCCTTTTCACATTTGCTTCTCAATTTCACACACACAAAAAAAACATGAAATTTATCAACCATAGCCTCTCTTCTATAAGGAGTTATAAGGATCAGATATTAAATTATCACCTAATCTGATATATTGAGGGTGGTATGCCAGTTTGTGGGACCTGGCTGCAGAGACCAACAGATCTGCAGCTGATCACTGACAGTTTAAAGATTTTTGCTAATCTTATCATCCTCACTGATCATACACAACCACCCATGACCAGAAGAACAGAAATTGCTTGCTCTTGGTTCTTTACTTCCTGGACTGATCTTAAGAAGACAGCTATCTGGAGAATGCTTCATCATCAGAGAAGTGCTGCCCATCACTGACTTGCAATACCTTATCACTGCTCATTTAATTTCTTTACTTATATTGACCTCTCTTTCAAATCTATTCAATCCACCCAATATTCTCATTGACTTAGAAGCATAATCTCTCCACTTCCACACATTAATGGGTATTCTGGCCCAGTAATCTTTATTCTTGCCTCAAAATATATAGTATTTTATATTTCTTTTTGATAAGGAGTTAGCATCCTCTAGCTGACCCACTGGAAGGACCATAAACTAAGGTATAAGTAGCTGGTGGTAACAATTGTATTACCTTACTTTAAAGTAGTATTTTCATTTTACTAGGTGATAAAATGTTAATCCAAAGAAAGTTGGGGAAAAGGGTTCCTAGGAAATTATCTATGCTAAAGAGTGAAAGCACAAATATAAGAATTTTCTAAGAAGAAGTTTAACTACTACAAAGTTATAATGGATAGAGGTAGCCTATGCTATTCTGATCATATATGAAGTGTTATATTTAATTGTGAGACCTTTATTTTAAGAGGATTGCCAAATCATAAAATATTCAGATGAGTGTAACAGAATTGGGGACAGGTCTGAAATTTAAATCACATTAGGAACAATTAAAGATGGATGTTTCATGTGAAGAAAAGAAGATCTGGAAGAGAGGCATCCACTGATGTTCAATGCACATGAATATAACAGAAGAATTGGACTTATCAACATGGATCCTAAGGACCAAGGCACATAATTTGCAGGAAGAAAGATATGACTTCATGTATGGAGGAAAATTATGTTCACTGCATCTTTTAAATGGGAATCTTCTTTATGATAGTATCTGAGACAGATATCCAATGGTTGCAATAAAAATCTCACTCTGGCATATATTTTTTAAAGCATATTATTGAAAGACAAGGGAAATACTTGTAGAAGTAAAATGCAGTCAATGCAGGCACACTTCAGGGAAAACAAAATAGTATATGGCACCTCCTCTCTACCCTATTCTCTCATGAACCACAAGATTTCTATTCTCCCTTTCTCTGTACGTCTTACATTCTTCTCTCTGTAGAATATATGATTCTTTGAGATTTCAGGCTTCTGTACCTCCATATTTTCAACTTCCATGTAGCTCTGTCTAGCCATGGGAATAACTCTATCTCTATAACCATCTCTGTATTTCTTAGCATTTCCAAACCCAACAGCATCTCTCTGCTACTTCTGAGTCTCATAGTTCAAATTCTACCAGTAGAATATTATCCAGTTAAACATATTTGCTCTGATTTGTTGTGCCAATTAGGTAGGGTCTACTAGTTACCAATATGGTCAAGACTTTCAGTTTAGTACTGGGACAGGAGGCAGATTCTTTTAGGAGAAAATATGGAGAGACAATCGGTAGTATAAGGTAAGTATAAGGTAATAGTTAGCTCCTTTTCACTGGAAGTAAATAGACACTGAATAATCATCATACAGTACTTTTTTATGAACACAATAGAAATACATTGGGAAGATTATCTATAAAACCGTTCCAAGGTTTTTATATTTCAATCTTAAAAATTTCTATCTTAAAAATTTCAACAAAGTAATAGATTTGAAGGAAGCAGATTTTTGCAAGCTTCCTGATCACATGAAGTAGATGATAATAATAATACTACCATTTACACAACTAAGTATCTCCCATCTTAGCATATGTACCCACCATTCAGCTCATGGCTTTAGCCAAATATCCGTAAGTCATTCTTGACTCTACCCTTCCCTTCACTTTCCAAATTCATCATTGAACAAGTCCTGGCAATTCCATCTCCTAAACAACTCCTTGTTCTATGGACTTTTTCTCATCTCTATTAATTCCACCTCAGCCCCAACTCACCATTTTTTCTCACAGGTGATATTTCAAATGTTTTCAGAAGGTAATTCACATCATTCTATATATTGAAGCTAAAGCAACTTATCTAACCAACTCTGATCATGTCATTTCCCGTTTAAAACAAAACTTGCTCTAAGTTTCAAATCAAATCTACATAGTTTGGATCTTGTCAATTTTTCTGACCTCATCATATACCACACAGATCCTTGTTCTTTGGGCCCTATTCATACAGTTTACTTTCAAAAAATAAAAGTGTAACAACTTCTCCATCTCAAGAGCTTTGAACGTGCTCCTTCCTCTACCAGGAACATTTTGTTCTACGACTCTTTCACAGAATGCTGCCAACTCAACCTTCACATTAAATCATGCATTATTTCCTCAGTGATGTCACCCTGCTCAATGTTGGCTCCCATGGCACATTATTATTAATCTTTTGCAACAACTCGGGTGAACTCACTAGTCTAGCGTCTATCTTTCCCACCAAAGAATAGGATCAATGAGGACAACTTCTACTATCTTCAAGGCAAGATTAATGCTTGACATTAAATATGACTTGATACATATTGGTGGAGAGAATGAATTAATGGTAAACCTAGATCGAATGCCAAGTATTCTAAAGATGTAAAATTCTAATTTTCTTAGATTTTTAGAGATGATAAGAGCTTTACACTTCTCAAGATCTCAAAACACAATTAAGAAAAGGAAGACACTTTGTGAAAACTTGTAAAATCAAGAACATATTTTTTAAAGGGTTAGATTATTTCTCCATAGAAAATAAAAGCAACAAAAATCTTAATATGAGTTATGGTTGGTAAAACTAAATATTAGCATCAAGCCATGCCAAAAGCATATAAGAAGAAAAAAATAACAGACCTTAATTTTTTAAAGAAATGTTATATATTAAGAGTTTAATACATGCCATTCTGTGTTCTAGATGATTTAGATATAGATAAGTTGAAAAGAAACAGAAACTAATGTCTTCTCTCACGATGTTTACATTCTAATAACACAGCAAGACTAATCAAATACACAAACAGAAAAAAATGGAGGCAATATCCACTGTGACATAGCCAAAATTTTATAAAAACTCTTTTTAAATATTTCTGAATCTGATCTACCAAATGGTAGTGTTTTTTTGTCCTACCCATAGATTTCCTAGGACATCTTCTAGGTGTTGCAGAAAGACACAAAGATGAGACTTTTTGATAAACGCAGAGGTTGATGTAAGCCCTGTGGATTTACCACTGCAGAGATTTATGTTTAAATAGGTAAATGTTTTTTGAACTTGGTTAACTTAAATATTTCAAAGCAACAGAAAGGCTCTTATATCACACATCAAATAGTTAAATCAAAGAGGTTTCCAAGGAATAAGTTAATTTTAGGACCTAGCCCCTTTTTATTTCCAGTAACACCCAGAATTTACTCTGAACAGCAATAACAAGGCTAGTTGACAGAGAAACCTCAGAGACTGCCTAACAGTCCTCACAGGTTGGACTGGTCAGGGGTGCGCTGAGGATCTGGATGCTAAGAGTTAAAAGAAGCCATGCAACATTAGGGGATATGATATCCTTTTTAATCCCTTCATTTTGGTTGTAAGGGATTGTGTGTCGGTGCAAAGCTGAACAATAGACTCTGCAAGAATGACGTTCACAGTACAATGGGGTCTCCAAAATGGATGTCAGTGTAGACAGAAACAGTGCTGCTTAGGAAGAAGAATGGTACCTTTTGCCTTAAAATTAAAGCCAAATTTAACTCAGTAAAGATAATTCTGAATTAAAAAAGCAGATTTGTGGCTTCTTACACTGGTTCAATCAGGGCCCATGAATATTTTAACATAGGTCATCAATGTGATATATCTGAGAACACTGAGTTGTCAATAGTGGATTTATGCATTCATTTTACAAATATTTATAGGGCCCACACTGTATATGAGACACAGTTCTAAGCAGTGAACAAAATAACATTTTGTGGAAGATGAACACAGAGTGAATAAGCAAACACATACCTACTATGTAGCAACGTCTGACGATGACAAGAGCAGGGAGATTCAGCACAGCAGTGTGACAGGAGAGTGCAGGGCGGTGGCACGTGAGATGAGGAGGGCTGATGTAGCCTGCCTGTTAAGGCGACGTTGTGCTACAGAGAAATAAGCCAGGAGAAGCATGGTCAGAGAGGAGGCTGAGGTCAGGGAGCTGAGGTCCAGATCATAAAGGCACCATAGGCCATGATAATGTGTTATTGTGGCCTGGACAAGAGTAATGGGAGGCTGTGAAAATAGCCAAATTCAGGAGATAGATAGATGGACACATAGATAGAAGTAAAGATAAATAAATGATAGATAGATAGATCCATCTACCTACCTACCTACTTAATTACTGTTGGATGGGATGCTAACTGTTAAGATCCAGCTCCTTTGACTTAATTCAGAGCCACTTTAAAAGGGCATTTCAGTTCCACAGTTCCTCTGGTATCAACTGAGGTCTTTTATGCAACTGTATAAAAGCTCAGTTATCTCCCTGTTCAATCTTGCGTCCTGTGCCCCTCCTCTGTACAGTGTCAGTTTTGACAGCACCTTTCACAACACATCTTACAGGTAAATCTCTTCTTCAGAGTCTATTTCCCAGGAAACCAAGCACATGAACACTAGGACTGATCAAAGGGTGCAGGATCAAAATGGAATTTTGCAGTTAAATCATGGATGGACAATTGGTAATGGAGATTTCATCAAGAGTGTCTAAGGAGATCACTTATGATCATTGGCTTGCATACTGGGGCAATTGTCAAAATTTTCACTAATTCGAAACTTGAATGGGATGCTATGAAAGGCCTCAAATGTTCTCCAATTAGCCTCACCTCCTGAAATGAATGCTTTTGAGCAATTTCCCCCCCACTGAATCAGGGTGATCTATAACACTTAATAGGACATTACCAAAGTGATAAGAGTGTGACTTCTGAAGATAGGTTATTAACACATGGCAACTTCCATCTTAGTATCTCAGATCACTCTTTCCAGGTGCAGCCAGCTGTCATGTCATGAGGACATTTAAGCTGTTCTGAAGAGGAACCCTGAGATCTAACTCAAGAGCTAGCCATGTGAGTCTGACTATTATAGCTCCAGTCAAACCTTTCTATGAGCACAGATCTGGTTGAAATGTAACTCAATCCATGACAAACCCTGAACTAGAAACTGCCCATCCAAGGCATTCCCTCATGCCTGACCCAAGTAAGCAATGAGAGATAACAAATGTTTATTGTTATTTCAATTTACTAAATTTGGGGGGATAATTTGTTATGTAATAATATATAAGTAATATAGATACTGATGGAAGGGAATATACTAAAAGGTGCAATATATCTATTGAAGAAATAATAGAGAAATGCTAATGATAAAGACTATCAAGACTATCAAATTTTATGCCTTTTAATGTGGACAAGGTATGCACTGGAGAAAGAAAATGAAAGTCTTTACAGAATTATTCACCACTTGAAGACTAAGTGACAACATATTAAGAGCCTCTTAGCCTCTACAGCTTTAGAGCAGAAAAAACTGTGGACCCAATCAAGAACTAAATTATAAGAGTAACAAAGCCCTGAAAGAAATTAAATTTTCAAACATGGCAGTTCTGTAATACCAGGGTCAGAACCCTAAGTGTGAAGCAGGAAGATACTGAGACAGGTTGTGGATATCAGAGTAATTGCCTTAAAACATTTTGAATCCCTACATTCTCATGAACTTTTTGAATCTGCATAGTGACCCATACTCCCTATTCAAAGCCAATACTTCTCCTTTGTCTGAGAATGATGCAAAGTCCCTACTTTATAGACCAACAGACCAACCCTTCCCAGATCTAACTCCCCAATTAGTCTTCTAATATAATAGCCAGAATGCAGTCTCCACATAACCCAGTAAGGAAAGGGCCAGACTTGTTAAGGAAAGAACAAGTCTATGTTTCAAAAGCATGACAGGGTTTCACCAACAATAACAGAATGGTGAAAACAACATTGGATAAAAAAGAATTTATTAATATGAGAGAACTCTACCAATACACAGGATTTAATGCCCCAACAAAGGAGCTTCGGAGACAATGTTAATGTGCTCTTAGAATAGTCTTGGATGTTTGCTGGAGGTTAATGCCATTACAAGTGAAATACATTTATGAGGGTACTCTGGCGACAAGAAAGAAGGTATTTTTAAAAATCCCGGAGAAAAGGGACATGCTACCCATACCTACATTTCATAAGACTGGAAAGCCCACTAAGCTTTTTTGTAGGAAAGCCAATAGATAATTTTCCAAGATAATAAGGAGCTTGCAAGTCAGAGGATAGCCAGCATCACTAAGATATTACCATAGCATCACTAAGATATGAATATCCTGGGTAGGTCAGGGCTAACAATAGGAGATGCTTATACAGAACTGTGCTCTCTGACAGCACTGGGGGATAGAAGCTGGAATAATTGTAGAAGCATGGTGGAAACAATGATTGCCATGAGCACCAGTGTTGGAGGGACAGCTGTGAGTATATCTAATAGTTGTTAAAATGTTTGCTTTTTACCTTTTCCAAGTGAATGAGAGAGGCTCTGGTCTGGAAACTGAGTGAAGAATAGGCCCTGAAATAGGGCAATAGACTATTAGAAACTCAATAGCAGTCCCAATGGTAGTTGCTAAACCAGAGATGACATGTTTGCTGGAGCAGATTAATAATATCCCAGACAGATTATATATAGCCACTAATCTGGTAAATGCAATTTCTGTATCTAATTAGAAAGATCAGGACCACTTCACATTTATTTAAGATAGACAAGAATACCTATGAATAATATTGCCTTCTAGTCTATGTTCCATTTCCCATGCCCTATCATAATATAGTACAAAGGACCTGTACTACGTAAATATTCTTCAGAAATTATGTCAATCACATATATAGACAAAGATCTGTTGTTTAACCTAAATGAACAAGAAGTGATGAGTTGTTGGAGAGCTTAGTAAAATACAAGTATTCTCAGGATGATGGAATAAATAAACCTAAAAAAGATTCAGAAATTCATATTACTGAAGATCATTGGAGTACAGTTATCTTGGACATAACAGAACTTCCCATCCGATATAAAGGACAAATCATTGCATTGAGTAACTCCCATCACTAAGAAAGAAGCAACACGTTTCTGGTGAGTCTTTTTGGGTTGTGGAGAGAGCATATTACACAATTAGAGATTAGGTTACCAGCTCATTGGGCCACATGACAGCAGATACTATGATATAGGAAGTATCTGTGGAAAGCAAAGATGCCATATGGCTTTTATGGCAAGCCCCAATGGAATGTCAAAACATCATTAGGTTGTGGGGCAAAGTCAGACAATTTGAAAATGAGAATTATACAACTTTTGGATGCTAGTTCTGAGTTTGCTGCTAGCCATCATAGAACCAAGAACACGATCATGGCATATCAAGTGACCTCATGGCCAAAACTTCCCATCATAAACTAGACTCTTCTAGAGTCACTGAGTCATAAATTTGAATGAGTCTAGCAGCAATCTATATTAAAATGGCAGCAATATATCTGGGATTGTGAGTAGAGCCAGAGGCCCTAAGAGAACTATTCTCTAGTCTATGTTCACTGATGGCTCAGACGCCCCTGGCCTCCAGCACTATTGTATAGGACTCTCTTTCATAGTTGAGAAACTATGAAAAAAAAAAGAATAAAGTATTCTTTATTCTTAGAAAGTTTTCTTAGAAAATTATTCTCTTTCACCATGGTCACATGGTGAAGGGAAAGAGCCAGGGAGGAGAAAGTGTTGAGCTACATTCATGGATGGGTTGGCCTGGTCTGTGTGTACAGGTCACTAATAAGCTATAACCACACAACAGCCTCATTCCTGGGAAATGTTGAAAAAGAGAAGTGATGGGAAATTCTCCTAAAGGAAAAAGCTCTGGGCAGTGAACATAGTCATCTTTGGCATCATGTTACCTACTTTGTATGCAAAATAAGTAGTCCGGGTTGGTGTACACACAACCTCAAGCTGTTTACTTTGGAACCTGAAGGGAAAAAATAATTAGATGGTATAAGCAAGTTTAGGACAGAGAAATTTGGACAGATTAATGCAAGTGTTCATGATGTGTGAATATCTTTGTGTCACATAATGTCACTTAAAGACAGTATTTGTTACAGAAGAGGCTCTAAACAAAATAAAAAGAATGACTCATAAACTCATAGAAACACAGAATACATTGATGGTTGCTGAGGCTGGAGGTCAGAGGGGAAAGGAGGAATGTTGGCCAAAGGGTATAAACTTTTGGTTTATAAGATGAGTAAGTTCTGATGTTCAAATGCAATGCATGGTAACTACAGTTAGTAATAGAGTATCATATATTTGAAATTTTTATGAAAATAGATCTCAAATGGTCTCAAAACCACACACTCACAAAAGAAAATGATGTGAAGTAAGGAATGTGTTATAAATGTGATAATTATTTCATAATGTATACATATATCAAATCATTACATTGTACACTTAAATATATTAAATTTTACTTGTCAATAATACCTCATTAAAGCTGGAAAAAAAAAAAGAATGAATGACTCAGTTGACTGATAGGAGAAATGGAGGATTTGAATGAGACCAAGAGCCTGAGCTCACCCTCATGGAACGCTATCTAGCTGCTGCCACTGCCAAATATCCAACTTTCCAGGAATGGAGACCAATACTGAGTCCTCTATGTGGCATCATATTTCAAGGAGAATAATTTTGGTGGCTAGTTGACAACATTGGACCCCATGAAAGGGCAACAATTTATATTCAGCAAAACCAACATGAATTCTAAATATGAACTTCCCTTTCTTGCTTACAAGACCCTGCTAGCACCATTAGTTAAGCATGGATAGAGTTTGATCACCAACATAGGACCCCATATAACATCATATTGGTCCAAGCAATACTGTACAGAAAAAAAAGAAGTATGGCAGTGGGCACATGGCATGGGATGCATTGAGTATTTTCACCTAATGTTCCACCCAGCTAGCCTGATAGAATATGGAAGAATGCAGTGACGAGGTCAGCTTAGAGCTGATAAATAATGAAGATGAGACCCTGACCTTCATGATGCAGTATATAACCAAAATCAATACATAGAATACCTGAGTCCAAGATCCAAGGAATGAAAATAGGAGTGATCTTACTATCATCGCTCCCACTAATTTGGGGGAATTTTTGCTTCCCGTATCTGGGAAGTGCTTTCACTAGCATTACATTAAACTTTAAACTGCAGTTGTGCCAGACCATCTTGAGCTTCTCTTATCAAGAGGAAAAATAGAGAAGGAAGAAAGAAAGAGAAAGAGAAATGAAAGAGAAAAAGGGATGGAGGAAAAGAAAGAAAAGCAGGGATAGTTAACCCTGATCATCAGGAATATGGAAAGATACTATTAGAAATTGGGGGCAGGGAGGAATATATTTGGTACTCATGGGATCCACCTGGGTTTCCCTTGATACTCCCTCACTAATTTTTTTGGTAAATTAATAAGTGAAGCAGCCATGAACTGGGAAAGGCATAGTAACCATGAGGTCAAATATCTAAAAGATGAGGATCTATATTACAGTCACAAGGTGACCCATCTAGCCCAGTACATACGCTAACCAAGGGAATGAACATATGCTAGAGGATGGAAGATGATGAGTGGCAGTTGCAGCTTCAAGATCAACTATAGCAGTAGTCGCTGTAGCTCCCTCTCTCATGTTCTCTTAAGTCTTCCCAGGAAAAGATGTCCATCAGAAATATGATGGAGGTTCTCCCTATAAGTGAAGCAATACCAAGGCAAGACAGTGTTGAATACTATTCTCTACTGAAACAGGTTGCATTCTCCCTGTTTTCCTTCTTCACTAAATTGCTCAGAACTTTAACTATTGGAAACTGTCCTCAGATGTAGAAAGCCTCCTTAAACAAGACCTCGCTTCTTCCCCAGGACAAGTCCTCCTACAATGACTACTTAATTCTGGGAATTATTTTTTTATTTCTTTTTATGCTATTGGTCAACTCTATAGGCTATCAGTTCCAGAGTTCTTCACAGGATGGATTGAGGTAATTACTAGTACTCTATCATAGCTCTTACACTCTCACAATTTTCCCCAAAAAACTTCCTGCACACAAGACTTAATTCCAAAGTTTCTTTCTTTGGGACCCCAACCTATACCATAGAATTAGATATGATTTTATTATTAATAGGCACTTATGTGTTTTTATAATTCAATCTCCCCAAGATTAGCTGTGAATTTAATATTGAAATAAATCCTGTAAAGTAGAGGAAGCCAAAACTTAAAAAAATTTAATACCTTACTTGATATGTATGACATACTGTCTTAACTATTGTTACAGTCAAGATTTGAGCCAGGCCAGTCAACTTGTCAAGCCTGTGAAGCCTGAGTGACCAAATATTGCTATCAATGCCAATAACATGAGCAAAGATTAGATGATTGATAGGTAGAGATAGATGATAGATAGATAGATAGATAGATAGATAGATAGATAGATAGATGACTCACAAAGAGAATTCCATGAAGGGTAGTAGCTGAGTGGTGGCTAGACCTTGGGGACATGAGGAGAGTTAGAAACAAGTCTGAAAAAGACAGAGGAGTTCAAATTGTGATAAGCCATGAATTCCACAGCAGACATGGACTTACCACAAAATTGAGTTGAACCAGTGCCGAAGAATTCTCCACTACTGTCTTATCCCAAAAAAGGAAATAAAGAATGGCTTCTTCACAAGGCAAGAGCTAATGGGAACGTTATATTTGCCCCCTTAGTTCTGTATGTCTTCGCTACATATGAGAGATGGCGGGGCATGGAGGGAGAAGTGTATGCAAGAGCAGGAAGAAATCCACACTCTCCTCCCCAGAGTGCGTGGGGTGAAGGTGCCAGGCGCGGAATGCTGCACTCCTACCTCCCATGTTTATTCAGGCCTGGGGCTGAGGTTTGCCTTGGAGTTGTAACCTTTATAAGGGGTTTGCTTAATGACAGAATTATTCAGCTGCATACCTTACCCCAATTAGAAAAAAGCTGTTTGGATTCTAATTGGCCTTGACACAAGTCTGCTTAAAGAGATTCCCCAAGAATTATAGAGCTACTTTCAAAGTTTGACTTGGCCAGGAATACGAAATGTAACACGGTTTTTCAAAATTTCTGCACTTACCATGAAACGACCAAGCCACAGGTATCAAACATGCTTTGTTTTTGTGTTATAATCACATTACAAATTGAACATTTCCACATGTGCAAGTTGGCAAATCTAAAATGAATGATTATGAAGATTGTAACTACATATATCAGGTATATATGGCCTACATATTTTCACTCACCCAAAAGTATATTTTCTTGATTCCCTAGACATTCATGTATAGCGTGTTTATAGGATGTAAAACCATCATCTTATATATAAACCCAAAATGTGTATTTTTAAACAGTTATTGCCAGGCCAGGTGATAAGTCGACATAATATTTGGAAGGTGTAAATACCAGGAAGGGATAGAGATTCCTAAGCTAACCATGAGGAAATGACTAATAATAATAGGTTGAAATCAAGAAGAATATAAGTTGGACTAAATATCAAAAGGAGAAAAAATAAGCCTCCTGGCTACAATAACTGTTAGGCTATGAAATAATTCCTAAAGGAAATAGAGATCTCTTCCCTAACAGGACTTTGGAAATGAGGCATGCATTCTTGGAGACCCTCATAACAAGCAATTTTGCTTGGGGAATGGAAGGAGATCCTTTCCAGTTATATTTTCTCTGACTTGATATGAAAGAAAAATCTCAAAAATAATTATGTAATTACCCACTAAATGTTCACCAAACCACCTTTGAGTGTGATCCTGCATTTACCTTGCAGTGAACATTATGTCTCCTATTCCTCTCCAGCCAGGAAAAATCCCACAGTCACACAATTAGTAGCAACCACATTTTTTTTGTAACTCCAAACTCAGTTTGATCCTGAAGGCCATGTAGTGGACTTCCACTCATCTCTGAGCACCTCTCCTGCCACTGCAATGGAGATTTTTTCCTAAGAAATGCACAATCACTCTTCTCATTTGTTTCAACCCCAACTGCATTCTCTCAACAGACAAGTTTCATAGTTTAAAGAGAAGTGAAATATAAAGCATGAGAATACTAAACTCCTGCTTCACCTACAAATTGATCCATAATTTCCCTTCTTCTCTATGGAAGCCCATCCTCTTTATGAAAAAAAAAAAAAAAAGCATGGAATGATACCTCCTCAACATGAAAGTATATTTTTCATCCTCAATTTTTTAGGGAGTGTTCTTCCAACCAACCTCTAGAAGTCAAAGTACACCGCTTCCATGAGCACAACCTAAAGATCAAGGAGGGGCCTAGAGAGGATGATGACAGGGTATGTTAGTGAGCTTTTCATTGCTGTGACCAAAATACCTGACGAGAACAACTTAGAGGAGGAAAAGTTTATTCTGACTCTGAGTTTCAGAGGTCTTAGTCCTCCACTGGCAGGCTTCAAGGAAGAAACATGGTGGACAGACATGACAGAGAAAAGCTGCTCAGCACATGGCATCCAGGCAGCAGAGAGAGAGAAGGAACATAGAACCCAGGGATAAGATATAGTCCTCCAGGGCACGCTTCCAGTGACCTACTCCCTCTAGCAATGCCCTTCCTGCCATGATTACCACCCAGTAGTCCATTGCATTAATCCAGCAAATGGATTAATCCACTGATGAGGACAGAGCTCTAATCATTGCCTCAAACCTCCACCTCTGAATCTTGCTTCACTGGGGAATCATGCTTTCAAAACATGAGATTTTAAGGAGACATTCCAGATGTAAACCATAACAGGGAAAGAGATGTGAATAGATCTTGCTTGGACTTGCAACCTCGCTGGTCACATACATATGTGAACAGACCTCCCCTTGGCATAGAGTTTACAGGAATAGGAAGAAAACATAGGTGGTTCCTGTGGGTGTTGTAGGGGCTTGAAGTCAATCTCTCCAAGTTACCATAGACTAGAGAAGAACTCTGAGGAATCCATAAGTTTGCAACTCAAGTCTAATCTTCCACATAGTTATAGGGATATTTATATCAAGTTAAAGAGTGCTATGGTTTGACTATGTTCAGCCCAGAAGGATAGATTGGAAACTTAATCCCAATACAACAGTACTGAGAGGCGGGGCCCAACAAGAGATAAGTAAGCCATGAAGACTCTGCCTTCATGAATGGATTAATGCCATTATGTCAGTAGTAGATTCTTTTACTTTGGACTAGGTTTCTTATAAAAGGACATGTTTGCCAGATGTGGTGGCACATGCCTGTAATACCAGTGACAGGATGCTGAGACATGGGGATCATAAGTGTAAGAGTAGCCTCGGCAATTTAGCAAGGCCCTCAGCAATTGGGTGACACAGTCTCAAAATAAAAATTTAAAAGGGCTGGAGATGTAACACAGTGGTAAAGCCCCCTTGGTTTTAATCTCTAGTAAATAATAATAATAATAAAATAAAAAGACAAGTCTGGCACCCTTTCTCTCTTTTTCCCTCTCTTTGCCCTTATGCTATGAAATAAGAAGAATAATAAGCATCAAGAAGGCTCTCACTCCACCCCCGTCTTGTACTTCCCAGTTTCCACACCTGAAGTGAACAAATCTACATTACCATGAGTCACACTGAGAAATAGAACATAATTAGCACTAAAAATTCCTTTTTATGACATCTGTGTCACCACTCTTCCCTTTTATGCCAAAGTAACCACTATCCTCATTACTATTTTAGATTAGTACTACCTTTTAAAAATGTGTAAACTGGGTTGGGGTTTATTTAGCTCAGCGGTGGAACGCTTTGCTTAGCATGTGTGAGGCACTGGGTTCAATTCTCAGCACCGCATATAAATAAGTAAAATAAATAAAGATCCATCAACAACTAAAAAAAATTTTTAAAAATATATAAACTGAAAAACACAGTATGTATTCTTTTGCATCTAAGTTCTTGTGCTTTAAATTATGTTGGTGAAATTTACCCATTTTGTTGCATTTAATTGCAGTTATTATTTTTTTTGGAGATAGAGTTTTTTCATTAGTTCTTTTAAGTTGTACATGACAGAAGAGTCAATTCTGACATATTTATATAACAATGGAGTGTATCTTATTCTAATTAGGGTCCCATTCTTACAGATGTACATGATGTTGAGATACATTGTGGTGTGTTCATATATGTACACAGGAAAGTTATGTCAGATTCATTCCATGGTCTTTCCTATTCCTATCCTCCCTCCCTTCCCTTCATTCTCCTTTGTCTATGTAGAGGTCTTTCACCTCTTTTGTTAGATTGATTCCCAAGTATTTTAAATTCTTTTGAGGTTATTGTGAATGAGATCTCATGGTTTTCTAACTCTGATTTTTCAGAGACAAGAATTTTCTTTCCTCTTAAGATTACTCCTTTTTCTTTAAATCCAAACGTTAAAAATTAATAGATATTATCTATTCTGAAAGATAATGAGAATAAAAATATTTTTTTAAAGTCAGGTGGGATTATCATGAAAACCCAACACCGATCATTTATTGGCACTACCTAATGAACACAGATTAAGTGCCACATTGTTTATATGCATTTATGTTGGTAATTGTCCCCAAATGTGCTAGTTATTACTATCCCCATTTTACAGAAACTAGGGTTTAATGAGAGAAAATTACTTGTCCACAGTCATGTATTAGTTGAGAACAACCATTATCCTTACCAGGTACGTCTAGGTCAAGCTATGAGCATTTCACTCTATGCGTTCTCTTGCTCTGCCAGCTTGATGAAGTCACAGCCAAGTTTCCAATCCATCTATCACTTCACCAGCCCCTCCACATTCCCTCTGTGCCCCCACGCACTCACACAAACTCTTGAGCATACAGAAATGACTTTGTTTGCAAAGCAACCACCTACTGTGAAATGACCCAGAACCTTGCACAGTTCCATGAATAATTGTAGGAAACCAACAAATAGTTTTCATGTTTGAGACATATGTGAGTAATTGGTCAAAGTTAAGTGGCATCCATCCTTCTCTGCATAGCTGGTCTGCTCGTACAGTCCTCAACCCTCGCATTCCTCTGCAAACTGTTTTGTTTATACAGGCAAAATTCTAAGCACATGGATAGATCGTAGAATGTCTTTATGATCAAATTCCAAATATTCAAAAGACAAGGTGCAGGACACTGTTGATAGAGAAAAACATAGCGGCTAGCTAATTACTGGAAAAAAAATGAAGTAGATATCTCATCATCAGGATAAAGGGAAGTAACTGAACACCCAGCATTCAGAGTCAGATATAGCTATTAACCTGTATCTATATAAATATAAATATTAACCTGCTGTGAAATCTTGGGTAAATTTCCTAACTTCTTTAGCTTCAATTTCTCAGATCATAAAGTAGGAATAATAATATTGTCTATCTCATGGACAGGATTGTTGTGAGGGTTGAAAATAATAAAACTATTATCCTCAGTGCTATAAACATGGTAAGGATTCAATAAATGTTAACTCTTGATTTTGGAAGTATTTTAATAACTACAAGTCAACCCATCAATAAGTCCTACTGGCTCTCCATCCAAAATATAATACAAAATGAAGCACTTCTTTTCTGAAACACCTTCCCTGTGTATCTGGTGTCCCTTATTCTACTCTTTCATACATGGGGATCTCTGAGAAACATAATACTCTCCTCTCTGCCTGCTACATCCTAGCCAGATCATTCACAGAGGATTTCTTTCCAACATTCAGGCTTCCCCATGAACACCTCAGCACAGATAGGCTTACCCAACCAAAGGATCATCTTTGCTTCTTGGAACTCAAGAGCCTAGAATAGTGCCAAATAAATGTTTGCCTTTGAAAGCAACATTTTGCTATGCTGCTTAACTTCATGCGATTTTAATATAATCTTAAAAATTTTCATTGTATGCTGAGTAAATGTCATCTACATATATTTTTCTCTTATGATCATAAAGCCAATATTTTTCTATTATTTTTTTGATAAGGGAACTAAGGATCAAAGAGTTCACTAACTGTTCCCAATGTGTTATAAAGAATGGGGATACATGTGAAGTACCTGAAAGTAAATTGTTCTCATTTTAACTATTGTTTAATTTGTTATCATACTCAAAAAACAAGTCCCCAATGGGTGCTAATATTTCTTTAGCACCAATTGAACACTTATTTATTTATTTGTTCTAATTAGTTATACATGACAGTAGAATGCACTTTGATACATCATATATAGATGGAGTATAATTTCTCATTCTTCTGGTTGTACATGATGTAGAATCCCACCAGTTGTATAGTTATATATGTATATAGGGTAATAATGTCTGATTCATTCTGCTATCCATCCTACCTTCAAACCTCCTCCCCTCCCTTCACTCTCCTCTACCTAATCTAAAGTAACTCTATTCTTCCCTAGCCATCCCTTTTATTGTGAATTAGCATCCTCATATCAGAGAAAACATTCAGCCTTTGGTTTTGGGGGACTGGCTTATTTTGCTTAGAATGATATTCTCCAGCTCCATTCATATACCAGCAAATGCCATACTTTCATTCTTCTTTAAGGCTGAGTAATATTTCATTGTGTGTGTCACACACACACACACACACACACACACACACATTTTATTTATCTATTCATCTGTTGAAGGGCACCTGGTTTGGTTCCATAGTTTAGCTATTGTGAGTTGTGCAGCTGTGAACACTGGTGTGTCTGCATCACTGCAATATGCTGATTTTAAGTCCTTTGTGTATAAACCAAGGAGTGGGATAGTTGGGTCAAATGGTGGTTCCATCCCAAGTTTTCTGAGTAATCTCCATACCATTTTCCATAATGGTTGCACCAATTTGCATTCCTACCTGCAATGTATGAGTGTACTTTTTTCCCTTCATCCTCACCAACATTTATTGTTGTTTGTATTCTTGATAATTGCCATTCTGATCAGGGTGAGATTTGTCAACAAAAAACACACATAGCAAAGGTCCATAGTCATAGCCAGGCAACTGTGTTATATTAAGCAGGATAACTTAGGTTTCACTGTGGGAAAAATTATGAAGAACACTCACAGCCTCAGTGACTGAACTGAATGGAAGTTTATTTTTTATTCCTGGTAAGTGCCCTATATGGATGGATGTTCAGTATGGAAGCAGGTATGTGCTCTTATCATTTAGTGACCAAGGCTGAAGCTGTACCCTCTTATAGTTCCATCATTTGAAACCTGGAGCTTTTTTCTTTTGTCATATTCAGGAAAGAGAATAGAGAAACTTGTGCATTGCGTATTAAATTATTTAGTCCAGCAAGGCTGGACTTCTCTTTAGTTGTCTAGTAGACAGAGTTAGTCACGCATATGTCCCTAACAGAAATGTGTTCTTATCAATATGCCCGTGAAGCAATAGCACTGATCACACTTATCTAGCCAGGACCCAATAGTGTTGTAGTTTCTCATGGCGCATATGCCTATGGTATTTATGGCAGGTGACTTTCTATTTGCATGTTCTTTTAAAATGAAATTTTTAAGATGTAAGAAGATAAATGAAGACAAAGAAATATTAGCAGGAAATAGTAGCAGGAAAATAGACAATAAACTACAGATTTGAAGTAAATGAATGAATAGTAAAGGAGCTAACCGTGGCACTAAATTAGTGATACTAAGAGGAGATTATTTTCTATAAACATCATGCTTATTTCTCCATAAAGAAATTCAAAGGTTAAAAAAAAATGCAAATCATCTTTTGGGGATTTTTGTTGTTGGTGTTTGGTTTGGGGGTTTTTGTTATTGAAATGGGGTCTTGCTGTGTTGCCAAGAATGGCCTTGAACTTCTGAGCTCAAGCAATCATCTTTGATATGGTTTGGATAGGAGGTGTCACCAAAAGATACTGTGTTAATGCTCTGAGAGAGCCGTAATCTAATCAATGGATTAATCCACTTGATGGATGAATAATTCAAAAGGACAATTTACTGTGTTTTGTATTAACTGTAGGCATGTGGGGCGTGGCTGGAGAAGTAGATTACTGGGGACATGCCCTTGGAGATTATATCTTTTCCCTAGCTTATGTTTCTCTCCCTCCTCTCCCTTCTCTCTCTCTCTCTCTCTCCTTCCTCACCTCCATGAAGCAAGAAGTTTCCCTCCACCAGGTTCTTCTACCTTCATGCTGTGCCTCACCGCTGGCTCATAACAATGGAGCCGGCAGACCATGGGTAGAGACCTCCGAAACTGTGAACCCAAAATAAAATTTTCCTCTAAGTTGTCAGGTGTCTTGGTCTTCATGATGCAAAGCTGACTAGCGCAATCCCGCCTCAGCCTCCTAAGTGAGCAGGACTACAGGTGTGAGCCACTGTGCCCAGTCGTAATCATTCTCTTTTAGTGAGAGATTTTTAGTGCATAGAGGTTTAGGACACAAAACTTCGAATTTCCCCTATCCCAATAGATCAACTTATTAAAAAATGCTATCCCATTTTTCCTTCTGATATTGTCCGTTTAATTCTGTCAAGTTGAAGTTCTTAAAGATCTTAGTCCTTTAACTTTCATCTTTAGCAAGTGAATTTTGAAGACTGAATTGTTCCTCACCAAAACATAAAAAATAAAACAAAAAAAGCAAAGCAATATGACAATCTGCATTCTTCTCTCCCTCTGAAGGCAACTTCTCCCAACCTAGAAAAGAGAATGCTCAGACATCTCTGCCACCATCTGCTGCGTCATACATCCCAGGCTTGCTCATGCAGATGCTGGCTCAAGTATGTCCCCTTGCATTCATTTTTACACTACTCTGTTCACTTAAAAAAAATTAAAAAATCCCTCCTCTGGTTATCAGAGAAAATGATTGATTTGCTAAATCACAATAGTGCTGACCTAAAGCACATAATATGTCACCTTTCCTGGAGTGAAATGTTATTATTTTAGATGAAGAGAATCTGACTGTCCCAGACCAGGACGACTTCAGTGGTGGTGACAAGAAGATATTTTTTGACAAGTTCATTGCAGCAGCAGGCCTCCTGCCTTTGCTTCTTTGAGGGTGGGGGGTCTCCAGTTGTTTGTTTTCCCAATCTATTCAACCTAGTTTAGAGATGCAGCTGCCTGTAAGAGATGACTAGAAGAGGCCAGAATTTTATCCTTCAGGGACATGTTGGAGAGAAAGGCTTGAAAGTCAGCTTTGCCTTCTGAGATGCCACATTGGAGCAGGGTCCTTACACAACATTCTTTTGACCAATTTTCTCATGCTTTTATGAGCTTGATACCATGCTATTGGTTAAATGAGCCCATTTCTGATGAGGAGTTAGAACCCCAAAGTGGAATGAAATCAGTATGAAGTGAGATGGGAAATGGGTACTATACCCTACTTCTATAATATGAACAATAAATTTGTTGCCCTAAAGGCATGTTTTCTTTTAGTTGATAGCACATAAAACAAGTTCAAATATGGTCCAGTGTCCATGGCATAGTCAATTTGGACACATTTAAAGGTACTCCAACCCCTGAGCTCATTATAAAGCCTTTGGGCTGAATGCCCTTTCCCCTCACTTCTCACTGCAGTGGCTTAGAAAGCAGAAACGTAGGTTTGAAGTACAAATTAGTTGTGTGATCTTGGACCTTGAACAAAACCCTCATGCATCATTCTAAATCTCCTTCTATCATCCATAGTAAGCAGGTGGAGATCATCTAGCCCTCAGAGCTAATGATCAGAAGTCACCTGTTCACTCTCTTAGGCAAGGTTTCTTTTTTGACAAAAGACACTCAGTACTGTTTATCTAATTTGAAAGAAACCAGTTTGTGTGTTTTCATAATAATTTATTTTATTTAAAAAGCAACACGTTTATTTTTAGTAATGTAAAATTTATAGATAATCAACAAGAATAAAGCAAACAAAATTCATCCATAATCCCACCAACTAAGAAATCATTACAGTATATAGCTTCCAGACATTTGTAACCTGATTCTTCAGTTAATGATATGTTGACATTGTCTGTTCATGTACTTGAACATGGGTATGCAGACAACATGACTTATTTCTTGAGTCTCTTTCATTGACTTCTTATTATCAATGTTTTAATGGACATCCATATATGCAAATCCTAGTGTGTAATGCTAATTTCTAAGGATGAATTCCCAAACTGAGAATTTCTTTATCATGATTTATGCTCATAAAAAGAAATATGTGTTCTTCCAAATGCCAAATGTACTCGTTGATAAGTGGATGCTGATCCATAATGTGGGGAAGGTCATGGGAACAATGGTGGAACTCTGTTCACAGAGGTGTAAGGGGGGAGGGGGCATGGGGACAGTAAAGGTGGTGGAATATGATGGTTATCATAGCCCTAACTTTATGTATGACTGCACATATGTTGTGATTCTATACAACTTACAACTAGAGAATTGGTATGTTATCTTCTATCTATGTACAATGAATCAAATTGCACCCTGTTATCATGTAAGCCTACATAGAACAAATAAATAAATTAAATATGGAAAAAAAATTTAAAAATTGTAAAAAAATAAATATGTGTTCTTTTAAAAGATAACAGTAATTTGTTCTGGTCGAAAACATAATCAAAAGTATACAATATAAAAAGTTTTCCCTCCCCACTTCCTAGAAGTAACCACAGATGACAGTTTGTATGTCCTTCCAGACTATTTATTTAGTCATTGGTTATAAACTTTACAGAATAGACTCAATATGTCACTAGGAATACAGCTCTGAATAAAGTAGATACAGTCTGTGCATTCATGGAGCCTAAGATTTTTAACAAATAGATCCTAAATAACACACACACACACACAATCACAAATTGTGACAGGTATGCTGAATCATGGTGCTGGTTCCATGAGAGACTAAAATAGAACTAATTAATTAACACTAATAGATGGGAAATAGTGAAAAGATACTAGGGAAAGCTTCTCTGAAAGAGTAACATATCAGTTAAAAATATACAAAACAAGTTTATTTAGTCAACTAAGACTATGGGGAAATTTAGGAGGAGGTGGAGTTCTGGGGGAAGGAGAAAAAGGAAGTGCTCCAAGTTCACACAGTATAATGTGCAAAGTCCTCCAAAGTAGAGTTGAACTTGGTGATTGATAACAGTCCAGGAAATCTGAGACAGACAAATGAGGGGACACTAGAGAGTTAAGCAAGAACTAGGCATGGAGTGCCCTGCAGTCCACACAGTGGGGAGCAATTAGAACCTTTCTCCTTTGGTCCCGAATGCATATCCAGTTTAGGCAGTTTTATGCCAGATATGATCTGATGGGACCCAGCACTATTCCTCTGTATCACAGGAACCTAGATGCTCTAATACCTCACTCCCCATTCTCCCTTGCTGGATGTTTCCAGTTATGTGTGATGCAAGGCATGTGGGAGGTAGTAGTGAAAGGTCACTGAAAGCCATCAGGGTTTCAGCAATAGCAGTAACAACAGAAGCCACACCTCCAAAGCTCCATGATGAGTGAGGCCTTCAGCTACTTCCTGATCTCAAGTAGGGCCCATTTCACGCTCTCGCCCTAGGATTTCAATCTGAACCCAGAGTTACAGAAACAGACTAAACATGATGATGATAGATTCATCTTTTTAAAAAAACCTTTATCTTATTTATATATTTTGTAGGTGGTGCTGAGGATCGAACCCAGTGCCTCTCATGTGAGAGGCAAGCGCCCTACCACTGAGCCACAACCCCAGCCCAGTAAACTCATCTTGATAACCATCTAAGAAACTGCCTACCTGTCCTTACTATTGCCTACCCACGGGTCCTGGGTTGTATCCTAGTTATCCCTTTAGTTGCATGAGCCCTCCCAGGTCCACCTGGTAACTTGTTTCTCAGAGTAAGTTGAATAGATTGAATTATTTCAGTCTGAGAAACCACAGAAATAGTGAGGGATTATTTTTCTTTCCTTTTTAATAGTTGTCAAATGGACATTATATAAAATGCATCATCTCAATCATTTTAAGTGTACACTTCCGTAGTGATGTGTATATCTGTACTGCTGCGTAGCCAACCACCAGAACTCTTTTGATCTTAGAAAACTGAAATTCTACACCTATCAACTCCTTATCCCTCACCTCCCCAGTCCCCGGCGGCCACCATTCTGCTTGTTATCGCTATGAACTGACTTTTCTAAGTGCCTCGTGTGAGTGGAATCATAGAGTACTTCTACCTTTTTTTTTTTATGCTTTTATTAGTATGTTATAGATATATGTAATATTGGGGTTTATTTTGAGAATATTTCTCCTTTTGTGATTGGCTTTCTTATTTGCTAAAATGTTCTTAAGTTTTATCCATAATTACAGCATGTCAGAATTTCCTTTCTTTTCTTCTCTATTATTGTTTATTGGTTTTTGTTTTAGTTATACATGACAATAGAATTTATTTTTTCATAGTTATAAAAGCATGAAATATATGTTTTAATTTAGTCCCCAGCACTTCTTCCTCCTCTTCCTTCCACCCTCTGTTGCCTTTCCTCTATTCTACTGATCTTTTTGCTATTTACTTTTTTTTTTTTTAATTAGTGTCTTGTGGGTGGATGTACATGATGTTGAGGTTCACTGTGGTGCATTCATATAGGTACACAGAAATGTTATGTCATTCCACTGTCCCTATCTCATCCTTCCTCCCTTCTCTTCATTCCCCTTTGTCTACTCCGCTGATCTTTCTTCTATTCTTTTTTATTTTTATCCCCCCTCTTTATTTTGGATTAGTTTCCACATATCAGAAAAAGCATTCAACCTTTGACATTTTGGGACTGGCTTATTTCAGTTAGCATGATAGTCTCCAGAGCCATCCATTTACTGGCAAATGCCATAAAGTCATCCTTCTTTATGGCTGAGTAATACTCCATTATGTATACATACCACATTTTCTTTAGCCATTCATACAGAATAATATCCCATTGTATGTATATACTACATTTTATTTCTCTGTTCATTTATCCATGGCCACTGGATCGCTTCCATCTTCTGGCTACTGTGAAAAAAATGCCACTATAAACATGGATGTACAAATATCTCTTAGAGACCCTGATTTTAATTCCTTTGGGTATACACCCAGAGGTAGAATCCTAATTTTTAAGGCACCTCTACCCTGTTTTTTACAGTGACTGCACTATTTTACGTTCCTAGCAACAGCACACAGCTCTGATTTCTCCGTGCTCATGCCAGCAATAGTTATTTTCTCTTTTGAATAGTAGCTATCCTACATCCTAATGGGTGTGAGAAGTTCTTTTATTTTTTAAAAATATATGTTGTGCCAAAGACAGTCTCTCATATTCACAAATAGTTATGAAAAAAATGATGAACAGTTAAATACTAACCCATCTCTTGGGGAAGAGTTGGCTAGCTCCTTTAATTCTTTCTCGGGCTCCTGGGCCCAATCTGTTGGCTAAATTTCTCGCACTCTTCCCACTCTCCCCTCCCTTCCTTCCATTACCAATTCCTTTAAATCTGATAAGTACACTTCCAAACTGCACTTGATTTTGCATTTACCTTCTCTCATGATGAGTCTGCTAACCATTTCAAAAAGGGCTTAAATTATGCCCTATTAATGAATTAAGAAACATAGGTTTGGGATAAATCTTTCTTTTTCATAAAAGATAAGGAAAAAATGAAAGCTACCTGCTAGGAATTTGCAAATAAGATGACTTCATATTAAGGAATTATATAGGATTTTCAAAAGCACAAGTACTGTTGGTTCTGACTTGAGAAAAGCTGAATTTTAAAACCCTGGGAACCACCTTGGCGCCCATCTTGCACGCGCTTCATAGCCAAGACTTAGTTGCCTAAATGTTTAGGGGCATATTTACATCTCCAACAGCCCTGCTCTCCATGGGGCACATTTCCTGTTTTGGAACATTCTTTTTTGGCTTTTCTTCTGCTGCACCTGAACCAGGAGGTCTGAGACAGAGTGTAACTCCCTCCCCAAATTCTCTGCCAACCACTTCCCAGCTGGGTTACTTTGAGCAAATTTCTTAAACTCTCTGACCTCTTTCCTCCTCTGTAAACAGGAATAAAACTGCCTGCCTGTAGTCCTAATATGAAGATTAATTGAATAGTAGATATACATGTTCCCAGCATGAGAGACATAATAAGCAGTTTAATGAATGTTTTAGTCAGCTTTTTTTTTTGCTGCTGTGACTAAAGGAACCAACCAGAACAATTACAGAGGAGGAAAAATTTATTTGAGGGCTCACAGTTTCAGAGGTCTTAGTTCATAGAAGGATGGCTCCATTCCATCTGGCTGGAGGTGAGGCTGAACATCATAGTGGAAGAGCCTGAGGAAGAAAGCAGCTCACATGGTGATCAGTGAGCAAAGACTCTACTCTCCAGATACAAAATATATACTCCACGGCCACACCTCCAAAGAAATCACTTCCTCTAGCCACATCCCACATGTCT
The DNA here is from genome assembly GCA_028644305.1 of Xerus rutilus. Classification (NCBI taxonomy): domain Eukaryota; kingdom Metazoa; phylum Chordata; class Mammalia; order Rodentia; family Sciuridae; genus Xerus; species Xerus rutilus. The sequence continues at coordinate 33,862,556 of CM053409.1, forward strand.
TCAGTTACCACTCAGTTAATCTTATCAGGGATTAATTCACTAATTAGGTTAAGGCTATAACCCAATCATTTCTCCTCCAGACCTTCTTGCATTGTCTCACATGTGATCTTTTGGGGGAACACCACATCTAGACCATAACAATGAATGACTCGCTTTATTTTTTCTATCATCTATCTATCATCTATCTATCATCTATCTATCTATCTATCTATCTATCAATCTATCTATATCTATCTATCTAATTTGTTCTGTACAGAATAAGAGTGGTAGAAATTCATTATCTGAAAATAAAATTATAAATGTATTTACTCTTCTAATGTGTTTTCTTGACTATTCTTGACATTTTTTAAGAGCTCTCTAGAATTATAATGGGAAAAATTTCCAAGAGATTTAAATACATAATAGTGATTATAGTTACTAGCAATATATTGATACTTAAATGTTGCTGAGAGGGCAGGCTTTGTGTGTTCTTACCACAAAAATTACGTGATGTAATGCATATATTAATTCATTTGATTTAGTTATCCCATAATGTGTATGTATATAAAAATATATTGCACATCATAAATAAATACTATTTTTATTTATCCATTGAAGAAAAACAATTGTATTGAATATTTCATGTTTTCAAAAGGCTAACCTTTCTTTAGGACTGGAAATGTGGCTTGATAGTAGAGTATGTTCTTAATATGCCCAAGGCCCTTAGTTCAAACCCCAGCACAAAAAAATTTTAAAAAATCAACAAAAAACAAACACACACATATAAAAAAAATGACCATTTTTTTTTCACAGAAACTTCCATATCTATCTCTGCATGGTCTAGATTCCTTATATCATAAAGCATTCCCCTTAGCATACTGTACATCGCACATACACATATCTCTATTCCTTTAATTCTTCCCAAGAAAATTATAAAATGCCTTGCATTTGCAGAATCTTTACCTAATATTTTCAAAAACTTATTTTGAATTTTGACATTGACAGAAACACCGTGCAGTAGCAGAAGTGGACTTATTATCCTGGTTTCACAGATGAGATTTTGGAAGGTATGTGACTTTCCCAAGGCTTTGAAGCCAGTAAACAGTAGAGCCAGAACTCAAACCCAGGCCTTCGGTTTCCAAGTCTCAGATTGTCTGCGATGCAACTCACTGCCTCCCCCCAGGGCCATGTGGTGAACTGTTGGCAAAATGAATGGAAAAAAAGAAAGAAAGAAAAAAAGCAGAAATGTAAGGCTTGAAAGCCTTTTTGGAATTTGGAGGAATAAGCATTAGAAAACAACTGAAATGACATGATCAAAGTCTAACAAGGAGAAGTAAGATGAACTGGGAGTATTTAAATTGCTTTGGAATTTGTAGGTATATTATTTAATGCAAAGAAAATTGTGTAGACTTTCCCCATCTCTACTTTCTCAAATATGTTATTCTTATGTCCCAAATACTAGATTCCTATTCTTCTTTAGTATAGATTTATAGTTCAATTTTCTAAATACTTCTTCCTATTTATACTTTCTAATAAAAAAATCAATACATCTGTCCCATGTTTTTAATTCTTATACAACACCTAGAAGTGATGCAAGGAGATTCTCTGATATTGTGACCAAGAATGAATAAATGAAGGAAGGAATTACTCTGGATATATTTTCACATGTCAAATTTATTTGTTCTTTGGGACTTATTAAGCAAAACCCCTACAGCCAGCCAAAATTGGAATAACCATTTTAAAATAAATTGGCATTATATTAAAGGAGCAAAGAAAAAATTCATAACTGCTCCCCCACAGGATAACTTCTCTGCAAATTCTGCTCATCACACTCCAGCTCTGTATATGCATATGTGAACATTCAGAAGCAGCATATGAAAGGAAACTAAAATACCCTTGCTTTTACCAGTGAAAACAGAAAACTACCTAAATTTTCAACAAAATTAAAATTCTTGGAGAAATTATAGTAGATCAAACTTGACAGAAAATATTGAGCAACCACTAAATGATTATTTTGCACAATTTTTAGCACCACGCAGTGATCTTTTCTTGTCTTTCTTTTTTCTTGTTTGCCACAAGTAAAGAAAGAAAATGCAAAACCATGTTTACACGGATTCCAAACTATGAAAAAAGGATAGTTTGCATGTGGACCAAAATTTAAAAGGAATGTCGGAAAGTTAAAGGTATTTTCCACTCCTTGTGAATTAGTTAACAGTATTGGTATTATTAGATGCAAAAATAAGAAAGCTCTGTTTTTGGCATACACTATGTAAAATCCAGTAGAAAAACTAAGTTGCTTCCTGTCCTAGAGAAAATGGGTGCTGTGGACATAGAATGACACCACCAAAAAATGGGTAGATGGGTAGTGGTGGAAAGTTCAGAACCACCAGCAGGACTCATTGCTAGTCAAGGACTATCCGTGTGTCATCTCAAAACAACATAGACATGCTTTAAATTCCAGGTTTCTGTTAGGGCATCAAGGTCCCAAACACTATGTCTTTAAATCACTTGACCCCAAGGGAGAACTAAAATCACATGAGCAGGAAAACACTACACGGTGGGAGAAGATAATACTTTTTGCAAGTCTTTATTTTTTTTAGTTGCTCCTCCCATAGTAATGCACTGAAAGGCATAACAGTTTATATTGTACAAAGCATTTGAAGAAAGTACCTCAACTTGCCGATTATTTCAAAATGAGATTACAAACAAAAAGAAAACAAATCTGGTTCCTCAATAAAGGGCAAAATAACTGAATACAATCTGTTATGTACTTTTCTCTTTTAACATAATGTCAGGAACACTTCATTTTACAAATAGGATTAACATGAACATAACGTCGCACAAGCTTGCAGACGACCAGCATAAAATACGGGGTACAGTTTTTAATCAGAAGAATCATGCTTTCATGAAAGAAATTATAATCGTTTATACAATTGAATCAATTTCAGTATTACAAAAACTAAGTTGCATCTATTCGTATTTAGTTCATTAAGAAGGAAAAACAAAATAACAACAACAACAACAAAAAGGAATGTTAAGAAAAGCCAAACACCATTTGGCACTCCCATACACAGGTCGAGTCACCTTGGTCCTTGAAATTCAGAAAGGGGTGTGCCTCCGACGTCATAAAATAGTGGCTGACCGGAACAGTGCTATTTTAATCAACAAACAAAGTTTGCCAACAAATAAATACATGATACACGCAACACACAAAAAAAATTTAAACATTAAAAAACAGTGACATGATTGTCTAAAATTAAGATGTTATTACAAGGATTTGGCAAACATTAGTGGTACAGCGGTACTGGTGATGAATGGGTTAGGTCACTGACTTAACCTCTTTGAGCATGAACATCCATAGTTTACAATATACACATACCCTTTTCCCCTAGTTTTAAACAATGTACTTAAGAAGGCAAAAGTTAATTGTGGAACAATTTATCCCTGTTATCAGTTTCTATAATAATTGACTGTGCATTTCATCCAACTACTTCCATCTTCAAAGGGTTAAATTACATAAAACTTTAACAAAGGAAAAAAAAAAAAACTTAAATCTGTAATTGAAAGCAACTGTTCCCAATCATGTCAGGTGATCTTGTACAAACAAGAATTCAGTTTCTATGGAGTGTTCATCGTATCAATGCTGCCATCTCAACTGCCCCTCTCACCCACCCACACCCTAGGGCAGGGGGAACTGGAAGGTGCCTTCTGCCCAGCAAGGTTTTCCTTGACTCACTTTAAGTCAAACTGATCCTCCGGAAGTCAGCAGCTGCCTTTGCTGTGCAAAACAAAATATTGAGAATAAATAGTTTCCTTTTTCTTTCTTTCTTTTTCTTTAATCACTTCAGTTTAAGGTCACCAGACTTTAAATGAGTGACCCTTCAGGTTTATAAGGCATTCTGCTCAGCAGTCTTGTACATAGTCCTACATGAAAGAGCCATGCTACGGTTGGACTTGGTCCCACTCTGGTCAACCTTGGTAATGTCATACGTGGCTTATGGACTGGATGGCGCTGGATTCTGCCGCAGCCCTTGCCATGCTGTGCCACACGTTGGAAGAACTGTGGGATGTAGAATGGAGGGACTCCTTGTCGGATAATGACAACATCATAGCATATGCCTGCGGTAAAAAGGAGAGACTCAGTCAATGACATTTGAAAAACATCACTTTAATTTGTGGAATGTAGGTGAATGTTGGGAAGGGAGGGGACCCTGGGTAGGAGCATTGTTTGTGATTGTGTTTGGTAAAGGGGGCAAGTATATTTGTTAAAATGACATGGAATCACTGTTGATCTACAGTACCTATGGGTCAAAAATGGAATGCATCCTCCCAGCACTTAGGGAGGCTGAGACAGGAGAATCGTGAGTTCAAAGCCAGCCTCAGCAAGGGCGAGGCGCTAAGCAACTCAGTGAGACTCTGTCTCTACATAAAACACAAAATAGGGCTGGGGATGTGGCTCAGTGGTCAAGTACCCCTGAGTTCAATCTCCAGTCCTCGCCCCCCAAAATGGGATGCATCCTACCAAACAAAAATTAATTATTCTACCTGAAAAGTCAACAGCGCTTCCAGTGAAAATAAGTCATACCTCTGGATAACCATAAGGAAAGTCATCCATATTACAAATGTTCAACTCACCAAAGACATTATTGTATACTTGAGACTGAAATTGAAAACATTAATTAATAGATACAGACCTGCCTTGACAGAGCTGTGGTCTAGTGGAGCAGCCTGACTCTAGTAACTGAGACCTCTGCAGGGGAAGTGACCTGCCCAAAGTCACTCAACTAGATAGAAGAACTAAAACTGACTTCTGCCCAACTTTGAATCCAATGTCCTTTCTCCAATTCTCCTTCATGCTTGAAATAGTTGCAGTTGACCCCTAAGGACCTTGAGTGTTGGGGTGGGTCAAATCAGGTCCACCAGAAAAATAAAAAGACACTCAAGACCTAACAACATCCTAAGCCATTTGTGCACAGGCGTCTGCCAAGCGGAAGGTGCATGAAGGTGCTCTGCAAGGAAGTATTCTTTCTTCCCTATTATTATGTCAAATTCTAAATAACTGTTCAGAGAATCCCCCATTTACTGCCAAGTGAAATATTCAAATGAAATGTTTGGTCTTGACTTGTGAGTGAACTTTTCACTGTTGATTTACTATTGTTGGTCTCATCCATTGCTAAACTTGCTTGTCAAAATGCTGTTGAAGTGGAATCATTAAAGTCCTGCCAAAGACATTCCACTGTCTGTAAACAAAGACAAAATGCCTCTGTTGTTAGGCAGAATTTCATCTCTGGGAATCATGCTGAGACATGTGGCCAGTCTGTGGTTTCTTCGGTAATCATGCCATTCAGTTAGAAATCTGCCCTTACAGGCTGATTTTGATTTGCTGGGTCATCGCTCTGAATGTACACATTTGACTTTTATGTATGCAGTTTGCCTTCTGGACCTGTATAAAACCACATTATCCATTTAACACATATTGCTTAAGTATGTACTTGATGCCAGGCACTGTACTAGGTCCTAAGAAATCAAGGGAAGTAATATAGAGTCCTTGTCCTTTGTACAGTTTAAAGTATGGGGTAAGTGAGCATCAAACTTAAATTACCCAAATTACGTGCCTGCTTTTAGAGATCAAAACAACAAAGAATATTTTGAAATAGTTTTAATAACTGTTTTTTTCCAATATTTGGGAAAGATGAAAGGTAGTATAGAGAAAATTTTGGAACACCAAGTTTGAATCTGGATTCTCCCTGCTTCTACTCATCTGGCTGTGTGACCCTGGGCAAGTTGCTTTACCTCAGAAATTTTACTTTCCTCATACAAAATGGGGATAACAATAATAGTACTTGCCTCCAAGGGTTGTGGAGGGATCACAGATTCTAACTTACATAAAAAGCTAAGTTCAGTGCACCTATATAAATAGTACCTATTGCCATAAAATTAATTTTTACACAATAGGATTTTCAGAGAAGATTCCATGCAGAATACAGCTATTGCTGTATCAGTCAACTATTTTGGACTCAATCACCACAAAAATCACAGAGAGAGTAAATATATAAATGTTTTGAATAAAGCATCTGAACCTTCAGATACTAGAAAATGGCAAATATACAATATACCTTTTGGTAATCAAAAGAAATGAACACTTTCATGTACAAGGGTCAATGCCTAGCACATAACTGACAATTGATAACCAATGAATAAATGAATGAATGAAGAGTCTCATGAAACAAGGCCAATTTGCACAAAGCCTTAATGATTATAAATCAATATATATGATATAACTAAGTAAGAAGAAAAATATGAGCTAGGATTGCAGAATGTCAGCTTGCAGAAAGCTAGCATTTCTTGTGATGGTAAGAGTTAAACAGAGATTTGATATCAAAATGCTAGTACTTAAATATATATCATATATATTGTGTCTAATATAGGCCCTTTTGCTTTCTATCACATCTGACAATTTCTGGAGGTTTTATATATTGTGTATTATAATGAAAAATATTTTGAGAGGAATAACTAAAAGAAATTTAAAGAGAGCACGAATCCCCTTGGTATATCTGATCTGCTAGGAAGAAGAATGAGAAGTAAAAGGATTAAAATAATACTAGCCACCTCTTAATGCATGTTTTTAAGTGAAAATGAGATGTCTATTCTTGCTAATTTACTTTTAATATTAAAAACCGAAAATCTCACTTTCATCCCCATGGAGGCATAGAGAAGAAAGGGATATATTCCCCACATGTCTCCCATATAGTGAGGACATAGTCACTCTTCATAGTCTTTAAGAGATGCTCTCAAATAAGTGGGGGTGGGCTGTAGGAGTCTCTAGTGTCAAGGCTGGCTGCCTTTACTTCAATTTGGAAAGACCATTAACTAGGTCTATCACCATATGTAATATCTTAGGCATTTTACTGAATTGAATAACATTTAAAGATCTGTATTATCATATTGACACAATGGTTTCCCACTATCCTTGAGATGTTACTGCTTTGGCTTTTAAGATAAGCCTAGAACATCTTAGCGAAAAAAAGGAAATAATTTCCAAATACATAAGCTAATAATGGTCACATTGTTTATAGGTTGGGTTGCTTCAAAAATGACCTAAATGAATCAAACAACTCAACCAATTTGATCAATAAAGATGGTGAGAGGGTGTTTCTACATTTATTTTTACCATTAGTTGACCTGAGTGAACAATAGTTGAATATAGATCTCAAAAAGAAAGTACTGAGTTTAACTCTTTAGTAAAAGAACAGAGGTCCCCCTTTTTTTTTGGTGTTTACGGATCCTCCAATGGATTTGCTTTTAGTTATCTTAACACTGTAGAATGAAGTACCATCCAGTCATTCAATAAAAATGATAGGTTTTATTTCTAGTCTGCCACTAAGTTGGTGTAGATCTTTGACATCTCGTTTTATTTCTAATCTTCAGTTTACTCCTAAGTTCCACAGTTTGATGAATTGTTAATAAAAATAACATAACAATTCACAACCTATATTAAAGGAAAGAAATAAAATTTGCTTTCCCAAAATCTGATAACATAATTATGTGGACAAAAAAATACATAAATTAAAATTTTTGAAATAAAAAAATGAGAAAATAATTCTGAGGTATTCTTTTGTGGAAAGCAAATCTTATGGACTACCTATACCAAAGCAAGGAAACTGTAAAGGAGAGATTGCTATAAGGTGAGGCTCGCCCCAGGAATTTCTGTGCAGAATGCAGCCATGTCAACTGTTACACTGGTGAACTCTTTTGGATTTGTCATATACAGAGTACAGATAGGAACACTGTGGATAAAGCATCTGAACCTGCTTGGATTCAAGAACATTACGAAGAAAGACTATCAACTTTTTGCTAATCAAAGGAAATGTACGTTTTCATGCACAACATCACCATGATGCTATACTACAGGAAAATATGTACCTGTGATTTGGACTTTCTGTGTAACGGCTGTTTTAGTTCCTCTGGCACATGGGAAGTACTAAAAGAAGACAGCTCAGCTTCAGTATATTGATTATCTTCCATTTTCCTCATTTTGAGGCTATCTGTGAAGTGCCTTATATGATCTAGAGCAGAAAGTCCAGTTTTATATTCTTCCTCTTTATACCTAAAATGAACCAATGGGAAAGCACAAAAGTTTTTTTTTTTTCCTTTTTCAGTTTGTTATCTGATCAAATCACTTTTATTTGAACCTATACAGCTGCCAAACTTTGTACTATATTTGCAGTATAAAGTTGCATGTGTCAGTTGTTGGATTCTTTAAAATATTTACAAGTACCATATCTTAAAATATATTTCTCTTAACATTTTGAATGACTAAAGTCAAGCAGGTATTTGACATAAAGTCAATGACACATTAAGTCAGCCAGAATGTGTGGCAACAGAATTCATACATTGAAAATTTCCATTTAAAGCCAAGCAGTCAGCACACACTATCTTCATGAAAATATAATCTACCCATCAATTTAACTGTTTGGTTATTTTTTCCATTTAAAAATCTATCATCTATGTAAATTACCTACATATCTAATGAAGTGAAATTCATCTTAATAACACTTGACTGATGATCACGCCAGATTACTGAATGAATTAGATAATGTGGAAATCTCTATTTTCCTTTGGGTTTCATAAGTAAAGTCTAAAATTAAATGACTGTATGTTTGTATAATTTTCACTTATCCTTCCTACCTCAGGTTAACCAGAGTTCCACAAATATTAATGTATTTAGATGCTTGCAGATTATGTTGACGGCCACTTTATTTTCCTCTATGTAAAACCAATACACCGTGTGCACCTTGCTAATACAAATTTAATTTTTAACGTCCATTACTCACAAATTCCTTCTCACTGGAAATGTTCTAATGGACAAACAGAGCAGGAGGAGTTGCAATGGTATGTGGGTCTATTCTGGCTTAGCTTGTGAAGTCACCAAAGGTGCTCACCTCACCGGGGATGTCTTACAGCTCATCTCCAGGCCACTGGCTTCTTCATAGTCATCCTCAGTGTTTCCTTCGTGTAAATTACTCGTCACGGGTTCCTTTCTGAGTTTCCCAGTCATATCATTGTCTTCATCATCCTCATCTAACAACACTTCATCTTCTACTTCTTCATCATCCAATAAATCTGAATTTTGACTGGTCACCAAAGCCTTTTCATCCTTGAAGTGACTGCCATTCATTCTTTCAATAAGCATAAGAATAAAAAGGTTCAATTATTGGTTTAATTTTTAAACATGTAGTTAGCTTTCTTATCTTTTCCATAACAATACTTTAGATTTTCAACACAGGGAAATGTTTTCGTTGTTTACGTTTTATGGCAACCTTGGGAAAATAATACAATTCCACAGATGAGAAAATGAAGAAACAATAATTGGATGATTATTCAGATTATAAATGGAGTTTCTGGCAGAACCAGAAGAACAATCTTATACTCTGATTTCTTATCAAGCCTTTGCCTTATAAATGACGTTGTTATTCATAATAGAAAAGCCCACAAATATTTTCTCTACATAATGTACCTAATCACCACTTAAGTACCCACCACTTAAAAGAGTTGATTTCTGGAAAACTCAAAACACTAAGCAACATTGACAATAGCATTAACACATCCACTTAAAGTGAATCTATGAAGTTGAAGAAAACGTAACTAGCAGCCAAGGACCAACTGGTATTTACTCTTCCCAGGTGACATTAGTGGTTAACTCCACTTACACACTTCACCCAACCTCGGAAGTAATTGAGCTCATTTATTTGCACTATTCCCAAATTATTCTTAATAGTCTGAGTGTAAAAAAGTTCCTTGTTTCCCACAAAAATACTGAAGTGGGAAATTAACTAGAAATGGAACTATACTAACCTCTGAAGTTTTACTTAAGAAGCAAGTATAACAGAATGATGCAAAATAATACGGCATTTTAAAAAGTCACATGCAAGATTTTTGTTTGCACAGGCTGTAACATGCGACTCAAGAGTAATTTAAAAAATTAATTACCCAGGAATTCCAATTTAATACATTTGAGGGTATTTATAAAATTACAATCTTTTGGTTTTCAAATGAACATTAAAATAAGGGTAATTTGGATTTAAACTTTGTTGTGAAATTTATAAATTTTAATTGGTTACAAAGTAAGTATAAACAGTTTGATCTAAAGAATATTTGGTCAAGTTCAGAACACTTGTTAGGGATTGAACCATCATGGCCATCCAGACATTCTAATTTCTGGGCCATTCACAGGTTTCCCATTTTGTCTTGCTCTTTTATCTACTTACTAATTTAGAAAACTCAGGGAGACTGTTAAATTACTGTTCTGGCCATGTATGACTTTCACAAGTAATGTAAACATTTTTCAGATTATGGAAGATTGGGTATCAGTAATTTATCTCGATAAATTTTTTCATATAAAAATGAGTAGAGCTCAGTGCTTAGATTTCCCAGAATAAAATAAATCCATAAATAAAACAATCTTGGATATGACAGATGTACATAGTAAAAATTCATTTGACCAGAAAAAGTCATATCATTATTATTAAGCATTTTATATAACCAATCTTTTAACCTCTTTTATCAAAGAATGATGAAAACATATTTTGCACAGACATAAATTATTAGTTTCCAGATACACTGCCAACTTGCTAGCTAAAACAGATCAAAATTGTTATTTTTTTCAAAAGAAAGAATAAGTAAAAGAACAAAAGTGCATGGATGAAAACCAAAAGTAACAAAAGCCAACATAATTAAGACAATCTATTTGTTAATTATGCTTTCAAATGTGGTAATTTATAGGGGGTAAATTATTCATCAAAAGTAGCCTGATAGGAGCAGAAGAGGGAAAAGCTGGATGACTCAACCTTCTTACTTCTGTGCTGTTTAGACATGTTGAAGCCAGATGTTGTGGTGACACAGACTCACAGATCTCCAGCTAAGAACTAGGAAATCTGAACAGGCATCTCAGAATTCAAACTGTATCATCTGTTCATTATTTTTATTTGCATCTTGTCAATATCGTTATCAAAATATAAGATTGCGCTTCTTACTTGCTTTTACTATGTTGCACTCTTGACCATCTGCTGCACCCTTCTGTCTCATTCTCCCTCTCCCTGTTTCTCTCTCTCTCTCTTACAACACACACACACACACACACACACACACACACACACACACACACGCACATGAAGGGGCAAGTAAAAGGAAAGGAAAGATACTGCACAATGCTGCAGTTCTAATTAAACGTCTTGAACACCCACAAAAACATTTCTCTCCTTTTGTCCTTGGATATGCTTTTATACCAGGTGAAGAACAAAAGTGGTCATGTGTTTTTGCGCTATTTTGGTAAAAATGTTTATTTAAAACATGTCTTAATAGAGAAACTATTTAAAATAATTAACCCTTGACGTTTACCAGCATCAAAAATGCTGCACACTAACCCAGCAATATTGGTGTGATGAAGAATAATTGAACTTTCATTAACAGATCTCATGTTATATTAATATTTGCAATGCAGCAGCCTAATTGAAAAGGTCACAAGATAGTCATGTTCAGAAAAGTGTATTTTCCAATTTCAGATACTCGACTATAACTTACAGAAAAGAAAAATTACATCCAGTAGTTTTGGCAAAATAATTTTCATGAACTTCGCAGACAAGGTAATGTGTTAGATGTGATTTCTTATCAGTAGCATTAAAAGCTTTCTTTTAACATGTTTGATATTGATATTGATATTGACCAGAGGGGGAAGTGTACCATATCACTAAAAATAAGAATGATTATGTCCATGAAACAAACCACTAGAATTAAAAGTGTACCCATTTGAGAGGACACGAAGTAGTGATAGAGTCCTAATTAGTTTCAGATATTTGAGGGACACTCAACGAGTATTGCATATATAAATAATACCAATATACAAACGTATGGCTAAAGAGAGGAAGGGAAAGGGAGAAACAGAGATAGACACAGAAAGAGGGAAAGACAGAGAGAGTCCTAAATTACGTATAATACAAACAATATATGATCTATGATAGTAGCTAATAATGGCCTGTGATTCCACTGAATCCCTGTGGGAGTTTTCCACTCTCCTTTTGAAAAAAAATTTTAGGGGGCTACTGATGGACACTCGACCACTGTGCCACATCTCCAGCTCTATTTTTTATTTTACTTAGAGACAGGGTACCACTGAGTCGCTTAGCTCCTTACTTTTGCTATCCTCCTGCCTCAGCCTCCTGAGCTGCTGGAATTATAGGCATGTGCCACCACACCTGGCTTCCTTTTGAAATTTTGATAACACATTTTCTTTAGCTATCAAGAGAAGCACAAGGGTGGTAAAGTCAGGGGCTCTGGAACCAGATAGCCCACATTGAATCCCATTTATTATTTTGTGACCTCAGCAAGTCATTGAAGCTTGAATGTCTCCATTCCTTCACGGCTAAAATTACAGCCACAATCTCACAGGGTCAAGTATTATGTATATATAGTATTTAATATGCACTAAATAAGTACTAGCCATTGGTGGAAGGAGTAATAGTAGTGCCACAAAAGTGAGCCCAGAAAATGTATTTAGAAACACATTAATTTTAGATGTCACAGAGTTTAAAAAGTAAAAACCAGCTTTACCTCTCCTCTGCATTCCTGGGAGACTGGCTGCTGTGGTTGCTGTTCCCAATGAAATTTCGGATTTCTGTGAAATACGCATCTTCTTTGTCATCCAGAATCGCACCTGTACTTTCCAGTTCAGAGTGAGGTGACGATGTTGCTGTACCTAAGTGGAGCAGAAAGCCTTTTGTGACAAAGATTATTATTTATGTGGCAACTTATTTTGAACCTCATTTGATCAGTGTTGTTTCTTGAAACACACCTTTGAATAACAGTCATATAACTTTAGGAGGTTGAAGTCTTCCCAATTGAACAAAATATGCCTGTCCATCAAAATCCCTTGAAAATATTCTGACCCATTAAAATTATGAGGTCCAGTCTCCAAGGACATCATTTCTTCCACTAGCTTTCCCCACCTCTACTGTCACATGTAAATGTTTTTATTCATCTAAAGCAGAGATAGGGTGAGACAAAGTAGACAGGTCTTAAATAGTTTCTGACAGAAGAAACTGTAACCAGTCCTGGTTACAATCAATACATATTTATTACTGCTGTACTAAAATGTGTTACCAAATATAGATTGAGAACAGACTGGATATTCTGCTGCATCCTGACTTGGTCAAAGCCATGGGTAGGCTCAGAACAAAGCAGCCCAAGGGCTAATCCAATAAGAAGATGACAATATTGGATCTATCTATTACCAGGTGTTCTTCAGCTTTCTTGCCTACAAAAGTAGAATCACAATACCTACCTCACAGGGCTACTGCAGTATTTACATACATTGGCACAATTATAAGCCCTATTTGTGTGGTCAAACTTTATACCAACATTAGCTTCATGCTGTTTATCTTGCCCATAAGGTCCTACAATTTAATAGCTGATCACAATACTCTATATGACAAAAAAAGAGATCAGAATGTCCCCTCAGTTTAAAGAAGTCATAATCAGTGCTAACAGATAATTATTCAACTCTGAAAAATTAACATGTTAGATTTTCTTTATTTCCTAATATAGCTTTGATTAGAAAATTATACGAATAGGTTGTAAGGGTGCACATGGTTAGAAAGCGTGGCCTGTTTTGGATTCTGGATTCAATTTCTGCACCTAATATTTAAAACCATGAACGTTAGACTTTTTTTTAACTTTGAAATGAACAATATGTAGCTGTAAGTAGTCACACTATTCAAATCATAAACCATGTGCCTTTATAGGCACATTTTAAAACCAAGATCAATAAATGAAAGATTGATAATAAAATAATCTCCTTAAAGATTAGTATCAGGGCTGGAGTTGTGGTTCAGTGGCGGAGTGCTTGCCCAGCATGTGTGAGGCACTGGGTTTGATTCTCAGCACCACATATAAATAAATGAATAAAATAAATGTCCAGCAACAACTAAAAAATTTTTTTTTAAAAAAAATTAGTAGTCTATATAAATCCAATTTTTCTGCTCTTAAAATCTCTTTTCCTGAGCCCCATTTGAACCCCAGATGGGTTCTCATCCTTCTAGCTCATTCCTTGACACCTAGAAGGAATCTGTGACTGCACTGGTGGGTTCTGCACACGTATGCCACCAGGCCAATGTTAGTTAATGGGTTATTATCCAACTCTTAGAAGCCAAAGACAAAAAGACCTACAATCTTTCCAACTAAACATGCTTGAAGTTTTAAGGAAAAGCTTTTTGGGGAAGGGGGTGGTGGTGTTACTCTTGATTTAATTTTACATCAGAATTAGTGACAAAACAAGACACCTCCATGGTTTGCTGTGGGTTGCTCTGATCATGCCGACAGTCCTCTATCCCTAAACTTCAAAGAAGTTGCCCTGAAGAGGTTCTCCTCTTGCAAAAGCAGCTGTGGTTTCTAGGTTAATTTTCAGAGTGTAGTATTCTGGGGCTGCCCCTCTGGAAATGCTTAAGGGACACCTTCTGGGCAACAGGTAGAAAGATTATTCTATTCAACTCTCTATTCTAATCAATAATGAAAGATTATTCCCTGCAATTGAGGAAACCTCCAGTCATGTCTACAGTGACGACAGCTTGAGACTACCCATTGAGATGAATCCAGCAGAATAAAATAATAATAATAGTAACAATAATAATAATCATCCAAATAAGGCCATTGACTTGTTCATTAACCAATGATCATACCATTCCCATGATTCCAAATTCTCAAGGGAATCTTGCTGTGAACTTATAGTAAGATCTGATCTTGGAATCAAATGGAAAGAAAGAGGAAAGATCACAATTATCTTTGAAAATGTGAAATACAGAGTTATCATTTTCTTGTAACACAAATACTTACCAGACATGTTCCCATTCTCATGTTTCTTTAGGTGTCTGTCTAAATTGGTTTGTTGACCAAAACACCTGTCACATAAGTGACACTTAAAGGGCTTCTCCTTATTGTGGATGTTACGAACATGCCGCTGCAAGTTGGAAGATATGCTAAATGATCTGTCACAGTATTTGCATCTGAAAAATAAGCACAGAGAAAATACTTGCAAGCAAATCAAAAGACATTTCTCAAGATGCATTAGACACAGATAAAAACAATATCACCCATGAAATGACATTTTAGAAAAGGCACAGGGAAAACCACTATTCACACAGTCAGGATTTCAATTCCAACACATTTTGAGGGTTTTAAAGATTTTAATGACTGTTTAAAAAAATGTACCAATATACTAGTGATTCTATTGTTCCCAAATTCATTACAGCACTCAGTTCTAATATTTTAAATAAACCTCACAAAACTAAGGACATCAAGAAATAAAACAGTCTTTTATCTTCTGCTTAGCATAAACACAATTGGATTCTTTTTAAACAAACATGAAACCAATCCATGTATTCATTGAAGTAAAAGATTACGTCTTCATTCAAAATTGGAGAGTCTGATTAATTTCTTAGCAAATTCACCTAATCTGTTGATAATCCTAAAAAAATTCTCTTATCTTCTCCAAAGTAGCAATAAACATTCCAAACCTAACTGAGACAATGAGAACAGTGTTGCCTGATGCCAAAGACAGTGATGTTCATCATCTTTGGTGGTTGGGAATCCCAAAGCATTTACTGATCTTTAAACTGCTGCAAAAGCAGGTAAAGTTACCCTTAAACTCTCTTCCAGATGAAAGCAAAGCTTTCAATCAGCCTTCCTCTCCCTATTCCCTAATTTTCCGTTTCAATGTTTCCTTAAGAGCTGCAGTCTCAGTACAGTTCCAAAGGAGTTCAGTTCTTCAAGAAAGCACTTAGTATGGGTTGGTTAATTGATTCTGCCTTCCATTTGATTTAGGAAATAAAATAAAATCATTTTAAAGTTATTTTTTAGTATAAAGTATAAATATAAAATGCAAGACCCCCATATCTCCACCAGTTCTTATCAATGAGGAAGAAAAGTGGATTTTGTAATTAATGGGGTTAATTATCTATTGGCATTTGAAGATAAAGAGTCCATCATTTGTTGATGTGATGTAATGTGTGTGTGTGTGTGTGTGTGTGTGTGTTGCTTGAAAGAAAAAACTGACTTTCTCCAAGTGACTTTTAAGTGAAAATTTCTAACTTAGTGGCCAGAACATTCTTAACTCATTCTTCCATGTGTGAAGGGCCCTTCTCATCCCACTTCTGAATGCAGACTCAAGTTCAAGTGCTCTAAATCAGAAATCACCCCATTCCACTTGAGGTCCTTGGGCTTCTACAGCTGTCCGTATGTGATGTGATGCCAAAAGTCTAGGCAGTTTAGTGGGAAAAAGAAATCTATTGAATAGTTGCTTTGGCATAGTATCAATAAACCAACTTAAGGACTGCTTTAGTTCTTCCCCCTTCAAAAACTGTTCTGGCATCATGAGGTTCCTCAACTTTTCTTGCTTATAATATTAACATAAATTGTGTGGAACCCCATGTTGATAGTGGTTGTACTCTTTCAGCCTCTACTTCTGAAAACTAAGTTTGTGGAATCACAGCCATCTCTAAAATAGCTTTGTTTACTCAAAGGCCCACTGTAAATGAAACAAGGTACATGTAACATGATTATGTTGTACTAAGCAGAACTACTTAGGCAATACTGACAGATAAAATCTAAAGTCCCATCAAACATTTTAGAAAAATTTTTATTCATTTTTTACACAAATCATGAGGAGGAGAGATATAGTCTGTAACATACTTTCAATTTCCTGCTTATACACAAAGGGACTCTTCCAAATCTAGTAGACATCATCTTTTCAAATCTAAATAAAAGTGGTCCATAAGGATGTTCTAGCCCATGATAAGCTGTTACCATATATCTCTCTTCTGCTAATATCTTGGCAAGAAGGGTAAGCACATTAAATAAAAATTTTTAAAAATCATTCCTTTCTACTCCAATAAATTAGAAGGTGGTTTTAAAAAAAAACAGCTCAAATCAGATAGAAGTTCCAGAAATTCTTAAAGTGAACAAATGATTCAAACATGAGTAGTATACTATCAGGCCTTCCTGGTTACTGGCCAATGTGGACAGGGAGTTAAGAGGATTGAAACCCTGGTCAAAAAGAAAAAACCAGAAGTGAGAGTTCTGGGCTTGGGTTTTAATTCCATCTGTGTTGGTACCAGACTTCACAGAGGCAGTTAGTATCTATAGAATCTCTCTCTCTCTCTCTCTCTCTCTCTCTCTCTCTCTCTCTCTATCTCCCCTTATCCCTCCCCCACTTTTCCATGTGTAAGCCAGAGGGAAGGGCTGGACAAATCACTGTTTAGGATCTCCAGCTATGCTGGTTTATGTACTTTTTAAAATGCATGTATAATACCACCATTTATGAGGAAAAAATAAAAACCATTGCATTCAGGTACAGAGAAAGAGTAAACAGAGCATGCTATCATCATGGTATACCAGCACCCTTGGTCTTAACAAAACATAAGGGTGCAAATCTTTTCTTCTCCTGAATTAAAATTCCCAGAAGATGGAATTTTCTCCGAAGAGGAAATTATCTAAAAGTTCCCATTGTTATATCTCTAAGAGATCTTTTAGACCAAGCACATCCTATTATGTATAAAGTAAAAATGTCACTTATGATCAGCAATTTATAAAATATGAAGGAAACCAAGAAAATGTATAAAACACTGTAATGTTTTTGAGTTTAATGTTTTGAGTGTAATGTTTCTAGTTTTCTCCTAAAATTTTTATTATCTTCAAATGAACATTGGCACCTACCCACTGCCTCATTCTTGCATGTAAAAAACAAACAAACAAAAAACCTCTAAAAGTACATAATTTACTTACTTTAAAGAAAAAAGTCTGTTTTCAGACTCAATTCTACACATATGAAATACATAAGAATTTCAAAGGAGAATGAAATTACGATATAACTTGAGATAAATATCACTCTTTCTTGGAAAAAATATGAGTTCCTAATACTGTTCACAAAGAATTGCACACTAAAGAATATAGGTTCTATTTTAAAACTGGAAGGGTCTACATTGCTTATTTTCATTTTTTTGTAAACAATAATATTAACATTAGATATATTTGTCATATTGCTAATTTTGACATTTAATAGAAGTTAATTGCAAATTGTTGATAGAATTGGCTCTTTTCCTATAATATGCTCTATTTCATCTGTTCTACCTCCAGTTCCTTTTTTCCTCCTCTTCTTGATGCTTAAGATTTTTTTAAAACCTCCTATTGGGACCTAAGGACACTGGTTTGCTGTGCTGGGAAAATAAAGTATGTACAGACTGTTAATTCCTAGCAGAGAGTCAAGGCTTGGAAAATGGAAGATGTAATGTTTTAATTTTTGTCAACAAAAATAATACTGATCGAGAAAGAGCACTAAATTAATAATTTTCAAAATGGCTAGCATCTCTTAAATGCTTATTCTTTAGTAAACTCTAACCCAAAACTTTTAAACTGATAGGTAGGAAGCCTTGGCTAAAGAATTTGGGACTCTTCTAGATTTTGATCCTAGCAATCAGACAATTCTTCCTTGACTCAGCATTGAGTACACATTCATTCAGCCACAGATAAAAGTAGCTTCCTTTAAATTTGTGCCTATGAGTCCAGTTTGAAGTTTACATTATTTATCAAGATATTTAGAAGAATCACTGTCAGACCTGTACGGCTGCTCTCCTGTGTGGGTTCTCAAGTGTCGTGTTAGGTTTGCAGACCTTGGAAAAATCTTGCCACAGTATCTGTTATGAAAAGATGTTTATAAGAGAAAGTCAGCACAGTCAACTTTATTTCACTCACGCTGCAGAGCAGCCAGATGCTTATTCCTGATTTAATTAATCTTGCATGGAACTCACATGTCTTTGGTATTTAAAATTTGCAACAAAGCCATTCTACAGATATAAATAACTCTACAAATAAAGGCTGCACTATGAGATCTGGTTGAATTTGCTCGCGCATAAGCAAGCAGTTTATGAAAATAGACTTTAGTTTTGATGACCCCCATATGCCTCTTTTATTAACTCCGTATCTTTACATTCACAAAACTGAACCAGACAAGAGGATAAAAAAATGATGAGAGTTTGTGATTCTGGGTGGATGTAAACATATTTCAAAGGTTTCAACTCATTTTACATGTCAGCCATAGTGACAACTCTCTGCACATTGAGTGGTATCAGATCAGACAAGATCCTGAGACTTCATCCATCAAGGTATGTTCCCATAAAAGCCTTTCTGGAAAGAAAACGACACATTTTCCTAAGAGCAGATAAATTGATGTCTGAGTTAGATAGTATATTTTCTGAGGACAAATCAGATATTATAAGCATCTAATTTATTTTTTAAAAAACACAAAAACCCCAGAAACATAAAGACAAGCTTTACTCTTCTACTCATAAGTAACAAAAAATTTTATTCACTAGTTTTTTTTTTTACTTATGGACTATTCATCCTTCATGAATGGTCTTACTCTCCAATGCCACAACGATTAATTAATATATACTTGAGGACAGTAGTATTTTACCTTTGGATGAAAATAATTAACTGCGAAAGAAAATTCATAAATATCAAAGTGAGACAAGTAGATAGTAGTTGGACTGTTTCCAACCTCATTTATCACAACCAAATGGTCTGTGTTAAAATTCTCATTTAATAATAATTTTTTAAAACCACTATTTTTATATCTCACTAAATAAAGAACACTTTGAAGTGCCTGAAATCTATCATGGTTTCTATTAGTCATCCAATCAAGAATAATTTCCAGAAAAAACAAAAGGGCCTTTTGAAATCAGACGGGAGATTTTTGGAAAGTCAGCCATAATTAACTTTGCAGTTACCTGCAGGTGTAACGCTCTTTTCCCTTCCGCAGTAGGTTCTCGGGCAGAGTATTGGGAGGTGCTCTAAAGTTGAACATAGAGGGCACCGACTGGAGAAGCTCACTGGCCTCGGGTTTCAGGGCACTGAAGCTCTCTAGCTTTTCTGCCATGTTTTCAATAGCTGACATCTGAAGGGCAAAAGCACAGGACTATGAAGGTTCTGATCAGACATTTTTCCTTCTGTAATAATCACAGGCAAACCAAAAACATTATTAATGGGGAAGCATCAAATGTCCTGAATATAATGAGTTTGGAAAAAAAATTGTAAAGTCTCAATATTAAACCATGAGTTAATTGATTGATTGTGGAAATAAAGGTAGAACCAAGCTTATGCAATTCTGGGTAAACGTTTTCATAAGACCTTAGTAAAATGATTGTATAACAATCTGATATGTAATTGAGCAATAAAACACCTAAAAGAGATAATAAAATCAAATTAACATGTTATTTAATTGATAGCATTGTTATGAATGTCAATAACAAACTAGAAAAATGCTATATGTCTTGCCTAGGTAATAAAAATTATGAGATCAAAGGCACAGCTTAAGTCAAATGTGTGTAATCCAGAAGGAAAAAATAAAATGTGCAAGAGGTATATTGCTTAAGATTATATGTTAAGTTAGTATTTTGATGTTTAAGTAGGATTACATATGAACAATTTTGATGAAATATTAATCTGCCTGGATAAAGATCTGGGCTGAAATGACAATTGATCAAGAATTTCATATAACTTGATGTGTACTTTATAAGACAAGGGGAGAAAGTCACGTAATTATACTCTTAGAGAAATATACATGAATAAAAACTACTTTGCCTAATTTTAACAATCTAATTTATTTTTCTTATAATAATCAAGCTTTAGTTTACCTATATACACAGTTGAAAGAGTCACAATTACAGAGTAGCATTTACTTTTAAAGTTAGCTTGATCCTCAATGTCTACGGTTAGAGAGACTCTCCTCTCCTTCAGCCCTCTCAAAGTGTTAAGTTTCCTCAGTGCCCACATTTTATGAGGAAGCTGGGTTAACAACCAAAATTTTAAGTAGACAGGCCATCTTGTTATATCAAATCACTTACTATTTGCAGTGTTTGGTTCTCGTTACATCTCTAGGGAAACTTAAAAAGCTCTGTATGCATTCCGTATGCTTCTCAAAGAGCTGGATGGTAAATCCGAGCACACACAAGGACTAGATGGTAACAACCACAAATTCAAGCAATGGTCAACCCAAGGCAACAGGTCAACCCAAAAGGCTAACTACTCTGTTGATGAGACAGCAAGACAGACAAAGAGATCTAATTTATAAGCTCCAGTTAAAATGAAAGACAGCATTTCCTACTTTAAAAAAAAAAAAAAAGGAATACCATCAACTTCTTAGAGCAAAATGCTTGTAGAATGGCCCAAACATGATTCTCTTCTCATGAAGGAAATATTTTATGTTTGATTCTTCAAATGCCTATTCATGTTCTAGTTAGCTCGCTTTCTTCTCTCTTTATCCTGGAACATGCCCTCTCATTTTATGTCCGAACTCCTAATGCTAGCTACAAATTGCAATGTACAGGGTACCACTGCCAATTTGCCAAATGTCTTTCATCAAACACAGTGCAAAAAAATCTCAGAGGAAAGTCAAGATACATTTACTTGTCAGACGACAAATGTGAACGCATTGGGAGGCGGTAAGGGCTATAAGCTCAAGGGTTTGATTCATAATCACTCAGCTGCTAAAACATTCTCCACAGATGCAAGTGGACAGCACATTTGTCACTATGAAGGATTCTGACACATACTGATCACAGGGCAGAGATATGGAATGATGATGTTGCCCAGAGAGGTTGGAGGAAATTCTGTCTCTGCAGAATACAGTCATTATCCCCTTCTAGGCAGGGCATTAGCATTTTCACATTACTTTGGATTTTATTTATTAAAAATCAATCCAGAAATATTTTATGATGCTATTTTATTTGCATTTATTCCTTCTAATTGTTCCTTGCAGAAAATTATTTTGATATTCCCTTCACTGTGGAATACATTGTCTGAGTGAAAAATGACCTCTGGTCTTCAAGCTGATTAGCAGTAACAAGCAAGGGTAAGGGTCATGGTCACATGTATTTATTGGGAAGAATAGTAAGTGCATGGGTGATGATTATAAATGTTTTATTTATGTACATTTAATATTTGGGCAAAGTTTCATTATCTACTGGTTTTAAATCACTTGAGTGTCTGTCCCGCTGACACACTCAGATTCCTGCAGCAATACATCTTATAGAAACACTTTTCCTTTTATATGGAAAATAGCTTACTCATGACTACTATTATTCTCGGCTTTCATCTCTAGCACACATAAACTACAAGTCCTTCAAGTTATTTGAGAGCAATTGGTTGTTGAGAAATGTGTCTTGCGTTAGTTAGCTGCTAATAGCCAGCTCCTTTGAAGAAAGACCACTCTGATTACTTTATCTCAAACTGTTTCAATTTGAGAAAACCATCAAGACACAAGAAAATATATTATGAACATGATGGCTAAATAATAACATTCTTAAAGACAATAGGGAAAAGAATAGGGATGATCCAAGTGCTTCTCTTAGAAGCCACTCCCACCTTTGGCTTCTCGTATCAAATGAAGAGGATTAAATCGGAGGGGGAAAGAGAGAAGGAAGATGGGATGTGACCTAAGGACAGCTATTAATACCACATGCAGTTGTGCATACACATATACACACACTTTCTGCTCAGCTGGAAACAACTGAGGTGACATAAAACCTATCATTGAATACTCCTTTCATCTTAAGATTTCTTCCTGTAGCTCTTGATCTTAGTTGGAAAAAATATGTCCCCACCAAAACAGAAGTGACTTAGCATCTGCCAGTTGGGGTAGTTTAGCAACTCTGTGACCAATGTCAGCCTAGTATATACCTTAGATCAAGGTTTTGGGTTAAGATACCTTTATCTAACATATGGGGCAGAATTCCAACTTTCTCTTCTATCTGGCCTCACTTACAGAACATGTTACAAGTTTTGACATTCATTTTAAAGTCTAACTAGTATTTTAAAAAGCAATTAATTTAGATAGATGGGGCAGATCTAGCTTTATATTTTCTAATTATGAAAAAAATCCAATGAAAAGGTAGTATACCACTATGTATAAGAAATTTGCTGAGTACAGAAAAATTGAAGGGGAGAGAACTTAGATCATATATTTTAGAAATGAATTACCATGTGACCCATTGATGTCTTTGGCTAATCTCAGATCAGTAAATGACAGTTTTTTTCTATGGAACAGTAATTTTTATTTACATATATAATAATTGTTGATGGTATCTGCAGCCAGATGTCTGGAAAAGGAAGTTGTTTCACCTCCTTTGAGTCCCCAAGAGGCTATTAACTTTATACTGACGCAAACTAATATTTAGACACAATTCCCTAGCTTCTACCAAAAATGTAGCTATATCTCTAGTCAAATAAAGCTAGTATTTTTAAAAACATTTCAGCAGGCAAGATATCATCAACTGAGTCCTAAGAACTCAGCCTAACATTCATTATCTGGCAGCCAAGAACTGATGACATAGAAAATTTTTCTCATTAAAACTATTAAAGTGACAACCCGATTATATGAAATGATATGTCCAAAGGCACCAAGAATTATGTGACCTAATGTTTCACAATTAAATTACACATGTCTTTATCATAAAATAACTAACTATTCATAAATAACTAATGATGGGAAAGTTTGTAGATTTGGTAGCTTTCTATATTTATTCACTTGATAATCTTGAGAAATCTCAAAGTCATGGTCATTTGAAGGAGAAGTAAATATTCATACTTCATGTTTATCTCACTCCATGCATCACATTGAGCAGTCATGATTATGAAATCACATAGAATGTTTTACCCCTAAAAATTATAAGCATATATCTTTGATATTTCCCACTAGTATCTGTTTTGTAACACAGATGTGAATAACAGCCCTGAGAAATCTGTGATGGAGTGGAAGTGTGTCCAGATCATTGCAATGGCAGTTGCTTTACTGTTATATTGTAACAACAGGGAATCTAACTTACAATCTAAATGGGCTTTGCAAGTTGGTCATGAATGTTGGGAGCTAACACCTTCAGCTTTAAGTAGCTAACAGTTTAGCTACTGCCAAAGTCATACTGCACCTTAGAAAAGATGAGGGTCATGAGGCATAACACTCAGGACAGACTCGAGCTAGGAGAGGCAGAGGAGGAATCCTGAAGATGTAGGCCAAGATGATCCAAGAACAAGCCCATAGACAGCACGACTAACCCTCTCCCCCTTTACCTCCCTCTCTCCTACCTCTGGCCCTTTCTCTCTCTCCTTTCCATAAATCGTTCATACTTTTGAAATAGATGAACTTAATCCTTTAAAGTCTATCAGAATGAGAAAAATGACAATTTGTCATATATTACACATAAGAGATAAACTGGAGGAATTCCTTGTAAAGAAAAACTAACACCAGATAGAAGAAATAGGTAAGGGCTAAAATGCTTCAACTGCAAGTAGTGTATACTAACAATATAGTGGCTTTAAAAGGACAGCTGGACTATGCTCCAAGATTTTCCCCATTCCTCATAAATTAGCATAATTTTGAGTGAAGAAGTAAATGCACATATACTTAGAGAAAATTGAGATATATATTTTTTCCATTGACCAAGTTTTATTTGGAGGTGAGAAGTAAATAAGCAGGATTCTTTATATCCTAAATGTCTTTACCAATAAAAACTAAATCTGTTCCCTAGTATTATTAACTGAAACTGACTGTATCTGGAAATAGTAACTGAAAGTTGAGGAATTGAGAACCCATGATAAAACATCCATTTGCTAGTTAGATAAGGATTTTTAAACATTTAGTTTCATTTCCAAATAGCCAGAACCAATTTCTGCCTTGGGATATATGAATGAGAATTCCAATGTCAGCCTGTGTCTACATGAGTCTAAGTTTAATCCTGTGTAAGGCTTTATTGAAAGTATCTTTAACATGCAGTCCCCAAATAATGATCATTTCCACTTACTGGCTCATGTGAAGCCTTCTTTAACAACATACTCCCAGGTGTCCAGAGTTCCATATCAAGGAATAATTATGTGGAATGGGTCAGATTTATCAAACAAAATCATTCCATAAACAATTTCTACCTTACTAAATGCATAATTATATCTGAAAGTATTGTGCAGCCTGATAAAGTAGGAAAGTTATCTGTTGTAGCTGTCATTTAATGGAAAGGGGCTCAGAATCTATTATGGATGTCCAGCAATTTAGAATGTAAGCTGTTTTCTTTTAAACGCTGCATTACTTTAGTTAAAAATATAAGTAAAAAACTTACCCAAGTTCTCTGATCAGGCAGTTGGAACTGGGAGCAAAATTGAAACAAAAACAAAAAATTACTTCTGTGTTGGTATCTTTATTGCAATCTATCCTCTGAGAAATTAACATTTATCCTAATTTAGTAATTTTGGTTTATCATGTAACTGTACCTTGAGTAAAAGCTTAGGAAATGAAAAAATGAGTATTTTCATCATACTGCTGAGCTTCCTCTATTACCTAAAATAAACTTTACAATCAAGGTTATAAACCAAGAATGTTTTTTATTCTAAGAAAGCTAAATGCTACCTACTAGCAAGTCTTAAAGCAAAGCAGATGCTCCTTTTAATTTATTACTCACTGCAGAATGAGTTCTCTACATTTGTCTTCAATAATTAAAAAGTAAGCAATTTCCCGCAAAAAATCCAATTTCTTGCATTTTTATTGTCAATAATAAAGGAAATACAGTATTTACTAAGATATGAATAGTTCAGCAACAAGAAGGTGATGTTCTTGGAAATTCACTGCTTGATAACGTGGAAGGTGGATCATCAGTAGGCAGATTCTTAAGAAGATTAATTAAAAGAACTAAAAAGTTCCTCTTATTTATTACAATTGATGGTAAGATTCACTGGGGACAGTGATTTAGAAGCTCTTCCAGGAAACACAAAGATTACATCCTTAATGATGTTATTTTATTTGGTTAAAGGAGATTTTATATATTATATACATATACATTGATTTCATAAATTTTGATATCTTGAATAAAGAAGATCTGTAGATTTTAAATGATACAATCTTAATTTACCAAAGAAATATTACAATAGGAAACACTTGATGAAAGCAACATACACCATAAATGGCAAGACTTAAGTCATTTTCACATCAATGCACAAATGATGACTTGGGAAAAAGATAACTTATCCCAGTTCCTTGGACTGTAGTAACAGGATAATGAGGAAGTAGCAATAAATAAAAAAAAAAATAGAGATGAATGGAAAAGGACAAAGCTTAAGTGAAAGAATCTTTTTTGCAAGTGTACACAAAACCAAACCTTTAAAAATAAAATGCATAAATAGCTACAAATAATATTAAAAGTATAGGAAAATCAGGCCAAGGAATAGTAGCTACTTTCACAATCACCTAATTACCAAATGATTTCTATGGTAGTTCCAATGAGCTATCAATGTGATTGCCAAATACTCAAATAGAAATCAAGGATATGGACACTGGAGATGGCAGAGTAACACCGATCCTTCCAGTTCACCAATTTGTAGCCATTACTGGCTTTTCAAAATTATAATTTAACATAAGACATCATAAATAATTTTCTGCTGCATATCTATGGGTAGTCTCTACAGTGCTTATTTCTCCTCATAGCAAACTAACTTATTTATAAGAGAAAAAATGAAAGGCTAAATAAATCCTCTAGTGGCCTGAGAGAGGAAATACACTTCTTTAAGAGTTCAACTCAGAGAGGAACTTAGACCCTGAGGATTTATCTCTTAATTTTGATATATAGGTTCATTGTACCCTGTAATTATTTTTGAAAGAATTTTAAAAACATATATTATTACTCCTTACAGCAGGCCTAATTATCTTTCAATACAATTGAATAAAGATTTATTGAGACGTTCATTTATTGTTGACTAGGGATTGTGCTCTAGGGAGGCCTGTGCTGGCAGAATACAATAATATACAAGATTTACAAAATCAAACTTGCCCAGAGAATACCACTACTAAGCATTGACTTATCTGTTTATAGATTTTCCCCAAAGCATGGAGAATATTACCTTCTTTTTATTAGCATAACCCTAAGAAGTAGATAGGACAGATTAATTCCCACCTTGAAGAGGAAGATCCAGAAGCCCAGAGAGACCATGTGATATGTTTCAACATACTTTAAATTGAAAGTGAACCAAAGAATGTTCTTATGCATTCACTTATTTAGCTATGAAATCATGACAGGCCCTGGGAACACAGGCCTGCCTTTCTGTTTGGGCTTTTTGCTCTGTGCCACCCTTACTGCTGCCCAGGGCGGTCATGCCAAGAACACAGTAAACATTTTTCCAAATTCTCCTAGATATGAGAAATAGCCCTGGGAAAGAAACTGGGCTTGGGGAATGGGAAGAATGTATTTTAAGAATATTCCTTTATATTCACAATGGGATGCTTCTGTATCCACTAATAAGTCCTTTCCCATTAGGTCCTTCCACATGCCAAGTACAAGGCTAAAAGCATCCTGAATGTAAAGACTGATCTTTACAGCTACCCTAGTCAGGCGGAGAATGGGGCTCCCATTATACTGATCGAGTAGGCTCAAAGAGATTGACTATGTTGCTCAAAACTTCAATACTTTTGCTAATATGAAGAAAAGCAACTTGTGAAGCAGTTACATCTATCCCTAACTCTTATATTTTATTTATTTATTTTAAGGTACATCTTGAGTCTAGAATGGAATTGTAGAATACTAGAAAAGAGAAAAAAATTTGCTGTGACTTTGGAACATTAGAGGGAATTTGCTGAAAGAACAGACCGTTTGTCTGAAGATTTGATGGAAATTGGAGGAGGAACCAAGTTGCTCCTGCCATCTCCCAGTAGTGTGCAGCTGTGCACATTAAAACAGTCATGATGGTTGTGAAAACAATGACATAGGCCTGTGGTCGTTGGTAAAGAGCCTCTGCCTTAAGCACATTGAATGTGCCTCATCCCCAAAGACCCCTCAGACAGTTCCACCATCCAGCAAATAGAATGTTAATGGTGGGCGCAAGGCCTCCAGATGCTGCTCCAGAATGGCAGGAAGCCATCCTGACTTGGGAGTGGTATTCGTGACACACCTGGTGCTATAGATTTTGAGCATCCCTCTTGGGTCCTTCTCTAATAGAAGCAAAAGGCAGTCACACCAATTCTGACAATTCTGTGGGAGAAAGAAAGGCACTGACCCTGACTGTAAAGATCTTAGGAAAGGGTCACCTGTCCCCCACACACTGGATGCAGGCCTCATCTTTTGTCATCCTTCATTAATTCTGGAAATATTAAAAGCTAACATATTTTCTCTCATATCATTTTTTTTTTTTTTTGGTACTGGGGGTTGAATTCAGGGGCACTCGACCACTGAGCCACATCCCCAGCCCTATTTTGTGTTTTATGTAGAGACAGGGTCTCACTGAGTTGCTTAGTGCCTCACCATTGCTGAGGCTGGCTTTGAACTTGCGATTCTCCTGTCTCAGCCTCCCTAAATGCTGGGATTACAGGATTGAGCCACCGTGCCCGGCCTCTCATATCATTTTATTTAAAAATATGTACATGCTGTATTTATAATAGTGGCTTGCAGCAATGGAGTTATTGGGAGACAAAATTACCCATCTTTTGAACCAGTTAATTTACCTTGATTAGCTACAGATCTCTGAATTTCAGAGTAGATGGAGATCTTATAGTTAATTCTTTCATTTTTACAGATAAGAAAACTAAGAACCAGATAGACTGAGTTGTTCAAAGACACTGAATCCCAGTCCTATTTTTCTCCATTATACCATGGTCCACAGCACTCAATTTTGCAGTGGTTAATTACTAAATTTTCAAGAGTATCAAACTATGATAATCAGACTGGTTACTATAATCAAATGTATTATTATATTAAATGCATATCATATCTTCTTAAATGCATTTATTTGTATTTAGGAAATTATGAAGAGAGATGTACTTTTTGTATAATATATGACACAAAATGCTTCTTGAGGTTTACCAGTCCACAAAACCTTTCAAGTGCTATTTAGATCAGCCTAAGTATAAAATATTTACTGATAAACATTCACCATTTTACATAACATAACTATGTAAATGATGTTACCTTAGTCTTTGTCTTTCTTTATAAAGTTAATATTAACTGGAATATTTCTAAAATTTTTATACTAAATTATATATTTTCTCAGTTGAATTAGAGTGAGAATTTTTTTTTTTTTTTTGGTACTGGGGATTGAACTCAGGGGTACGCAACCACTGAGCCACATCTCCAGCCCTATTTTGTGTTTTTTATGTAGAGACAGGGTCTCACTGAGTTGCTTAGTGCCTTGCTGTTGCTGAGGCTGGCTTTGAACTCACGATTCTCCTGTCTCAGCCTCTAGAGTGAGAATTTTTGAGCAATAATAGATTAGCCCAACCATCCCAGGAGATTGTATTTCAACTCTAATGCTCTTGCTTATGATTTTGGAAGGAAAAATGAAAAAGTGAAGAAGAGAGAGGAGAAAAAAGAATCATATCCCAGATGAATTAATTTAATTACCTCATAATTTTATAGAAGACACTTTACATACATTTTCACCCATTTTATTAGAAGACTATCATTTTTGGTTTGAATATATTGCAACAGAACCAACTAATTTACTCTGCTTTCAGGCATTTTCATAAAAATTTGCTATCTCTAAAGATCAGAGCTTGTATCCTTTAAACATAAACAAAATAAAATGAAACATAAATCAGGGAATTAGATTCAAGATGTTTACATATTTGGTCTTTCAATACAATTCTCCAGATGTGGATTGATAAGTAAACCAGTTTTTGAAAAATAACTAAATGGGTAGGGACATTGAGATGAACCCATCAGATAATACCATTTTATGTTTTCCTTGCAATGAGAAACTGTATGTATTTTGATAAATGGGCATGACCCCATTCAGCAAATAGCTCTGGGTATTGTGGTGAATTCTTGTGCAATTACAGAACTTTACTGGAATGCCCAATGGTCTCTAGATAAATTCTTTCACCCTCTATGGTAACAACTCGTCAGGTAGACTCATTTCCTGTTTTTATCTAAGCACTAAAAGAACAGGAATGACCTTCATGAGTTTGGGACGAGTCATAGTATCTTATCAGCAACCTTAAACACAAAAGACAACTTCAATATTTATTTCCTTAACTGACTTCTGCTTACTCCAAAATGCACTTTGGCTCAATAAGCAATTAACAACAGACAATAATTTAACACCAAAACCATGTTAGTTTTACACATATATTAATTAATTTTTCTTTAAGGAGCTTGGGTTTTCATTCCACTAGAATTTCCTGTGTTCTTCCACAGCAGCGTCATAGGAAATCCTAGTGTTCTCAAGATTTCTTTCATTTCATTGCACCTGCTTTTCAGGATCAACAAGTTAGTTTACAAGCTTGAAATCTCAAATTCAAAATACTTACTTGTGGGTGAAACAAGAATCCTGGAGAAGGTCTCAAGTATTTCTCTTTTAAAGCTTCAAGTGGGTCGGTTAGCTTTCTTTTCTCTACTCTGAAAGGTTAAAATTAGATTTTGGAGGTGAATCAGTCTCACATATCAATCACTACACAATCACTGACATTTAAAACAGCAAAGCAAATTGTAGGTTCCTGGGATACACACTAATAAAAATATAAAGACATCCGTTCCCTTCTTGAAGAATACTTAAAGCATTTGTAGGAGTTGAAAGAGAGAAAGTCTTATTTATAATGGAAAAATCCTACTCAATGCCTAGTAATAATTATAAGGAAATCTGAAAAATGAGCAGTCACTAAATTAGAGGCATCCGCCACAAATTTAGTACCTTTCCATTTCAAATCAAGACAAGAATGCTTGGTGATTCTGAGGTCCTGAAAACAAGGCTGATTTTGAAAATTAAGAAATTTTCTACCAAGAATGTGTTTGCCCAAATATTTTCTATGTTTCTTCCAAATCTACCATTACTGTCAAGGGAGTTTCCAAGCATACTACACCCTGCTAGCCACTCTTTGAGGTATACTCAGAGGACACCTGATACATGATCAAATTAGATAGATAAATAGATTGATAGATTGATAGATAGATAGATAGATAGATAGATAGATAGATAGATAGATAGAGACTCTCTAAATGTCATTGCTAATAAACAGGGCATGTGGGAGGCCAGGTTGTGAGAACAGCATGAGGACCTAATTGAAAATCTATATCTTACCTATATGTCCCTTCTGCTTTAGAAAGGTTTGTCATTCTATTTTCAGTTAAGCATATAGTGAAATGATATCATGAATTGAGTTGATTTCTTTTGCCAACTATTGGTCATTTTCTTTTAAACATTATTTAAAAAGTACACTTTAAAATAGTATGGACACAAATAAAATAGCTATCAGTTCTGGAAATTCTTATACACTATGTTTTGCAATATACTATTTCACTCATTACAGTAGATAATATTACACCCATTTATGGGTGAAAGGAAAAGGTCTAGGACAACTGAAGGCTAAGATTCAACCCAGGCCTAACACTAAACATGGGGGTTAGGTTTTTCTTGAGTTTGATAAAATGACATCTGAAACACCAGAGAGAAAAGGGCGACTAGAGGAAGAGAAAGGTTAGGAGGTAGTGAAGGTAGGTCCAGTGGATATATGGTGTAATTGCACACTCATTGCTATTGGGAGGGTGTGAGAAACGAAGTCTGAGAAATTATCTTAATAAAGTACTGAGATGTGCAACTGAATTGGAAATATGACCTCATTGAAAATGTGTAACATACAATCTACTAACAAAATATGGAAGATTTGGTTTTTTTTCTTTGCTACTGATAGGACTGCCACAGAATTAAGAAATAATCATCGAAAAAAAAAGTACTTCAATAAGGTAGTTGTAGCACTGATATATGTTTGTGTTGTCCTTTTTTGTTCCTCTTGTCCTGCTGAGATGGGGGGTGACCCTTTATATGTTGGCAGTGTTTTTTTGATAATGCATTTTAGATAATATAAGTAGAAGAAGACTTTAAATGATAAAAAAAATTGCAGTTTTAGTGCCTACTATGTCATGGGATATCCATTAGTATTGCTGAATGAAACAATAGCCCCAAATCTCTTCATAAAATATCAGGTAAATACAAAAAATACTCTTATCTTCAATAAGTCAACAAAAATTATCCATGAAGTTGATAATGTTCAAAATTTGAATGATAAGGTAAATTTTTGAAAATATTTGTGATGTTTAAAAGATACAATGAACATATTACTATTATTCATACCATGTAAAGAAAACTAATATTTAAAAACTAAATCACATGGACGGGTCAAGTGAGTGCTATAGTATACTATCTAAGAAGCCTTTTATTAAACATGCTTCACCCAGAGAATTTTTGGATGAATCAAAGCAAACTGGATAATGAAGGCATTGAATACAGACATAATTTTTAGGCAAACCACTCACACTTTCATACAAAACTTTCTTGTGATTAATATTTCATTTATTTGGGGTTTCTAAGAGGTTTATTTAGAAGCAAAATATGACCAGCCTTTTTAAGGATGTGTTGGTAGGTTAAAAAGAGTAGACTTGCTGTAGTAGGTCCCATCTTATTCTAAATAACCTGACCTATTTAAGTACCCACACGTATTCGCATTAATCCTTCAGGAGGGTAATTCTTCTGCCACTTGACCATTTGCTTTAAAATATGACTTTCCCATATTTTCCACTCTAAAAAAATGTGTTTAAAAATAACTTTATTGTCAAGGGAAAAAAGTCCTGTGGGCCTATTCCAAACTCTCAACTTCAGAGACATCCAAAAATAAGTGCAAACCTAATGAGTCAACTTTCTCAGTAGAAAGTGGAATTCACTAGATCAAACAACTTCACTTGTTTTATAATAATCAGAACTGATTTTTTTCATATTTTAATTTATTTATTTGTTCTATTTAGGTAACTTTATGATGAAAAATCTACCTTTCATATGTCTGTTCATCTTCCATCACCTACTACCAACTCTTACCTGTAAATAGGGTCCATAAAGAAGGGGGTGGGTCTGGCGTGCTGCAAGGAACCATCGGAAGCTGGTCTTGCTTCCGCATTGCTTCCTTTCTTCTCCCCAAACACGTGGTTTTTTCGAGGCTCCGTCAGCTTTGTCCCACTGGCTCTACTCCTACTGCCCATGCTCAGATCCAGGGGCTGGTCTTGGCTTGCAGCAGAAGTTGCTGGAGGTTTGGAGGGGACTGGAGTCAAGGGCTTCTCATCCTTTCGCTTAGTGGTGAGATCAAAAGGGGACTCAGAACTTCCTTTCTGCAGTTTCTTTACTTCACTTGGTGATTGGGGTTCCATTTTCAAAGGTAACGATCTCAAGTCTCTATCAGGAAATGGGTACATTGATTGAGAGAATGCTGGAAAAAATGGGAGGGGAAACATGGAAGGGTAAGGTAAAGCTCCAACTTTTTTATCTTGCAGCCCCACCAGTCCTGTTGAACCAAAGTATTTTTCAGCAATAGAAGCAATAGCCTTTATAGAATCATTCACAGCTCCTGACACCGCAGTCTGCTCCTCTAAAGATGGTGAGAAAATGGAATGATTGTTGTATTCTTTCTTATTATTTATTGAAGCCAGATTCTGAAGAGGGCTTACTTTGTCTTTGAACATGTTACCATTTTCTTTAAATTTCTCTTTATCACTTTCAATGTCACTTTCCAGATCAGAGCCCGAGGTTGTTTCCAGGTCACTGCCACTTGGTGTACTGACATCATCAAGGTCACTACTCTCTGACTGGTCACTGATTTTCTCAAGAGGCCTCTCTTCAGAGGACCTCTCGGGCTGGAGCTCCACTGGCTTATTGTCCCCTACAGGTGGGTGTTTAGATAGTGCCTTCAAAATATCTTGTGTAGCTGGCAGTATCTGAGGATGTGTCATGAGGGGACTTTGACTTTTGTTTGTCTGTTCAGTACTTGATAGTCCTTTAACAGGAGAACTAGCAGGTATCAAAGGAGGCCTGTGGTACAAGCCGGAAGGAAACAGACCAGGGAAGCTAAAAGAAAATCCAGGAGCTGTTGGAAAGGTAAGACCAGCAGGATGCCTATTGGCGCCAAAATAGTCAGCAAGGCCCGGGTTGGCATGACTCATATTAACCATGGACGTTTTATCCATAGCTGGGGTTCCAGGAAGTGAAATGCCTTGGCCAAAAAATCCACCTGCCGCAAAATGGTTCTTGCCCTCACAAAACCTCCTGTGTTTATTTAAGGAAGACGTAGTGCTGAACATTTGTCCACAGTCTTTGCACTTGATTTGGGTTCTGCAATCAGCATGCATGCGCTTATGACGACAAAGGTTTGAAAACTGAGTATAGGATTTATGGCAGACCTCACCTGTGTGCAAACAACAAAAAAGAATCTCAGGCTTTATGGCAATTGCTTCTGAATTGAGCAAGTATCACAACTGGTTTACCCCAAATAATTTCAACTAGGAAGCCATGGAAAGAAGTTGGAGGCACCGATCTAGGCGCTCCAAACCCAGAAAACCCCCATTTCACTAGATTCCAAAGCAAGGCATCAAACCTGACAAATGTCTTGAGACAGCACAAATATTTCATACACATATAAATATTCTGTCATCCCCCTCGCACAATATTTAGCATATTTGTATACTTAAATATTTATGGAAAAGTCAAATTCCAGCATGCATTGCTCCCCCACCCCATTACTAAACTAGTAGAATCTTAAAAATCAAAATCTTAAGCCATGTATCAAGGACAAAACATAACAGGAACATCTTCAAAATTTTAGATCACTTAAAGAATCCTATATTGGAGACACAAAAACAAAATGAAATAGCCTTTCCTTTGACCAGAAACTTCCCCTTTATTACCTTTGCCCTTGGGGGGAAAGCCTGGGCCTGCTCAACCATTATTTAATTGGTATTATATCATATGCTCTCATCATTCACACATCAAAGCCACACAACAATGCACATTGTGTATTCTGAGACTTTTTTAACAATCATTTTCATGATTCGAGAAAGACTGACATAATTTACAATGGCTCTATTTTAAGCCTGCAAAGGAAACTACATTGAATGTAGCCCATCCTGCATTGCTGGTTCCCATGAACTATGAGCACGTCCTCTGACTTCCCCTCACACCAGTGGTTGTGCTAACCTTCCTGCATTTATGAAACCTCTGTCCTTGGGAAACATGTCCACTTGTTGTCGTATCTTCCTCGGTTATCTCGGGGCGCAACTTCTGTGTGTTAGAGCCAACTGTGGTAAGCAAGGGAGAATGCTGTGAACGCTCTGATCCAGAGAGGACACAGCAATGGGTGTGGCTGTGAAATATTCCCCTTCATCAAGAATTTGCCAATAAAGTGGAATGTCTTTCTCCTTGGAAACGTGCCAACCTACCTAAATATATATTAAGACCATGTCCTGTAACCCTTTGAGGTGAGAATCCTTCCTATTCATTTCTTAGTCAGCAGGATTCTATTGATCGCCTAAGCATTTTTTATTTAACTTTCCCAGGGATGAGTTACTTTATATGTGAGCTGACTTAAGGGCTTCTGTACATGTCTAATACCTGCAGCAACATGATATGCCTTGCTGGTAATTGTTGAAACAAATTGATTTGAAGAAATTAAATTTAAGACAAAATGCACAGTTACTGCGTTCCTGTGATGGCTGCTTGCAGGGCAGAATGGCAGAATGGTTGCTTTTCTGTCAAATCAATCATCATTTTTTTAGAAAAACTCATGCACAGGAGATTTTATAGACCTCAGTCAAGCAAAGCCCATCCAGAACTTGGATTATTCCACACATATACAAACAGGAAGTGTCAAGTGATTGCAGATCTATTTCTTTTACTGCTTAATATTCAACTGTATTGCTACACTGTATGTCAGTGTGCTTGGTAATGCCAAAGGCACCTTCAATTATGGGATGATTCATAACATTATAGAAGCTGTAATATGCATTTTAACAGCAAAAGAAGACATGGGTAACTTCTTTGCAAACCATTCTACCAGAATATAGTGACCAGAGTCTGTTTTAAAAGTTAACAACGTACCATAAATATGCATACTATTCAGATTATTTGATACACTAATTAAAATCCTACAATGGTGAGAGTGGAAACATCAGACTTTCACTAGATATACTAATTCTGCTTTGATTTGAAACAAGAAATCATCAATAAAACATTGTTAGAATTCTAAAAACACACTCATCAAGAAAGTAATTTCTCTTCTGGGCATCAAAAGACATTGAGAAAACATCCTGATGTGTATTCCGCCAAGGTGTAAGTTTTTGAAAGCCTGGCAACTCTGAGGAAAAAAGAAACATGTTGCCATCTACTCTGGATGGCTTTCAGAAAACCAAGAGTTCCTTCGTACTGGGGTAACAGAGGGTGCACCTGACTTGCCTGGATGGACCCCATGTTACACAATGAGTAGCACTGGTTTCGAGTTTCAAGAACATAGACTGAGCTGTTTCCTTAGGCTTTGTTTCTAGCTTTTGAAACCTTGGCCTGGGATGTCACAAGCCACCAGGCCTCCAGGTAAACTGGTTCAATTGATGTTGAAGTCTATACTCTACTGTAATTTTCTCAGTAATAAGGAATTAGCCAGCAGTTAACATTGCATTTTTCTACTTATTAAACAAATTAAGAGGCATTTTGAATATATCCAGCCTATTAGAGCATGTGGTTTCTATTTGGGAAGGCTGGAGGTTCCTGTAAAGGCAGTGAGTAATTACCTTAGCACTGGTGAGTCTGGGCTGAGGCTCAGCGGCACACTGTAATAAGAGACAGTTGCCATAAACACACCAGTGGGGGTGAATCTTGGTGTGTGGCCTTCTGGTGAGAAACAGATATCAGCCCTAGGTGAACCTCCTCCACTCCAGTCTCCACACCAACTCCTGATCCTTAAACCCTTTTGTTCTAAAATTACACGGCTATTATTCATAATTACTCCATGGTTCTCTGTCAGATTTTATATTTGAAGAATGCCATCTGCTGTTTAAATTTACCAATAATTACTGAAAATGCATTCATGGGAAATACTTCATGTGATCTGATTGGAAAGAGGCAACCTATAGTGCTTTAAAGTGAAACCCTTGACTTTAGCACAATTAAAATTGCAGATTCCAGAGTCTCAGGTTATAGAAGTCCCTATTTTCTGGCTTTTACTTTAAATTATAGAGAAAACATTAAATGGGTGATGAGAATTATTTGTGGTCTCTTTCTCTCTTTCACAGAAACAGTAAAATTTATAAGCCAGAAATAAATGAATTATCTAATATTGTACATAATAAAACTTCCAAAACATTTATTTGAGAATCCAGAAATAAATAAAATCTATAATATTGTATGTCTATAGCCCTTCCTAGTATGTTTTCAGGGCATTATGGCCTAGAGTCATGAATGCCTTTTTGAGACAAGAGGTCTAAATTTCTATTGTACACTTCGTTTCCCATGACTTTCAACAGAGCTTCCCCAAGGGACACTAGAGCACCCTTTTGTTTAGCTATGAGTCCACTTCACTCCACCCAGAGAACAGAACATCTAAGCAAAACAGGACTCTGGTGTAAGCTGGAAAGGAACGAAAACCTCTCTTGGTACTTGGAAGCACAAAAGAAAGTTCCGTCAAGACAAAGAATGGGAGAGTTCGCCTCTGGCGCCTCCATGTTGGCACTGAAAATTAGTTTTTTCCACCACGTCCTATAGAATTGTCTCATATACCTATTCCTACCCCAAACCATCAGGTATTTGTCAGAAAAACTGTTTTTCAAGGAGTTCCCAAGTCAGAGGTTGTGCCAGGTGTTGAGTCTGCTTCCACCAACACTATGTGTATCTGGATCCAAAGTCAGTTTCGGCAGTTTGCAGCACAAATCAGTGAGTCACTGGATTTAAACGCCCAGCCAAACAAGGGAACAAAAGAAGCCCAGAGTTGTTGCCCAGATGGACTAACAACTGATTTTCCTTGTGAAATACTTTAGTACAGTACAGAGGAGTAGGTGGGCTGAAGAAGCAGCAAATGAGGCCTGAGTTTAACTTTACTTGAAATGTGTTACTCAAGTGCCCTGTCCAGGGATATTCTAAGTAGGTGGCCAGATTGGATGTCCCCTGAAAACACACTGCCTATAAATTCGCTTTAGTGCAGTGGGTAAGAGAAGCAGCATGTTCAGCATCAAAGTGAAAATGTTCTGCTTTTCAAGTAACAGTACTACCTGGTCCCTGCCCTGAGAGCAGCAACAACAGGGCAGATTAAAGGGTGTTTTATTCCTCTCTCTCTCTCAAGCATCCACACAGACACATACAGACAGGGTCGTAAGCCTACTTGCCAGGTGGGGTTCTTCCAGCTCTTTCTGACCCAGAACAGGTTTTTAATCACTTCATCTCGTTCAGTGCTATCTGCTATTTGCTGTTTTACAAAGCCATGAACATTTACAGTGTGAGGCAAATCTGGTTGTCTCCATTAAATCCTACAACCCAGGGAGGCTTCCCTTTCATTATTTAACGACTTCTCTTTTCTCTTTTCTCTACCTGTTATTGATTTCATCTAAAAGAAAACACCCCAGGGATTATAGACAAAATACCATGGATTTGGTTATAAAAGATTTTCTTATAATAGAAAATAGCCCTACTAGATTGGACCATAAAGAGCTATTATAGTGATTCTCTTAATGGCCGTGTGTGGCCATTCTGCAGATCACAGTGCCTTTTGGAGGAGAGACAGATGCAGGAAGGAGGACTGGAGTGTTAAAAACTTACAGATAAAGGGCTTCACACTGCTGTGGATGTGCTTGTGCTGTTTGAGGCCTGATGAAGTGGCAAACGTTTTGCCACACTCCGGGCAAGCGTGGGCCCGGGCACCAACGTGCTGAGAGCGAATATGCCGCTGAAGGTTGCTAGGGTCCGTGAAAACCTGCTAGGAAATGAGTACTGATTAATCAAGAAATTTAATTCAAGGACACAATAAAGAAGACCAGGTATGACTCAAGAAGGAATTTAGTTTGTTTTGTTTTATTTGTTTTCCCCAAAGACTAAAAGCGAGTCACATTTTTCCAAAGTGTAACTTCCTTTAGGATAGGAACTATACATTATTTAGCTCTGTATTTAGCATAGAGTACCTACTGGTGTCAATTGGTGTCAGTTACAGAACAAAATAATGAATGGCATTGTTAGTCCATACTCAGGACCATTTTGATGCCATTTATAGCAATTGGAATTAAACAACAAATGCTGGTCATGGGGCTGAGGTTGTAGCTCTATGGTAGAGCACTTGCCTAGTATGCGTGAGGCACTGAGTTCAATTCTCAGCACCACATATAAATAAATAAAATAAAGACAACTGACAACTAAAAAAATATTTTTAAAAATGTTGGTCATACCATTATTAGAAACTGATACACTATTTCCATTCTCTAACTAAAGACAAATTGTGTATAAAATTTGAGGAATTTTGACTAAAGTACTCAAATCTATGTAGACAGTTTTCCCAGGGGGTTAAATTCTAACACTGTGTTTCACTAAGTTACCAGCAAGCTTAAACCATTCTTTTGGACATTGTACTAAAACATAAATTTAAAAAGTCAGCCAACACATACCAGGAGTAAAACATCTTTAAAGAAAACTTGGAATATTACAATTTCCACCGTCATGAGAAGAGGTCTTTAAATTCTATAAGAAGTTATTGGAAATAGAAAATGATACCAGGACATCTTTTAGTTAGTTAAACCATGTGGAAATCAAAAGTTGCAAATTACTATTCCTGAAGTCCAGAGGTAAGGTCTAAGTGGAATACCTTCATTGTGCATATATGTTGTTCAGCACTGGCCACTAAGACAGAGGCTCTACTCCTTTTAATTAGAACAAAATCATGATTTACAGTGAGGACTTGGGTGGAAAAATCTGCAAATGTAAGAGTCTCCCATTCTTTCTGAATAGGCATTCAGAAACTTTATGTGACTTCCGCACAAATTGCTATTAAGAAAAATTGGTAATGTGCATTGGATAACATTTTCATTCCCCATAAGGCTATAAAACAACCCCTTGCTGGCAAGTCAGTAGCGGAACCAGGAATTTACCAAGGATGTCTAACACCTAGTTCTGGAACTCACCATTAAGCCTCACTTCCTCCCTTACAAAAATAAAAGGATACCCACTAAGTGTTTTTATACACTCTAGTAATGCCTTTTAGCATACAACACTCAGTCTACTTTTCTCAAGATATTTATAGTTTCCCCTCTCAAGGCTTGTTTTCATATATCGTAGCAAGTGATGGATTAAGAGAGAGCAGGATGACAGAGAGAGGCCAAGTAGCCTACAAATTCACTGTACCTTGGCACAGTTTTCACATTCATAGTGCTTTCCACTGTCATGTGACATCTGGTGACGAATTAAGTTGGACTTCCAGTTAAATGCCTTGGGACACTGATCACACTTGTATTCCCTCTCTTCAGTATGTGACAACATGTGTTTCTCCAAGCTGTTAAGAGAACAATCGATTTAATAAACTTGGTGACAAAGAACACTTTCATAAACAGAATGTTATTTTATTACTAATCCTACTGGCAATGAAAGATTTGAGAAGGAAAAGAAGTTGAGATGAGAAAAAGGAAAGCAAAGAAACAGGCTTGTGATAGACAAAAGTACATTTCATGTTTCCTGGACTGTGTCTCCCACCAAAAGAGAAGTGGTCCTGTAATACAACTAGGAGGATTGATCTGTCAATTGAGGAGCCTGGTTAACAATGAACTATTTGTTCAGTTCTGGATTTACTATACAATTATAAAAGCAATACATTTTGCTAATATCTGTTCCATTCAACACAAACACTCCAACAAAAAATGTTAAGAAAGTGCTTAAAAGCGTAAAGGCAAGTATTCTAATATATGTAATATCTAGATGCAAAGAATATGTTTATTTCTACTGATGTCACCATATGGGAAAGACAACAAGCTAACATTCAACAAGGAACTTTCCAACATGGCCCTGGAATGGACAGATGAATGGACAAATGGACAGAGGTGTGTGTGTATACAGATATACATGTATGTAGATATAGACAGGTATAGACAGAGTAGATTGATAGGTAGATATAATCTATAAATTTATAACCTATAAAATAAAAGTATATAATATTGTAAGTGGATGCATTCTTAAGGTCCCTAAAAGAAAAAAAAATCATTAGAAGTTTCTCATAAGGAGAATTTATCTGTTTTAAAATTTAGATTGTTCTCTTCAAATTTTTCTCTCCCTTTTCTATAATTTTTATTTGAAATCTTCAAGAATAATAAGAAACCAGTACAGATAACAGAGTATTCTGATAGTGAGATGTCTGCATCTTTTTTTATATATTTTTTTAGTTGTAGGTGGACAGAATATCTTTATTTTATTTTTATGTGGTGCTGAGGATCGAACCCAGTGCCTCACGTGTGCTAGGCGAGCACACTACCACTGCGCCATAACCCCAGTCCTGTCTACATCTTTTTGTTGATTAAATATATACACACATAACACAATAGTGTACTACTCCAAAGTACAGTAACCAGAGCTTCTTGGAGAAATGGCCCATTTCAAATCTAATGAGATACACAAGATGCATTTTGAACATCTTGTTATTGCCAAAACCAAAAAAAGTATAGACGATGCTCAAAGAATTAGGTACCAAGTTAAAAAGATGCCCACTGAGCAAAGGTGAGACAAGCTGAGCATTAATAATAATGTCTTTCAAAAATAATAATCTTCAAAACACACAAACAGAACCCACCAGTTACCATTGGAGGATACTATGAAGCCGATCATTATTCTGAAAACTGGTAAATAAGAGAAAAACTCATTCATGTGTCTTGCTTTCCTTAT
Source organism: Xerus rutilus (assembly GCA_028644305.1). Lineage (NCBI taxonomy): Eukaryota > Metazoa > Chordata > Mammalia > Rodentia > Sciuridae > Xerus > Xerus rutilus. The sequence goes on from CM053409.1 coordinate 33,904,304, forward strand.
ATGAACTGCACTTCAGGGTGACCAAATAGAGAATGAGGGACAATTTTCCTACATAAACTAATCCTTATAACAAATGACAAAAGAATGATAGAATTGGAATATATTCATTTTGTAGCCCCTAAAGAATGAATGAATCTAGGCAATCTGTTACATGCCATCTGATGGAAATCGAAGATATCATAGATGAAGTATTCTTGCTGAAATACTGAACCTAAATCCCAAATAAGGCTTGGGATGTAACTACAAGTTTACAAGAAAGAGAATGGAGAAAGATGTGAAACACAATTTCTACAGAGAATCTGGACTGGAGGAAATGCTACAGGGGGGAAATACCTGTTTCTCCTATAGTATTTGATAAAGAAATTCAACACAAGAGAGAGTTTGACCACAGGAAGAAGTAATCATCAGAAGTTTGTCAGCCAATTGCTCCATATAGACCTTATTTTGATCTTAATTTTTAAAGTTATGAGATAACTGGGAGAATTTGAACTCCAACTAAATATTTGATAATGTTAAGAAATTAGTTTTTAAAGTGTAATATTAACTAATGCTTTAAAAGAGTTCTTACTTTCTACAGACACATACTGAACTACTTATGAATAAAATGATATAATATCTGGGATTTGTTTCAAACAATCCAAAACAGGTATAGCTGCAACAAGATTGGCCTTGTGTGGTAATTACTGAAGCTGAACATACAGGTTTTTAAAAATACCATCCTCTCTAATTTTGTGTATATTTGTAACATTCCATAATAAAAGGTTACTTTTAAAAGAACATAACCAAATACACACGTATCATTGTCTTCCATAATTCTTAAATTTTCTTATATCTTCTTTTCTTTTTAAAGTTTTAATTGGTTAATTACAACTACATATAGTAGTGAAATTCAGTATGCCATGCTCATTTTATTTCTCTATGAAATGAATACTCTTAATTTGAGTATCAAGACCTTTGTGCACCAAGAATATGTTCCTCAGTGGTTTGTGTGTGGTTGGGAGTGTAGGAAAACAAAGTGTCTCCTCTCATATCTTGGTAAATTAGAAGTACCTTTCTCACACTTATTCTCTGCCTCAGCTTCCTCCCTACAATTCTATTCATACTAGCACATGAACTTCTTTGTGTGCCCCATGAGTCAGTCAAGTTGGGAATGCTATTCTATTTGAGCACAAGTGGAGATATCTCCACGAACACAAAGTACCAGGAAAGAACAGGTGTGGGAAGTCATAAAAAGCCCTATCTTTATCTACAATTTGTAATCCTCTGTTTGGTACAGAAGTGGAAATGTTAATAAAAGAGTTAAGTGAGATATCCGTAATTGCAGTTAACATTGAACTAAGTCAAGGACACACTCCAAATTCATTGTACAGAATGCAATTCTCACTGTCTATCTTCAGCAATCCAAGAAGACAAACCATTTCATGATATATACTTCAATATGCTGTATGTTAAATCATAAGCCTGGAAATCCAGTGGCAAAAGATGAACCTATATATTGCATCTTATTTCTTCCTCTAACTCCAAGGATATGGTTTAGTTTTAAGGGTATATTATGATCTGGGCATGGTGGTGCACACCTGTAATCCCAGTGATTTGGGAGATTGAGATAAGAGGATCCCAAGCTTGAGGCCAGCCTCAGCAACTTACTGAGACCCTGTCTCAAAAAAAAAAAAAATTAAAAAAGGATTGGGGATGTAGCCCAGTGGTAAAGCACCTCTAAGTTCAATCCCCAGTCCCAACAAACAAAGAGTGTGAGTACATGGCACTCAGGGAGCAGGAATGAAATAGCAAACCAAGGAAAAATATTCTTTCTTTGCTTCTCTTAACATAGCATAAAATCCATATTGTTCCATGGAATTATCAACTGTTGGCTCATTAGTGATAAAAAAAACATAACAAGTCCTTCTCACGAAAGTAAATGCACATTGCTTTCATAAACATAGAAGCAATTCAATCAGGCATTAGCGAGACTTCTCCACTTTTCATCCAATTTAATACCAACTTATAGAGCTCTGCTCAATCTTCTTTACTTTTGCATATCAACTTTTGCTTCTTTCTTGCTCTTTTTTTGGCATTCTTTCCTCAAGATTTTGGATAGAAGATACAAAGCAGAATAATGTGTCATATCAAGAAAGGAATTTTCATTTGTTGAAAACGGAAAGCAAACATACAGCATGCAATAAAGTGGAAAAATGTTCAGAGAATAGAAGTTCTGCACGTGGTAGTTACAGAACACAATTCTCTACCCAAAAGTGCCACCTGAAGGACTGACATTCAGGTCCATAGTGAAATGCTTTATCTAGCAGGCTAAAGGTAAGTTTTGAGAGTTTACTTTTTTCCCTTGAATGTCTGACTAAATCAACTGAACTGGCAGTTGGATTCAGCATTAGGTAGAGTTGGTTCAGGCTAGGTTGTACAGTTAGGTAGATTAAGAAGCTTTCTCCACCCAAGAAGTGTTGTATACAGTTCCCATAGTAAGAGTTACTGTTTTTCTAGGAGAGTTACTGTTTAGTCTGTCAATTTTTACTTTATAATACTATTCATTATTTTTGATGATAAAACTGAAAAGAAAAATACTGATACCAAAGATGACACTTTTAATTATCAATACTTTCCCTACTCATGGTATTTACTAGTTTCATTTTGTTTTTTTAATTTGGATGTGATTCTATCTAGGGAACATTCTGTGGTGTCTTTTTAACAGAAATCCACTTTTTACTAAACATATGTAACAGATTTATTCTCTATGCAGACTGACATAAAGCGGTAGAGATAAATTTAAAGCATGTAAGGAAAGCTCAAATTCCCCCCAATTTTTTCTGTCCAATAGCTAAATTAGTCCTGAATTTACAAAGACAGAGATGTGTGAATTTGACTCAGTTTCCTCAAGGAAGGGGTTATACTTATGTCTTAATATCATTTATGTCTTAATATCATTATATAACTTAAAGTGAATTACTATTAAATGAAATCCTTTCTTAAAAAAAGATCTAACTAGGAGAAGAGGACCCAATGGAGGTGAATAAAAAGAAGAGGGGAAAAGAGACACTAAGAAAGAGGGGAATAAAATGGTAAACTGAAATGGGCGTTGCGTCAAAGACCAACTCCAAATGATTCACCTTCTCCAGCAAGGCCAGTTGATACAGGACCATTCCCACTCAAATACCGTGTTACACTCATGTCAAATTCCAATGATCACTTCCAAATTTAAAAGCAAGGTAATAAATACAATTATTAAAATTGTTTGTAGACCAAGGCAAAATCCATTAGGGAAGGAACAAACAAATAAAAATCCTATTAGCTGGTTATTTACTTTTCTGATTTTAAAGGAGCATTTTGTAGCATAATTATCAACACAATTTTCAAGGAATAGGTTCCAGAGGTGGTGTTTTTTTCCATAGAAATTTTAAAATGTTCAAAGGCCTATAAAAAATTAATGAATTATGGAAATAATGAATTTAGTTTTGTTAAAAAATAAATATTAATTCTTTCATTTAGATTATTATATTCGTGTTTTTCTTTTTAAGAAATGCACTAGAAAACTAAACATTTTTCTTTCATTCTTTTATATATGTGTAGTTTAGATAATAGTTCAAATTAAAACCATGAGTTGCACTATTCTATCAAAAGAATCTATTTTTTAAGTGAGTACTAGATCCAGGCTTCTTTTAAAAAACATCATTAAATGTTTCTGCAGGTAGCTTTATTGCTTCCTGGAAAATGATTAATTAGCATTATTTTTTCCCAGCATTCTTGATTTTTTCTCTAAGTCATCATTTCCTGTAAAGTTAATTTCAGTTCTCAAATACTACTACTTAAATAGTAATTTAGGGGTTGGGGCTATAGTTTATTGGTGGAGTGCTTGCCTAGCATGTGAGAGGCCCAGAGTTCCATCCCTAGCACTGCAAACTTTGATAACAATATAACAATATTATTTTCTATTTGAAAAAAAATAACTAATTCTAACTTCCTTTTACAGATAAGAATTTCTAAGGGAAAAAAAAATGATTTCTGACACTAGCATATCTCTCCGGTTCACTGTAGTTCCACATTTCCCAACTGCATAAATTCTCAAAATTCAGGATAACATTTTATTGCAGAGTAGATACACAAGTTTTAAGGTGCAGCATGCCATCTCTAACCTTTGCAAATCAGGAAAAACTTGGTCACATTCCTTACACTCCTGGATGGTGTGTATCTCTCGGAGATCATTCTCACTTTCGAGTTTTTGTTGAAAGTCCTCTTCTACCATTGAGAATGCTGAGTGAGGTGTACTGCATGGGAACTTTTGGTGATCTGCTAGTTCAGCTTTGGATTCAAAGAGCTGGTCACAGTCCTCACAGCGATATTGCCGTTCTTCTGTGGAAACAATTCAGAAGTTGTGATAATTGGATGGTTAGGATTTGCTCCTTCAAACCAGTTCTCAGATTGAATTATACAAGGCATAATTAAAATTATTTGATTGTCATTTTCACCATGACCCTTTTAACATGGATTAGAAATTATATATATAAAGAACCCAAGAGAGAATCTGAAACAATAACATAAACAATTACTGTGGCTATAGTAGAATGCCTGATCAGATAAAACTTTATGATTAAAACTTTCTGGGTTCAGAGGATACTGAGAATAATAATTGTTAATTATTGAACATCACATATTTTCTCAAGCCTAAACATGGATTATTGATATTCATTAAAACCTGAGTATGAGAAATCATCATTCTGATATTATCCTGATTTTCAGATGGGGGTACTGAGGCTCAGAGAAGTTAAGTAATCAGTCAGAAAGTGTACAGCCAAGAGGCCAGGTCAGAATTTGAACACATCCCTGCCCCATACACTCTTCCTTTGGCCAATGCCATGTTACCTGGAGGGCACAGGGGACACCAGGCCCTACCTGAGCCACATTTTATGCCTGTTACTATCAGTGAGCTTACCCATCACTGATCAACATGGGGCACAGGATGTCCTTAGTGCCCTTCTAAACTAATTTATGTTACTTCAGGACCAGTGCTAACTCACACAGCTTTGTTAAACAGCAAGCATATCATGAATTTACACTTCAAATGAATAAGGTGAATAAATGGTTATAGTTGAGACTAGAGATAATGAGGTTACAAAGTGTCGGGTAGGGGGTGGAACTGTTTCTACTCTATTTCCATAGCTGTGAGGCCACTCAGGAGGCCACAGTCTGCACAGATCACACAATTCAAATCACAGACATTTTGAAAACAGCTCATGATGTAGAAAAACATCCAGAGCAAACAATATGACACGTAATGCCTGTTTTGTAGACCTACAGCTTCAGAAGATGTGGCTCTTCAGTCGTTCATTGACTAAGTGTTTTTGAGGAACTATTTAAGTCACCTACCAAATGTCAAACACTTTGCCAGGGAATTAATGAGTAAGAAACTCAAGGAGATACACATGTGAACAAAGAACTCTGATATATTTTATGACAGATGCGTGCCTAAGGCCTAAGGGAACACTGAGAAAAATGCCCAGTCTATCTAATCTGGGGGAAAGTGGTTCAGAAAAGGATTTATAGTGAGTAAGTATCAGCGAGCTAAAGTAGGATGAGAGGGGACATTTCAGGCAGTGGGAATAGAACAGACAAGTGATGAAGCCAGGAAAGAACATGGCCCATTCATGGAAAGGTACAGCCATGGTGAAGTATGGCAGGTTTAGAGGGTGCACATGAGGGAGGAAGTTAACGAGGGTAGAAGGTCTGCAGGGACTTTTCAGGTCCATGTCAGGAAGAGAAGAGAAAGAAAGCCCCTGGAAGTTGTTAAACAAGGACATATTCAGACTTGGTTTTTAGAAGAATTTCCCCCAGATGCAGTGTGAGAAGCCCAGCAGAGAAGCCCAGTGAGACCCCACTGCTATAATTCATCCAATACTGGCTTACTTTAAGCCGAATCAATAAAAATAGTGGAACCATAATGGTAAAGGAATTAGTAATAGATTCAACAATCTGTGGTCTTTGGATGTAGATAGAAGGTTAAAGAAGAGGGGGGTATTCTGAAATAAAACACCCCAGCTCTGGAGACTGGAGTCACAATGACACTAACTGGTTAAGGAAAAGATGTCTTATGTTTATAACCCCATTCATATATTTAAGATGTGCATTTAGATTTCATCCAGGAGTTCAAATAAAAATAGAACTTTCAGGTCACCAAATACATGGAAAAGGCCTACATATTTAAAGAGGCAGAAAATACTTTATTTTGAATGCTGGCTGCCATTTACTAGCCATGTGGTTTTACTAATCAATTTATTTAGCCTTACTTAGCCTTGGTTTCTCATTTCACTCATTCATTTCATCTACGTAATGAATATAATTCCTTTCTCACTGGTATTTTCTCTATATACAAGATTAAATGAAACAATATATGGAAAGCATATAATATCTAGCACATAGTAGTTGTGAAATACATGTGTTTTAGGTTTTTTCTTTCTTAAATTAAATACTAGACATATAAAATACAAATTTCCATTTAAACATTATAAGCCTTATATATGTAAATGGATGGCATATGAATGAAAACAAGCAACCCGTGGTTCAAAAATATTTTAAAGGAGGGCAATTTACGAATGGTGACCCTAAAAGAGGAAGACTCACTTCTACGTAGGCCTTTCTAGAGTAGTAAACTAATCACTTAAATGTCAAAAATAACTATTTGAAAACATTTTAGATCTAACATTCACAGATGAATGATACCTTGCACCAGAAAAAGTTCAGGTTGCATGTTTTAATCATCTGAGCATCCCCCTACACACATTTCCCATTGGGCCAGACGCCCCTCCCCATCAAGCTCAAAATCTACCAGGCTGACTGAGAACTCTAGGTTTCTAAAGCCAATCTTGTGTCAGAGTTTCCAAGAGGGAAATGAATTCCAGAAGGCATCCCCAAATGTAATTGATGTAACCTAAAAAGGCAGAATACAGTTTGGCCAGAGGGGAAAAAAACCTGTTCAGGTAAAAAGGTTGCTTTCACAGAGGTACAGAGGCAAAAGCTGAGGCTTCCCCTTTGAGATACTGGAGGGATGGAGGGTAGCATGATCCTGATCTCTCTGTTGGATTGCGATGAGTAACCCTTCCCAGTGGTCCTTCCAGCAAAATATTCTAAAGGTACCACTACATTATGTTGAACCAATCACATTATCTTAGGAAAGAGGAATAGGAAAGAGAACGAAAAATATTAAATTTTTATCTCATTGCTAAAGATGAACACAAGCAGAAAACTCTAAATCTGACCTGAACATTATGAGTACTAATTATTATTCTTTTTGATTCCCCCTCCCCCACCCCAGGCTTCTTTTGATTTAGAATAGGCTCCTGGCAAGTAAAAATTCTGCTGACTCTAGAATTTGTTCATCTGTACTTTCCTCTCAGTGTCCCTCCCACAAACACTTCCCATAGGGTCATGATGATTAGCACTTTTCTCCCATAAAATTTTTCCCAGTAATAGGACAATGGATGGGAGAAGCATCTGCTAGATTTAGATAAGCTCCAAGCCAGGCTCCCTGGAATGACTCCTCAACAGTGAGTAGAAGAATTCTCACAAAGTCTAAGACATTGACAAAAGGTGTAAGATAATGTCTTCATTCAAATATTTAAAATTCCCTTGACCTGCCCTTCAGGGAAGACCTCTGCTTACTTGAGTTTAATATCAGCAAAACATCAATCTAAGAAAACAGTCACTCCAAGAGAATGAATTTGTTAGAACTGACATTGAATAGTCAGGGAAGCTAATAAAGAAACGCCAAGTGTGATAGTCTCTGAATAAAGGTGCTGGAGACCGTGCTGTGAGCAGTACTGACCATGGATATCAGGCGCCATAGTGTCATGGGGATAGTCTTCGCTCTTCATGAACAGCAGGAGCTCCTCTCCCGGTGCAATGTCTGCAACTACTCTATAGAATATCTTCAAAGACCAAGAAAGAGCAAGGGGAGGGAAGACAGAGACATGAATATTAGCAAATAGCAAGATACACATTAAGATATCTGTATATTTCCTCATATCTTAATTAACATATTCCTTTTTATTTTCATTTTCTGCCAAAAGGGTTGTGACTTTCCATTTTATATGCTGAAAATGAACCCTCTGATGACAACTGGAAAGCTGTGATTTTCAAGCCAGTTCACAAATCTTTTCCAAATCCTACTTCACAAATCAAATTTTCTTAATGTGAGGCTTGCTGTGTCATATATACCCAGTGTAATGTTCAACCAAGAGTTTTTCTGCCTCTGAATTCCTCAAAGCACCTAGCAAGGCACACACACATACAGATCTGAATCCTGTCTTGCATTCTCCTGCAGGATCCTGCCCAACCTCAGCTACCCGCTGGAGCAAGTAAGCAAAAGCAGCCTCTTCTCAACAAGGTGTTCTGAAGGTGATAGGCTGGTGGGACATGACATAGGAATCAGTGAGGTCTCTAGAAAACAGAATCCAAGGAGAGCATCTTGCTTTTTGACATCGAATACCCCTCCCACCAAGCAGAAGGGTGCTCCCATACCCAGGTCCTGCCCTCATGCCCCAGCTCCTGATTGCCACTCTTGGAAAGTAGGCATTTGCCTTTTATTGATTCATTTATCAGGCTGGTGAGGGTGGTGCTTATTCCCCTTGCTTTCTAGCAAAGTGCAGAGGAGAGGAAGGATTTAATGAGTCTGTTAATGACTGACTGAAAAGCAGTGGGGCAAGTGTGGAAAGAATCCAAACCTGAAATTTCCAAGAGCTGCCTACCTTTGCTCAAGCTGTTTGGTGACTTAGGCAAGCCATTGACCAATGTGCTATCCAGGCACCAGGGTTTTTCCATTTATAAAAGCATTTAAGCATGAAGATCTTCAAATTGTCTTAGTTTTTCATTTTATTCTACAATTATTTATTAAACAACAATTCTATATACAGATAGAGATGTTGGGAAAAGAAAGAAGTTGTACAATTAACTAATGGAAATGACACCCATCACATTCTGCCAAGGTGTCTTTGCAAAACTCCACAATACTCTGAGAAGGAAATTATAACTTTGCCTTATACCTTCTCTCTCACCAACATCACCAATGAGAGTTTTTTTTCCTAATCTTCTAAGTTGTCCATAAACAAATTTCAACTATGGTAAGACAAAAACAAAAAAAAAACAAAAAAGAGTCTCAGTCTCAGATTCTATCTACACAACACACACACACACACACACACACACACGCATGCACATATGCACAAATTCAATAACCAAAAATAAGAAGACAAATCACATAACACAAATTGTACACCCTATGAAGAAACAGGAAGAATTATCTTTTTAGAAGATACTACTGTTAGCTATGATTTCTTGCAGGACCACTTGATACTTGATATTTCAAACAGAAAATCTGAATAGATTAACGCCTTATGAGATCAACAGAAATGCTCATACTTTGATTGTATTTACCTATTTGTTTATCTTTCGGAAAAGCTGAGGACATTAAACCTAAGTACGTGCCTCTTTATTCCAGTAGGTGGCTCTAAAGCCCAATTGTTTATTTTTCTATAAAAAGACCAGAGCACCAAATTGTGCTAAATTTTGAAAAACACCTCAATGAGGACTATTTTCTACTTAGTTTCTTTCTTGTCAAAATGAATTAATTTTTTTTCATTCAATAGAAGTTTAACCACATGAAATTTGTTTATAGAAAATAAGGCCAAACACAAAGTGTTGCCATAAACATTATAGTTTAAACTGAGTTTCTTTATATGTCCAAATATAAAATCAAGGCTATCAGGAAAATTATTACTTGCTCTGTGCTGTTTCCATTAAAAAAAAATAGTAAGTTTTCAGTTTGCATCTAATGTCCAATCTTCACATTCTCCCTTCTTTGACACTGAGGAACAGTTCTGCTGAAAAAATTACCAGATTAAAAAATAATAATAATGTGTGAGTTTACTTTTTTCCCCCTAAACCTTCCAGAGAAATACTTATAAGCACTCTGTTTCATTCTACAGTTGTATTTCCCCTTAGAAAACAATAGACTTCTCTGAACACTTTGAATCACTTCTTTTTTTGGCATCTCTCACAGGTTTAACTTATTAGTTTCCTTTCCAACAACATGTTGACATTTGAATTGTGACATATTAGAACTCTTCGGTGGCTTCTCGGAAATAGCGAGGTTAAAGGGACAATACCCTGTAAGACAGTCGAACAGTGCAATTGTCTCTGTGGGGGCATGCTACTCAGCATGCCAGGTCATTTTAAGAAAGTATTATGATATCATTACTTCTTTGTAGTCCACTATTAATCATGTCTCTTTTAATTCCATTTTAGATTTACTCAATCCAATGTGAACAGTCCAAGGAACAAAAGAAAATGATGGATACATTGTAACTATATATTATAAAGACAATTCTCTTTGCAGGGACATAGATCACTACTGTAATTTCCCTTTAAGTGTCCAGATTGTCATGTGAAGAATATTGAGTGCATAAAAAATAAAAGACATGGAAGAGTGTTGATGTTGGCTTTATTTACTAGAGGTAAAAGGTGACATTCCAGGCCATGAAAGGCAAGGCAAAGCAAAAGTGGATTTTAACTTCAGGGTGTTCTTTTGGATTTTAAGTGAATTTTTATGGTGCTCATGAAACTGAGGTTTGAAAAGAACTGGCAAGCGCCAGACATAATGAGGGCAGATTCTGGGCATGCTTTCCCATATAGCAATAAGAATGTGCCTCGAAGTCCCATCTACCACACCCTTATGAATCTAGTCTTTTTCCCAAGGTGTTTTTACCCATGATCTTCATTATCTCTTATTCCTCAGGATCTTAGAGACATTTAAGTAAAATTCTGTTTTTCTCCTCTATAGTAGCCCACAAGCATCGTTTGAATACTTGAAACCAGAGATGTCTAACATATAAATTTAATTTGCTTTCTAACAATAACAATAATAATACATTAGCAGTTGAGAAGCAAGAAGAGAAATTCAATCCAAAATAAAATTGACAACTTGCTGCACTGAAACAATTACATGGGAAAATGATGGGCTGTAACCTGGAAGAAGCAAACCTTTCAGAAAATATATCTGTGCTTCTATGTTCTAAAATACATCTTTCAGCAAATAAAAATACAACAAAGAACAGAAGCAATTTATGTAGATTTTCTCACAGATTTGTATGCTTATAAAAATACATATAATGTCTTTAAAATCAGTGTATTCCCACAATCTCAGCTGTATTGTGGTCCTATGAATCATGTCAACTGAGTTACGGCAGAAGCAGACACTGTTAATAGAACCTCTCTGGTTTTTGTGTTGGAGAAAAATGGAAGGGAATCAATTACTCTGTTAAATTCCATAAAAGAGTTAACAGGTCTCCCTGTCATCAGAGTTGTGTGGAAAAAGTTATCTGGATCCAAAATAAAAATGTCCTGGATCTGAAATTTTCTGATGAATTTAACTCAAGTATATAAAAAGAGCCCCAAATTCTTAAACGCTTAGAAAATGCTTTAATTGATACAAACGAGTTGTTAAGGGCTGGGGCTGTGACTCAGTGGTAGAGCGCTTGCCTAGCATGTAGGAGGCACTGGGTTCGATTCTTAGCACCGCATATAAAATAAATAAAGTCCATTGACAACTAAGAAAAAAATTTTTTTAAAAAGTTGTTAAAACAAAAGCCAGTTTTTTATTTTTTCTCAGAATGTTCCACTAGCAAGAAAAAAAATCTCAATTTTTCTCAATATAGTGTGAAAGACTGAAGGAATGAGTCCTTTAGTAAAACATATAATTGTAAATAAAGTATATATATTTTTAAAAGTCATGATAAATGTTTTAAGCTGTGTTAACTCCCCCAGGATTTTCCACTTGGTAGCTGATACTAAAATCCAGAAACACAACATATTATGAACATGACCAAATTCTCCATGTACTTGAAACTTCTGAAAGTTGAGATAGTCTTTTCATATTATCACATAAAAATTTAAGTTTTCCAATATCTTTCTGTTGTCTTTACTTTTCCAGAAAGCTATTTTTTCTCTTTGTAAGCATGAATATTATATTCAAATCTCTGTATGCCACAATTTATAAAGATAAATATTTATAGTAAATGTTTTAATAACAGATTTCTTCACGTTCTTTTATTTTTTCAAATTTATTAGAAGAGCACACTAATAAAATATCCAAATGTTTATTTTAAATCCTAAATAATTCTAATTGAAAAGAATACTAAATCCCCAAATTATGAACTTTTACTATTGGTAAAATTCATAATTTAGGGCATAAATATAATATTATACATGGGGAGGGGAATTAAATGCTTAAAATGTAACTATTATTCTTAATTTATCTTAATCAAACTCCGAAATCAGTTCCAAATTCAAGAGAATATTCATTCAGTTAATACTAAAAAAGTCAGTGGTGATTTGATTTAGCAAATCTTATCCTTCTGAAACGTAAATTTTCAAACAATGTTACATATAAATATATATGTGCTTGAATATGTCATATATTTTATATGTGAAACATAAATGTGGCAAAGTATATGTACATTTTTGGAAATTTTTGAATTCATATAAAATATTAGCAATCTCATTATTATATATATAATATAAATGACATGATTAATTCTAATTTTATGTATATTTAGCTTACATATAAGTATACTTTGTTGCATGAATATTAAATATAATTGAAATTGGAATATTATATTTAATTGAAATTAAATATATATCACTGAATATTAGTCTTCTTTAGCTATTTAAGTCCTTAAAGAGAGAATGGAAAGTCTTAAGTACTATAGGAACATTAATAGACTTCTAGGCTAATTTGGTTTTATACTATCAAGGCTTGTGTTCAACCAAATCCTCCATCGAATTGTTACTATATGCATTTACAAATGGTAATAATTGAGCTATTGTTTATTATCCAATAGAATATAAAAATCCAAAATCTGTCAGACCAGCCTTGCTGTCTAGTTTGCTATGCTTGGATCGATTTAAAGTATTATGTTTGTACTGCTGAGACAGAAGAAAAATTCAGCGTATAAGGGGGAAAACAAGAGAGAAAGAAAACACATCATTTACTTTTAAAAAGATGAACAAGGCTTCATTGTTATGAATCCCCATTTATTTTTCCTGGTCAAGCACTGGAAGTTTTATTTATGCTTAATAGACTGCATTTGGCATGTCTAAAAATGACAAAAGTGTGAATTATGAATGACCTTCAACCTATTCAGGAAGTTGTAATAATTGAAATAATAGAGAAATGAACTCCCTGCAAAATCTGTACTGAGAGACAACTTTTTCAGACTATTGCTGTCTTTTCACTTTGAAGTTGACAGTTGATTTCTTCCTCCTCCAGCTCCCAACATTTGGTCTGAATGCTTTATTTTCTATAGCTTCATTTGGTGTACCACTCACAAGACTAGGAAAAGATGACTAGAACTTTCCAATTTGGAAGATGGATAGGAGGGGAAGCAGGTGACAGTTTACATGTTCATTGATATGAACATGTCTGTCTTGGTGCTACAGAGAAGTTGCATCAGTCCATAGATTCAATGCATGCATATATGATGGCCTCAGGAAACATGGTCTGGACCCCTGATTTATCCCTAGCAATGTGGGAAAACCCAATTCTGTAGTGCAAAAGTGATATCAAGTTTAGGGTCTCTGGAGAAAGCAACCTATTCTTATTATATGTTCTGAGCTTAATTTTAATAATAAGTGAAGAGTTTTCAACAGATAGAAATTGATGACAGAACATAAATTTGTCCAATAAAATGTTAGTTTTATCATGACCAAGTTTTGCCAAAGCAAACCACCCTAAATTCTCCAAAGAGAAGGTACCCTGTATTTGCCTATAGGGTTACAATCTAAAATACAGTTAAGGATTAATTGAGTAAATCAGGTACTTTCTTGTTATATCTGTTTTCAAAATGAAAAACAAATGTATATACTGGACCAAGGTATTTTTGGAGAAGCTTTTTTCTTCTCTACATCTTTAACTCTTTGGTAATACTATAAATAGAAAGTCAAGCATAATTTACTGAATGAAACAGAGCAGTGAATTAACTGCTGCTTTTAGTTCATATAAAAAGAGCAAGTGATAAAGATCCATTTATTATTACTATACCCAGAGCCTACCATGTACTCAGCCTGGAAGCCTTGCAATTTGTCTCATAAGTAACTTCTAAGGATCACTCTCTACAGAGTCCATGAGAAATATCCTTCAGCCACCTGTCTTTAAAGTGGCCATCTTGTCTGATTCTACAAAGACTCTCTGTTTATCAATCTGAATGATTTCTCCACATCTGGTAAAAGTTCCATATTACATTATAAGGAAGATAAAGATCATCTGGTTTTTTTACTATAAAATTGAGGTTTTCTGTGTTCTTAACCATCATGTTCCCCCTCTCGATGGCTTGTGAATCATTCTGATGGCTACTTTTTGGGCATCATTCCAGACATACTTGGAGTCTACTATGTGTATGATGTTTTGAGATCTTCCTGAATGAAAGGTGATATATACATGCAAACACTAATGACTGAAAACATGCCATGGTCCTTCACATCACCTTCTTTTTCAACTTATGTGTTCTGTGAATCTTAATATAAAATCCTAGTATGAACTATATTAGTGTTGTATCCTGGGCATTTTTACATGAAGGAGGGAGGTGGTGCTGTTTGCTTTATCACGTAAATATCAAATAGCAAACTATGTCTGAGACAGTTTCATCTTCGGGTGAGGGAAGTCACTTATCAGCCATATGACATCCCCCAAAGTCAGCTTAGGCACTCTGTTCACAAAGCCTGTCTCTGGGTATTGCCAGCTGGCATTCATCTTAAAACAGCAGAACATAACTTTGGTATAAAAGTGGAACTTGACTTAAAATCAAAGAAAATGCCCAAAGCCAATAATAATTTTAAGATCAAAAGGAGTCATGCAGAATGCGGCCAGAAATCCTTGTAAAGGAAGAGCAAATTAACAAATTACCTGACAGTAGAGGCAAATGTTTTTAAAAAGTGGGAAGAGTCTAACAAATCACATTCTTGCTTTACACATAGCTGATTTACCTTGCTTGTTTGCACAAACTGCATTAATTGAATGATGCAGGAAAGTGGATTTTTTTCCCTTCAGTAACAAGCCAAAGAAAATAACTTTATAATTGAGCCCGTAATAAGCTTGCAATAATAATACTGTTCTAGTGTCACACAGTCTGATAGAATCACTCACATGGACCTAAGTAGAGTGAAAGCGGGTGTGCCAAATCAGCCATGATTGTCCTGGAAGCAGTTAAAACTTTATAAGGTAAAGCACAAATGAGAACAATGCCTGTTCCAACTGAAAACACTGTAGAGTCTTGCTGCCGTTCATTAACCACAAGGGAGCTGGTAGGATCCCTGAAGTGAATTCTGACTTTGTATTCTCTAAGGGGCACTCATTCTTCTAGATCTCGTTTCTTCAAAATATACATCAGGCATTGGATAATCTTATCGACACATTTCTTTTTATTCAGAGCGAACAGCCAACATCTCTCATTCTACCTACTAAATACCAGCTGTCAAGGGCCTGTTTAAAAATAAAAGGACTTATCACCTTGTGTAAATGACAAGATTAATAATGTCTTGAGTTTCTGAGAACTTTATTCTACTTGAAGACCATGTTAGGGCAGGCCAGGAGTTTGAATGAAATTGTGTTCCCTACAACGATGCAGAATACTTATCTCTATAGAAAATATGACCCCAAAGCACACACCCAGATCATTCTGATTATCTCGAAAGGAAAGACAGGCCTGGTTTAAGTCTCAAAAGTCAACTTACATGAATTGTACCATAATGACCTCCCTGATTATAACCAACATGGTTTCACCATAAGGAAGTATTAGAGTAAAGCTGCTATGTCCAGAGAACTCTTCCATCAGTACACGAAAGTTGTGAACATATTCAAGGATGAGAACCAACTTTATTAGAGGTGGATAGGAGGTCTCTGAGCAGCCTTGCCTTTGATGTAGGTGAAGGATACAGAAATGGGGGCTTAGTTTATCAAAGAACTGAAGCAGAGGCAAGAGGAGGACGAGGCCAAATCTGAGGCAACATGCTACATCTACCAATCCAAATCATCTGTCAAAGTAAGATAGCCCCAAGACTTCAAAGAAAAGGATACAAAATATCCTGATTTAAACAACAACAACAAAAAAAAAACACAGCAAATCATTCAGATGTTTGCCGTACATAAAATACATGAGTGTTTCTGGATATAAATGAAACCTCTGAATCACTGATGAACTTTTTTTATGCTTCATCTCTATATTGGGTCCCCTTGAGGGGACAGTCTGGAAGAACTTTCCTCATCCAACTTTCTGCTTTTGCTCCTGCCCTGCTCTACCTCTCTCCCAGTGCCAGTTCTTGCTCCTGAAAGCAACCAAGAACAATTTCAGATTGGTTAAATGTAAAAGTATTTAAGCATTGTCTGTGCCCCAAAATATTCCCAGCTAAACACTGTGCCACAAAAGCACAGCTATGTAGCATTGTGAAGATACTTTAAGGTATCAGGGGGAAATACTTGGGACATCAAGGGTCAAGAGCCTTGAGTGTTTTTAATGATTCTACTATTTTATGACTTGACTAAGACTGAGGTCTCAACTTACTATTGTCTTTGGTATAACCTTCTTTTATAAAGATAAATTACTGTAGTTAATACAACACTTTTGGGGGGAATACAGACATCAGTCAGAAGTTTCAGCTACTTAGAAATTATGGTTTAGCAGTGATGCCAGTGCTTCCAGAATTTCTATCTCCAAAAACACCACCACAATAACTTTGAAAACATGAAATGAGAGATGTCTAAAATCACAAAACTCGAGTCTCTCTAGGCAGCACTGTTGAGAAAGAAAACTGCCACAAAGCTCATTCTGGGTTGAAAAAAAAATCTGAAATAAAATAACTCACAGAAATCTATTGGAAAATTTAAACCAAGGAAAATCACCTCAAATGAAATGGTTGTAGAATGGTATTGGAGAAATGCTTTTATGTTTATTATATAAAACAGATTATGTCCTTCATCAATTTGTCTTAAAAACCAAGATCTATACTGTTTCTAAGAACTTCTTCACTCCTAATAAATCAAATATGGGTTTTATCTAGAATATAATTTTGACATTCCATTACTATCCATTTTATTAGCTAAGCAAGCATATTTATTTTCTTTTTTAAGGTTCCTCCACACCCTCCTCATCATTATAAAACTTATTCAAATTGATTAAAAGATCCTCAACATTAAAAATTTTAAAGTAAACATTACACCTTCTTGTTTTGTTCTAGGTAACTTTTTTCTTTCTTTGTTAGGTGATCTCATCATAACCATGACTGAAATTCTTCCTTTTTAGAGTCTAGGACTTATACCTGTCATGTTATTAAAATTCATTTAATAAACTTGAGCTCCTTCTAAGAATCAGAAGAAAGGGAAACATTTTTTTTCACGATTTCTTGTAGAATGTTATATTTGTTTTTGTGTTGTACAGGTGAGTTGACATTGTTAAGGTTTAATAATTGCTTCTGATCCAGGGTCTCTCTGTCTGCATATTAAATAATATCTCCATGATGGGATTGTTCTTTACGTGATGAGCTGTGCTTATTCACTCTTTGGCAGCTCCCATTCCTCATGGAAAAGAGAGTGAGAAAACAGACCTAGAGAATATCTTTAGTCAGCTCTTTTATCATTGTACTTGGTCCAACATGCACATTTCAAAGCTGTCTAGAATTGCTCATCTTAACTGGCTTTTAGAAAATGCGTATGAGTCTATAAATGAATACATGCATATACTACTGTTTACATGCACATGCTACTTAGGTGCCTGTTCTCCTTTGTCTTGTCATCTGAGCTAAGTTGGATTGTATACATACCTACCTACCACACAAATCTGACTTTTCCCTCTGAATTTCCTCTCTTGTTGTTTATGGGTGAACTTACTTGACCATGTAGTATCAATTTTACAATTATGTTATTCGATATGCACTCTGTAACCAGATTAGATTTCTGCCAGCATAATACAAAAGTTTGGAATAAGTGCTTAAAGAAATAATAGGTACAGTCTAATATTGGCCTTCTATGGTTTTCCTGATTAACTGTTTCCCCTGGTTCTTCAGTTCAAATAAGTAAACATGCTATTCATTAAAGTATATATCCCTTGGAAAACAGTGTCATTTAAAATGTGTACTGTAAAAGTAACTATGGTAAAATTATAAATGCCTATTCTAATGAGTAACCTAATACGTAGTTAGGAATAGCAAAACAGTTTTCCTTTTTAATGCAGTCGAGATTCCCAATGATAAGAGTATATTTATTATAGAAAATTAGATAAATAAGTATTAAATGAAAAAATGGCTACATGCGGGCTTGCATTGGCTATAAGTCCCCATTCTTAAATCATCTTTTCACTAATTCTATAAGTTTTATTTGTCTACAGAAACAGCTCCCACTGGCACTAAATGCAAATAAGAAATAATTATTATGATATAATAAGGTATCTTTTGAGGTCCTCCAGTTCCTTTCTGTTGCTGGTGGTGACAGTAACTCATATGACAGACTTGGGATATATTTTGCCCACAATCAATAGCTAATTTAATAATGTTTTCCTTTGTCAATAATGCTTCTTGTTTTCTTATGGCACAGGGAAAAAAAACAATCAATTGGTTTATTATCTTTGATATATGTTGAGGATTTTAAAATGATTCCTATTTAAATCTAATTTTACAATTTACTACCTCTTATAGAGTTTAGCCAGTAAAAATTATCTGGTAGCTGGTAAAATGCCAAAGAATAATCTCATAACGATGATTGAAAGAGAGTTTTAGACCATATGACGCTAGCTTTATTTAACAGCTTTCAATTGGAAACATCTAATTTAAACTTTTTCTTTTTCTTCGTGGTGATTTCATAGTAGATTTTCCAGGTGACCATTTCAATATGAACTTGGAAACATATTTGATTTAGGTAACCATTGGGTTAAAAGAAATAAATGGTTATAACATAATTAAATCTACCCTATGGTGTTTATAAAACAAAAATTAAGAGGCTGAACTTCTTGTAATTTTAGATATTGTCATACTAAGTTATGAGATTTATCATCTAATTTTATTAAGTGCAAAATATGTTTCATGATATTGTCATGATCTTTATTCCATAGTTAACAGTTATTGAAGTCAATCTCACTGCATGGTCCTCTATAATATCACAAAGCAAATTTCCAGCAGTGATATTTTAAAACTTTTTCACATATACAAAGAAAAGAGAATTTTGATTATTGTAAAAGTTCTCACTTATAACTAGGCAAACCAATATAAAATGCATAACCAGATAAGTCTGCACCAATATCATATATATATGTGTATACATATATATATCTACCTAGTATTTCAAATAAAACTACATAACATTTCAAATATATCCCTTCCAATTTCTGCATAAATTCACAAAGTAGTTTGATTAGCTCAGTATTTTCTATGAATGTACCTACCATGATAGTAAAGAGAAAATGTGAAGAACACTAAGAAATAAATAAGTACTTGGTTTTTAAATCTTTCGGCCACACTTAAAAAAAAAAACTGGAGCATTTATGAAGGGACTAGGACAAAGTGAATAAACTGCTCAAAGAAAGTCATACTGAAAGAAAGTCGTACTGAAAATGACTTTGTTCTGCATTTTACTTGTATCTCTGCATTACCTTTCACCATATCAACAAACAGGCCACAAGGGTCTACTGCAGCTCACTGTTATTTTTATTCTTCAGGCTTCACTGATACTTTAGTGTTCTCAAAGAAAGACAAGAAAATCTTTACAACATACCTGATCATTTATCTGGCATGCAACGAGGTTGTGCTGATCATAACAGCCAGCGAACCTGATGTACTTGAGCCAGCTTCCTACATCTGGTTGACTGGCATCTATGCAGAACTTCACATTGCAAAACTCATCTAAGATCTGGAAGGAGGAAGATGAGAACAATCAATTGCCATATTGATCCATTCATGAAAGTGATTAGTTGCTTAAAATATATCATGGAAATGTATATTCCTCCTTTGAATCCTTAAAACAAAACAAAAAAGCCAGACAGCATGCATATGAAAAAAAGAAGAGTAATAAGAAGTTATCTGGGAAATGACAGCATGCTGCTTTTTAAAAAGGAATCAAGCAATTGCAACTCATTACAAAAAACGGATTAATTGGTTTCAAAACATTGCTTGTTTCTTTTATTGTGCATGAATGACCACTATTTACTTAATTTTATCCAATAAATTTTGATGAAAAAATACTGAACAGCATATATTAACATTCCTAAACTAAACAGTCAACATTTAGGTTTGAATAATCAAAGTCAATATTTTATGTTTGGATAGTCATGTCATGTAAGTGTGTAATTAATTTAAATTAATTCAGTTTAAAACTTTAAATATTTAAATTATTAAATTCCTCTTCCTACTTCTTAATTTATCACCACAAAACAATTAAATCATGCTCTTAATTGAAGGAGAAAAGATTTGTCTCACAAGTGCATCTGACCAGACTAAAGAAAAACAAATGAAAACAATCAATAGGTAAGCAGTCATGCAAAGTATGGCAAGCGAAGGTTTTAGCTAACACATGCCAGTTTGTGTTTTAATATTATGTCCAGTAAGCAAAATAACAAAACTGGATGTGAGTAAGTAAAAAAATACATTCAAGAATACTGTAAAAATTGCCATCATCATGTGAGGTTGTGTATTGTTGTTTTCCTGAGACTTACATTTGGCCTATAGGAAAGATTAATATTACTTAGGGCATTTATGAAACAAAAAATCGAAATGGGAAACTTCCATTTTTAAGGTTTTGCATCTTAAACCAAACTATTCTGGTTCCCTAACAATTATGTCTTAAACATTAATATTGAAAGTTGCAGAGTTGTCGATCTCAGAGTGAATAGCTACAAAGGCTCCTAATGTCAACCAGTTAAAGCAAACTTGAGGACATTTTCTATCAAGGACTAAACACAGTCTAAAACGAAAATCAATGAATTAAATAAGCCCTTACAGAACTCTGCTGTATCTATGCCTACAGAAAAGTTAAAACTAAACTTTAGGGTATTTAGACCAAAAGCAATTTTGCATGGAAGTCAAGTAATCATCCAATCGCAGATTCAAGTCATTAACTCACCATAAACTTCAAGAAGAAGCCAGTGCTCTAAGGGCTGTAGTCAAGGGGCACTATGAATAAGCCCTTGGCCATGGGGCAATTGAAGGGCAATAGGTAGTTCCACAATTTTAAAAAGAAAAATAGAGCCAGGAGATAAAGGCAGTAATTACTAAATACACACACACATACACACACATAAAATTTTCAAGGACACCTCTTTACACTAACAACAACAACAAAAGTGTGCACTTAAATCCCCTCTCTAGTGAGAAGGAAAATTTTATACAATTTGGCATTTATAAAATTACAAACTTTAAGATGTTTCTTCAGCTCTCAAGGCTGCATAACTCAAATGGCAACTTGAGATTTCTCCCCTTCCCAGATGTTAGGAAGGCACATAAATAACAATACAATGTACATTGTAAAATAGTAAAAAGTTGGAGTTTTTGTTTTGTTTGTTAGATTGTTTGTTTGGTTTGGTTTCTGATTGGTCTTTTGTTGTTTGTTTGTTTTCTTGACTAGTTAAAAAAAAGGCAGGTCTACTGACACACCAGAGAAATATTTAATAAAGGAAATAGGGTGAAGCCAGTGAAATGCAACACCAGTTCCATTTCATATTTGCAGAAAGACGTGGAAAACTTGTTAATTTCAAAGTCAAGAAGCATCTATCCCCTTAGTTCTCAAGCATTCCCTTTTGCCCGGGCAAGGGAGTTAAGTATTGCATATACTGAACATAAAAATTCTAGGTGTAATTTTATTCCGTGTTAACATTATTGCCATTGCGACTGTCAACAGCAAAGTTAATTTTTAAAAAGATTCATTTCCAAAGAATGTCTTTTTACATGATCTGTTACATGATTATTCAAAGATTTCACCAACATATTAACTTTCTTAATCTCAATATTCTTGCCCCAAGACAAAAGCTTAACTTTCTTCAGAAACGTCCCCCCCCAGGGGGGGGCTGAATTATTCACTTTTGATTTGCTAGCAGAACTGCATTTGTCTCCCAAATGGCTTAATCGTCTCAGAAATCTCGAATAAAAAAAGTAACAACACATCTTCCGTCATTTTATCTAATACACTCCTGTGTTTTTATAAAAACTGTCAAGCCCCAAAGATAGCTTTAAAATACCAATTTATATACATATATATCCCACAGGTGGACCTTACAGAAAGGCCCTTTCAAAAAACCCAACTGCGAAAGGAAAAAAAAAAAAAAAAATCCCCACAATCTAGCCAAAGGGTCCGAATGTGACTTTCTCGCAAAGCAGCACACGATGTTGGACAGCAAAGCTATTACTTGGCAAGGTGGAACTCGGCCGAAACCGGCTCCAAAGTCGCGTGGCCGGTGCCAGGAATTCAGATTTTGGCAACCCCACCTTCAGCGTCCCCGATACCGACCGACAGACCCGCGGAGGGAGGGAACGAGGAGAAGTGCGCGAGGAAAAGAGGCTGGCAGCCGGCAGAGACCCACCGAAGGCCGGACGACCCACCCCGAGACGCGTCCAGACCGCACGGTTCCGCAGGAGGAACAAGGAAATCGCCAGGCTTAGCAACGTAGATAAGCAGAGGGCTCCGCGAGACTGAGGGCGAGGAGGAAAAGAGGGCTGGGGCGGGGGGCGCCCGGGGAAGGGGTGCCCGGCAGGAAACTGTCCCAAGTGACAAACTATGCACATCGCCAAGACTTTTTTTTTTTTTAAGTGAGTTCGCTTACCTTAAGATTTCTATGGCCTCAACTCAGCAATAAAAGGCAATCACAGAAGAATTAAAATAAACAAAATAAAATAATCAGCAGCCCCCAACGCTCCTGTACGAAAATCCTTTCAAACGATTCCCAGCAACATTTCGAGATGTTTGGGGAGGAAAAAAAAAAGCCTCGCGCGTCTCGATTTCCAAATGGGTCTCTGATAACTTTGTGCGTCCCTAGGATCTGCTCGCCGGGACCATGCGTTTCAGATTTATTGTCCGCCAAAAAGTGTGTTTTAAGACCAGAAATGAAAATGAAGTCTTCTCTCGTCTGAGTGACCCGGGTTTGGTGTGTTTTGGCTTTTTTTTTTTTTTTTTTTTCCGCCTTCCTAAATGAGCTTGGAGTTACTCCTTCTGGTTCACATCACCTCCCTCTTTTCTCACTTTCTCTTGCTCTTATCAGCCCGATGTGTAAAGAAAGTTATCTGAAACCCACTAAAACTTCTTCCACTTCTCCTTCCCAGTTCCAAGGGGGGAAACAGGCAGGAGGAGGAGAGTTTGCGAAGGTGGGGGGCCTGGGGAGGCGAGGGAACTCTAGCCCCCTTTCAGATCCTCCGCAGCGCCTTCCCGGGTCCTAGACCCTCACGGGATCGTCCCTTTCGCAACTCCGAGCTCAGCCGCCGGGTTTCTATTTCATGAACTGTCTCTTTAAAGAGGATCTGCTTGGCCATCCAGAAAGAACCCGGGGCGAGGGAGAAAGGGAGCTATCGGAAGCCAGACGGGCTCCTCTTTCAGTAATTTTTAAAGTGACAGCAGCCTCCTCTGGCGGGAGAGGTCACAAAAAGGTCGCCAAGACCCAAGTCCTATAGGGACAGACTGATTATGGATGCACCATCCCCCTTAAACATGTAGATTTCTCCGAGTAAACAACCAATGGGGAGATCTCGCCAGGCAGGATTTCTTTCCCCAGGGAAATATCCTCCCTTTCGGTGTCCTGAAAGCACAAGTGTAAGAGTGTGTGTGTGTGTGTGTGTGTGTGTGTGTGTGTGTGTGTGAGAGAGAGAGAGAGAGAGAGAGAGAGAGAGAGAGAGAGAGCGGGATGGGGGAATGGGGGATGGGGAGGAACAGGGTAGACTGGAGAAGTGATTATTTCAGGGGTGTGAGGGTGTGCGCACCAAGGTGGGCTTGCGGGGTGGGGGGCGCTGGAGAGGGTGAGAATAAGGCTTGGGGTAAGGGGACCCTGGTTGGTGCTGAACATAATTAGTTCAGAATTTCTCGGAAAAACAGGAGCCTCAAGAGTGAAAAGCTGATATACATTTCCAGTTTTTTGCTAAGCATCTTTTAAGATAAATTTTAATTGAAATTTACCTTCAAATGTATTCCCTCCATTCTTATAATTAGGTCAACAGAAAGGTGTCCTAAATTTTCAATTCATGCTTTCTCTTAGAAGAAGAAATTTTAAAATCTAAAACATTTGCATATAACCCGCCCACATAGGGTATTATGGGCTTAAGAAGATTGACCACTGTCTGGTGAGTTTTGCCATTTTCTTTGATACAGTAATTAAAACACCATGAACGCCCCTAAGTAGAATTACGCGATTTGACAACCCAGATTATTTTTAAAACTTTTAACATCATAAATGCTGCTTTCAGTGATCGGTATTATACTATGTTTAATAACTTTATAATGTATATTTGGTTAACTTACATCAACAATGCAGAAACGACACTGGAAGAAAGAATATGAGGAATTAATAACAAAATAAAAGGGTCTATATATTTGCTTGTAGCCAACCTTGAAAGAATTTAGTTAAATCGGCCAGTTAAATGGAAATAAATGCTTTTTATCAGAAAACTCCATTCATAAAAGCAAATGGACAAAATCCAACTTCTTTCCAGCTCAACAATGGAAAGTTAAGCAAAGTAAGCGAGTCTAGGGGCACTTGCGGAGGGAGAGGTGGAGCGAGAGAGGAGGGCTGAAGAATGCACTGACTTTCAACTTTATCTGCAAAGAGGGACAAGTGCCACCCACTTTTTATTTTCTCCAAGTGCAAGTAAACGTGAAAATCTCTATCCCCCCCCCTGCAAATGCTGATTTAAAAATAAGAATAGTAACAAAAGAGAGGGATGTGGAGAAGAGAAAATGACAAGAGGTGGTGACTAATTCGTTTCGGTGGCCTGTTATCTGTGACATTGAACTGTTATTTCAGATAATGGCCATTGTTTGAGGGAAAATCGCAGAGCAGTGTTAGGTAGAACAGGAAAAATTCTTTGTAAATAACCTAAAACCTGGTCAGATATTCCCATAGAGTTTGGCGCTTGAGAACCTTTAAGAGCCCTGGCTTTGCTGCATTGATTTCCTGCCCTTCCTCAACTTGCCCATTGTCGAAGCTTTTTTTTTTTTTTTTTAATTTAGCCATAAATTGGACCGGCTCGAGCTATGAGCTGTTCTATTTTCTTCCTGTCAGGATGAGGGATTTGTTTTATGATGCATTGTGTATTAAATACAAGTAATCTGGGGAACCGATTGCTTCAGACAGTGCGGCCTGATCAGGGGGTCTGAGAGCTCAGCGCCCGGAACCCTCCCGGCGCCCCCTCCCCGCCCCAGCCCTGCAGCCACCACCTCCTTGCCCTTTACACAGTCGCTTTGAAAAGGAGGGAACGTCGGCGGAGAGCCAAGGGTCGTGTGGAATCAGTGGCAGGTCGTGGCTAAATTAGGATTTCGTGGAAAGGGCCTCCGAGTTTTTCCCTTATATTGGGTTGGAGTGGGGGAGGCGGGGCGACTTGCAAGGTCTGGTTACTTGCAGGTACCTCAGGAGGCCGGTAGATGGCGTTGTGTCCCGAAATAAAGAGCGGAGCTTGCTGCTCCCAGCCCTCCAGGTGAAGCAGCCGCCGCCCGCCCGGCTCCGGCAAAGGGTTTCGTCCTCCACCACGTCGGTCTCCAGAGCCTCACCACCCGACGCCCGCAAGCTGCAGCCCGGGCCCGCAGACGCCAGCCTTTGCTAAAGCTATTTCCACATACGGAATTCTTTTCTCGAAATCCAGCCA
Source organism: Xerus rutilus (assembly GCA_028644305.1). NCBI lineage: Eukaryota > Metazoa > Chordata > Mammalia > Rodentia > Sciuridae > Xerus > Xerus rutilus. The sequence goes on from CM053409.1 coordinate 33,930,170, forward strand.
AAGCGTCAACACTTCTTCTCTGAGACATTCCAAGATTAATCTAGAGTTGGAGGATTCTTTTCATTATCATTATTTTATTGATGTCATAATTGTCGTCATCATGTCTTGTTCACTGATTAAATTGTGATAGAGACTAAAGGTAATCATCATAAAGATGTGGGCAAAAGAGGTGTTAACACTAAATCTCTATCCTACTCCCATTCTCCTTTGGGTATATAAAAATAATTTCATGTAAATGCAGATTCACCCTCCTTTTCCTTGACATAACTTGAAGTTTTGGGTTCTGAAATCTCACAGTTAGCTAGACAGGCTTTGCTGTTGTTGTTTAGGAAAGGAGTCCCCTTGCTTTTAAATAACCCTTTAGAAGACCTGACCCACCTTCCCGCATCAGAATTGAAACAGAGGAGACAAAGGTAGAGGACAAAGATTTTGCAGAGAGGCTAACTTTTCTCCCCTTAGCTTGCTTTCCATCAGGAAGTTTCTAAAACAATAAATAAATACAAGGAGCCAAATACCACTACCAATTCCCTTTATTCCTTGGGATTTCTGGTGAAATCTGTTTACAGTAGTTCCCAGTTACAAATTAATCTGCACAAGCCACTGTCTGCTTGGCAGTAATCAGTAACATGCGTGTTCTGCAGGGTTGAGCACTGCCCTTGAAATGGGCTATTAAAAATAATGGTTTTACTATAATCTCAAACCAGCTTTAATTTGCAAACATGTATCAGGACAGATGATCTAAATATTAAGAGGATGGTATGAGAGAACAAACTATAATAAATGCATAGAGTTTGGGGGAAAAGAGAAAAGAGAGTGGTTCATCAGCAGTATTTCAAAGGAGAATCATATTTTTAAAACATTTTTCCAGAAATAATTAATAGCTTTTTTCTTCATTGCTCTGTTAATTGTTGTTTACCAGGAAAAAGGCATTGGAAAATATGAGGTTTGAGTGTGAGCTGACAGATTTTCTGGGAGTTGTAAAGATCCCCTTTTGGCTGATGGCAGGGCTGGGGTGGGAGAGGTTAATGTGTTTTCTTCCTGGTTTGAAAAGGGCATAAACCCTCCTCAGGCCCCTTCCTTCCTCCCCCAGCTGTGTGGATTGCAGAATCTTTAAAATGCCTAAAGATTTCCAATAAGGCCACTGGCTCTGCCTTCATTGTGTAACTGTTTATTTAAAATAAGTCAATATATTAGTTAAAGCAGTAAGAAGTTAGTGCTTCAGTATTCAAGTGATTCCCACAAGACTGTAAACTGATGCCTCTTTTAAGCCTTAAACTTCATGGTCGTCCCAGAAGTAAAAGTTCTGCTAATGGAGACCCTATGGGCATGGTACATTCCAGCACATCATTAAAGGAAAGAAAAGCAGTCCAGCCAAAGCCAGATGAAATGACTGCACTGTCCACTTTTAATAGGCTTCCTGTGGACAAACAGCACTGTAACACTCTGCAGAGGACAATATTTAAAAACAAGACAACTTGCTGGCAGTTTTCAATACCATAAAGTTAATAAAGTATGTTCCCATTCACCCTGACATTATGTTTTTAGTTTATAGAGGAAGGCACTTTATAACCTCAGCCTAAGTAGAGTTCCCTTAATTCTGCAGCCTTGGGTTTCTTGAGGTGGCTAAATGTACAATGAACTCCAAGCCTGACGTTTTTGTTATAACACTGTTCTCTGTCACTTTTCAAGAACATACAAGTGCAATTTTACATTTCTCAAGTGTAGTTTCATTCATAGACATCCTGTTAAATCCCGTTTCATACAGTTCATGTCAAGAAGCATGAAATAATCTGAGAAATTGACATTTGGCTGAACAATAACTGCTTGCTAATTAAATTAGCTTCTTGTATAGATATTGATGTGTGTTTAAAAAGAAAATCAATGCTTCCTTTTCCATGTCAGAATAGAATTTTGTAAAACCTTACCTACCCTAACTGAGACAAAGATGAGAAAAAATGTTAAGTATGTCTTTAGGACTCAAGACACTGTTCACTGATTCATATGTAACTATTTCTCCCAATTTGTCTTCCCTCCTACTCCACCAAATTCTCTTACCACCTGCAGCTCTTCTTCTAAATCTTTTTACTTAATAGAGCTGCCTTATGATGAAACAACAGTTAGAAAGAGAAGTTAGACGGTATCATAGGTAAAATTTGGTTTAACTTTAATTATTTATATTTCTTAATCAGGGAAGTATCTCAGAAGCTTGGCTCCTTAAACTTGAAGATGAATTCTGTGATGCTGGGGAGGCAGGCCCACCAAAACTCTCCAGCACAATATGAGTTTATAAACAAAAATCTCTGGGCGTCTATAGCCCCAGCACACATCATCACTGCACTGGAAAGAGATGTCTGGTCACTCTCTTGATGAACCCTGTCTTTCTTCCTCCACTTACCTTTTTTTAAGGAGGGGTGGCGCTGTTAAAAAAGAGGAAATTAAAGGTAAAAAAAATGTAAATAAAAAATTTCCCTTGGTCTGGAAATGGGCCCGACTGAAAGCATGTTAATCTCCACCTCAGTAATTTGGTTCTCCAGGAGAAGACAGAAGCCCTGCTGCTGTGCCCTGCACTTCATAAATCACATCTTTATGTGGACAAGGTCAGGGCACCTAACAGCTCAGACATGGGCCTTTGCAGTGGCTGGAGGATTCAGGCATGTTTGCTCTCCCGCTCGGCTCTCTGAGGAGTAGTCCAGCACGCTTCTAATTACTTTTGATTATTTTCATTTGCTGGGGTCAGTCTGGCTTGCCAGGACTGCTGGAGGGTTGATTTCCTACAAATCTTGATGTCTTTGTAGGACAGCACTGTGTGCATTCAGAATTAGCACCCTGTTATTGTCCCTTCAGAGTGGGATCCCTCACAGTAGACATGGTGACATGTTTCCCCAGTGAAACATTACCTACTTCCCTTCATATTAATTAACCATACAAGCATAATCATCTATCTGATCTTTTTTAAAAAATGCAGAAGAATTGAACAGTTGAGTTTTTATAGTATATTTGACCAGAATGAAAGCAAAATTTTTTTTGTTCGATTTTTAAATATATTTAGCAATGACTAGCAGCTCTTTGGGAACTAAGATGAAATACTTTGCTGAACCAACAGCTCAAGTGAATAAATTATTATACTCAAAGATTTATTTCATAAACTCCAGCTAAGACTGCCATATTTAAAATATTTTTTGTTGGGTTATTTTGATGTATTTCAGTCCTAAGCTATTACGCTGAGTGCTTAAAGCACAACAACAAAAAATTTATACCAAGTTTAAATGAATACATTGTGATAGAGTAAACACTTTAATAAAACATAGTAAGATTTGGATAGAGAAAACAAGACAAAGTACCATTATTTTTCTTTTCCTTGGCCCTCAAAGTAAAGGTGTTTAATGCTCTGATGTTTATGCATTGAAAGATATGTTCAAGAAAAAATGATGAGCAAATAAATATTCATGAAAACTGAAAAATGTTTGCAAAGAAAAACACCTCAATCTCATTGTTTAGACAAAAGACATTTTTATATCACTGAGGACATTTTGCTGTTATGTCTTTACTTTATAGACAATAACTAGAATTACAATTATCATTAGTCTCAAAAGCCAAATCTTTCATTCTTCCTACCTTTACATCAGAACTAAGGCAGTAAGTGTTTTTGGAATTAACTCCAACTCTGTAAGGATTTGATTTTTTAAGTTATTTTAATTCATTCAATCTTTCAGGACAGTAAGCAGTAACTCCAGGGTCAGCTGCTTCCCCAGGGCTTTAGAAGCACCATTTAAGAGTGCATTTAGGCTCCTAATGTTGTGAGAAGAGTGAGTGTAAAGGCCTGCTCCTCCTCCTGTCTCCACTCCTAGCTGGGTACCTTTGGATAAGTCAATTAACCTTTGAGTAGGCTTCCTTGAAAGTTTCATAATATCAGCATAATGTGAGTGTTGGGAAAATAAATTGGGTAACGTGAGTTTGAACTGCTCTGAGTTCATGGGAACAGGTCAAAATACTGTAAGTTTCATAGTATTTGTGTTTGTGTAAGGGGTTAGAGTAAACTTACATACATGCACAAAGAGGAAGAGAGTCTGCCTATACTTCAGGGAATGGCAAAGTATAAGTATTTTTCTGTCTTCTTTCTTCCATTCCAGTGTCAGTTGCCCTAGTCTTTACCCTGACCTTGGAAGAGAAGAATTTTAAGAAAAATGTTTTTTTTCTCTCAAGCTGTGCTACCCCGGAAGATGTCTGTCTGTCTGGTTTGCAGCTGGGCTTGTTCTGTCCCACCCATTGTGCTCTCTGCCAATCAGCACCAGGGTATGTTGTGAGGCAGAGGTAGAATGCCATAGAGATCCCAGAGCCCTAAATATTAAGGTAGAAGGCCACACACACACACACACACACACATATGCATATACATATATTTTAGGTCAACATTTGTTACCAAGGTCAAAAAATTCATCCTTTACAATGTCCTCCGGTAGACTTCAAGTGCCAAGAGAGCAGGAACTAGGTTTATCTTCTCTGACCCAGTTGCCCAGAGTATGCCATAATGCCTGTCATAAATTAATACTTGATACACATTTGTCAGGAAAAAAAAAAGCATCAGGGCTTCCTTGGTTTTCATTTTCATTTCTTCAAATGCCAGACTTGGATGTCTGGTACCTCTAGTCTGAATGACTGCAATGGTCTGCTAACAGGTCTTCAAACCACCATCACCCTCCCACCAGTTTATACTCCACACTGTTAATCTTCCTAACCATCAGCTGCTACTCACTACCCTGCTCAAGATTTGACAATAGGCTGGAATTGCCTAATCATTTAGTGTAAATTCATTCCATTTTTTGAGAACGAAATGAAGCAATTATGTAAATAACTTAGACTCATGCATGAAACCTGGCATGTGGTCAATAGAAAATAGCTATTATTATTGATACTACTAATATAATTACAATTGTTAACATTGGTGCTGTTCAGTCTGTAATTCGTTTTGCCTTGCTTATCTCAGATAAACTCTCTATCCTCCAAAGCCACCTTTTCTTTGTGCCCACAGATTCTTACTACCCAGGTTTGGTCTTTTCCTCCTTGACTTCAAATCATCTGTGCTTCTGTATTTTAGGTGTATCTGTAGTGGTCTTGTCCTCCTTCAGAGGCACTGTAAGATTCTTAAGGTTGGAATTCTAGTTTTATTCCCACCAATATCTTCAGTAGCATCTTTTTATAAACTAAACTGCTTTGGAACTTCCTTGCAAGAGTCATTATGGCTAAATGTATGGGAAATTACTATCTTTAATATTCAATGAAAGTTGGCTACTTAACATTGCCCCCCTTTGGGAATTGACTGATGCATTGATAATTCTTTTTTAGAGATTTAGATATAGGACTTCCTTTCACTGCTACTTCTCTGGAGAAGTACTGTATTGACATACTGCCACCACCCCTAACCCCATATTCTGTTTCTGTACCAACTCTCTGCCCTTTAGGTAGGCTCACATGCTGGGCCACAGTTTGGACTCCTGCCCTGCCCTTGTCCCCAGCCAGTAGTCATGTCAATCCATTAAACTGCTTCCAAAACACCCTCATCTTCAAATGGGCACCAGACAAGTGGAGTCCCTTGTCACTTTTGGCCTGAATTTTTATGTCATTTTTACAGCAGAAATCAGTCTTCCTGAAATAATAAGTTTGTAACAATGTTTTGTTTTACCCAAAAACAGAAGGTAAAAAGCAAAACCAAGGAGAAACCGCTCTAGCAAAAGTTCTGTCAGATCCCTCTTTGCTAGAAAGTTAATACCTCTAATTCAAAATCTAGTATCTTCTGTAATTTGATGTCAAATTAATCTTTCCAGGCTCTTTTTCTACTTGTTCCCTATACATGAATCATCAGCTCTGGTTAGATACTGGAGAGATGAGTCAATACCCTGGGCCCTCTCAACAGGGTTCACATCATCCAAGAGCAGAAGCAATAGATAGAGGAGGTGATTTACTGGTTCTGCTTACCAAGCTCATACAAAATCTTCCAGGCTCCCTGTTTTGAAATCTTACAGTACTTCATATTTAAAACCATTTTCTACTCCATCATCATATTTCAGGTTGTTTGGAATATTTCTGTTATCAGCCAATCTACCTATAAATTATTTGATAGCAAGAAATATCCTCCAAGCTGGGCACGGTGGTTCATGACTGCAATCTCAGAAGCTTAGGAGGCTGAGGCAGGAGGATCATGAGTTCAAAACCAACCTTGGCAACTTAGCGAGGCCTCAAGCAACACAGCAAGACTCTATCTTTAAATAAAATACAAAAAAGGGCTGAGGATGTGGCTCAGTGGTTAAGTGCTCCTGGGTTCAATCCTCAGTACCAAAAAAAAAGAAAGAAAGAAAGAAAGAAATATCCTCCACACCAGCTTTTTCTGATGGATGAATTATTAATAGGTGTTCTCTTGAAAAATGTGTTTCGGGGTCAACTGAGATAAAAACAGACTCCTCTTGGAGCTTCACAATGAGAATCAGTGTGGTAAATGTTTTAATTTAAGGCTAAACGTCTGAGTCCTTTAGTAAAATGCCTATTTGCCCTGTTAAACTGGGCTTTATCTCTGTCTTCTTCCACTGGAACACTTAAGAACAAATTTGGAAATAAAGTTTTATATGCCCTCATATCTGTTTCAGTAGAGCATTCATGTTCTCCATATATATTTTTCTATCAACTGACTGACTGACTGCAACTATGGATCAGAAATATCACTACAAGCTGGGCATGGGGGCACACACCTATAATCCCAGTGACTCAGAGCTGAGGCAGGAGGATTTCAAGTTCAAAGCCAATCTCAGCAACTTAGTGAGACTCTAAGTAATTCAGCAAGATCCTGTCTCAAAAACAAAAACAAAAAAACTAACAAACTATAAAAAGGGCTAGGGAGTGGCACCATGGTTAAGCACCCCTGGGACCCTGGGATTAATTTGTGGTACCAAAAAAAAAAAGTTACTATAAAACAGTCAAAAATTAAGTAAAGACAAAAATCAAGCTTTGAGTATTTCATTCAACCAGAAAAACATTTGGAAGGTCTATCAAGTTCACAAAGAAAGTAGGTTACCAGTAAAATCTGGCCAATTGATCCTTTGCCTGTAAACTCTTATAACTGTATTTGAGTATATAGTAGAAGAACCTTCCAGAGGAATGTGTACAATCTCATTTCACAATCAACCCACTCCTTCCTATCCTCTTCCATTAAAAGTCTTTCTGAAACACAGATTTTACCATGAGCATATTTACATGCAATGTTTTATATTATTTAGGTTTTTCTTAATAAGATTTGGCACTATCTAGATATATATTTCCCCAGGAGAAAGAAAAGGAGCAAGGCGATCTCCATCTAAGGATGACTGAATTAAACCTTCAAGAATTTGCCTTTTCTCCAGTTTTCGATATTGGATTCATGTGTTCCGCCTGCCTATGGCTGTCTAACCACTAAACTAAGTGGACAGTAAATCAGATGGCATACAATATTACAGTAATTTGATCCTTAGATAAACTACCAACCTTGATGAACTAACGGTGTTACAGATGAATTAACTCATCATCTGAACAGCAGAACAGTTCACGGGAGTGAATACACAATTTCCTCTATAATGAGCACTAATAGCTGAGATTAGTTTGTGATCTATTGAAAGTGCTAACTTCAAACTAAAGAGGTGTACCCTCAGGTGAGGAGAGATATTTGGTAAAGCATTGCTCCAGAATATTTCTGTATTCCAAGCTTTGACAGCAGGTTAGGAGGTCTCTGTTACAGCATTAAGAAGTGATTAATATGTTCTTACCATTGATTAAATAAAACATTTACCTTTTATCTATGTCAGAAATTCTAAAATTCCATTTTATCATGTCAATGATCATAGCCAGACATTTAAAACATAGTAAAAATACTATAGACCCAGAAAAGTATGTTAAGCTTATAATCCATTTAATGGGTGTCACATGTTATGATACACATCAAATAGCAAACCATGATTCTGTAAGTTTTGTTGGAACATTTTTTCAACTTCAAATAAAATACTAATATAGCCTGCCTATAAACTCCAGAATTAAGTACTGGGCAATTTCTAGTGTGTAGATCCTCAAACTCAAAGGTATTTGTATTTTATATGTAATTCTTGGTTGGAAAACAAATCCACATTTGCTAACAAAGTGCTGTACAATTGGAAAGGGGGCAGCCAGAATGACATTAGTGGAGATACTTAAAGAGGAAAGAAAAATGTCTATCTTGATTCACACATAATTTCTCTCTCCCTATGATCTGGGCTACTCATTTATTAATAAGCCAAGGAATCAGACATTCAGACATGATGTGGAGAATATCCAATTGTGAGCCTAAGACGGTCAAATTTAAATTACCCCAGATTTTAAATTTGAAACTTTTTTTTTTTTTTTTTTTTTTTGCAGAGGAGGTACTGAGGACTTAACTCAGAGGCACTCGAACACTGAGCCACATCCTCAGCCCTAGTTTGTATTTTATTTAGAGACAGGGTCTCACTGAGTTGTTTAGGGCCTCACTTTTGCTGAGGCTGGCTTTGAACTTGTGATCCTCCTGCCTCAGCCTCCTGAGTTGCTGGGATTACAGGCATGTGCCACCATGCCCAGCTGAAACTCATACTTTTAAGTAACTGTGTCTCAATCTGTTTTATATCCTCCTCTCCATTTCCACTCTATAAGAGCTGGCAAGCTTCAGAAGTCCTCAAAACAAAACAAAACAAAACAAAACAAAACTGCTGATGAATCAAATTTAAATGATTCACTAAATACTTCAGACATACAACTTTTTTAAAAAATGTTGTTTCTGCAGAAATTATAATAAAAATCTTTAATGTGTCCTGTACTAATTTTGGTTACTGATGTTGGAATGTGTCAAGATAGTCATTAAATGTCTTCATATAATATATTTTGTTAAATTTTAATCCTGGAAAGCACAGTGGAGTGACAATATGATTAAATCTACTAATATTTAATTACTGCAAAAAGCAATCAGAAGGAAAGGGAAACAGAGAGAATAAGCATTTACTCAAAAAAAGAAAAAAGAAAAGAAAAGAAAAAGATGGAGACCCAAAAAATCTGCTTCCTTAGTAGGAATCAGTGTTTAAATGCCTCTTGTATTCTATTCAGAGTATCTTGTTGCATTGAGTGTGACTCTCGGGTTTAAAGATATATAGTTTTCACATCATGTAGGCTCTGAATGCAAATATACCACTTCCTCTGGTGCTCAGCTGAAGCCAAGGTGATCCTTTCCAAAATGGGTTTAAGGGCTGAGCAAGGGAAATTTCAATTCACTTAATTTCCAATTACTTATCCACTATATAATTTAAGCTCTCAGTAGGATGTAAATTCACTGAATTTAGCTTAAGTTTTGAAAAACATTCCATAGTGGTGGCTGTCCTTTACCCACAGTATTTGGGAGCAGGGCAAATCAGCATTACTTCTCTAATTCTCCCCTACCTCCATTAATTTTTTGTATGGTCCAGTGGTACCAATGGTTTGTGACTCGCAGGACTCAAGTCATCCACACCTAGATGTGGTGGCCATAGTCTGTTTTCACACACTTCCTGCCTCCTGTGACCATTAGCAGGGAAATCGATGGGATGAATGTAGTAAGTTGCCGTCATGAGGTAGGAAGAACTTCCAAGGACTCAGAAGAATACACACTTTCTCCCTGCAAGCATGAAGCCCCAGGCTCACGAGAAACCAGTCTCATCCCCAGTTGCTGCTATGCCAAAGCCCTCTGATATCGGGCTCTTCTTGTGATCTGCATCTAATTACATGGTACAGACATGGTTGCTTCAACTTGTTGAGCCTCTTTATTAGTATTTCTCAAATTATAGTAACAGCACCTATGTAATAGAAGGTTGCTGAATTAAAGAATTGAGATAATGTATATAAAGCACTTAGTAAATGGTATATGTGAGATACTAAGGAGGAACTATAAAATAGAGACCAAAATCACAGACTCTAGAGTGAAGAGATGCATCTAAATCAAGCTTCACCTTGTGCTAGTGAGAGACATGTGTAATGTTATCTATCATGTCAATTTTCTCATATGTAATATGAAAATAATGACAGTGTCTCATACATCTACTGAGAGGATTAAATGATCATCTATACAACAGCACTTATTGCTTAGCACATATTAGTGCTAATAAACATTCACTATTGTTAAGTAGTATTCTACCACTATAAAATAGGTCCTTCTTTAAAAATGCCCTCTATCATTTGTTTGTTGTTGTTTTATATAGAAATCCTTATATCAAAAGACAAACTTTTCCTCCTAATTTATTTGCTGCTTCTTCAGGTAGTAGTTTGTTTCTGCTAAGTGGAAATGAAAACCCACAGATAGAGAGAATAATCAGCAAAACCAAAGATAGAATGCAAATATATATCTTCCTACTTAGAGATCCCAGCACTAATGGGGAAAAACATTTTCTAAGAAAGGAATTTGGAGAACTAGGTAAAAGAAAACACATGAAGAAAAATAGGAAACTTCATAACTCTACAGGTAGTGATACATGCTTAAAAAAATAAAACTCGAATAGAAGTTAAATATGAACTATCATTTTGTCAATATAAGGTATTAAAAATGTAATTTTTCAGAATATGTGGAAAAAATTAAAAATTTTTTAATTCAAGGAAAAGAAGACTACATCAGAATAAGACATGGAGTGAACCTATAGGACCTCAGCAAAAGTTATTCAATAGTGGGTGTGTAAATTTGTTCTGCTAGCTAAAGGTCAAGTTACAATAGTAGGACCATGAACTCAACATGCACACCAGCTTAGTTCACTTGATTCCACAAGCATTTATTGAGAATCTTCTCTGTCTTGACAAATCATTTGGCACTGAGTATATACTGATAATTAAGTTTTTATGCAGCTCTCAAATCCAGTGGAAAAATCCATTATGTTGTTTATTGGTTATAAACTGCACCCTATAGTCACTGATTGTCATGAGGGATGAGTCCTGGTGAATCATTACCACTACAAGGAAAACCTGCAGCCTCAGCATCCTTATATACAGTAAGTGCTATTTTTAGGTGTTATTTTTACATATGCATCTTGACTCTACCATCAAAAGAAGTCTGACCTGGATAATTACAAATTCCCTGGAGCAGTAGTTCAGAATTTAGAGGATAATAAGATAGACCTAAAGAGAAGATGAATGATGTATTTTTTCTGATTAAAATACATTTACTAATCATAGATTTAAGATAAACCATTTGTTTATCATTTCATGCCCAGGGGTCATGTTGATGGTACTGGTAAAAGATAAGCATACTGAATACCATCTGGAGAGGTTTGGGAAAATATGTCCATAAATTTTAAGATTTGTTTCCCAGCCCCTTCTTCAAACAATGAAGTCTAATTCTTCCTACCCTAAACATGCACTGGACTTATGGACTGGTTTCTAATGAACAGAATGTGGAAAAAGCGATGCTATGTGAGTTTTGAAGCTTTGTTACAAAAAGAACAGTCTCCTCCGCCTCCTTCTCCCATTTTTGACATGTTCTATAGACTTCACACCGCCTGTGGAAAGAACTATGCAGGCAACAATTAAGACCTACAAGCCACCAGAATCAACCTGCAAGTAATGTGAGCAAATAGTGGTCTAGTAGTCTTGGAAAACAGATTCTGCATCCTCACTGAAATCTTTAGCTAACTATAGCTGCAATCCAAACTGCAACCTGATAAGACACTAGACCACAAGGGCTCAGATAGCTAAGCTGCTCCTTAATTCCTGAACCACAGAAACTGAGGACAATCAATTTTTATTACTGTTTTCAGCCACTAGGTTTTGAGGTAATTTGCTATGCAGCAGTAGATAGCAAACATACCAGCGAAACTTCTCTGGTGCACATGCAGAATTCAATTGCCTGGCCTTGGCTGATCATCAGAGAATTCAGGCCTGTGAAGGAGAGCCCCTCGCTAACATTTAGCCTTAGCCTGTCCATACCCTGCTGCAGTGCAGAGGGGTTTTACACTGCCATCTAAAAAATACTTTCTTCCAGTTCTGCTCAAAAACTGTCACCCAGCGGACTCCTAAGGGCAACCCTGGAGCCACAATTTGAGAAGCATTAGTGAATAAGACTAAGGCCAAATTATGGAAAGCTTTCCAAAACCAGTTGGAATTTAAGCTATATGGGATTGAAAACAGAGAAAAGGCAGTAGTCATAAGTTTCTGGGTGGTAGGTAGCATTGTGACAAGGTTTCAGAAAGATCTAGTTCCTGTTTCCAGAACTCTCAACTCGTGTGGGGGCATGTAGCAAATTAGAGGTAGGATGATTTGCAAAGTCAGCATTTTGTTGTTGTTATTTATAAAATGGCTAAGATATTGATCATAGAAGTGTCCCATTATACTCTTTACCAGGAGCTTCCCAAATGCAGGCCAAATCTAAGAAAAGGCAACATAACCATATCAAGGCCAAATGCATAAGTGAAAAAATAATACTAGAAATTCCTGCTTCTCTCACCTGCCCATCCCCTCCACAGAGTAGGAACTTGCTCTTTGGCCCCTGTTTGTGGTAGCAGGACCTCTCCTTGGAGCTTTAACCATTTGCAATAAGTGACCCTTGGTCACCATTTCCCAGGCTCCCCAAGAGATTGCCAGGATTCTATAACTACCAACCGAAGCTATGTCAAGGCTTATTATGCATCATTTCATTTAATAACTCATTAACAATCCATATGATAATTATTATCTTTGTTTTAGAAATGACAACACTGAGCTCATTAAGACAGTAAATAAATAGCCCCAAGTCATTATGTCAAAATGCAGCTACAACACACATACTATTTTTACAAATTCCTTTGGTAAATGTGACAACATTATCACGGGCATGCTACAAGTGGAAAAGTTCTTATCTAATTTGAAGCATCTTCCTAATTTGCTTAAGCATGCATACATCCACATGTGTGTACATACACAATTTTACATGGACTCTTAGGCTTTAGTGTAACACTAGGGTATTTCCTCAACACCAACACCACTCCAATTCCTTGTCTCTTGACTCACAGGTTGAAAATGACTCAACTAAACATATGGGATAAAGTTTAGAGGCCAGAGAGAATAACAAAATTAATATAAACCATTGTTCCTGCTGCAAAAGTCCATGCAATCTATTTAGAGAGATAAGAATAAGCTACTTGAAAGAACAGAAAATAATACAAAATGAAATTATTAAGTATGAAATTATTTGGTTGAATGATAAGTGCTGCAGACACTTAGGAGGGAGATGTGTGAAGGCTGCCATGGTGGGGTAAGCTCATGGAAGAAGTGAAGCCTGTAGTCATTCAAAAGCTAGGAAAAGTAGAAACAAATACTCCTGGGGGGCTTAGGTTAAGTGCATTTTCAATGTTTGTTTAATTGCTTTGATAAAACCCAGCATATTATTGCTCATTAGGTGTATAAAATCATCCACATGTGTTTGAAAAATACAGATTGTAGCCAGGCACAGTGACACATGCCTGTAATCCCAGCAACTCAGGAGGCTAAGTCAGGAGGATAGTGAGTCAAAGCCAGCCTCAGCAACACTGAGGAGCTAAGCAACTCAGTGAGACCATGTCTCTAAATAAAATACAAAATGAGTCTTGGGATGTGACTCAGTGGTCGAGTGCCCTTGAGTTCAATCCCTGGTACAAAAAAAATAATAATAATACATATTGTAGTAGTTGATATATATATATATTTTTTTTTCATGCATGTGTTCTAAACAAAGAGACTCATTTTCCTTATGGATTCAAATAAACCAGATGGTTTTATACTCTATGCTTGGTGTATCTGTCAGCATCAATTAAAAAAATATTGAAAAATAATTGTCTTAGTAAAAATTAAATGCAGTAAGAGTAAATTCTTCTTTAATCTAAAAGTTAATGACATACTAAAGGTATAATAATTTATAACCAAAATAGAAAAATTTTATTCCAGACAATAGTTCTTCCTATTTAATAACCAAAGACATTTTAGTCTGTTGTACTCAGCTCATTTTAATAATAATAATAATAATTTTAAAAGCAAAGAACTTTAAAATCGTAAGTATAGGTCTATTTTAAATACATACACTCTGTGCTCTAGTCACTTAAAAATAGACCCATGGATTGAACTTTTTAAAAATTAAGTGGCTAAGAAATATAGGCAAATGGAAATTAGAAATGTAGGAAAATGTTATCTATTCATTTTTCTTTTAAAGTTTAAATATTTTATTTCTAACATGTAAATTTTGTTAATTTTACTCATTTATTTATTTATCCCAGAAAGAAATCAAACAAATCCTTGCCAGATTCTCATCTTTAAAACCTTTACTGGCGCCGGGCGCAGTGGCTCAAGCCTGTAATCCCAGCACTTTGGGAGGCTGAGACAGGAGAATCACGAGTTCAAAGCCAGCCTCAGCAATGGCGAGGTGCTAAGCAACTCAGTGAGACCCTGTCTCTACATAAAACACAAAATAGGGCTGGGGATGTGGCTCAGTGGTCAAGTACCCCTGAGTTCAATCCCCAGTACCAAAATAAAAACCAAACCTTTACTGGCAACAACGTGGCACATGTATTGGGTCATAGCAAGTAGAAACTAGGTGACTAATTCCCAAGTCTGCAATAAGAAAATATCGCTTAAAAGGGGGTGGGGCACCACGTGGGCCTTCCTCACGAGTTGGGAGTCCAGAGAGAGGGAAAGGGGTCCCTGGGAAAGATGATATGGGGTCTCTCTGGACGGTGGTGATCCACGGGGCCACTCTCCCCAGGCCCTGGGGTGTAGGTAAAAATCTGCTCTGCCCCAGTGAGACGCAGAAACACCTGGAGCAAGAAACAGGGACACCGGAAGGAGAAGCAGAAAACACCATTTTTTTGCAGAAAGTACAGAAGCTTAAATACACTCTTGGACCAATCAGGTCCAAAGGTCACAAAGGGGTGCATTCTGGTGAGAGCACAGTCTATTTGCATAGAATGGGGAAAGATGGAAGGGAGGGGTTGAAGGTATTGGAGAGTGCTCCTACAGAAAAGATGGTAAAATGTTATAATTAAAATAATTTGTCAAGTGGTTCCTCTAAGTCAAGTGTTTATTGTTTATCATTTCATTTGATAATTCACTGTCTCAATTAGAGTAAGTCAGTTCGTCTAAATCACATAAGTGGAAGGTCCCAAAGATGGGATTCAACCTTTGATCAATCTCTCTATTCTGCCATATTTTCTTTCCCCCAAGATCACACTACTTCAGACACACAACATGAAAGATGAGGCTTGCTGAAGATGTCATCTGCTTGATAATTGGGATCTTCCATTTAGGGTCCCTCTGATCCAACCACTGACTAACAAGGACCCTTAGGACCCCTAACCTCAGTTTAATAGCACATATTAGATTAATAAAGGAAGTATCACTAGGAGGTATTTCCAAGACCAGAACAGACTCTTGGAGCACCAGGGAAAGAAATCTATACCATGTATTAGGAATTAAAAGCTGGCCAGGGAAGCACTATGATTTTGCTCAAACATAATCAAAGTGAGAACAAATTTGTACCAATGCTTGGTTTATGGCATAATACTACTTTTTCAATTACTCTCTCATTGATTAAATGTATTTTAGTTGTAGTCTTTTGGAAAAGATAACATGCAAAAAGTCATTCAGTACTCAAGACAAGGAGAGGCACTTCTTGAAAGAGAAACTCTTACTAAGGTTTTCATAAGTGATCCTACAAAATATATCACCTATCCTCAAACTACACTCTTCACTTAGCTTTCTAAAAAAGCACAACGGTTGAAATAAAAAAAGGAAAAACAGTGTTGTTGTTGCTGTTTTTTCTGCCCCAACTATGAATCTATGTCCTAATATGAAGACCAACAAATACAGTGAAATTCAACTTTTGACATTATATTATTAGACCACAAATATGTCTCACAACCCAGGGAAGGTCTTTGGGGTCGTTAGTGGTTGTTTAGTCCTAAATCTAGCACATCTGTCCTTGCTATGTCTTTCCTTATCTGATTATGTATGCTTTTTAAAACTGCCTTTTGCTTTTATCATTAAAAACCACTTGTGTTCTGCATCCAGGGTGCAAGGTACAGACCTCTTGTGATATTCCTTGTCTAAGCTAAGTTCCTAATGAAGTTTCTTGTCTACATCACAGTCAACATAGGTTTTGTTAGGAAATAAATTGGTTCATAAAAGTTCATCTTCAAGTGAGAATCAGTTCCTCTGTTTCAAGACATCTTTTGAAACCATTTAATCAAACTGTTCAAAGATTTGAATGAGGACACACATTGATGCATGTTGTGAGAAAGCATCTAAGAATTCGACGATTGAAACTGTTAAGAGAAGTAAACTGTTCATTGCACTGTGATTGTACTTAAGTGAGCATTCCTTCTAACAAGAAGGAACATGAAATTGCATTAAGAGAAATGAAGCAACGTTGTAAAACTGATTAATTTCAGTAACAAAAGGAGAAAGGTACAATATAATCGAATATTGTCACTGTACCGGATGGTCTAGCCATCTAGTGCATCTGAGAAGTTTGTAATTAGTCCATGTTTTTCATCACTAGGAAAAAAGTATGTAGTTTTAGATATCATGTTTAAAGCACCCAAAGAGCCCAAAGTTGTCATGCTAAATACAAGAGATCTAAAGATCTGCTGTTACACATCCATTACATTTAGTGAGCTGTCCCACTGGCTTTTTTGAAGTGCTGTATACACGATCTTGCAAAGCGAAACACTTTATGTACCATACGAAATTTGAGGCATAATGTTTAATGTTCACAAGATAAGTTAACAAAACTGTATGCTGGTGACTTTTTTATTTCCCTGTTTTATGTCCTTCACGTACTTTAAGGAAAGAAAAACAAGAAGGTAGGAGAATAAAATGTTCCTTTCTCTTCTACCTTTTTCATTCTCTTTTCTAAATTAAATTATAACTGCTGATTTGCACCCAAGGAAGGAATTACGTTAAAATACACTGCATTTTTTTTAATGTTTAGATAACAGCTTTCAAAACACAGCTAAGTAAAATGTGTTTTGAGATGGAAAACATTTGGTCTTTTTTTGCAGCTTTCAACAGCTTAAGTGAAGGGATTTTTAATGTTCCCAAACAGCTGGATCATACTATGCATATCTTGAATTCTACTCTCATTGAAGGATCCCGTCTCCTGTACTACAAGAAGTTCCCCTTTTAACTCCTCTTCTTGCTGCTTGTCATCTTAATAGCTTCCCATTATTATCACAGTGTTCTCATAGGTAATACTGCACAGCACTGATTGCCAAAAGAACTTATTCTTGAACAAAATATTTTTTTTCTTAAAAAAATGCCAGTGTTTTCTGTTTATTGTGTAGTGGTTTTAGCAAACAGGCTAATGTACTCTGGAACAATTACTAACTACAGTGTGCCAGAGGAGATGGCATTGTTTGCTTTCAGAACCTCTTGGAGCCTTCTGTAAAGTGCTACTTACTGAACATTCTAGCACACGTTACCCGAATTGCCCAAATTGTTATCACTCTCTCAATATCACTCCAGACAAATGTTCCAAAGGAGTTTTTCAGAACAAATTAATATCTCATAATTATTTTCAAATTCCTTCCCTGGAAGGAGTTGTATGTAAAGGCATCCATGCATCAGTACTTATTTATGCAACTATAAGTAGGGTAATGAAGACAGCACAGAGAGCAAGCACACATAATGTCAAGTCAATGTTAAAACAAAAAAACAATTCTAGAATATTGTAGAATAGTTATTTGATTCAAATGTACTGACTTAAATTGGTATCTTACTTTCAATAGCAGGTTTACTGTTTTACACCCAAAAGAGTAAAAACAATATAGTTCAGAAACTTGTATGTAATAAATATGCAAATCACATAATAATTTATGTTCATAAATGTACATAAATTACATAAACTGCTCAGCAAAAAAAATAGCAAAAGTTTATTGTCCATGTTTATAGTCTATTATTTATTGTTTGTTTCATAGATAATTTCACTTTTTCTTCAAATGTTTCTAATTTAGAGGTTCAGTTGATGCAAACGTATTCCCACTGATAGCGCTCTTGTGCTTTCCCTTTTTCACCTTATTCTTTAGTTCTGCTGTAAGTCTATCTCCAGCCTTTTGTATGTGGCCAGGTACTGCTGAGTGCTAAGGAGCACAGTGAGTGGAAGATTAGAGCATTATTCCATTCCTGTGTATAATGTGTGAGATTTTCCAGGGAGCTCAAGGTCCCCCATGATGGAAGAAAAGATGCTGTGGTGTTTATTATCTATGGTACAGTTCTAAACAATAAACAACTCCTATGGTGTAGATGATTCAGATGATAAACACTAATTCAAACTGCTTTCACAAATTCTCTACAATTGCTTTTTACCGTGATTCAACTCTGTCCTCCAATGTCAACTCATTCTTGGATAATTGAACATTTATTCTATACATATGTGATCTACATATATATGACTAGACATGTAACTCTAAAGTAGGAAAATCAATTCTATATTATGCATATACACATGCACACACACATATATATTTTCAAATTTGCATTTAAAAACATATCAGGGCCAGGTGCAGTGGTATACTTCTTGTAATCCCAGTGGCTGGGGAAGCTGAGACAGGAGGATCATGAATTCAAAGCCAGCCTCAGCAACAGTGAGGTACTAAGCAACTCAATGAGACCTTGTCTCTAAATAAATGACAAAATAGGGCAAGGGATGTGGCTCAGTGGTTGAGTGCCCCTGAGTTCAATCTCCGGTACCCCCAAAAAATTTTTTAAAAATTTAAAACATATGAGAACATACACATATAATTTGCTTTTGAGTACTTTGTCCTTCTGGGTTCTCTAGGTCAGCTAACAGTGTTGCTGTCTACCCAGTAATTGACTGATTCTCTAAAAGAACATATCTTTAAACAGTCTTCCAAATGAGACAGAACAGCAGTTTATTTTGTAAAAACATGGTTAGGGAAATAAAAATGTCTGAAAATAATTGCAAATCAATTGCTAAACAGTTTGATCACTTTCTAGAAAAATTTTGTAAGCCAGTTTTAGAATCTTCATGATGAGTTTTTGTTCGAAATTCTTTAATGTCAATGACTTTTTACCTAATAATATCATCTGGGTTTTTTTTCCTCATGGGGCTTCAAATTAAACTACTTGGTTCCTTATTAAATTATAGTATTATTTTATTTTCATTTGACTGGGAGATACTAGTTAAAAGAATTATAGCTATAAAATCCATAAATGCTGCCAATTCCTAGATTAAAATCCTGTTAGGTCAGATTTGTTAACATCAATTGCATTATGATCAATTATGTGATAAACCATAATAGTTTAAAATTCACTTTCTATATCCACTTAAAAGCTTTACATTGACCTTACATCTAATTTTTCCCCATATCAAAACTGCCTTGTAGGCTTTATTAGTCCACTTTGGTAGGTTCTTACTGTTGAACATTAGAGAGGGAGTATAAATAACTAAACAGTACACTGATTTTCACTGAGGAAATCTTCTAACTATAACCAAACAACTGGCAAGACAGAAAAGTTGGAATACTAGGAAAAATACAAATTTCCACACAAGGGTAAATCATTTAACATATAAAAAATTCAAAGGAAATAGCGAAAGGAAAAATAGTTATGATTTAAATAGGTTATCACAGAATGCTCTGTTTTTATAGATAAAATCCATTATAGATAAAAATAGAACAAGTTCCAATAGATAAATTTTCTATGACAGATTATTATAGATAAAATTTAGATATTATTAATAGAAAAGTAATCATACAGGCAAAAATGAAAAAAATTATATTTGCTCAGATTTGGGTTTCTACTTTTTAAAAGTTACAGGTAAGATTTCTTTTGAGCACCCTATAAGACTAAATTAAATTGAACAATGTGCATTAACTGAGGAAATGGCTCTTAAGAGGAATTTGTTTTCTGTTTTATTGTTCAATGTAGAAAAAAATCAAACAATCTCTAGCAGAAAACAATAATATTTAATGTTTTAACCTGGTTCACAGATCAGTCTTCTCTTGAGTCAGGTATAATAATTAGAAAAAAAGACTTGCATCTATGATATGACGATTAGCCTCGGGAGTTATACAAATAAGACAAATTATCCTCATTAATTTAGACTGAAATAATCAATATGCTATAAAAGTTATTTGTAAATGGAAATGATGGTGATTTTACTCCCCAACATGCTCTGCTATGTTCTTTTCAAACATTCTAGAACTCAAGTGTCATACTTTCAGTCATATTACTGAATGTCTGCTCTGCCCTCAGAGTGCTAATACAAACAAAGATATTGACATTTTTTAACACTTATTCAATATGCACAGGGACGAAATCTAAAGTATCATTTAAAATTCAGTACATCTTGTACTTTTAATAAAAACCTTTAAAACAGAATTCCAAAATGTAAAATAATGTGTACCAGATAGAGCAAGAAGTAGCCTTTAGTTTCCCTGAACTATTCCAACTTCCTGCTTAACCATCTTATCAGAAGTGTATCTTAATAAACAGAGAGAGGCAGCATGATATTTTGTTCTGTTCAATTCTATATGAGGGTAGTTCTATTTTTTTTCATGGGAAAGAAGCAAATGTCAGCCAGCCAAAATACAAAGGCCAAGATAATATCTTACCACAGGCTCAATGAAGTAATATTTTAAGAAAATTATATTTAGCCCTTTATGTAGTTCATACTGGAAATGAAATCCCCAGACTATCACAAAAGCTATTTCATATACATGCCTAATGCTGCAAGCCCTCTTCTGATCAAACCACTCTATTTTTACCTCTATTGATTTAGATGTCTATTTTAATCATTGAAATTGTCTGTTCCAACTAAAACCTTAAAAATCAACCCCAAGCCTCTCTATTTTCTCAGAATCAGCCCTCAAATTATACTGTGTCCAGAGTTGATCTCAGCAAGTTGGGCAGAGACACAACTCAAATGTACACACATTGCTGTAGCCAAACTTTGTACTTGGCCAATACTTTTTTTTTTTTTCCATTCAGCACAAAGTGGCTAGAGTGATGGTTATTTTTCTACTCAACATTATGAGCCAGCTTCTCTAATTCTGGGCAACATTCCACAGAGCTTCACAGGGAATCCCCATAGTAATTTATGTAGGATTGGAAGAACTGAGTGTCCCTCAAATAAAAGTAGCAGCAGGGGATCTTTTCCCCTTTATATTATTGAAAATGGTATACTGTTGAACTCAGGAGCTGAATAGGAAAATTTTAAACTAATTACATTAATTCATTTTTTAATAAACTTACTGGTGCACTAGAGGCTCTACCCATAATGCCCTTTTCCATTAAGGAATGGTCAACACCATCAACTCTTCAGGTTTCCATATTGAATTCTAAATTCTCAATCTGGTAGGCAGTATTTCATTAATATATTACAGTGGCTCAGTGGTAGAGCACTTGCTAGCATTCATGAAGCCCTAGGTTTGATCCCTAACACCATGAAAATAAAAAATAAATAAATTCAGAAGACTCTTCCATATGCACATGATAAAACTCTAAAATGGATATTCTGCTTTTAATGTTGGTAAATTAACAGAAAGTTTTCAAAATGTGCTCCTGTGACTTATTTTTGCTTTTACCTCATTGTATGCTTACAAACTCCTTGCTTTATTTTGGGAATATTTCTCTTCTCTAAGTATACACATGCATAATTTAATTTTATATCTGCCATTTTTTTTACCAGAAAATACTTTATATTTTTAGCAGAGAAGAAATGATAGTGAAGACACTGAGAAAAAAAGATGGTATCAATAAAATGCTACTGTACTGACTACATAAGAATGAATTAAACTGCATTGGTTCAAAGAAGAAACCTGTGATTAACCAACAATAATTTAAGATAGCCTGTCAGATTTTTTTCATCCTGAATTCCCTATTAGACCTTGTTCTTCTTGGCACCAGATTCCTTTTCATTCTTATATCTCTTTTAATGCCTCATCCAGTGGTTGATACATAGTAGGTATACAATACATGTTTGATGAAATAAAGTTTGAAATCTCGTTTTATGTTAGAGTTGCAAAGTCTTTCAATGTTTTAGATCTCACAGAAGATGAGAGTTGTACAGTGGTGGGCCACAGGCTGAGAGTAGGCAGGAGGGTAAGAGATGGAAAGTTGATCAATGGGTACTACATCACAGTGGGGAAGGAGTAAGAAATGCTGGTGGATTATTGCACAGTAGGGTAACTACAGGTGACAGTAATGCATTGTACACTTCAAAAAGCCTAAAGAAAATATTTTGAATGTTTCCACCTGAAGAAATAATAAATGTTTGAGGAGACAGATATGTTTAATCTGATTTGAATATTACACAGTGTAAACATATCTCAAAATGTTACATGGTACCCCATTAATATGCACAATTTTAATGTTTTTTATGTATCAGTTAAGTAAATTTTAGAATGCTCTTTAACGTTTATAATCATTGTAATCCTTTAAAAAGAGCAATACAAAAATGGTTTAAAATGTATCTAGAAATTGATCCAAAATAAAATGAAAATAATTATAAATGAAATATTATTGAGATAAATTTTTCAGTAATCATTTGTCAAGCACTTACTCCATGTTGCTCTAAGGCAGAGGAAGGAAATAATGAAAATGTATAATAACATGGAAAAGAAGCTATTCTTCAACTATTATAAAATCAAAAAGACCATTAAGTGAAACAGGGAAACTGGCCTGGAAGAATACTCAAGTAAACTATTAAGATATAAATGAAGGGGTGGAGTGGGCAAGAACTTTTGGCCTTAGTTTTCTCCAGGGAAGAAAGAGAACTGATTCTAGCAAAATAGAAAGTTCCCAAGAGAGGAAACATAAATACTAAAGGAACGCCAGGTCATTCCAGAATGAGCAATAGGAAATTAAACCAACATTCAATAGGGTCCATCCAAAGTGGGGCACAAGACAGAGGAAACGCATGTGAGGCTTACAGGAATTGCACCACACTGACAAAGAAAGAATTGAGGAATAAGCAAAAGAGGAACTTTCCTTTTATTCTGGACACTATACATTTTAAGGAAGAGGGATACTTGCAAAAATTGCAACCACAACAAAGTCTGGTTTGAATGCATTAGTGAATGTATTCAAGAATGAGCATGGGAACAAACAGAAAGTACATGTGAAAATTACAAAACTTGATGCTAATAGCCACCTCCTCCTTCCTGAAATGCCTCCTCCATTGGCACCCATGACCCATCCTCTCCTGCTTCATCTTCTACTCCTCTGGATTCTTTTTAGGATGTTTCACTGAGGTCATTTTCTCCATTTGCTGAGAAAATGCTGAGTTTCTCCCAAGGATTTGTGCTCAGCCTGTTTTCCATTTCACGTATCCACTAGATTCTTTTCCATCCACTCTCAAAGCTTTAATCTCTCCTCCCTCCCTATGCCGATAAGTCCCTGACAATACCTCTAACCACCGGCTCTCCCCTGAACTCCAAACTGGTTTATCCAGTCGTCCCAGAGGCATCTTAAGTTCAGTGTGACCACATCTGAAAACACTTTGTGTTCACTTTCTTTCTCTGGCTGGTACTTTAGCCTCTATGCCTTTCTGGGGTCCCAATTCCAGCCAGTCGCCAAGCCTCATCAGTTTCATTTCCTGATAGTTTTCATGCCAGTTGCTTTTCACTATTGCTTGTCTTCTCCCACTTTCATTACCACACCCAACTTCTTGCACCCAGACTTGCTCACCTTAGCACCATTCAAACTAGATTAATTCCTCATTTTAAGTCCTTAAAGGGCTATCTACATTGACAGGCTGAGGGCCAACAAGGTTCACAGGACATACAAGACACTCCATGTGGCCTGCACTGCCATGTCAAACTCATGTCTTCTTACTCCCCACCTCAGACCTTGCAGTCTGGATATGCTGACCATATTTTAAGTCCTCATGTTCACCTTAGTGGTCCATATTCTGTCTTTGCTTGCCATGAAGAGGCCCCTCTTTGTTCTTTCTAACCTTGATTGACCCTCCTAACTCATGCTTATCATTTTAAAGATTCCATCTTCCAATGGTGGGTATGTCGCTAGGCTTCTACAGCCTCTTAGCTATAAGTCTATGTTTTCTTAAAAGTATCTACCTATTATCCATCTAGCTATCTCTCTATTATATGTCTATCATCTATCTTACCATTAAACTCAAGATTTCCAAGACCAAAAAAGGATCTTGTGTACCTTTGTTCTCAAATACTCATTAAATAGTAAATTTTGAGCCAGTTGATCCTACCACCTATCCTTTTCTTCTGGCACTGTCAATAAAACACTATTATAATGGACAGCAATGAATACATTGCATTGAAACTCTAGTGGTTTCCTTTCTAATTAACTTGAGCTACTGCAAAGGATAGATATAAAAATAATAATTGCAAAGGATATGACACAAGAAAAACCAGTAGTGAAAACATTTTTATAAAAATGAAAATCTCAATTCAGTAATTTTATACCTAAATCATCAGTGATATCAACAACATTTCTATTACGAATAACTTTAAAAGACATATTTTATCCATATCAGGTCAGTGCAGGGATTTTATTGCCAAACTATGATTTCTCATACCATCTTAGGAAAGTCACTAGATGTGAGCTTCTGTATCACAGTGTCCTGCTGTAGGTGTATCTGGAGAAAGCAACTTATCAGCACAAGGCAAGGTCGGTCCTCTTATCTTTTCTTCTAACACATAACATTTAAAAATTAAACAGAAGAATATGCTGCTTCCCAGGGATTTATGCAACCATCTGGCCCATTACTCAAATGACTGCTGCTACTCATTACTTAAGAAATCAAGCACAACTTTATTCACAAAAAGCAAGCACGAAGACAACTTCTAAAAACCCAGGCTTTTCAAAGCATGCAGACTCTGTTTTCTAGTAACTATTGGTTGCCTTTGGTGTTAGCTTGGGTCACTGGGTGGATTATTTACCAGCTCTGGAGTAGATGCTGGAGTTTAAGTTGGTTGACTTGTGTTCCAATCCTGACTCTGTTGCTTTCTACTTCTAAATCCATGACCTTAAGTTACCTAGGCTTCCTTAGCATTTTCCCCCATCTACCACATAGAAAAAAACATAAAAGCCAGCATTTATCATGTATCAGTTCTGCATTTATTATCCTCTGTACTATTATTCCCAGTTTACAGTTGAAGACACAGAAAAGTCCCAGAGACAAGCATCTAGATTTAAGTGGTTTCTTTCTAGTGTGCCATGTTCCCAATTCTGTGTTCTCCTGTTTCTCTATACTTGTTTCACAGTGTTTATAAAAAGACGGAAAACTTTAATAGAAGTAAAATATTGGAAATGGGGTGGTACTTGACAAATGAGTCCCTCTCACTCCTTCAGATACTCTGCATCTGGTATGCCAGATGCTCACCCAAATATCTAGAAATGGTCTTAAGACACAGGTGCCAGATACCATCAAGCAAAGGAAGATGACCAACAGGACTCAAAGAGAACCTCGAAGCCACAGAGTCAAGTTGAGTTTTTCTTTGGTTCTTTTTTCCTCCTTTAGTATATTTCAAGAATCTCTAACCTAGAAAAAGGATGAGGGAAGCCATCCTCAGAAAAAGATGCTTCCTAGGAGACATGAAACACAAGAATGAAGTCAAGAGAACAGCATGTGTAGGTTATTTGTTCCATTTCTGGATTTCTGACTAGCTTATAAAATTCAAGGAGGTACAGACCATGTCTATTTTATCCTCCTATGTATCTTTTAGCAATCAGCATGGTGCTGAGCATAATCTATGTTTGAGTGACTGAATGAATCCAGGAAAACCTGTGAGCAAATTTAATGAACTGAGAGAAGTTCAGGAACTGGGAGAACAAGGAGGAAACACAGTAGGCTGAAGAATTTGCAGGAGTCAGATAATGGAGAGCCTTGTTGGTGATGCTGTGAATTTTGAATTTTATCAAGAATGCAATGGAAAACCATTGGCAGATTTTGACAGAGGAAAGAGAGAATCAGATTTGTGGTTTAAAAGATCACTTGTGAAATTGGTGATGTGCTTTAACCCCAAAAAGAGCAGAGTCAAGGTGTCACCATCAAGAAGGACCTTGGTCCCCAGGCTCAGTCTTGCCACATCTAAGTGGTTTCTACAGGTGCATGCAGAAAGTTTGGAGCTGGAGTGAGGAGCAGAGCACAGAGCCAGAAGTTTCTGTCCAGCTATTTAGTGTGATCAGAGGGTGTTTGCCAGGTAAAATAAGGCTCAGCAGCCCCACTAATCTGGAAAGCAATGGTGGCCTTATGCTATGTTTTTCCGTGTTTGATATTTCAAAATGAGTTTTTAAAACATAAATTGCTCAGTTCTTTCCCTCTGTGTTACTTAATTTCTAGGTTGTGATAAATCCCAGAATATGTGAGGCTAGATATCCTATGTCAAAGTCTTATTGTTCTTCTCGTAACTTTTAAGACTATAAACATTCTTGGAAACTCGCTGAACTGTCCCTTTTATGAGGTTGCTAACCTTCAGTAACACTGAACACCTCTCCCTGCACAAGTCTTTACGGAATGTCCAAATAGGCACTATTAATCATGAAATTATAGTTTGTTAAACATCACGAAAAGTTCAGTTTGGGATACATCAGGCCTATGTTATTTATTAAGCTGAGTAATAAAACATAAATGTGTTCTAAAATTTAATAAAAAACAAAAAGGTGATTAAAATCTCTAACATCCATCTGAAAAGCAAAAAAAAAAAAAAACTAAAGGAATCTACTCTTTTAAAAAAAGGATCTAAATTTATTCATAGGCTTCCTTTTCACTCTTTATAGCTACATTGTGTCACCCATGCCTTTCTTTGCAATCTATGTTTAAACAAATTTTACAGACCACAAGCAAGCCTTTGCTCTGTGAAACAAACCTGGAGATATTAATGCAAAAGCTATTGTGCTGAGAGCTAAGAAACCCTACACTTCCACTCTCGATGCTGGTGCGTTAAAAGAGATTTTAGTAATGGTAAAGCCAGTCAACAGGGAATAATTAAACTCAAGTTGTCTGAGATTTGCTGTGATGTGTGGAATGATAGTTTCCAACCCAGCTGCTGCAGAGTGTTTGCCTAAGAAGAAAGAGTGTGGTTGACCAGGGCTACAGTTCAGATGAAATGCAATGAAACAGGTCCTTGACCTCTGAGACAATAGGTGAGGCCCACTTGAATAATAAAATCAACACACAGTCAACAATTAAACGGGGCGGTAACAATAGATCCATCTCAATACCATGCCACTGAAAGTGTTTAAAAAGACAGAATTACTTCATAGTAAACTGATAAATATCTATTTTTACCAATGAATAAAGATGTAGACTGGCAACTGTGATAAACAAAACCCTTCAGAAATACCTTGCTTCTCTTCCTCAGAAAGGCTTTCAAATTCAGCCCATTAATATATATATTTTTAATATTTTTTTAATATATTTAAAAAGGAAAAGGACATACTATATTTCTTTGGTCAAGCAGTTGGTCTCTGTTAACATTGTTGATCAAGCAGTCATGATTTCTCCTTGACAATGTGGTGGCTCTTGAGTCCCCTACTCCCAGCCCAAGACTCCCTCTCCATTCCAGACCTTCAGTTCAGTATAAGCTAAGCAGCATGAACTCTCTGTTAAAGTGACTCATTGGTCATATAGTCAACACCAATATAAAAGACAGATGAAGAAGAAAGACAATTTGTGAGCCAGTTTGTTGTTTTACTTTAGGAATCCCTGTTTAATTATACTAGATTTTCCATTGTCTGGCATTTATAATATGGTCACAAAGTAAAGGGGCAATTATTTACCTCTCTTTCCTATCTATAGCACTTTAAACCTCAGGCCCAAGCTGATGTTCATTCAGTATTTGCACAGCCATTTACAAGGCTTTTATAAGCTGAAGCTTGCCAACGTAGTTCAAATTGTCAATTTATTCTGGTTAGACTCTATTGGAACTAAATGTAAAGGTTTTATTAATTTTAATGCCAATAGTAATATGTGTACACATACAAACATATAGGTATGCACTGTGTGGTGTACAAGTCTCTCCAAGTGTATGTGATCATTTTGATGCACAAAGTATTTAAATACCGACTGGCTAATAAAGAATGACAAAAATCAATTTCAAACATGCCTGATGAGAAAAGATGTCTCCTTGCTCATGGAATGTCCAGTAACACATCCCTTCCCCAATCACCTCTTCACATATTTCAGACTTTAAATGGACTTCGTAAGATCAGGGGTACTTAAGTTGTATGGGATGGGAAATGAGAGGATATCACTTTTGGTCTTAATGAATATCAGAGCTTCTTCACTCCCTTTCCTCCTTGTTCACCTTGACCAACATACCTGCATGTTCTTATCATATATAGAAGAATAAAAGACACTTTCTGCAAGCATCTCCAGAATCCCCTGTATATATTTATATAGGCTGTGTATCCAAGGTCTTAACTCTGAGAGATTTCAAAAACTTACTTCAATAAATACGTATTAAGTAGTTACCCAGTTACCAGTATTTTTTTTAAATTTTTTTTTAGTTGTTGATGGACACAATGTCTTTATTTTATTGCTTTGTATGTGGTGCTGAGGATCGAACCCAGGGCCTCACGCATGCAAGGCAAGCGCTCTACCGCTGATCTACAATCCCAGCCCCAGTTACCAGTATTTTAAAGTAGGTTTTAACTCATAAAAAAGGCAAGCAACTTCAAATTATTTAGGAAGTAGAGTTGAAAATAGTAATGGTTATACTAACAATTGATCATATTATTGAGTCCCCAGTATGTGTGAGGCATCAGGCTTTTTTTATATAACATTGTTCAGGCACTCCTCATGACTGACTGGTGAAGTATATACTATTATCTTTGACATTTTTTATTTAAGGTAATGAAAAAAGAGACATGTTCAGTTCTTTGAATAGCATCATTAGCCAGTCGGTTTGGCTCCAGATTAGAGCCCTTAACCACTCAATTTCACTATCTTACTGTTCAATAGGGTGCCCACTAGCCACATGCAGTTATTTAAACAATTTTAAAATTAAAATTCAGTTCCTTGGTCACAATAGTCACAAGAGGCTGGTGCCTGCTATACTGGACAATGAAGATGTAGAACATTTCCATCTTTGCAAAAGTCCTATTGATTAGCACTGACTAAAAAATCAGCAATAATTTCTAGGAGACAAATTGTCCCTTAGCTCTCCACATATCAACTAGTAATTAGATTAGTGAGATTGGTTTAAAAAATGTTTAAAAATTGCTACTAAAAATAAATTCCAGATTTCAATTATGCTTTGAAGTTTAAATGATACCATTTACCTTTCTTCTGTAGGATGAAACTTTGTGAGTAAAGTGAAGGTTTGAAAAGTACCATAGATATGTGTTTTAGAAAAGGGCTTGGTGGCAATATGACCCAGGTTTCTGCACAGGATATTCCAACTATCACTGTATCTGCACCTCTCATGTGAGACGACAAATGAGAAGGAACAACTGGCATATTGAGAAAAGGCAGGATTACAGAGTCAGATGAACTTGGTTTCAAATGCCAGCTCCAACTCCTGGCTTCTGTGACCTTGGAATATTACTTAAGCTGGGTAAGCCTTGGCTTTCTCATCTGTCTGATGAGACTCATAATTTTATTTTGCAGGGTATTATGAAAATCAAATGATGAGGTACAGGTACAGTTCTTGCTCAGAGGAGAACCTTGGAAAACTATCTATCTGGAGATGAGAAACACAAATCAAAACTATACTACAAAATGAAGTTGGGTAGGCTCAATCTGGAGCCAAGCTGTTTACAATTATTACAGAAAGTCACTAGCTAAAAGGCATTTGGCAGAATGTAATACAAAATAGAGCTGCCAAGGCTAACAGCTATTATTAAATGTCTGCATACTTTAATAACTGTGCTTAGCACTTTGAGTCCACTCTTTTCAAAGGACCCCATTGCCATTGCCACACTCCTTTTCATGGAGTATATTTCATAAAGATAAGTAGATTCTCAGTTCTCATCCCTAAATGTTCTAAATTGATATATCTGATTTTGAAATGGTATTACCGTTTTGGATGCAGATATTCTATGGGTCATCTAGGAGATGAAAACACTAGAGATCCAGTAAAGTAAGTTGTGAGTCCACATCTGGAGGGGGCCTGCCTACCAACTTCAGTTTTGTGAGACCCAGAGAATTCATGAATATAGGAAAATTACTTTTAATTTCAGAGGCACAAAGTTTAAGTCTGTGTGTCAATACTTAATGCACTTTCCTTCAAATACAGTCAGACAGTGTTGATTTACTTTGATTTTGGACATAAATCCAGTACCACTGATTGTCTGGTCTCTTGGACAAATGATTTTAGGAAAGTTTTCATCTTTAATGGCAACAGTACAAAAAAAGTGAGCTTCAGCTATCTAGAGAATTCATTTCTCTAGACCTTTAACTTTCTCAGTTTAATAAGGATGTACCTGAATGCTTGTGTGTATTCAGATATTAGATTTAAAAAAATACTTGGGCTAAAAAAAAAAACCTTATGGATATCAAGTAGTAAATGGAGCCTGGCTTGGGGGTCAGACAGACTTGAATTCCTCCTCTGGGTCCACAACTTCCTAGCTATGAGGATTTGTGCAAGTTAATTAACCTGAACGAGCCTCATTGTGAAGGTAACACTAGTACTAATAGTATTTGTACTTATCTCACTCTCTCTCATGAGCATCATCTCATGAGGTTGTGCAAGTAAAGCTGATGGTTAAATTGTTTGGAATACAGTTAGAAAAGCCAGTTCTTGCTGTTGCTACTGCTATTCTAGCTATGGAACAGGGATGGAGATTCATATAGCCCATCGGGTCTCAATGGCATGAATGCACAATGCAGAGCAATGGACAAATGCATTCATTGCCATAGGTGGGATTTCTGAAGAAAATGAACACACTTCCACCTTTCTCCTCTGTGGTATATTCTCTCAGGCCATCAATCTAGCTATGAATCTGCAGTAGATTCTAACCTAACTTTACCATCCCCAAATGTAGACCCCTACCTCTCTGTCCAGACTTTCCCCCTTTCTATTCAATCTCTGCTTGACTTGAAGATGAATTATCCTAAACACCTACAATATCATTGTTGACATTTTACTCTTTGGCTCAAAAATGTCCTTTGTTTTTGCCATTATAGCAACAGCAACAGGGGGAGGAGAGCCAGAGTTGCAGTAACTGAGAAGTATTTCCTTCATCACAGGTGCTGGGCACAGGCTGGGGTACAAAGTTTAGGACCTTCCAAGGGGAAAACAATCTGGAAGTGGAGGTAACTGCAGTGTTAGGGATTGTAGAAGAGACGGATGACTGAATGTCTTTTCTGCAAACCCCTTTCTCAGGAACAGATGCAGGAATAAGATTTGAGTTCAATCACTAGGAATTTATGCCAGGCAATGAAGGTGGAAAAAATGAAGAGCAGACATGTCTGTGGACTTCAAATGGGAAAACCAGCATCAATAAGAACGTGCCAGTGGTAAAGAAGCATAATGTTTTCAGAATTCTAGTGAATTCTGGAGAGGGAGAGATGAAGCTAACAAGAGGATTTGGAACTAAATCACCAAGGGCCATGTGTGCTATACTACAAAGTTTGACTTTCTTTTTTTTTTTTTTTTGGTACTGGAGATTGAACTCAGGGGCACTCGACCACTGAGCCACATCCCCAGCCCTATTTTGTGTTTTATGTAGAGACAGGGTCTCACTGAGTTGCTTAGCACCTCGCCATTGCTGAGGCTGGCCTTGAACTCGCGATTCTCCTGTCTCAGCCTCCCTGAGTGCTGGGATTACAGGTTTGAGCCACCGCGCCCGGCTACAAAGTTTGACTTTCTAAATTTCCAAAGTTTGTAACAGCCGATAACTTTGCTTCCCAAGCAAAATCTTATGCCACCACAGAAATAGCAAACAAATTAAAAAGTAAGGCTGCACTGCCTGAGGAAGAGATGGAGAGTCAGGAGGTAGAGCCACTTAAGTTTCCTTTCCCCAGCTGCTACTCCTTAAGGTGTCTCTTGGGATCCTAGGACTGAGCAGAACACAGTTAAAAACTACTTCTATAGACAACAGAGTAGAGCCTTAAGCAAAGAAAAGGTTATATCATGTTTGATGTTTTAAATGGGTGATCTTGAATGGAAAGAGACCATTTAGAGCTCTCTTATATGCCTGGCAATAGGTAATGACACTCTGAATTCAAGAAAGGCAATGTGATTGTGAGAGAATCAGGCAAAATCGAGAATATCTCTGGGGTGTAGAATATTAAATATGTCTCCTCCAAACTGCAGACAAATTCATAATCTGTACTGTTTGTTCTGAGATGTACATTGCCATCATTCACTACCCTAATTTATGCTATTACAAATTAAAGAGTATTAACTTGCAAACTTCATAGTTCCCAATGGTGAAGTCCACAAACTGATAGTTTAGTATGGATGTGGGAGGGCAAGGAGAATAATAATAAAAGAGACCAAGTTGAATTCTTTAAAGGTATATTGAATTCTTCACCATACTTTCTCTTGTCTCTGAGGTGTCGTCTATGCTGATTCTTATCTGCAATTATAATTCCACTTTATTGTAATAAGGTTTACTAATTCTTCAGGTGCTGGATTAGCTATATTCCCTCAAGGAGACCTTCTATGACTAGACTTGCTCGAGCAGCTTCTCAACTACCAATGTGTCTAACATCCCATAACCTCCACCATGACCGCACTGTATGGGCCACTTCCTTGTTTCCCTCACTAGCCCTTCTGAGAGCAGAAAAGATGTCTTATCTGATTATGGCTTATCTCCGATACCTAGCTTAGATGACTAGGACCTGGCTCAGAATATGGACTCAAATATTTGAGAAAGAAGAGAGAGGACTACAGAAAGGGATGGGAAGGAAGGAAGGCAGGAAGGGAGGAGAGCTCTAATTTCAGGATCACCATTAACTATTGGATGACCTTGATCATGTTAATCTACAAAGTCTAACATATCCTGTTAAATTTCTCCTAGGATCCTATTCATCTGAGGACTGGATTAAAAAAGAAATCCAGCATTTATTTTAATGGTTGGAATTCCCAGGTGGAATGATTGCATAGCTATAAATTCTGTGGTTTCCAATAACTTTCATTCCTAAATAAAACAATATTGACTACTAAGCATTTCTCCGTGTGACTATGCAAGAGGTCCACATGAGTTTACACTTACTAAGTGACCTTCACTCAGTCACTTATATTTGCTCTGATTCAGTTTCTCAAACTAGAAAAAATGTTGATTGAAGATTAAATGAGTGAGGCGAGAAAGAGTGACTTATGAGCCAGAGTTGGCTTTGCATAGGTTGGTCACAGACAGATAGTATCTGTAGATGGCCAGGTTTTAGGCTGAGGTTTCACTTACAGAATAGCTACCTTGATTCAAGGAAATTGAGCTACTTGACACATTAGTCACTACTCAGTTAAGACCAATATTTAGTGGGTAGTTATGAGAAGAGTTTAATAAAGACTTTAGAGACTTCAACTGGTTCCCAAGCAATAGGAAGGTAATTTATTTTCTGTTAGGTCTTAACAGTCTGACTGTACATTGCCATCCACTGGAGCCTGCAGACGTCATGACGATTTCCAGTCTTCCATTAGGACTGTTACCTGGAAAATCACTGTAGAAGTTTCCAGTTCAAGAGGGTGCTTTCTCACCCTTCAAAAGAAGTTACAGAGTTTAAGAGTCTCTTCCCGGCCATGATCAACCTCTCACCTTACTCACAGTTTCAATTTAACCCACCTCATTGAAACAAATGACTGCTATACCATACTGCTTCTCATTCTTTACCAAGGAGTTAAGTTTTACTTAGCAGAACATTCATCAATGAGTAAGAAAATGTACACAAATACAAATAAAAATAGAAAAGCTGACACCTTACAGTTTTTTTTTCTTCCTTATGTAAGCTAAATTTTCTTGCATTGAAAACAGAACTACTTGTGCAGGTGGTTGCTAAATGCTACCAGCTGCTCTGTGGCAATATAGTGCTTGAAACAGAACCCTGAAAAGAAGGATGGAGAGGAAAATAAAGAACTGGGTGTGGAATGAGACTCTATATTGAACTAATTCCCTGGGTAATACAAGAGAGGGGGAGAGCAACTTCAGATCATAAACAGTAAGCAGAATTTCCATTCAGCTGGCCTACAATAAATTTATTTTTCCAAGAAAATGAAATGGAACAAGAGAACAGACATACCTGCTTTATGTTAAAGAAAAGCATGTATGAACCTAATACAGGAAGAAGTTGTTTAAGACTGTACATCCTTGAGAAAATATTGCCTCTATAATAGTGCCAGGGTCCCTGTTAACTTGGGTTATCAGCTACATAAATTAGACGCACACTGGGGCCGTCTAACTTGGATAGCAGTCGGCTGTGCTCATATAATGTGTACTTTGCTCCAACATTTGCTTCCTTTTGTCCTCCTTTTTACTTGCTAACTTATTTTTTAAAGGCCTTGCGCAAATATTATTGTAAATATCTTATTATCAATATCATATCAATATAAATAATATTGCTGAGAAATGAGGGGAATCCGCCTAGAGTGAAGAAATGAAATTCATATTCTCAAAACAGGAATTGAAGAAAATCACATATTCACTGTTTTAAAGACTGCAGTTTTCTCTTGATACCAGAAAACTCTTTTCCTTTTAGCAAATCCTCGGCAGTGCCAAGAATTTTGCTATTAATCTACAGAATGCCAGCTTACCTCCTATCCTGATTTGGAAATCAAAAAACAGGGAGAAATGGTGCAGGGGTGAGGGGTGCAGAGGAAAGAAAAACAAAAGAAAGAAAAGTAAAGGGAATTGAAGAAATAAAAGAAAAAATGAAAGAAGCAGAGAGATAAATAATGAATCATGAGCCTTGAAAGGAAAAGATTCAGAGGAATGGAAGAAGAGAGGGAGACTTAAAGAAGAAAGCAATGTCAACTTGATCTCCACACCTTTAACGTCTGTATAGCTTTTCTTTTTGCTGTGTAATCTGGGTGTAATTACAGATCTTTGCTGTGATGTGGATAAATAACTACCACGTATAACCAAGACGTCACATCACTCTCTGGAAATGTTTCTACATAGCCCATGGAGCAGCCATGGGTGCTACCCCTGTGGACCATGACACTGTTTGACTGGGTCAGCTGCTGTCACGACCTAACCCATGTGCTCAGTTATGAACTCGGTGTCTTCCCTAATAGGAGTCACCCAATCTCCCGTTACCAGCTCTGTATACTAATTCACAATGGCATCCAATATCCTCACATGTAGGTTTCTAGGTCATCGATGAGGCTGAATGAAACCATTCTCTTGCTAAGTATAGAATTTAGGACCCAAACAGCTGCAGGTGGAAACATCAGTCACAGGCTCTCAAAACATTATGTTACAAAGGCTGTGATGAAGTCGAGGCACTGCCCATATTTCCAAAAGTAATGATACTTCATCTTAAAGGCCCACTCAGCTATGTCACATTTGTATTTGCATCCTATAATGTGAGTGTATTAGCCTCAAATTGTTTGGTAATAAATCATCATCAAAGAAATATGTTTATTTTTATTTTTAGTATTCATGACTTGTATGATCCTAGAACAACATATATTTAGTGCTGCAGAGCAATGAATCCATAACTTTGAGAGAAATGGCTTTATAGATCATTAAGACCTATGTTGCTTTAACAGTTAATCACATTTTCACTAATAATATGACATAAGTCCTTTACCTAAAGGGTGAAAAATGAATAACTCTTTTGCTTTCACTAAAAAAGTCCTCTACTTGACCTTTACCAGGGGCAGAGGGAAATCCAGTATAATCACCGAAAGCTTTGCCTACAGCAGCATCAATACTTCCATTCAGCCAACAGAATTAGCTTTCAGTTAAAGCTCCTCGGGTCCCCCAACTACAGAGGGCAAAAATCCTTGGCTCTGCTGTAACTTCGAACCTAGGGTCATGTAGTGACGTCTCAATGAGCCCTACATCTTCTGGAGAATACCTCAGATAGCTGCCCCAACAAAGACAAATATTATGGCAGCGAAAAATAAATCTGCCATTTTTAACCTTTTCAGGGAAAGTAATTCACTTATTGGCTTTAGTTAAAACGTCTTACCTTTCTTCCCCTTTTTGTTGTATCTGTGAGTAATTTCTCCAGTCACATTGTTTATAGGAAGTGAAGTTATTCGTAATCATGCCTTAAGAGTATGTACACAAACTGGACATCCTAAAAGACCACTATGTATTAAATTCCTGATTGTTTGACATAAATTCTCTCTCTCTCTTTCACTCCGACAGGAATCTTCTCATTTATTTACGAATAGGTTAAGACCTTCGCCTTGTTTCTAGCTATGTTCCTAAGTGCTAACATATATTAAGTAAATTTAGAGCCTCTTCTGCATAGGAAACAAATTAAATTGGTTAAACATGGAGAAAGACTAAATGTAATCCATCTCTTGTCATGTTTATGATATCTGAACTCATCTTATATGAATGTTCCAATTTGGCTGTTGTAACAGATGGGCTGGTTATGATAAACCATAACTACAGACGCAGAGTGTGATAATATAAATCATAAAGAAGATAAATAATGAAATTCTTTTAAAATAACTCTAGTTAAATATTTAGACAGTCAATTTTTAAGCTTACTTGCACACAAAAATAGTATTCACATATCTAGGCAAGGAAAGAATGGTATTCAACCATAATATAAATATAATTTGAATCTAAACATTTAAAACTCAAGGTATTTTAAAAATCTGGGTGAATTTTTTAGAGTAGCAAGGAATAAAATAGGGGGTCATTTCCAGAGGTAGTCATAAAAACTGAGGGTACTTATGAATAAACAGCCACTCCTCTTTCAAAATCTCATTTCCTAATTCCAGAATGATCCATAATAAAAGAAGCTCAACACCACTCTTGATGAAAAACTTGCTATCCATGATCCCATCATCAATTTTTATCAATTTATAACCTCACACAGCTTAGATTTTCATATATATCTGATCATCTCAAAAACATCAATACAGATCAACTAGTATCCTGACTATACAGTTGAGGAAAGTAAAATTCGGAAAGTGACTTCCCCAGGATTGCATGTTTAGATATGATGGGGCCAAGATGTGAAGTACTTTTTGGATTCCTGAACAGGTACTATCTTAACCATGATACCCCACCCGATTTATAAAGAAGGTTAAATATTTTAAGTCAGGGAATAAACTTGGATAGATGTTCTAATGCATTTAAGTGTCCCAGGTGTTCAGCCCATGGTTTGAACAAGGGGTAAAATAAAATAAAGGGGTAAGGAGCAAAGCCAGTACCAATGACCAACGCAGCAGTTGAAAAGGGGACCCTGGGGCCGACCATATTGTATATGAATCTACCCTTACTAACAGGGCCACAATTATCCTCAAACTTTCAGCATTCATGGAGGAGTGGTTTTACAAATAAGGCAGCTGGCATTTGGGGGACACTGTTACAGCCATCAGGAGCAGAGCCTGCTCCCATTTGGGGTGCTAACTCTTTTCCCACCCTGACTACAGATTCCCGATAGGTAGCTGTGCTCCATCTGTGGATGAAGTTGAGAGAGCCCTTAAAATACTTCTCCATGAAAGAGCACTGTCCTTTCCTTTCTTCATTCTCTATTATTTATGAAGCTTCTACTCCATTCCAGGGTAGGCAACTATAAACAATTCAGCAACAGTCCTGAGCTTTGAGGGGCTCAGTCTGCAGACACCTATACCAGCACTGTCAGGACTGTAGAACCACATGAAGGCACCTTCATGGACCAGGATGGGTATAGAAGGGAAGGGCTCAAAGAACATACGCAAGACATTCCAGATCAAGGCAAGTCTGAGCTGAGACCTAAAGAGAAGAGGAAATTGATCAGATAAAATGGAGGAGGGTAGTAAAAGCTGGAGGAATCTGATTTTTTAGAATTTTGCACACTCTAGGTATGTTGGATTACTCAGAAAAATGGGGGGGGGGGGCGGTATACATGTTGAGATACTAAGCAAAGAATAAGGCAGGTAGAGTAAGTCTGTAAGTGAAATTTAAATGGCATCAACTAGTTTTTATCTGTTGATTCTGTCTGGTCTTAGAATAAAACATGTTACTTATTAGACTGGTCAGGAACCTAAACATGAAAAACCCCAAGAATAGCCTCTGAGATCACAGACAACAGTTCAGTGTAGGCCTGAAAACAAGTCTTCACTGAAAACTCATGCTCTGGGGTTATATACTGGCTCTCTAGATTGTTTATTTCTGGTTGAATTTATTCCCCCCTAGAAATAATGAATTGGATCAAGAGAGTTTTTATTTATGATCTAGTAAAATATGTTAAAAATTCAAGGCAATGATGCAGAAAATATCCAACCTAACACAATTCATATATTTCTATTTTAAATTAATATATATATTTTTCTTATCATTTCCCAAAACCTCAGGTAATTATTGATCACATTTTGATGTTTTTCACTAATCATGTGAACAAAATTATGATCAATTTGCCTTGTTCTACTATCCTGTAACTAATTCAGTTGCAAAAGTTATTAAAAATGTGGACATTATGTATGGACATTTCTTCTTGCTTTAAAATTGCCAACTGACAAATCAGAATTCACCATGTTTACTTTGTCTTATGTGAAATTTATCATGAGAATTTAAACGAGTCCAACTCACCAAAATTACTGATGTCTACTGATGTCTACTCCAATTAGAAGTACTCCCATATTGTCATAGTATAAATATCAATTTCACAATTGCTGTGCAATTTACCAAACCTGCCAAAAGACCTACCTCAAATCACTGCTACCTATATTGTTACTCTAACTTGGAAGGTGATGTCATGGATTCCCCAAGATGTAATAGTGATAACTTATTCATTTTCATCATTGTAGTTTTTGGGATATCTGGGTTCCAGGATACACAAATGGAGCTATCAATGGCTCAGCAACAACCTGGAAATGACAGGTCAGACATTTTATCAGTGACTTGGATGGAGTTGGCAGGGGACTATATAAAAATGACATAAGCCTGCGGGAGGGAATAGGCATGGGGTAAAAGAAAATCCATGAAATAACAGAGGTTAGAGACTAAATTATCTTACTAGGTTAGAGCTAATTGTCTAAATAAATTTTTAAAATTTAATAGGTATGAAAATTCTTAGATCCAGAAAATCAATTGTCTAAATAACGAATAGACAAAGAACTGGCTTAACCAGTTGGCTTAACTGGCTTAACTGTTCACATAACAGTTGTAGAGGTTTTGATTAACTTCCAGTACTTCAGCTCAGACTGTGATGGAATTACCCATAAAGCTTCTAAAATCTAGAAGACATTCCATTTTCATTTGTGTTTTTCAAGGGCAAATTACTTCTCTACTCTAACATTAGTTGGACGTCTTTGGCATTGTGTATATTTTAATTGTTGAAGATGTCTGCCAGAACCAGTTAACAAAGGACTAGGGAGCTCGGTTCTTTGTGTTGCTGTTTCTAGATCATCCCTTCTGCTCTTTGACTTTTTCCTCTAAAGCTGAAATAAATAAATGTTCATATCCCAAAATATTTTAGAGAATAGTTTTAATCGAAAGCATTTTTAGAACTACACAAGAGGCCTCCAATATTATCACAGAAAAGTATCTGAAAAAATTTTCACAGAAAAAGATTTGAAAAGAAGTAATTATGACTGAAAAGATAAAACTTATCTTGAATCTTGGAAGTTAGTTACCCATTTCAAAATTCATTGTTAATGTTTAGATACTTAAAAACTAATCAATATTTGTGTTTATATGTATATAAAGAGAAATCAATGTTAATTGAAAATGATCTAAAATACTGAAGATCCTTTTATTAAGTCATCTTATTTTTTAAAAATCTTCTATAGCACTCCAAAACACATAACAAAGGTTACAAAATTTTCCTCCCAAATACCTAATGTTGTAATGACAAATGGCAACACAATTTTTAAGTAAAAGCCAATGCAAATTTTACAGTATATTTACTCATGCATGCTTCCCAAACAGTGCAAATGTAGCTTGTAAAATCAATCATTACATATTTTAAGATGAGTAGGCATGACTTGGGGAACAAGTGAAATTTTCTGATAAATAACCAACTTAGTATCTTCTCTGCTGTATAAGTCAAATCTGCAAAAACGCTTCTTGTAAACATCTCAATAAATAACAATAACAGCAACAATTGTATGGGCATGAATGTGTTATTTTTTTCTTCTGAACATGTCCCAGGAATCACTGGGGCCTCTGTTGGGAAGCCATACTTGCCTGCATATTTCCCAAGCTGACCCTAAGAAATTATGTGTAGCAAGGTGTCACTCCTGAGATCACCAGGAGTCCTACTGCCTAACTGTACCAGCCAGAAACATTCCACTACCAACTGCAGTCATTCAACCTCAGAATTGAATATATTATCAGCCAAGGTCACAGAACAAACTTGCTCCAGTGACGCTGACCTTTAAACATTCAAACGATGCACTTACATTCTGTAAATATTGTGCCATCATTTAAGAGAGAAAATAAGCAGTCAGCTATGACTCAGAAAGACAGTAGTCCACAAAATAGGTGCAGGGGTATGGTGGAAAAACCTGGATATATGTTCCATCTCAGCCACATACAACCATATTATTCCAGCAACTTATTTGAAATTCCTCAACCTCAACTTCCACATATATTTGATAAGAATCATCATACCTGCTCTATTCAAATAAACAGGTGTTCATCAAATCAGGTAATTCATGTGAAATCACTTGCATAAAACTTATAAAACAAATATACCTATTTTATCTAATCCCTGGTCATACACTGTCACTGTTCCATCGTAATTAAACGAGGTCCTGAATATCCGATTGAAAATGAGACTGCAGGGCTGGGATTGTGGCGCAGTGGTGGAGCGCTTGCCTTGCATGCGTGAGGCACTGGGTTCAATCCTCAGCACCACATAGAAATAAATAAAGATATTATGTCCATCTACAACTAAAAAAAAATATTAAAAAAAAAAGAAAAAAAGAAAATGAGACTGCAATCCAGGAAGATCAAAACTTGACCTAGCCGGGGCTGATGCCCAGCAGCACTTCTCCTTGCAGGGCCAGTGACAACTCATTCAATTCAATCACGTTGACAATTCAAATCTGACCACTGCAGATTGTAGAATATTGTTAAAGCAAAACCCTGAAACACAAGCTGTGTTTGTTCTTCTTCAGATTATCCTCAGAATTAACGAAATTTACAGAAACTTAAGAAACAGCATACAATTTCACAAGGAGAAAAGGCACAGAGGCAAAAAAAAAAAAAGGTGCATCTATGTGATGAATAGTTTTTGACAGAGCTCACAATCATTTCTCATCAGGTTGTGAGATAACTTTTATTAATGCCAATTAATTCTTTGCTCAGGCCTGTGTCACTTTATAACCCTCTACTTAAAAGAAATCAATTGTATGAGTTCAGCTGAGAAAGAACTGCCATAATAGATGTTTTCAGTCTTGCCTTTACTTTCCTCTGATAGCCCTTAAGGTGGTCAGAGGTAAAAGCTAAAGATGCATTGTAGCCTGAGGGATGATTGAATGAAAAAAAATGGGGGATGGGAACAGAACCCACTCGGATAGACCAATTTCCCACCACTGTGAGCCAGAGCAATTGATTGATGAATCCTTGCTCTGTCAAGAGGCAGCCTTCAGATTTGATCACATAAATACTCATTCAACTCAAATTCTGCTTGACAAGCCTCAGACAGCTTTGTTCTGTCACAGATATCATTGGAAGGAAAATGCTCCATTAATCATCCTTAATTAACTTTACCATAGTCTGCTGAAACCAATATGCTCTCTGGCTAAACCTTGGACTTCACCAGGATTCTATAGTTATCAGATAGGGGAGAATTTTTCAAGTCTCTTTTCTCTTATTGCTATTAACTATAGGGATCCAGCCTGAGCAGAGTTCACAGGAAGTCATGCCCATTGATTATATGAGATAGCTTATCGGTGGGCACATTCTTCTCTAAAGGAAACATAATTTTAAATATGACTGACCTGCATGAGATGGCATTTTATATCTCTATCTCACTCGATGCTCATAAGTTCTAATATTTCCTTCCCAATTCTCAGGTATCATATGTCCTGAGATATCATTTTCTAAATAAGAGGAAAGAAAAATTTAAAACAACAATAATGAAGCCTTAATTTGAAAAACAGACTTGTTAGAGGCGCACAGTGGTTTTTGATAAACACTGACACACATGTATACACCTCAAATTGTAAAATGCCTCTCAATTTGTATGAAGCTTTAACACATGACATGATCGCATTGTAATTTTTTGCTTAATAACTTATTAACCACTTGTCTCAATCTGAAATTATCCATTGTAAAGTCATGATAATAAGGATGATAATTCAGAGGTAATAAGGCAAAAAATATCAGAAATAAGATGTGTTCACACTTTAAATAAAAATAAAGTGCAATATGTTAATTATCATAAATGAAGAGTGTCCCATATATTCCAGTCTACTTCAGATGCTGTCTGTTCATCCAGAGGCTTCAAACCAGTCTTGGCTCTTAATCACATTTATGTGCTATGTATTCAGGCATTTGCAAATGATAATGTTTGTGACCACTTCAAACAATATGTTCTTAAAGTCAGCTGATCCATTTTAGAGTTACGAGAAACTTAAATTTCTACCAATTCCTATATATTCTTCTGTGAACTATATACAGAAAGGAAAAATTGGCTTGCAGAACAAGGTGAATGTATGTGCTCATCTGATATGTGTGGACAAAGGAGAAAGTAATTTAGGTGAGTGAGCAGAAAATATAGGAAAATATAGAAAAAAAAGTTAAGGATTTCTGGAAATGCCTAATCCTTTTGTAAAAGCTCTGGTTTGTCACCATCATTGCAGACACTATATTTTGCCCTCTCCCGCAAAACACTCTATAATGCTACGACATGCATTCGATTTATCATTGCTATTTTGATATTTTTTAGATAGTTTCTTAATTGGAGGTAGACAAAGTCTTTAGTAGTGTACACCTTATGGTTGTCAGGTTTGTTCAAACAAATGCCAAATCATGTAACCCTTCATGCAAAATGACATAAAAAACCACATTTTTGTAGAAATCCTAAAAACATAGATTTTATTTGCCAACTTTAAACTAGATTGGTTAAAAATGTCAAGGCTTAACTACAAAACTTAATCTTTAAAATATATAAACTACTTACAACTTATGACAATAAAACATGATGTCAAGTTCATAACAATAGACTCTCTCTTTATTAGTATGCTTCAATGGCCTGTATTTGCTTATTATGAAATAGAGTTTACTTTGAGGGAATATACATGCCTATCTATTTTTTTTAAATAAAACCTTTATATCAAATTCACTTCACATTGCTCTTCCCTTCCCTAGGAAAGAAAAAAAAGATCAGATGAAAATATGTGGAAGAAATTCTCTTCTAATATATTTCCATTTTAAATTCTGGTTACTTTTACTGT
This sequence comes from Xerus rutilus, assembly GCA_028644305.1. Classification (NCBI taxonomy): domain Eukaryota; kingdom Metazoa; phylum Chordata; class Mammalia; order Rodentia; family Sciuridae; genus Xerus; species Xerus rutilus. The sequence goes on from CM053409.1 coordinate 33,973,612, forward strand.
AAAGTATTCCTGGCTTCTCTTTGAAACTACTTTCTTCCCTTGGATTGGTCCCATTACTTCTTCCATGATTTAGAAATGAAGTTCTGTGTGCAAAGTCTTTATTTCTCTCCCCTTCATTCCATTCCAGGGATCTCTTTCTTTATCTAATTTTTCCCCTTGCCATGGATCCTTTCTTTTGCATACCTTGCCATTCCTCCCTTCCTTCTTTCCTTCCTTCCTTCCTTCCTTCCTTCCTTCCTTCCTTCCTTCCTTCCTTCCTTCCTTCCTTCTCTTTCCAGTTAAAATCTACTTCCTGGTCACTTTTCCTTCTGAAATTTTCAAATTCAAGCACCTATCTGCCAATTCCCATAGTGGGCAGTGGGAACATAACACCATGCCTAAGAGGTCTGGGTGGTGGAAGAGGCAGACATTGAACACTGAATCCCAATATAATGTGGAAAAAGATAAGACAGACATTTAGCATGCCATGCTAACAAATAATTGGGACACAATTTAGAAAGAATAGCCAGGAAAATCCTTCATGTGAAGTAACAATTAAATGAGGACCCATTTGACACATAAAGAATTTTCTAGATAAAGAAGGTGGGACATAGAAAGGCCCAAATGGGGTTCATCTATTCATTCATTCACTGAATCAGTCTCCTGTGTGCCTCCTGTGTCACATGTCCTAGCTGTCCAGTTGAATGAAAACAATGATACTTAGGAACAAACAGAGCTTCTGTATTAAACCCCAATGAATATATCCGAACTGAAAAGTAATTTTGAAAATGAGCAAAATGAAGACTACTTTAGTAGGATGCTGTTATTTAAAGGCCGCCTGGGGATACTTCTGCTCTTGCTCTTCTGTCTCCATCCCAGCAGTAGCTGAGTGGATTTCTGGTAGTGTGGACCCTCTTCATTCACACCCCAGTGGTGACTGGTAAAGAAGAAAAAACAATAGGAGGAAAGGAAAATAGAGGATATGTCACTCTTCTTTTTGACAGCAAAGCATCGTGATGTACTTTAGCAATTCCTCCCTAAAACACTATGTGTTTGACACACAGAACAACATAACTACAACCATTTCTGGGTCTTATTAAACCTGGAAGGAGAATGATCAAAGTTCTCATAACAATCCAGAGGGGATCTTGCCAAGCTGGGCCAAAGAGGTTTGATTAGTGATCGTTTCTTGAAACACACATGATATGTGTCCATGTTTTCCAAAGTCAGCTAGTAAACTGTGAAAAATGTGTGCTCTGAATATTCGAGTGAAACTTGTTGACACCACTCATTTAGAAATAATATAACTTTGCTTCTGTTTTTCAAGATACTTAATACCACACCATACTAACATGTTCTCTGTTTTAAGCAATGAAATGAGCTAAGTAGATTCACAGGAATGGAGTGGGAGACTGGAGGAGGACCGTGAATGTCCTTCCTCATTTCAAAGGTCAAAGACAGCATTAATTATTTTTAACTAATGTCTTATTTAACCACATGCAAACTTAAATCAGTTTGGGTCTGACCGATTCAAAGCTATTCGTTGGTTCCCTGCTCTGCTGCAATAATTGACTAGGTCAGACTTTGCAAAGGTCAAAAGAATGGACTCAGTTCATATTATTTCAGCTAATAACAGTTCTTAAATCAAAATTTGAGAATTGATCTTTCAAAGTCACTTTTCCTCTCTACATTCAGATGTAATTTCAAATTATATGATAGATGTATCCAAACTCACTTTTTATTCAATTACATTTTAGTAACCGAAGACACAGTGGGAGGGTTTTTAACAAGATCTAGGTTTGTCTAAAAAAAAAAAAAAAATCAAAAGGGAATTAAGAAAACCATGGGAAACTTGGCATTTAACGGAGTTCTAATGAATGCAATTGGATGTGGGCAATCTAAAGGAAAAAATTTAGGCAGACATAATGCCAAGCAAGAAAGAAAATGAAAACTATCTTAGGTGAAGTTCAAGCAAAAGGTACAGCACAGTAGAGTCAGGGATTTGGGCGATTAGGTCTTGCAGGACTCTAAACATCATAGTAGAGACTAATATTGTTGCTTCAGAGCAAGGGCTTCCCCAGACCATTTAGTACCATTTTCCCCAGCCTGCACCTCTTGTTGAAACTACAGTTTCATCCTAGAATTACTATCTGCCCAGAAGGCAAAGCCTCTCATCCATATGGAGAGATGCTGGTTTGTTGCACACCATCATTTAAGTTGTACACGGCATCTTCCTTTCTTCAAACACGTTCCTGACTAATCAGCGGTCAGATGATGACTTCTTCTCCAGACTCTCTTATCTCACCCTGCAACTCCCACGAGCTGTCTTGCTCTCATCACTCCACAATATACATTTACCCCTTGGCCTGTTGATAATGAAATCTTGATTGAATATGTACATCTGCTTAACGTGTACGCAGTTACGCACACATCTTTCAAGCAGGTTCCACGACAGTTTTATCTCTCACACCTTAGATGACAGAGAACATATTTATTTAATGCACTTTGATGTGCCTAGCACATCGCCAGGTGTTGATAATATTCAATAAGCACATTTTATTGCAACATATTCAACTGTCATTTTGGACAGGATGTGTGCGTGAGTAGACAAAATAAAATTCAGAAAGAAAACTTTTTCTAGAATAAAATTCAACCCAAAATTTACTTATTTTCACATTGTGTCCCAATATCATCTTTTTTCAAAAAAAAAGACTTTAGTTATAGATGGACACAATACCTTTATTTTATTTATGTATTTGTATGTGGTGCTGAGGATTGAACCCAGTTGCCTCACACATGCTAGGCAAGAGCTCTACCATTGAGCTACAAACCCAGGCCCCCAATATCATCCTAAGAGAGCCAAACTGACGGAGAAATAGAGGGTTATATTATTACTCACATAATGTAGAGTCAGGTCTTTTTGTCTAAATTAGAAGGCTCTTTATTCACTAGTTAATTAGAAAACTCTGCACCCTCAAGTTAGAATTTGACAAAAAAAAAAAAAAAAGAGCTTTCCAATCAAGGTTTGTGTAAAGTTGAGAGATACTTCCAAGACCTGGTTGTACATTTCCATAATAAATATCCTTTATGGTGGATTATTCACCAATCATTCAGTCTATAAATCATACTGACTATATTTAAACCTGGATACAGTCCACTTTTTCCTGTGTCAAAGCACCAGCTTGGCTAAATAATCTTACATTTCCAATCATGCTTAAAGAAACATAAAAATTATGTATGGGATGAGAAAGACATTTCATAGATAATTTCTCTGGCTTCAGTACCAAGCACATTCATATTTTTCCCCTAAATCTGAAACCAAATGTTTGGTTTCCTAATATTTTTCCTGCCTACTAGATTTTTCTTTCCTTCTTCTATGTGGTCACTCACAGCCTGGCCTTTGTGTATTCTCCCAAGAAAGAATTGTTTATTTATATTAGCAGTTCTTTTTGGGGCTCCCTGTAGACTCTGTTTCCAGTGGCATGTGGAGTGAGTAGGCTTTTATTGTTGACAAGTGGTAGGTGGGATCCAAGCTTTTGTGGTTAAATTGTTTATTGATAATTACCTGTTAATTACCCTGCTGCCTAACTCCTGTAATTTACTTTAATCATTACTTTCCTTTTTCTTGAAAACCCTGTGCACAAAAAACAAAAAGCAAAGACAAAAATAATAGACTCCATTACCACCTTTTAAAAAAAAATGGTTGGTTCCTTAATTAAAACCATTTAGGGTCAGAACACGTCCTCATCATATAATATTTGGATTTGGTAAAATAAGCTAGTGTTATTAATGCAATTATAACTATACCTAGTAATAGATTTATAACTGGTGTATATAATTTTGGGTGGTGATCACCAAATTAGGTGTCACATCATGTTCCTGAGCCATGGGTGTTTGGTTTACTATAGAATGTTTTCCTTCCTAGAATCAGCCAGAAATTCTGTACTAAATCAAAGCCTTGAAACCAAATAGACTGGATTCCATGTTATTTGTTAAAGTTTGCAGTTTTTGTTTTTTATATCACGGTTCTAGTATCTAAAGTTTTATTCTAGGGTAGTCACATAATCCCCTGGATTCCCAGATATTATGTATACAGTGACCTTTACACTTACAAGAAAGTTGCCACTTCTCAGATCTGCTCCTCCCTACCCGGCCATAGTGTAGGGATACATCAATGCCCAAGGAACATACAACTGACTGCTTCGGTTACTACATTTTTTCAAGAAATCTCACCTAATCCTCACCCCGCAAACCCTTCTTTCAGTACTAAAAGCATCTGGTCAAATATCTCACTGTTAGTAAAAAAAAAAAAAAAAAAAAAAAGTTAGAGTTAACAATTAAGTTTGGGAATCAAAATTTCTGGGAATCAGAATTAGCTCTGCTAGGCAAGCAGATGGATTTATTAGGTGTATATTCTTGAAATGTAATCTACAAGGAACTGTAGATTAAAGTTTTTCAAATAAAGCTCTGAAATATCAAACCAAAAAGCTCTGGAATAAGCACAATCTACCATCCTGCCATTTCTTACCAACTTCCTCTCATTTCTCACCTCTGACTACTTACCAGGCATTTTCACGTATATTGAAGATAAGTGTGGTCAAGGTGAACCCATGAACTTTGTTGGGACCATTGATTAAAACCTAATTTCAGAACTGTCTGTGGCTTACACTACTCATTTTACCTCGACTTTAACTTGGAAGCACAGAGATGAATAGCAAGACTCCATGGTGTGCGTTACGTCAATTGACCTGCACACATCTTCCGTGGGACACCCTATGCCAAATGCAGTCCTTTTAAAAACATGTCATTTTAAAGCCACAGTGGAAAGAACATAGCATTTAGAGTTCAAATCGCTGGATTAGACTCTAGGTTTGACACTTACTAGATGAATAAACATGGATAAATCTCTTACCCTCCTCAAACCTTTTCATCATTTAAAAAATTGAGATTAAAAGAATCATAATATTGATCTAACTCATTTATTGACATCCTTATAATGATGTCCATGATGTAAAATAAAGACAATAACACATGAACACACATTATAACTGAAAAGCACTCTATGATTATAATAATCAGTATTAATCCTAAAAACAATAAGCACCCCTTTAAATAAAGATTAAGAGAACTTTGCTCTACATACAGAATAAATAGAAGGTCAAAGGTATTTAAATATCTAAGTAAGAGTGGCAATGCACACACATTATAGCATTTCAACAAATATTTTTCCTAGGGGAAGATTAAAGTCAGTAGAGGAAATGGAACGGCTTCGGTTGCTGTCATTGCATTCTTAGTATTTTACTTGGGAGAATGAGCCCTGTCAAATGGAAAGACTGAAATGAATACATTTCTCAGCTGCTTAGCAGATATGTTTTCCAATATAAGCTAAACATTTCAGCCCACCTCATTTCCATGTGAACATTTGCAGTCCTGAATAGATGATGGGAATGTTAAGGGAATGGGTTGATCTTGGCCCTGGAATTATATGGCTTAGGTGTAAATTTATTCTTAATCTTCTACCATTATGTTTTAACATTCCTAACTGAAATTTGGTTGAGCTATCAAATTGTTCAAAGGCCAGTTCATGCCACAGCCCAAGAACCACTACTGGGAAAAGGTGGAAACCCCAAACCACAATCGAGTCCATCCATAGGGTTTTTCCCCGCGAAGGTTACCACAACATACTTAACATTGTTACAGACAAATTGCTGCCATTACCAAACCAAACAATTGTGTTCTTGTGTTTTTAAATAGTCTGGGTAACTCTTTAGAAACTTTACAGCTGGAAAGGAACTGCATCTCGATGGGGCTACATTTATAGTTTTGTCCTATGCCACTTTGGCATTTGTTTCCTGATCTGAACAATAGCCCCGATTACCAGCTGCACAGGATCCTCACAGACCTGGGCCGAGTCTGTGCGTGAGCCAAGCTCTGCACAATCGTCCCACAGCTCCCTGTAGTTTATCATCATTGTTTTGTATAATTGGAAACAGAATTATTTATATGCTCCTGCTTATTCTGCAACTAAATTTACAAGGCAACTGTCTCTCTTAATCTATAGTAGACCTAATGTAAACAGTAATGCAAAAGAGTATTCAGATTTATTACACGACTTCCTTAAAGATCAATATTTAAAATGAATACATATTGTGCTAATTTAAACATGCAACATATCACAAAGCTATTTACACAAGAAATTTACAATGGTTGAAGACATTTTTATACTCTATTTCTACTTCCTAGGAATACCTTTTATCGAGTGGGAAGAAAAAAAATGCAAGAGTTACAAGTTCAATGTTAATTAGCCTCATTTATAAACTTTCATCTAAACCTGTAACCTCAACACACAATATATTAAGCTATTAAATGGAGAATTAAAGTTACTTTGAGTGTGACCAAACAAGAAAATGAAGCTGACCCCACCCTATGCTATATGAGATGTCTACTCAGGGTAGACAACAGTGTGGGATTCTGCAAAACCAAGCCACAACCTGCTGATCGTAGAGCAGTTATTTTAGTTTTACTCTGCAGTTCCTGGATTCTGTGGGTTTAAATCACTCCTTCTCTTTATTTAGACCTCATCTTGGAGCTTTAAAATAGTATTCCGTTGACAAGAATCTGAGGTCCTTCAGACCTAATATCACGTCAAGCTGCTGGACTGAGACCTACATGCCAAGTCTCAGCCTACGATGAATTTTTATAAGTGAGTTATAAACCCCTCAAAAACAGGGTTTATAATGGAAACGCTGACAGACTCTTAACTATCGAGTTTCTAGTGGGTTCCTGTTTAATATACTGTATTTCTTCCCCTTGAAGATATTAATTTACTTTTTGAAATGTTCATTGCTAAGATTAAGCGTAGGTTTTTGAAATGTGTTCATAGGCAATTTATGCATGAGTAGAAACGCACTCTTCTCCAGATGTACAGAATACTAATTTGAAAATGATTTATAAGCCACACTGTACGGTACATTCCATTCCCTTCTGAAAAGTTAAGACAAGGTTTTCCTCTGACATAACACCCGGATCCTCTACATATTGTAAATATAGTATATTAGCCATGGTTGTTTAAATTATTGAGACATCAACTCTAGGGTGTGTTAGACAAGGTAAGCTGCAAAGATCAATGGAATAAAAGGTACTTAAAAACAGGAGGGTTCGGGAAGAGGAAAATCAACATAAGCACACATTCAAATAGATGCTTCTTATCTCAAGGGAGTACTTTCGTGTTTCATTCAAATTTGATCTCTTGGAATCCTAGAATTGAAAGAATTTTAGAAATCATTTAACATAGACATAGTTGTCCTTTAGTATCCTGACTGGCTCTAGGACTCTCTGCAGTCACCAAAATCTATGGATGTTCAAATTCCTTAGGTAAATGGCATAATATTTGCATATAACCTCCCATAGACTTTAAATCATTTCTAGATTACTTAGAATACAAAATGCTATGTAAGTAGTGGTTCTACTGTATTGCTTAGGGAATAATGACAAAAATAAAGTCTATACTTGCTCAGTACAGACATAATTTTTAAAAAATATTTTCAATATTCATATGGCCGAATCCACAGATGCAGAACCAACTGATATGGAGAGCTGACCATATTTCAAAATGGTGGCTTGTGGGCTGAATTAGGACCCACAACATGAATACGGCATACAAAAATTCGATGATAGATAACAAATAGTAATAATTGGAAAATTTTTGCCCCCAAAGGGGAATTTATATTTCTCTTTATAAAAGAAAAGGTTTGATAACACTTAATTTGCATTCTCCTATGGAAACATTTGGCTGGGGTCAAGCAGTCCTCTTTAGAACAGGAGTGAGTCCTCTACTTTGCTAGTGTCTTCCTGTCTTACACATTCACGTCACCTTCCTGGCTCCTAATGCACTGACGTGTGAGAATCCTGCTTAGAGAATATCTTGTCTAGGAATCCAAACTTGGCAGGTCTGGGAGGAAGTAAGGTCAAATCTTACAAATTTCCTTCACCGCACTATCAGCACATTATCTTCTGACATAGTCCCCTTACTTGGTTAATTCACTTTAGAGGGAAAAATGATCCCTACGAAAAATAAATGGAAAATTCTTCTTAAAAATCAGGGTCAGGGGCTGGGATTGTAGCTCAGCGGTAGAGCACTTGCCTGGCATGCGTGAGGCCCTGGGTTCGATCCTCAGCGCCACATACAAAGCAATAAAATAAAGACATTAAAAAAAAAAAATCAGGGTCATTGGCAACTATGACTTCACTTATCTCTTTGCTATCTCATTTAAAGACTGTCTATTCAAGACTTCCATGTTTCTTTTAAAGTATTTTTTTTTTAAACCTTCAATTATCCCAAAGGGTGTGGTGTTTTTAATGCATGGCAAAACTTTTTGCATATAAAGCACTGGTTCTCAAACTTTGACTTCACTTAAGAATCACCTGTGAAGTGTTGTTGTGAAGATTATTAAACCAGGGCCCCACCCCAGATTTATTAAATCAGAATTTCCAAGTGTGAAGCCCAGGCATAATATTGGAAAAACAAATCCTTTGATAATTATAGTAATATCTGGAGTTAACAAAGTTAATTGATGATTTTATAATACTCAATGGTAATATTAAATATTTGGGGGTATAAAAATGATGTTTAATAAAAAAATGGCTTTAGAAGTAATTTTAAGATGTTTCCACTATAAACAAAGTGATGATATTGGGTAAAGAATGAAAAGATCTTGAAGCATGGTGACCTCTTTCCTAAACAAAGGAGTTATGAGATTATCCATAGCTAATCACTTTGTGGTAATGTGCTTTCATCATTGAGGAAGAAAGGCCTTCTTAAAATAGCTGAGAAATAAACAGTGCACATATAAATGATTCCCAGGCAGCGGGGAAGGTGCAGTATCTCTGAAGAACGACACAAGATGGATGGGAGTTCAGGTTAAGAATAGTTCTCAATGTTTCCTGGAAAGGAATCCCATATCCTCAGGAAGAAGAGTCTATCTCAGAATATCCCATGTGGATACAAAGAGGACGGAAATCACATTTACAGTAGGAGCTGACGCTAACCAGAGAATAAACTACAATTAATATCCAGTAAAATCGCAAAAGCAGCAATCACTGATATAGGAAATAATTGTTTTAAAAATCCACATTATATGAAAAGAACGTACAAAAGTTTATAGGGTAAGAGGATCTTTAGTCATCTTTCAGAATCCTGGTAACTTTCTTAAGCAAACCCACCAAAACTACAAAAATACATGTGTGTAAAGTGCCTGTGCGTGGGGAAGTGTTATGTAGATTTACAACTGCATTGATTTCTAAAAATAAGAATGTCCCCTAATGTACATATGGGTGATTTTTCCTGATATCCTAGTTCTAAAGCTCAAAAATCATGAATGCCATAAAACATTCAGGTACTACCTCATGCCCTGTTAGGTTCAATCAAATGCTGCCTTGTCATTGAAAGATTATGGTTTAGAATCTAGAGCCTTTGTAACAAGCCAGACACGATGCTAGGAACCTTACTATGTTATCTTTAAACTTTATGGTGGCATAGAAAAGCAATTACTACTTTACCTCATTACAGATAAGGAAATTAAAATTCAGTGAGAGTAAGGAATTCACTTTAGCTTAGATGGCTGGCAGCAAGTCTGAGATTCAGGTCTAATTCTAGTCCAAAGCACTTGACCTTTCTATTACAACATAGTCTTCTAGATCTGCAATAGGATTGGGTACATTTATTGAAATTTGTGGTGCAGCTTGTTTAAAATGTCCTTATTCCAGTCACCTACCTATAAAGCAAAAGCTCCTAACAGTTTCTATTTATGATTCCACAAGTCAGTTACCAGAAATATACAGTGTAATTTAGATAATAAACAATGTCAAGTTAATAGCATTACTACAGATATCTCAAATTAGTGATGATAGAGCTTAGAACATATGTAGACATATATGTGTAGATGTATTTTGTTTGAATTACCTTGTGCATTAAAGTAAGAATTAATAGCCAAGTAAGAGTTGAGAAACATTTCTAGCTGGGCACGATGGTGCATGCCTATAATCCCAGCAGCTCAGGCGGCTGAGGCAGGAAGATCAAGAGTTCAAAGCCAGCCTCAGTAACTTAGTGAGGCCCTAAGCAACTTAGTGAGACCTTGTCTCAAAATAAAAATAAATGGGGCTGCAGATGTAGTTCATTTTTTAAGCACCCCCGGATTCATCCCTGGGGAAAAAAAAAGAAAGAAAGAAAGAAAAAGAAAGAAAGAAAAACCTAAAAGCTTAGTAGCATTATTGTTGACGACTCTATGAGAGAGAGTCTAAAAACATATATTAGGTGTCAGTAAATGGGTGACATATTGACAAGCATGAAACAGTAAAAGGAATTCTCTAAGTAATCAAGAAGGTGAATAGTTTATAAATGTGATTGAAAAATGATTCAGGGCCAAAGAAATTAATCAGGAAAAGCAGTGATATCCCCTCTCTTTCTCTCTCTCTCACTCACTAAATTTTATCAAGATATAATTAATTCATTTTAAGTGAGTAGATCAATAATTTTTGATAAATGTACATAGCCATATAACCATAATCCCAGTAGAAACATAGAATAGTTATATTTCCTCCAGAGAGTTCTACCAAGTCCCTTTTCAATTTCAACTTCTCCACCCTTTGCCCTAGGCAATGATTGATCAATATAGATTAGTTTTCCTATACAAATAAGTATAGATTAGTCTCTCTGTCCTAGAATTATGTATCAGTATAATCCAAGAGCAGGCATTCTTTGTGTCTGGCTTCTTTTACTTGACACAAAGTCTGGGAGATTGAGTTTCATATATGAGTAGTTCATTCCTTTTCATTGCTGAGCAATATTCCAGTTACTCATAATACCAAATCTGCTTATTCATTCAACTCTTAATGGATATTTGGGTACTTCTCGTTTCCTGATACGACTATTAGTATAGTGAACATGTGTGCAAAAGTGGTTTTGAGGATATATATTTTTTTCTTTGCGTTCAGTAGCTATCTAAGAATGAATTGGTGGACTGTGCAGAAGAATCTTCTAAACTGTTTACCAAACTCAAAGCAACATTTCACATCTCCCCAGTAATGTATAATATATGAGCTCTGTGTCTTTGGGATATATTTTTTTCTACTTTTTCTACTTTCACAGAGCCTAAAAATCGTACCTTAAGCTTTGGTACACTATCTCAATGGTCAAACAAATTAGTAAAAAAAAAAAAAAAAAACCAAGACAAAACAAACCACTAACCCAGGAACAAAAACACCCTGCTACATATCAACCATCCCAATATTTGGATGGTATATATAGTATATATGCTTTTCTTATCTACTCTAGAGCTCTCTGCCTGGCAAAGAGGGCAGAAACATGGCAGTCTCCTCTGGTCTTGTTGAATTCACCAATCACCTTTGCTTCTATGATCCCATCCTTCTCAGTAGCATTAGATGCCATTAGATCTCTTTCTTCACATATATTCTTCCATAATCTTGCAGGACACAACATTACTGATTTTTCTCCTAAATAATAGTCATACATCATCTCCTTTACTGGTCCTTTCTCTAGCTGTTGTTGTGCTCGAGAGTATATATTGAAGCTATATTCCCTTCTCTGTACTCTCCTCTTAAAATATTGCTCCCAGTTCTGGAACTTTAAAGATCATCTATGCTTATGACTCGCAAATGTACATCTATAGTCCTGACATCACTTTTCAGTTTCAGACCTTTATATCCAGTTGTCTACTGGACATCTCCATCTGGATGTTTGAGAGCTACCTCAAATGGAGCCTCCGATCTGCCCACTCCTCACCAGCACTCTCTTTTCTCAGTCATCTGTCTTCCAAATGGTTCCACCTTTCACCCATTTTTGCAAGCCAGAAAACTAGGATTAATTCTTGATGTCTCTTTTTCTCCATATCTGCATCCATTCCATCAAAATAGTTCTTTGGGGTTTTTTATGTAGAATATATCTAGAAACTGTCCACAGTCCTCTCTCTCTCCATTTCCACTACATTCCTTAAGGTTAGTTCCATTTAATGCAGCAGCCTCTGTCTGCAGTAATATGTATACAATTGGTTCTCCCCACAGCAGCCAGAATGATGTTTTAGACAATATAAATCATATTGTGCCATCCCCCTTTTATAAAGTTCTGGTGGCTTTCTACTACATCTAGAATAAAACCCAGACTTCTTACAATGTAACATGAACCCCACATCCCTACCATACTCCCATGCCTGTAGGACAAGGATTGTAGTTGACTGTAATGTTAATGGATAAAAGGAACAGGGTGAAAAGCAACATATGCTAAGCTACTTGCAGGAGTGTCACACTAAAGTAATCACTTACCTATCTTTCAAAACAGTGTGAAGATACAGGAACGCGGTCTGCCTACACTTTGTAAACTCTGTACCAATAGTTCTAAGTCCCACCCACCGCAATAACCTCATTCTTCCACCCTCCCCTGTGTGTTATGCTTCTGGTCTTTCTGAGTATTCTCCAAATATGGCAAGCTCTTGCCCCAGGGACTTTGCATCTGCTACTGCCTCTACCTGGAATGTTCTCCCTCCCAATTTTCAGATCACCAGCTCCTTCTGTCATTCAGGTTCCACTCACTTAACCTTTTTTCCAAGGAACCTTCTCTCACCTTCTCCTCTAAAGTCTCCTCCTCATCCCAACATCCAGACACTGTCACATCACCCTGTGAGGTTTCTGTCTTTGCACTTGTCACTCCTGGGGATTTACTTGTTTGCTGATAGAAAATTCATTTTCATCACAGTTATGGACGCTCCATGAGAGAAAGGATAACGTTATACTTGACCTGCAGAATTCAGGCACATTGTAAGGACTCAGAAAAAATGTCTGTTGAATTAATGAGTCTTTATAGTAGTAACAATGTGAGAAGGATGTCTCTGAAATATAAAGTTAGGTTTAATTTTGAAGCCGTAAGTATTCTGGCTTTAAAACCGTAAGTATTCTGGCTTTTTTATTAACATAAAAAATGTTAAGAGAAAGCAAAAAAAAAAAAAATAACAAAATATACAAGAGTTTAGTTAATTTTATCATGTGGCTTTTTAAAACATTTCCTTATTTCTTCTTTTTAAAGAAATGTTTATCCTATGTGAAATATTTATCTTTTTGCTCCATTTTGACTCATTCTCAATTTTCACCCTGCTGAGGGAGTGTTTGGGGGGTTCATTCTCAAATAGAGACATATCTAAATAATTCCAAACAGATGAGCCTGAACTGGTTTTAAAGATCATCAGAGAAGGAAATGCCATCAGCTTTTTTGGGGGGTGGCTTTAGATTTGTTCTTTTTAAACAAACTTAACGGGCCCTTATTAAAGCAGAAAAAAATGGGCAAAGTTATGTTTCTCACTCTTTAAAGAATGCCTCCACTTTATGAATATTTTCCCAATAACACCAATTTATTTGCCAGAGAAAATGAAGTTTTTATTTGAAAGAGGGTCCTAAAACTGGACCAGAAGTTTCCGTTTATTTTACCAACTGGGACCCCTACTTGAGCAGTAAACACTTCCTGCTCCCATGGCTGAAGGGCTATATATTATCTGAAATAATTTCTTTAGTCTTTGACTGGAGGAAGAAAAGTGACTTGCCCTTATTTATCTTTTTTAGGGGCTACATGGATTTTAGTGTCCTTGAAAACAAGTGATTGAGAACAAAGAATTAGCAATAACACACATCTGTATGATACCATTCATCTAAAGATCTCAAAGCATTTTTGAGTGTCTACACTGCCCCCACCTTTCAATTGCTAAAACATTTTGGTGGAAGAAAGCAGTACAGCTATATTTGATCCCCTCTGTGGCTTTGTAAAAGCCAACATTAAAACAAGTAACATGTATGGGTGTCACTGGGATTAAGCAAGCCTCACTCTGCCTGTTCCCAACAGCCAAAACCTAAACTCACACACAGCAGAAGTGCAATACATGTTTGTCGAATTTAACTTAATTATATGATTAGGCCTTTAATATAAATAATAGAAAAGATATATTGGAAGAGACACATTGATGCCTACAAACAGAATGGAGCTCAGAAACACTACAATTATTCTTAAAATTAAAAAAGAATAACAACACTAAGAAACTCCATTTTTTATAAAAAATAAAATCTTAAATTGTTTGTTCAGTAATAGCTTGCAGAAGCTCTTGGTTAAATTGCAATGAGAGGAAAGGTTTGTTGTCTGTTTTTATAGCTCTCTTTCCTATATTTTAAGTCATGGAGCACCCTAGTGCTAATAAATTCCACGAGGTAAATAGTTCAAAATGAATGTTAAGGAATCTTGTAAATGATACTGCAACTATTTATCTCTATCTGGATTTTAGATACATACACTTTCTTTAATTAGAGTTATCAACATGATTATTTTTTATATTACAGTAAAAATTTCCACCATTAAAATAAATGACTGAAACTTTACAAGGGAAAAATATCCTATAGGTAGAATTCCCTCTATAAAATCAGAGCAGCATGAAGATTTAAAAAACTAAATGCCCAGGCTTCTCCCAGAGAACTTTGAAAATATAAGGGCAGATTTAGAAATTAGATTTAGAAAATCAGTATCATTTATTGAAAGCAGTCTTACTTGTTTAAATTTATATTATATTGCACTCCAATTATATTTTAATATAGTATTCCTAAGATTAAACTCTTCCCAAAATAAAGAAGAAGAAGAAAAAAAAACAATGTGAAAGAAGGTTTATAAAGTATTTTCCAGGAGATTCTTTTTTTCCCCTCCTCCTCTTTCCTTTTTGAAAAAAGCAGACTTTCTTCTAAAGAAGCAATTTTACATGGTGTGTAAAACCGACCTTGGACAAAAAATGGAACACAAAGATTAATCACTTATGGTGAATTTAAAAACAAATCCGTGGAAATCCTCCTTTTCTGAAATCCTTCTTTTCTTTTAAAACATTCTGGTAATAAATTGCTGTGAATTTTTGCCATATCCTATGTCCTCACTCACTTGGAACAATTGATGCTTAGCACCTATTCAATGATGCTTATATACACTTGTAAAAACAGGAGCCAGTTCAGTTTCCCTTTAAGAGTTGTTTAGCGAAGTTCTGCTCATTGAATTTTTACTCTCATTATTAAAATTCCTCATTAAACCTGCCTGAAAGTCGAATGTGATGCCTTTTACCTGATGTGGCAAAATTCACCCTCACCCCTCTCTGGGACCATTTTATTACAAAAGAACAATAGATTTCTTTGCTGGGTAAAGTTAGAGCAGTGTGACTAATGCACTTTCTATCCTACAGAAGGCCTAATATTGTTAATTTACAAAATCAATTCAAGGGAACTATTTTGAAGGCAAACTAGGGTCGTGCACATGGATCTCTACAGAAACGATGTGTCAGTTCCAAGGCTGGCATTCCGCCTCAGCTGGCATCTAGCAGTTTCGCTCTTCCAGGCAATTTGGCCCTTGATTTCAAACAAATGCATCCTGAAGGCCTGGTGCCAGGAATAGTTGGATATGATTTATGCTCCGTATTTTCTCACAACCCAGAAAATTTTAGATCTAAAAGACATATTTTTTCATTATTTAGCATTTGCTGTGAGTTGTACGTTAGCCAGAGTTATTTTAGTGTCAACCTTAATTTTTCTGGACCTCGGAGTGGAGTAGTCTCAGAAGTGGTTCCACCTCTTGTTTGTTGCACAATAAGAAAGTTTGCTGGCTGCTATCACTGATTCCCAAATTCCAAGTCTTTCTTGTCTTGTGAAGGATGATGAAAATAACTATTTGGGTGACATCATTTGATGTCAACATGATCACCATTTAAATTTTTTTTTCTCAAAAGGTTCACTGTTTAACCAAATTCATAGCAATTCTCTTTTACTCATTCATGATTTCATGACTTATGGGATAGGATTATGTTGTGTCATTTCCAGGGGTGTTCAGGTGTGGATGCACCATCTTAAAAGCAATAGTTAAAAACATTCTCAAGTCTCTGAAATGACATCTGACCACTGGCTGCCAAGTGGTGAGATCATGGGGATTCCATTCAGCTTCCTGCATACGTCTGTTTACTATTTATAAAATAAGGAGAAAAAAATGCATTACTTATTTAATCATACCTTCTCTTCAAAAAAAATATATGTTCACCATCAGTGGTGGCACATGCCTCTAATACCAGCGACTTGGGAGGCTGAGGCAGGAGGACCGCAAGCTTGAGGCCAGCCTCAGCAACTTAGCAAGACTCTGTTTCAAAAAAAAAAATGAAAAGGACTGGGGATGTAGCTCTGTGGTAGAGCACCCCTAGTTCAATACCCAGTATGAAAAAGAAAAAAAAAAGTCTCCAGGTATGGCTGTGGATGTAGTTTGGTCATCTCATTACCAAAAGAACAAACAAGTAAAAAGCCCAATAGTGTGTTATAGATTAAAAAGGTCAAATATTACTAATTTTACATTTTACAACCTAATACATTCATACAATAGAGACACTAAAATAGTATTCCAAAAAAATGTCTTTTAATATTGAGAAAATCTTATTAAAAGTTCATGGCATATTGTAAAACAAAAAAAAGTGTTTATAAAACTATGGAAACATTATTTTAACTTTGCAGGAGAGATCTGCAGATACGTATAGTAAAAAGAATGCAAGTATATCAATAAAAACTTGATAGTATTTATCTGCAAAAAAAAAAATAGTACATTAAATCATTTCCATGTCCGCTATTTACATGGAGTACTTAAAACAAAATAAATATATTTCCCCAAAATTTGAGTGATAAAAAAACCACCATGGCATAGTTTTAAGTCTCTATTAGCCACACAAACACCCAGGTGTGGTGCCATGTGGAACAAACAGCTGACCGCATACCATCTTCTAGGTTGACCTTGACCTTGCGCAACTAGACAAGAGGAGAGTTGGTGATCTACTACAGAGATGACCAGAGCCACATGCTTAGGGGATGAACTCATGACCAAATGATGTGCATTTTGACATTCTGACGACTTGGCTTTGTATTCACTTATATTTGATTTCCACAGAGAAGATTAGTCATCTCTTGCCTGCGTAAGTGAACTACAACTACACTTGGACTTATTTTCTTGGAGCCTTCCTTTGGCTTTTTACAAAACATGTTTGTGGATATAAGAAGACAACACAAAGAGGAAAGATTTTGATATAGTGTTACATTTTGGGTTTGTGATGAGCTAGAACATTGTACTTAAAACTGTCTGAGTTCAAGAAGATAAGAATTAGCAAACTCTTTAGCATTTTTGGAAATTGACCACAATTAACATAACCTCACCATTACTTACAAGAACTACTTGACACGAAATAAATATATTCAACTATAATTTAAAAGTTATTTAAAAGAAACAACATAAAGTAGCTTATCTCACCCACAAGCATATTGGGTATTTACAGCATGATCTAAAAAAGACAATTTCATTATACATCTTAAATTCTTAGTCCTTCTCATTGTTATTCTTTTAATAACTTTAGAGTGCAACTATTGCTCATGATAATAATAATGTGACCACTATCATTTGTGCAAAGCTAAAATTTTAGTAATATTATCTGTAAGTTGAGGATCTAGAAGAGAAATTATATTTTTATTTTGAAGGAAAGAGGAGTCTTACTGTGTGCTTTTAAAATGCATTTGCTTTAAAAATCCACATATTCTGAAAAGTTACAGGGAAAAAAAGACCCACTTAATCAACGTAATGTGACAATTTGTGACATTCTGAAAAAAATATTGTAATATGGAATCCGCTACAGGGATCACAAGAACAGAATTATTATTTAATTTGCAATTAGAGCTTTTAAATTTTTAGAGGAAGGAGGACACTAAAATCAGGTGTATACACTAAAATCCCTAGTGGCTTGCCAGTGTAATGGAAAGTTCCTTTAGGCCAAGATCCCAACAATGCCACAACTTGGGTGGGAAGCTTATAAGGAAAAACAGGAAGTGATGCCAGGGATCACAAAAGGACACTTCCCTTTCCATTGGAATGAGAATTTTAAAGGGGTGCTATGCACCCAGGGGGAGGCAGGGGGAGGTAGAGTGTCTCTCAGATAAAGCCACAACCTCTGGCCTCACACACAGACTTTGAAACCTGGAAGACCATGCCCTACGTGGAAATTTTCTTTTCTGTGTTTGAATACTACGTAATGAGGTCTGTAACTTTTACTTTTTAGTCTTTCTGTACCAGGTATGCACGAAGTCTAGGACTTCTTGACCATATTCATTCTGGGAATTAAAAGTTTCTCTTTATTTATTCTTACAATTTTATTTTCACAGAGGCTGTGGCATTATATTCAATTTAAGGTCACAGTGACAATGGGTGGACGGGCATGGAAGTCCCACAGAGAAGGTTCTCGGTCTTCCCACTCCTTCCACACCACCCACTTGCCTCCCAACAAAGAGCCGCAAGTATGTGAGCTTTACTCCTGAACTATCTCAAACCCCTGGGTGCGAACCCACCAGGTCTGTGGGGCCCAAGGTCAATGCTGTGGTGTTTTGTGTAACTATAAAATTCAGTGAATTATTCTTACCTTGCTAACAGAACAAAACAAGAACACTGTACTGCCATCGGACAAAAGAATCAGTTGAAAATAACTTCATGGATGAAGTACTTCATTTTCCCTTGCTCTGTCTCCAATGGAATATTGATCTACCTCAGGTCTTTGAAATCTTAAAAAGATCTTTCCCAAGTTAAGAGATGAATTTATAACCAACTTTCTTCTTGGTGAAAGACTAGGAGTTTTCAGATGTAATTAGAAAGTAAAATTCATTTACTTCTCTTCTCAGTCATCAGTGAGATTTTCCCTACCTAGAAATTCTAAATGCCCCCCCCATCTGCTGTCACTTTATTTTCCTCTTTATTGCTTTATTCTTTTCTTTCAAACACTCACTTATATGTTGCAAACTAGATATTTTTCTTAAATTTATTGTCTGTTCTCACTAGTGGAAGAGAAAGTCCAAGAGGGCAGGAATTTTTTTTCTTTGTTGAGTAGAATAGTGCCTGGCCCATAGAGGGGGCTCAATTTTTTTTTTCCTGAATCAACAAATTAATGCAATTGAAAGGGAGAAAATTAGAGAAAGAAACAGTATAGAACGTTTATTGATATAGATTCTAGAGTCAGGTTGTTTGGATTCAAAATCCATTACTGCTTTTATTTGTTACCGAACCTGAAGAAAATTACTTATACTCTCTCCTATTCTTCATTTGCAAAATAGGGAAATACTAGAACAGCCTCATAATGTTGTAAGGATTCACTTAAGTCATTTTAGAACAGAACCAAACACTTTCTGAAACAGTATACAGTAAATATTAAATATCATCATCATCATCATCATCATCATCATCATCATCATCATCATCATCATCACATAATCACCATAATCGTCATCCTTGTTATAATTTTGTGAGGGTAGCACGAAAGATATAATCATAAATAGTTATTTAAGAATACTTAAGTAAATAACATTTCAGAGTAAATTCACAAATTATTTCAGCTTCTCTTTACATATGTCTGTCTGGCTACACATCAATGATTCCACTGTCCAAAGAGAACAGCTTCCTCCCTGCCCAAGTTTTTTCTGTGCAAAAGTCTGAGTTCTGGGCACAGAAATGGTCCATTCATTGCCTTCGAACAGCTTGGACCCACGGGTTTTCTGTTTTACCTATTCAAAAGCATAGCTTTCAGGACTGTAAAGATATGTTTCAGGGAGGATTGGTAGTAGTTCCTGGAAGACACTCTGGTCTGGTTTTGAATGAACTGAGCTAATTGATCACTAAGGATTCATCTGGCTGTCAAATTTTATGATCTTTTCTGTCCTTCAAAGAAAGGGCAACAAGAAATAATAAAATGGGGAAAAGCATGCTTTTACTTATTCATTATCCTTGTCTCCATTTCACTCATTCATTTATCCATTGCTTTGTTCTATCTTTTTGGACTCTGTACAAAAGTCTTTATGGTAATACAAAGGTAAATCAATCTTTAGCTCTGTCGCCAGGTAGCTTGGTCTTTCAAATATGGCACCAGTGAAAGGCAATGTAGAGGCCTGAATGAAATCAATTTTGTTGTTTTTTCTGATAACCTTGGTCTTACCTTATAGTTGCTCCAAGTTATAGTACCCAAAATGGTAACCATCGGCCACATGTCACTATTTAAATTTGAATGAATTAAGATTAAAGCTTCGTAGTTTAAGCCATTAGCCATGTTTGAGGTGCTCAATATCCACATGTGGCTAGAACCTCCAACCCTGGATAGCACAGTAGAGAACACTTCCATCATCACAGAAAGTTCTGTGGGGACAATGCCACTCCATGAAATATGAGTTACTGATAAACTCATAAGTAATGAAGAATTTTCTGGGGTCTAACATTATCTAATATTAGCTAGCTTATTAAGGCAAACTTAATTGAAATGGCAAGCAATAATCACTAGCAAAGATTCCAAATTAGTTTAAAGGTAGCTATGGTTTTGAAATTCATTCCAAACACTGGCTGCCCTCAGTGCCTTGTTACAGCCCCTTATTTCTGCCATTAGACAACAGCAAACCCCACATATGGTGCCCTGACTGGTCACATGATTTTTTAATATCCACATGATGGCACTAAAATGGCCTATTAGATTTACAGTGTCATTAACCTTCCAAAATAAAATGAGAGTCTGCTCTGGCAGGGGAAAAAAAAAAGTGTGACTGCTGTTGGGTTTTGGGTAACCAGTCTGTGAGGAAATGCTGACAGGGGTCAGTGTGACATCATCTTTCATTCAGCCCCAAAGCTGTCAGGCCCTCCCCAGATGTCTGAAACGCAGATATAAATTTTCATTATCCAGCAGCAAAGGGCCAGAGGTACACCAAATGAATTTTTTACCAATCAAATTATAGCTCGTTGCCAGATTAAGTGTAAACACTAATTTTGTGAAGTTTTCTTCTGGTCATTTATCTCCAACTTCACAAAGTAACCTTGCTGAAGCTGAAAAGATTTCAGAATCAAATTATTGTTTTTATAATCTTGTTGTGGACACCACAAAATTGAATAAAAAGAAATTCCATTAATAATGAACGGTGCCTTCTTCCATGGAACAATTAGATTTTTTTTTTTTTTTTGCATTTTTTAAAAAAGAAAATGCAGAGCCAAGGAATTCTAAGGAATCACAGAAGATAGGACTTCACCATTCTGGGTCTTGGTTTCTCCATCTATAGAATGGTGAACTGAATATGGAGATCACTAAGTCTGTGGTATAAGAATGACTATCAGGACCCATACTTCCGTACTGGCAAATTTGATGTCCATGATCCCTATTTTTAACATGAGGTTTTGGGATAAAATAACTCCCAATTCAAAAATTTGATAAGGTTGTGCAAATTCAATCTGTTATTTGTTACTTGGGAATTAGGATTCATTTTCCCTTAGAAATAATGAGAAAGTGGTATCATTTGTTATAGTTATACTTTGATGATTACAGATGCATTAAAACAGAAAAAGTATTCTATTATCAATAGTAAAAAATACTATAGTCTCCAACCACTTGATTCAATAATATGCACATAGGAAAAGATATTCATGTCTTACTCTGGATGTAAAAAACTCTTATTTCCTCTGATTTAGACTTTGCAGCCCTCATCCTTCCTCAAGTTTCAAGCCACTAGTAGTGACTCCGATGGCCTCAGGGTGAACCTCTGGCAGATTCAGGGCCTGGTCTTAAGAAGCAGAACATGGAGGACATGGTAGGGATATAGGTAAGGGAAGTTTGGAACATGGGAGGAAAGACAAAAAGAGACACCCAGTGTTTCTGCCATGTTTAAAACTCATAAGTTCTTCTCAAGAGAAGGAAAAAGAGTGTCTCCATAACTTTCTTCTGAGCCCTTGGAAGTGATATTTGACTATTAAGCCCTAGAGTCCTTCCTGTATTGCTATGGCCCCATTATTCTCATATATGTATGAGAATACACACACATACACACACACACACAGAGATACACACATATACCACACACCTCGCAGAAATAAGATAAAGATCACTTAGGTGCCAGGAATAAGTCTTTACCCCAAAACATAGAAAGGCTTTATTTCAGAACAAGATCAAAGTACCACACTGATGGGGAAACTTTTATCAAAGAAGGATGTGGTATCTGAACTAAGGGGCGTACAAGCATGATGGAAAGCTATCTTAGATATAAGAAGAGTAATCTGAGAGGAGATGGAGAATGTTCTCTCCTGCTGTACCCATTAGCATCCCCAGCCCTCTAAGTCTTTGTTCCAGACTGGCAAAGAAGTGTTCTTGGCAAAACAAAGGCCTGGCAGTGGGGGAGCATGTGAAAAAGAGGTGAGTAGATGGAAATTCAAAGCAGTGGCAAGAAGGAGTCTGGTCAAACTTTAGAGGCCATTCCACAAGACAAACCCAAGCAAATTATTTCTGTGTTCAAATGGCTTGAGAGGGACGCGCTGGCATTCGAGTGCTGTCTAAACTCAACCCCAATATGCTTAACAGGTCCTTCACACATGGGCAACCACAGTTTTATCCCAAGACGGTTGTATCATCGAAAAATCCTATGCCTTAGTCATCATATTCAGATCTACTCCTGACAAACCTCACAGTAAAAACAGAGTGGCCAGTGGAGATGGGAAGAAGTTCGAAAAATAACTCTCCAAGTCTCACACACACCTAAAAAGCCCATTGTTTGTGGTATGACTTGATTTTTAAAGAGTTAGGCTGAGCTTAAAACTTGACCAAATGAGGAATGTGAAACACGGCCACAGGGCTACAGAGAATGAAGGAACCTGAAAAGCCCCATGGGCCGTAAGGCCATCCAGCACTTGGCTAACAGTGCAGCAATCTCTTGAGCGGAGCATAAACGAAGGATACAAATTAGATTTCCCCCGAAAGCCACAAGATTAAACATTAGGGGGCAAGTTCTTGGCAAAATGTATGTGTGTATTTTCCAAAACCAAGTTTAAAAAAAAAAAAAATCCACAGTCAGTCGAATACATTGGTCAGATTTTCTCATACTTAAATACTTGTTTAATTTAAAGGAACACAATTTTCAGGTAAATCCAAACAGAGAGATGATAATGATAGACCAAATGAATGTATTGATTTCAAAAGCTCTAAAATGATTTTTAGAGTGAAATAATAGCATTTGGTATTAACAGGTAAATTTTAAATTTAACATTCATAGATAAATTAATAGGATAGTATAATATCCGGACAGCTATATATAATATTAAGAATATAGAATATAGGAAAATTTCAAAATGCATCCTAAATATAAGTGGAGAGATATTTAGAGTTCACTTGCAATATCCCCTAGTCGGCATGTTGAGAATTGATATTGCTGAAGTTGGAATTCTGCTGCCCTGGCCACTTAGAGGTACATGTCTGGACTTCACCATCTCCAAGCCAAGGGGGACAGAATGGGTTGAGGTGGGTGGAGAAGAGTCAGGATGATGCACAATAAGACAGAAAAAAGTCAGTCTTATCAAAAGTGAGTGGTCTTTCCCAAACATACCATGACAAATATGGGGGAACAAAAATAAAGGACCATATACAAGGGTACCCTATTCCACTTTCTACCCTATTCTACTTTCTTGTCTCACAGATGGAAATGAAATATTAGGGGGATCATCCTAAGACCTTTCCTAGAAGCATCTGGAATGGGAAACAAGTAGCCTACAAACAGAATGATTCCATAAACATTCTGTGAGGCAGGGAAGGCAAATTAGCCAGTCTCTTGTTGTCAGCATATGAGCTCCCTTTGTCTCTTTCCATCCGTTTATTAACTCAACAAATAACTTTTGAACGTATACTCCATCCCAAGAAGGTCAGCTATCATCTCATCTTCAAGGTGCTCCCCCTCCCCTGCCCTATCCTTCTCTTTGAATTCCAGTACAGGAAGTAAAACGAACAGATGGGCAACCAAGAAGCCATTACAGGTCACCTTGAACACTACTTTTATGTTTATTATACCTAATTGCACATGAATA
The DNA here is from genome assembly GCA_028644305.1 of Xerus rutilus. Taxonomy (NCBI): domain Eukaryota; kingdom Metazoa; phylum Chordata; class Mammalia; order Rodentia; family Sciuridae; genus Xerus; species Xerus rutilus. The sequence continues at coordinate 33,997,547 of CM053409.1, forward strand.
AAAAAGAAGGGAGCTGGGCGTGGTGGCGCACGCCTGTAATCCCAGCACTTTGGGAGGCTGAGACAGGAGGATCGCGAGTTCAAAGCCAGCCTCAGCAACGACGAGGTGCTAAGCAACTCAGTGAGACCCTGTCTGTACATAAAACACAAAATAGGGCTGTGGATGTGGCTCAGTGGTCAAGTACTCCTGAGTTCAATCCCTGGAACCAAAAAAAAAAAAAAAAAAAGGAGAAGCTGAGTGTGAGTTTCCACAAGGCCTTTTTAGTCCCTCAGAAAACTTTCCTAGAGTCATTATGAACATGAATAATTTGTGAGAAGTCCCTATGAAGTATTTTATCTATTTAAACATCATGAGCTGCATGGATAATATTTCACAAACCTTAAAAATACACATTTTCTATAACTTGTCCACATTGGTCAATGCCTAGAGTTAATATTTATCAAGCATCTATCTGTGATGGGTCAAGGAGGTACTATTATCCTCTTGTTTTTTTCACATAGAGACAAGTGCAGAAAATTTAGAGAACTTGTCCAAGGTCATAGGTAACACTAGGGTTGAAACTACATTTGCTCTCCCCTCAGATATCTACCAAAACATGTGGGTGTTCTCTCTTTAATAAAGAGATTATAACTAATGATCAATAATGGAAAGGGGAATCAAAGAAGTTTCACTTATAGAGATCTGACACAAAGTCCTTCTCAACTGCAAGTCTTAACTGACTTCTGTTGTATCTTAGAAAAGTAGTTTTATTTTCACCCATTTAACCAAAGAAAAAAAGGTTTTGTGGTTGCTGTTTCTGTATAGCTGGCAGTGGGAAGGAAAATCTCTGGTCATCTGATTGGAGAAAGATCTTCAGAAGCAATCATAGGGACCCATGTTTAAGTGGGTCTAACCTCTTCGCTCTGTGTAACCTTAAGCAAGGTTAAGGGCACCGTGGCTTCTTTCTTTAAAAAAGAATATTTGGGTGATTTAGTCAAATTCACCATTCTATATAGCCTGTGGTGATGGATTTTAGAAGGAGGGAGCAGACCAGGATTGTACAAAGTACAGATACTCGCAGCATTTTATTAATGGGAACAGCTACTAGATAGTTTCTGCTGAACAACCAAATCAATCTAAAAATCCTTATTATTTGAAAAAAAAGGGGTAAAATTCAATTTCTCTTTGTAACACTTTGATTATAAGGTATACCCTGAGAGACAGCACATACAAGTGAATTCTGAATTTCATAATTTTTACTTTTAAAATTCTATCTCTAATACATTGTAATTTTGGTACAAAGTTCTATTTTGGTACCATATCCTACTTTTCCTATGCCAGGAAAAATGCCTTCTTAGAGAAATGTTTCTGAGAAATTCTGTAAAGGTTTTCATTTCTCTGTATCAGACCATAAGAGCTGATACTATTAGCATACTTGGTTTTCTGGCTATAGGGACAGAGATGTCATGAATAGGCTATGACTTCAACCAGCTACCATAAGGTGGGACATTTGAACCAAAACACTGCCATTTTTGACTGGCAGGCTGACTCAAACTTTTGCCCAGGAAATGTGTTGGAAGGAGGGACATGAGTGAAAAGAAACGTTTGTACAGATGCACAACTGTGCAAGCCATAGCACAAAATAGCTTGGTTTAAAAGGAAAACAAGATTAGAAATATGACAATATTTCAAGAATAGTCACATTGCAGATGTATTTCCAGAAGTAGAGATCAGCCTGTGGGAGGCAGGAGAGCAACATTGCCAAATTTGGGGCTCTGTCACTGTGAAAGTGAACCCAAAGCAAAGGGTGGGTTTAATGCTGTGTCCCCAGTGGGAACAATTGTTTTCTCATCTGAGAGCCTCTCTCCCACAGCTCCAGAACAATCGAGACAAATGCATTCAAAGGTCAAGAAGAACAGACAATGCTGGGAACGCCAAAGAACCTAGTGGCTAGCCCTGGGCTTCCGTCACCACAGACAGACGACAATAGCCAAAGTAGCTGGATGCAATGTGTTCCTGAACAGTTTTTGTGGTTTATGCCCAGTTCCTCCTCTACTGTCGTCTGTGCCGCAAATCTACCACAGATTTGGCTAAACAGATGATTTTCTTAAAAAGAATTATCTATGGTGGTTTTGCCATATTTCGAGTGATAGTCTAGTGGGAAGTCGTAATGGAAATACAAGCTCATGAGCTGTTTTTGTTAACCTTAGTGCAATACCTGCCACTTGAATTTGGTCATTTAAAGTCACTCATCATGCAGGAGGGTGTTACCATCAAGGAATAAAAAGAAACCGAAAAGTAGGAGAGAACAGATTACCATGTTTTATACACTACAATTTATGCAGAGATCAGTTTTTCATGAGGCTTTTAAAAAAGGGGGGGGGTGTATTTTCCTAAGACTACAGTAGACTTTTTCAAGAAAAGCAGTATATTGAAAATAAAAACAGGGTAAAAATAGAAAAGAAATTTATGAAGGAAATTCAGAGATGTGATTATAGCATCACACTAATGACATTACAATTAACCTCAAAGGCATTTCCATGCAAACTTCCCTTTCCAACATAAGTCACTCCAGCCAAGGAATAATCCTGTCAGGCTGAAATACTGCATACTTGGTGTGAGTCTAAAAGTGTTTCGGCTTTCTTCATTTTGTTTTTATTGCCAAGTTGGACAGCATTAGACAGAGCTGTTCTGGAGTTAGAAGGATACAATAGTCTGCAGTTTTAAAAGTTTAAAGCTTTTTATGCTCTTAATTCAAATACACCTTTTAAACCCCAAACGAGGCCACTCTTGGAGCTCAGAGCTCACACTATGCAGTAATATTTGGGCTTAGTGGGTGTGATAACAATGGAAATGGTGACAATGTTATTCAATGTTTTCTTAAATAAAACACAAAAATACTCGATAAAATACATGCTGATCATACGGCCCAAGCTTTTCACACTCATGTATGTGTGAGTGTTAACTGCATTGGCTTGGAAATGCCAGTTCTGGCTTTTTAGTCAATGATCCGTTTACTTATAGTAAAACCTTCCAGGGGGTTCCAGAAAAATCTGCTCCGCTGTAAAAGAAAAGGCCAGCCTTACCAACTCCTTGCACAGGAGCTGAAGAGATTCTTCAGGTCTGTTGTGCTACAAAGTCACAGGTCTGTGAGTGGTTGGTGGCCATCCAAACTGGCAAGCAGTGAGGCAGTTCAAAGACTCGAAAGAAGTCCCAATCACATCCTAACAGAAAACTAGTGCAACTGAAAGTTTGCCAAGTCCCAAAATTATGTTAGCCATGACGTCTCCTGTCAGTGACTGGTGTGGTGAGGCTTAAGCCTGGATCCACAGAGAGGCTGTGGATCAGGTCAGTGATGGTCACTAGCAGGGGGTTAGACAAGGATCCTTATGAGTGAAAATGGCCCACTGGGCTCACCATGGCCTGCAGTATGGATTCTATTTCTACTTTTTTCCCTAACTTCTGATCTCCCCAACCCTGCAGGTCATTAGGAAAAGGAAGGCCTACCGTGTCTGAGTGGCTTGGTCAGGTGGCAACTCTGATTATGCCCTACAGGCAGTACTCGAGGGTGTGAGATTCTCTGTACCTCAGAAGCCCCTAGAAGTGCCATACTCTAAATCTTATTAATATTGAAGATTATTACTTTCTAATCAGTTGTATGGATTCTCTATTCCTTCAGTTATGAATTTTTCCATGTCATAATCTACTGTGGGTCAAAAATAGTTTGTGCAACATGGAATTGATTCAATACAATAACACTAAGCAAAGGAAATTCCAAATAAAAGGTTAAAAATGCTTAATCCCAACTTCATTACATATTTGACCAGTCTTCCTCTATGTCAAAGCATTATCTATAGGAAGATTACTTTAGGGAGCTACTTACAGGTTATACTTGAACACACAAATATTCTCTTCAAATTTATCTCCACTTTGACAGAACATTTTTCTGGAATCAGGAAGTAGTTACCTCTTCTCATGAGCCACTAGCACACACTCACCTCGTTTCCTTTATGGCCAAACCTGTGAGATTTAAAATCCATCCTCTTGGCCTTTCTTTGAATTTTCTCTTTTAGTGCCCAAAAGAAAGGTACTCTACCTCACAAGTTCCTGATATCAAGTGTATCACTTTCTTTTTCTTTCTTGAGACATGTTGCACAGGAAGCCTTGTGCCCCTTTGATGATCCGAGGTTGCAGTGATTGTAACTCACACAATTGTTCAAGCTTTTTGGGGGGGGGATGCCTTATTAAACAAAGGTTGTTTTCCTGGTGACTATTGTAAGTAGACCAGGATTTCTAAAGGAAGTGTGGGTGGATTTCCAAAATATCAATTCATTACTAATTAATTCCTCAATTCTGTTATTGATTCATTCCCCTCCTCCAAAAAATTTCATGAGCATCTATTAAGTATCAGACTCTAAATTAAGGTTTCTCTTCTGAACACCAACTTCCACATTAAGTTCTTCTTTTTGTTTGTTTTGTCGTGGTTTGGTTTGATTTGGTTTAATCCTGCTCTGAGAGAACCCACAGCAATAAGACTGACAGTTTTGGCCTCAAAGTCTCTGTTGATGAGAGGAAAAGAGGCTTCTACCTTTTATAGGTCATAGTCTAACTTTTACCCTAGGCCCATTTTAATTGTATTTCCTGCTTGGTTAATTTGAAAGCCATTTATTAGCTTATTTTCACAATGGAGAAGAGCAGTTGGGGTCACACACAGAAAATTTTTCCTTTCTCCCACCACCATCCTCACACACAGCATCTTTAGTGATTTTCCCCCATTATGAGCCAAATGTGTTATTATTATTAAAATAATAACAAATAATATAATATACTGAATCTGTAGCTATCACCTTTAACTCACCATTTCTTTTTTCTTTAAATGTACTTTTTTATCTTATCCTTCATTCCATCGAAAGAAGCCTATCCTATACAACATTCCTAAAATATTCTTAATTTTAAAAATACCTTATAATTCTAGAGGCTATTTCCTCTATAGTTTAGATCACTCAGATTCCTCATGATTGTCTTTTTGCATGTTTCCTTTTTTGTGTGCATTTTGAATTAAATTAAAAACTTTTCAAACAAAACAGTGCATGCGCTAAAGTATACATGTTGTTAGATTTTTCCTTTATTCAGTTTTTCACTTCTTCATTCAGTCATTCAAAGATTGTGTATTGAGCACCTACTGGTACCAAACACTCATGTAAGTACTGGGAATGAGGACATAAACAAGGTGCATAAGTTCCTTGACTTTTGGGAGCTTATATTCTGACAGGGCCAAAGAAGAGGGACATGTAATAACAAGTAAATGCATGAATGAACTAAGATGCTACTTATGGCCTGTGGTAAATGCCATGAAGGAAGTAAACAAGATGATAAAATTAGGAAGGAAAAAGAGAAGTTGGAAATTCAGACAGTTATGGCCAGAGAAGTCTATTCTGAGGAAGTGATATTTGAGCTAAGACCTGAAGGATTAGGTCAAGCCTTTGACACAAAGAGCTGGAAAAAAGCACTCCAGGAAGGGGGATCATTGAGGAGCAGAAAGGAAGTCATGTGGCCAAAGCCCTGATATAAGTGAAGGAATCAGGAAGTAGAGAAAAAACCATGTCTGGCCCCATGGCCAGGGAAAGATTTTGGATATTATTCCTTAAGGTAAGAATTCACTATTTTTATATTGGTTGCCTAATGCAGTATTATGCAAATAGTCCCAGTTTAGCAGGAGGGACCTTTTCTAAGGTATTAGTTCTGAGTCTCAGCATTGAACATTCAGTGTTGGAGAATGTCACTTTAAAACATTCTTACATAAACTCTAAGCAGCTCAGTTCTACCATGCGTGGTACCCACTGCCCCCACCCCGATGCATGTAGGTCAAAATGCCTGGCCAGTGCAACGAGGGCCCCGATGAGACTTCAAAATCTTTTTCTCCTCTCTGACAACATGAGAAGAAATTGAGTACCAGAATTCTGTAAAGCTCTCACTTTTCTCTTAATTTCACCTTTTTGAGTTATTCCAAATTCTGGCGCACTTTCTAAGATCTTTCCTAAAAATTTTCATTTTTGAGACTATTCTATAACAAACATGAACAACAACTTGGACACAAGAATCATGTCTTTTGAAATGTTCCAGCTCCACTATAACCTATTATTTGCTGTTTTTCCAAGCATGATATAAGCAAACCACAACAAAAGCTTTTGTTAGATGCCAATTTAATAGCTGAAAGGTTGATCTTAAAACACACACATACACACACACAAATGGGGAATCATCAAAGAACTTATGTATTGCAACTGGCATAGGAATTGTATTGAGTTGTGAATTTGGAGAGAGTAATATCAGACGCATCAGTAGAGAGTTATATATTTACAGGGGGAAATGAGTCATAGAGGGAGTATAAGAGACTATTGACCCCATTTTACATGGGAACATAGTAATTATTTGAAAAACATATATATGTATACACATAGTTTTTAAGAGCCAGCATCATGTTCAATTATGCTTGTGATACAGTCTGGAAATGAAAATTTTTAAAAGTAAAATTCTTGAAAAAGGTGTTTTTAAATCACACTCACTATTCAAAGCTTCTATGAATATTCGATTCAAGCCCCAAACACTGCATGCCGCCACTGTTTCTTAGTTTAAACTCTGGTGTGTCCTGGTGCCAAGCTGATTTTAACAACCTCTACCTTTCTAAGCAGCCCTTTCATGTAGATTTACTTGAAAATGGCATCTCAGCCTCTTGTCACCTCATGTTCTCTTCCAGACCATTCACCCAGGTCAGTTTCCTGGCAGGTCCTCAACAAGCAGTTGGGGGTTCTTCTTACCAAGCTTGGGGTAATTATGCTGTAATTGTGGAGTCAGGGCCTGCCTCCCAGTTGAGATTAGAAATGCCAAGTCATTTCCTGTTTTCAAATCCAAAGGAAAGATACTGACGTCTGATACTGGTTTTCCCAGTTTCGATTATTGTGGGGCACCAGGGAGCCGCCTTTGAAGGAGCCTCTTTAGAATACCTGGGTCTCAAACATGGTGCTCTCTCCTGAGCCAACCCCAGAGAAAACAGAAATTGCTTCTCATTGGCTGACTCTTCATGCTATTCCACTTAAATTATGGCAACCTGGGTTATAAGGCATGGGGAATCTCATTTGGAGATGGACTAACTATTGGGTACTTTGTAGAAACGGGAGGGTGTCTGTGCAAAAGGCATTTGGCACATGTTAAAGGGTAAAAGCACCTTCTTTTTAATTGTACAGATCCTTGTATTTTACAGCACATTAAACTTTAAAAGGAAAGGTAGCAAAATTGAGCATCTGTTTTTTTCTCATATAAATTCAACTCCTAATAAATACTGAGCAGAGCTTCCTCAGACCCAGTTGTGGGCAGATAAGCAGTTCCATGCACACAGAGCTAATTGCAGTGTTCTTAAAACCTCCTCACTGTCTTTTTTATTTCTCTGCCAGTGAAACTAGCTTTTAGCAACTGGCTTTTGGGAAAGATGACACCCCACCCCCAAAGAATCATAGCCAAAATAAACAGGAGTAAGATGGAGAATACTCCTAAAAATCATTCCTGTTTATTCCATACTACAGTGCCTTCCATTGTCAAGAGTATTCTGCACCTAAATTAGTCACACTAGTATGATTTTCATGCTGGAAATGAACCTGCACTTGTCTACTAATTTCCTGACTTTGGAGGAGTAAAATATGTGTTGCTGGTTATCAGATTTTAAAATGTATTTCCTTTTCACATCCATTTGTTTCTCTTGAAAGTGACACAAAATCTATAATGTGGTAGATAAAGTTACAACCTGCTTGTTACATTTTATAGTGACAGTTGTATAACTTTTAAAAACTGAAATGTAAATGTGTCTCTTAGTCAGCTTCCTATAGAAATGTGTTTATGGCATAATTTTCTTCTTTGAGATGGACACACAGGCCTTAATGTGGACAGAATAGAGAGGAGCCAGGGAAGACGTGTTTTTTTCTATCTCCTAGAGAAGTGCTCTGTGCTATCCAAATGATGACCATGGAGAAAAATGTGAAGAGTCATTTGGTCCCTTCTCTGCTTCCTTCCTTGACTGAGAAAAATCAGCGTTTTAGATCCCATCAAGACTCTCTAGTACCTTTAAATCACACAAATTGAATAGAACTATCCATTTAGTCAATTATGTCATCAAGGAAATAATGGGAAAAGAAAGAAGGAAAACTAAAGATAAGGGAGACATAAAAACAAGCCAGGAGGAGAAGAAGAAGAAAAGGAAGACAAAGAGAGAAACAAACGAGAAAAGAAGAGGGGAACCCAAAAAGCAAAACAAAAGAAAAAAGGAAAGAGAAGGAAATTAAGAAAAGCTGGGTATTGTAGATTCTTCTCTGCTTAAAACATTTAGCAAACTTATTACAAATCCTTTAACTATTTCAGATTCTTGAGCTGATGAGTTTGTGTGCAATTCATTTATTTGCTATTGTGTAACTAAGTTAAAACAGTAGCCCAACTTCCACTTCTCCTTTGTCATTGGTCTTATTCCTGGCAGTATTTTACATGTCAACCTGCTCACCATATGTGTACATACTTACGCTTTCTTTGCCACTAATTGCTTCTTTTTTGACAATACCATCTATATGTGCATAGTATACGGCCGTTTTTATCACTCTAAGCCTATTAATGCCCAGACTTATGGTTCCCAGAGGGATTAAAATTAACCAGCTCTCTAAATATTGTTCATGAGTTGGAAAACTCCTGTATTTTAGAATCTCACTTCAGTTGTTTTTAATTGGTTTGCAATATTTCACCCTTCGGGGCTTGCCCTTCACTTTTCAAAGTATATATTAAAAAAAAATTTATGAGAGAGATATGAAAGGCAAAACTTAGGAAAAATAAACACTTCTTTTAGACAATGATAGTACTTATTCTATGATTTAAGTCCATTTTAAAGCTGATAGTCTAAACTCTCATTGGCTTTCCACTGACTTCTATTATGATCAATGAGCCTTTTGCCTGTAAACAAGAGATCCCATCTAATGACCTCTCAACAGAAAGCAAAAGTTTCCACAAATAAAAGGAGATTCTCTTGGCAAACTCCTCTTTTGCAGCGGGACATCCCTAACGTTCTGATGTATTTTTTGAGTTTGTCATATAATATTGCTGTTTATATCTAGAATATGGAAAGGGATGTCTCTTAAATGTTTAGCTTTTTAAGAGTGGTCACTTTGTACAACTCATAAAACAAATCATTGACAAAAGGCCCCTAAACCTCAAACAATCACTTACTCCTAGAATCACTTACTCCTACACACACACACACACACACACACACACACACACACACACACCTCCCAAGCATACTAATGAGTTTACTAATCCTCAAAAAAAAATTCAATGAAATAAACAAAAAAAGTGAGTAAAAAATTTTGAGGAATTAAAAAAAGAAAAGAATTTTTTTCTTTTCTCTCTCTCTTTTTTTTTTTTTTTTTTTTTTGGTACTTAGGATTGAACCCAGTGGCCCTTAACCAGCCCTTATTTATTAGCTTATTTTAAAATTTTGAGATAAGGTCTTAAGTTGCTTAGGGCCTCCCTAAGTTGCTGAGGCTGGCTTTGAGCTTGTGATGCTCCTGTCTCAGCCTCTCGAGTTGCTGGGATTATAGGAGTGCGCTATCATACCTGGCAAAAGAATTTAAAATAGTATTTATCAATCCTCTAAAATGATGTGATAGATTCTATGGATAAATGATAACATATCTAAATTAGAATTATCGACTGTCATGTTTCTGTTACCAAGACACAGGAAAAATTAATTCTCTTTACAGAAAGAACAAATTATAATAATAATATATGTCATATTCATAAAAAGAGACCACTTATGTCTTCCTTCTTCTAGGTCCCCCAAATGACAATAGTGGTTTTTCTCATAGGTCCTATTATTAATCCATTTTGCTTATAAAAGAAATGTTATCAATAGAGTTGGGGGTTAACTCAAGGGTAGAATGCTTGCCTAGCATGCATGAGGCCTTGGATTCTATACCCAGCACTGAAAAAGAAGAAGAAAAGAAAAAGTACTATCAAGATATTTTGAATTAGCACATGAAACTTGAGAACGATGCCCAAGTCATGATATTTCAAGAAACTTTTTCTCACTAATAAATTTTCTCTTTGAGTGTTGCAACAGAAGTAACCAAAAATGACTTGAATTTCAACTTCTGTTTATTAAAATAAATAAATAAATAAATGAATGAATAAATGAAGAATAAAACCAAATGGGAGTATCAATCTGAAGTCTCTAAGAGAAGATGCTCCTCCTCAGACTAATTTTCAAGTTGTTGAGTGTTTCAAAGGATCTGCCATGTATAAGGGTCCTGCATCTGACAAAAAGAAAAGACTGTTCAAGATTTCCAAGATTCAAGTGTTCTGTGTTTATCTCAAAGAGCCATCACAGGAAAGGGTAACACTAACTGAAGATAACCAATGAATGAAAAAATCGCTTTACTTTATGTGATAGACATGTTGTTTGTGAATAAATAACATATGTTTATGTAATAACAAGTGGCATGTTATTATTAATCATGAATTCCAAGGTTAAGAATCTTTGGCTTTGTGTGTATGAATACTGAGACGTTAGTATGCTCAGACATTCAACAAACACACCATTTGCTTTCATCTACGTGGAGTCTGTCACTTGACTTTTGACCTTTCATTTGGAACTGTCCTCTCATTTCTTTGGTTTCGCAAATTTTAGCTTCTTACTTGACCTCTCAACTGTGACCTTTCACTTGACCTGTGATCTCATAAATTCTGAAATCTCATACATGTAATTGAGGAACAAATAAACAAAACATCTGGATGAAGCTCTTCCTGAATTAGGTCTGAGTAGATGAAACATAGAACTGAATGTTTCAAGACTTCAGAAAGTAACATAATAGCCATGAGGATGACATGTTAATAGTGGAAAATAATTTTTTCAGAATTGATTGATACATCAAATTATCATAAGTGTCAGGATTAGCCCCGTGAGAACATTTCTCCAGACTGATCACATTAAAAATGTACGAAGTTAAAAACAGAACATTTTTAATGTAAGTAATACTGAAATTTTTCATTTTATCATCAAGCATGAGAGTCAGAGCTTTTGCCTAAATAGGTACCAAAGGACCTGAACTACATAAAGATTATGAGACTCACTCTAGTGTGCAGTATAAGAGGAGGTATTTTAAGTGATCACTTTATCTGATTGCTTTTTTCTCCCTGTGCTGGGAATTGAACCCAGGACCTTGAGGCATGCTAGGCAAGAACTCTACCATTGAGCTATGCCCCAGCCCCCTGTTACTCTTGAACCCTCACTCTCCATAACACTGTTGCATTAACTTCTAGCACTTGTCCTATGAAGTAACTTTTCTTTATTGACACACCATCTGTCTTTCCTCACTAGAATGTAAGCTTCCTGGGGGCAGGAATCTGTCTCTTGAGTCCCTATCATCAAAAAGTACACCCACCTGGCACCTACTGGTTGTTCAATGAACATACTATTTTAATGAACAAAAGAATGTCCATTATAAATTAAAAGAGCCCTCTCCAAGCATCACTGTACACATTGAACACCCAAGCAAAAATCTAGAGTAACTATATCAGCTAACTTTAAAGTTATAATTATAGCTCACCATATTTTTAAAGATCGATGTCTCTTAAAATTCATCCAAAAGTTTTCTACATTGGCACTTAATTTCATCTTTGTTGCTCTTTACCATTAAGGTCTTTTTCTCTAGCAAGAATGAAGATTTTCTCAAAAATCTCTTGTTAATATCAGTAATTATCTTCAAATATCAGCTTCAGCATAAACTTGAGATTTAAGTCAAATCTCTTGCTAATTAGAATATAGTCAGTAAATGTTTAGGTTTATGTTTATATGCACAGGGATAGGAACAAAGTTACTGAAACATGAGGGAGCATTGGACTTTGCTACCTAAAATAACCGCAATGATTGAACACTTGGGCATATGCAAGCTAAGATTACTATACACCTCAAATTAATCTAAGAAAAATTCCAACAGGAACCATACAATGAACAAACAAATCCATAAACATAACATTGAACAAAGTAATGACTAAATAAAACAATTTGGAGGGAAACTATTCCAACAGTTAGCTAAAATACCCTGGATTCTGTTACAAAAGTTTGCGTAAGACATAAAGCTGACCCAGAAAAATTTATCAGAATAGAAAATCAGCTTTCTCTTAAATAAGATCTTCTATAAAATTTCCTTCAGCTAAAGAAATTTCAGTTTGATTTAAAAGAATAAAAATAAAAATAAAGTGAGTTTTCAGTTTCAAAATGGTGGTAAGACAACATCTAAGAATATTTCCATGCACAATTTAGTTATTTAACAAAAGGTTATAAACTTACATATACTAAAACTTAATATTATTGATTCTATAATATTTTAATGCCAATAAATACCAAGAATGTGTTATACTAATTTAAATCTTACTTGAACATATTATATCTTTACCATAATAGCTATATAACAAGGATCTATAATAATAGATTAGTATTATATAGTCTTTGAAATATAACTTTTGCCTTTATGGGTTCCAAAATATTGAAAGAAATGTTACACATGAATTGCTATAAAAGCAAAATTTAAACTAATCACAAAACCAGCATTTTCTAACTTCCTTATTCTAAGTTGAGTAAATGGTTCAAAGTTTGGCTAAAGTTGAGGGTTTTTTTTTTTTTTCTTGTTTAATCCAAAGCAGTTCATTTTTCCTTAAAGGTAATCAAAATAGTCAGACATGGTACAAATCATTTTGTTGGAGCAGAATTATGTCTGTGGTTTATTTAAATAATGTAATACCAATAAGGGAAACTTTAAAGAATATTAGAGTATTTGAAATATATGGAGAAATAAAAATGGCAACACAAAAATATAAAAGAAAATTAAGTACAGGAATTATTTTGTAGATATCACTGATATATTGGGCATACTAACAATATAACATATAAAGAATAAAAGCTAAATAATAACTTTCAAGAAGGAATAGCTTGAAAAGTTCACATTGAGGGAAACCTATTAACTATTTAGGAATATGTTTTAAAATGTGTAGTAATCAAGACTTTAATAAGAAGTTCTGGAATTTTAGAAAAACATGGGAACCTAAAGAGATGTGCAGGGTTTGGGGTATCTTCATAAATAAATGAGCACAGTTACTATTTCTGAGTCATATTTCATATTAACCTATTAATGTAATCCAAGAAATTGCATTTTGTTCCAAATAAGCAAAGAATGGAAGCACCAAGTACATTCTAAAAATTTCAAGGAAATTAGTAACAGAAACAGTTGTGGATACTGTAAAAAGCAATATGGAAATTTTAGGAGAACTAGGACAGAGTACTTAAATCTATTGTGTTGATATAACAAAGCCCAGACTTAAAAATAAAAGCAAGGTTTCTGGCTTTGCTTATGCTTTAGGTAGAAGCTTTTTACTACAAGAATTCAACTGCTGAAGTTCATTTCCTGTCTTTAATTCTAAACGAGCAATTTGCTGATAATTTCCTGTCTACATTTTCATAAAGTAGAAAGAGCACAACTGGTTAAGCTTAATGTTTCAATAACCAAATAAACTTCAGCGAGCATAGTTTAGGAAATTAGACAACTATCTAGAAACTGGTTTTATGATTCTAAAATGTCTAAATACTGTTTATCTCCTCTAAATGTTTGAAAACATTCTGAAGGCCTCTGTGATTGCTTCCTTGACCCCCAAACAAATAGAGCACCATTGCTTTGCCTCAGTGGGCCCAGACCAATTAAAGTCAAAAGGGTATGAATCCCCTGAACTCTGAGCTCTTCCAGCATCGAGAGGAAGAAATGACCTCCAGCTCTGTTGCAGCCTTACTACACATCTTTATGCCTGAATTGGAAATTTGCTGAACTCAAACTTTTTCTAGCATATGCCTTTGGATGCGTGATTATCAGCATTTGGGCTTTAAATTAAAATAAGGCATCACTAAAATAGACCCATCTGAAATCTAAATTAAGTTGTCAATTAAAGATGAAAAATGGCTTGTTATTATTGCCTGAAAACGAGGCACCCTCTTTCTCCTGTTGAGATCGCAAACATCTTCCATCCAAAATCCATTATAACATCTGCAGAAGTGGAGCTTAGGAAGTGTATACTGTTTCCAAGGCTCAGAAGAGGGCATGATCCACAAACCCATGAAATGTGAGGACAAATGGAAAAAAAACAAAACAAAACAAAAAACTTCAACAAATGCCAGTTTGTGCCACTATCCCCTTCCAGATGCCAGACGGGGGTAGAAGAGGAGTCAAATACTAATTGCAAAGGGAGATTTTATTGGACAGATTTAAGTGGAACAGATGAGCCCAAATCCCCCTTTTTATTATCTACTGTACACTTAGCTAATGCTTTCTCCTGTGAGAAAGGCTTAAACAGTAAGCACAAATAGCACAATGAAATTGTAATACTCTCCCCGTGTGGACCTGGATTATTTCAGCCACCAGCAATGTGAGTAGCTGCAGGTGTTGTACTAAATAAAGTAATATAAAGTGTCTAAATTGCAACAGTGGAAGTACTGTTTCAAGCCCCTTGTCTGCTTTTTATTAATAGTCAGATTCCTTCCTATCAGCAACCACGACTACCTTTACCCTATTATTCAGCAACAATATTTTGATAGGCAAAGATCTATTAAAAATCACTGTTGATATTTTGTGACCATAGTCATTTTGGAGTTGAATAAGCATTCAATCTTCTCACAGAAGGGGAGAACGTAAACTTGTGATTCAGGAAAAGAGGAAACCAGGGGTTACAAAGGTGGAGAGGCCAAATAGAATGAAACAGACCCCCTCCATCAAGGAAAAACCTTGGCAGCATAACTAGAAACAGACCAACTCTAAATCTTAGGGTTCGTGGGCTCTTAGTAACATAATTAACTGAAATAAAACTAATATTCCCGTGTTAAGTTTCACCTTAACATACATCAGCAGTTATAAGTAACAAGACCAGGTATAAAGAGTTAGAATTAGAAAATGCTCATTTTCTTTGGAGAATGTATCTTTTAAAGGAAGAGGAAGCATTCCTTAACACATCAGTGAAACTTCTAAAATGGGAAACTATCTACACAAAGAGAACTGTCAGTTTACCTTACTCTTGCTATCAGGCATTGCTTTGGGAGAAGATGTGTAGATCACTTGTTTGAAATTTCTTACAAAATTAGAGAGCTCCAGATCGCCGAAGCATTTGTTCTTAAGAAAGGAACCACTAATGCCCAGGAAAAAAAAAATGTCGAACAGGAAATGTTTGACCAATGTTGCATCACAAGATATCAAAAGAATTTCACTTTGGCTACTTCAGTGAATCAACTCGGGACATTCTTGATTTTTTTTTTTTAATAGTCTCTGAGCTTCTACAAAACCAGTTCCAAAAAAAATAGTGATCCCAAAAATTTTCTGAAAGTTTCCGATGCATGAAATAAAGCAAAAATCTTCTCCTAGGATGAAATGTAAAAAGTATTAGTGCTGAGAGAGCAGATAAACATTAGTGATCTGTGAATAGCGCTCAGGAAATTCCATTTATCTGATGAGCTGTTGGCTAACTGAGCAGTGTTTCATATGTCACCAGCTAACTAAAGCTCCCATTGTGTTTACAGATTTCTTTTTAAGGCATTTTTAATGCCGTTTTGCACGTTGGAAGATAGTTTATTTAGAAAGAAATGATAGACCAAGAGAGGAGTCGTCTTCTTTCTTTTCTTTTTTAATTGATGTTCATTTGTACCTCAGCACAGTTAACTCCACAAATTCCTGACTCCCAAGGAAGATTCTTGTCACAGGACTGCCTGCAGCCATCAGCCATGGTTTCTTTTTGAACAAGCTTTTCTTTTAACACTTAAAACCAGGGATGATTTAACAGAAAGTGTCTCAAGTCTGTGAGCTACAGCCCCCTTAGACTCTACCCAAACAAAGCTACTAATGTGTGGTCAGTTTCTTGGCAACCACACTCTCCTCTGATAACGCTCCTGCTTGCTATTCTCCAAGGAGCCGGCTGCTGGAAGACTGCTCCGAGCCTCATCCCCTTGGTGCTCCTGATGCGGGCGATCCTCCGACTGCACGGCGCCAACCACAACATGCTACCCACCGTGAGAGAGCAGGACGCGGGCTGCTCTAGTCAGGACTTATCGTCTATCATACTGATTGACGAAACCAAGAGTGAGCAGAAAAAATAAACACGAACAGAGGCTGCAGTGTATGGGCCAGTCAGCTGGGAGTTTTAGTATTTGGCCTTGGTGATCCTACTCTCATGGTAGGTTATCTTTTCCTCGTGCTATCATTTATCATAACTTTGAGGGCTAGGGAGAGAAACAAACCTACAATTTTTCTATTGGTTACATTCATTAGACTGCTTTCTTTCTTTTTCCCCCCTTTTTCTTAGCACTCTTTTCTTTGCCCCCCGCCTCCAAAATAATCCCATCTCTTCAAATAGTATCCCCTAAAGAATGGTGAAATGAAATCTAAATACAGTTCTTCCCCTTTTACTCCTGTTCCACATAGATCATTGCAAGTAATTAACCTTTGTTATTCCATCAAATCTAGAATGCAAACCTACATGTTAATTTACTTAAGTCAGCCCCAATAATAAATCTGCTTCTGCAGCAGCTAAACTCAATGAAGATCCTGGATGTTGTTCAGTTATTTGGATCACTAGCATCTTCTTCTTAAATAATGGCACTTGACTTTTTCAGGCACAAACCATGTTTTGTATTGGACTTGACAGCCACTATAAAGTACTCCCCCAAGTGTCAGTAACAAAGATGATTTGTATGTGGCTTGCAGTCTTCCAGTGTCCTAATAGCTTTCTCATTCCAACCCAGAAACATGGAACACAGGGCAGCTGGTTAAAGCTGATACAAGCATTTCTTCTCTCAGCAGGCTATTCTTGCATAACCATTTATTTTGCAGAGTTTTAAAGTGCCTGAAGGATTTAATTATGTACATAGACAACCCCTATAAACTCTATTCTAGGGTTTTTATTGACTTTTGTGCTGGGCAGCTCTTAGGCATTTCAATTAAGTGTTTTTATAAGAAAAACTACAATATTGTAAAAAAAAATTCTTTATAGATACTTCCAAACAGGTTTCTTCCCTCACCTGATTGAATAAACTATTTAATTGACAAAACAAAACAAAACAAAATACAGGTTAATTCAAGGTTTAGTTTCCCCAGTTTGGAAAAATAGAGGGTTGAAAACCACACAGGTTTGTGCAAACAGACCTGTCGATATCAGTGAAATGACACAGACAGAGGGAGGAGGGCAAGATGACTTTGAAATACACTCTGAAACGTCATAAGGCTACCTGTTACTCAGGAGTTTCCTTAAACTCATGAGGGTAAAAACCTAAATGCAAAATTTTACATGTTCCACTTAACAAGTGCAGAATAATAAATTACCAAATTCATTTGGAGCACCCGCCTGACAGACCTAACCCTCAAAAGTCTCCAGGAGACCCCAAAGCCGCCTTTGTCTGCCTTCTTCAATTGCAGGGCTCAAGTATTTACAAGGCTTCTGCAAACCTGCCTTCATTATGATGTGGGATATTTCAAGCCCAGCAGGTGGCCAACAGGAGACCAGACCTGCCCGTGAAATATGTAATACTTTTTCATATACTTTAACCAGAAATGTGCCCCTCCACAACTCTCCTAACTGTTCTAATTTCCCTTTCTCCTCTTAATCTCCTCAGCAAGTCATGAGCATGCATTAAAATCTACCTAAAACATTTCACCCACAGGCAATGTAATTCTGAAACAAGCAACCAACATTTCACAGCTCTGGAGTAATAGATTAATTTGAACCTAATGTTGCCGTCGTTTACTGCTCCAAATGTTCTGGTGTAGACATAGCCCTGAGGCATGGTGCTGTGGCATGCACAACTTTGGGAGCCGGAGCTACAGTTGGCTTAACATCTGTGCATCAGATTTGCCATGTGCCTCATTATCCTGCACCCCACTGTGCCTACCTGTCCCCCTCAGCTTCTCAGCCACAGGCGATCTAATTTTTTTCCCCTCCAACTAAGAATCTTTGTTCTCCTTCTCACTTACTAAATTTTTGCAAGACCTCTGCACCCAAGCCGTGGGGATTCGGTCCATGTGAACAGCTCAGGCCCTTTTAGATTCTTAATTCTCCATTAGGAAGAGGAAAATTACAGCATTAAGTTTCTGACATGCCACTGAATAAATTGTGCCATTTGCAGAACCTACTAGAATCTGTGACTAAACTCAGAGGCGTGTAATAAAGCATGGTGTTGTTGGTTTTGACTTTAACAAGTTTGATTGGCTTCAATTATCTGTAAGCAAAGAAAGAGTAACTTCCAATTCCAGATGGAAGAGGAGCCAGAAAGCCAAATCACACAAAGACAATACTGTCACATCAAAAATTAAAACTAAGCATCTTAAACTATTTGAGGAGTTAGCATTTCAAAGCTCATTGCCACCAACACTTGATACATATAGCAATCCTACCCTCTCACAAAAATAAAAAATAGAAAAAACAAGACTCTAAAATATATGTAGCAACCAGGCCAAACAGCTGCTTAAATTTTAATCCTGCTTAAACAATAAAAGAATCATATGACTCCTTTATTGGTTTTCCATTGGAAGTGTTTTGGGTTCCCATTTAACCAGAGACAGAATAAAGACTTAGTCCCACCAAAATAATTTAAAATATGCAAAACTTAAATACTACTTATTATCACAAAAATGTAGGCATTAATAATAATAGCATCAATAATAAAATATTGATGTTATCGTTAATGAAAAGCACAGAAGAGCCATACTAGTGTTAAATATAGAATGCCACTGTTCTTGCCACAAGACAGGAAAAAAATTTCAAGCCAGAGGACTTAGCTTCAAAAAGACCAAAGCAATGCATGAAGAAAATTTAAAACATTATCTACATATTATATTTGAAAAGCTGGATTTAGATAGTAGTCAGCATGTAACCAAGGTGACTTAGTGTTCTTCAATTATTTACTAACGTAATAGGGAATATTTTACTCTAGGCATTAGACAATTAGTTTTAAATGATTGTTTTCCTAGAACTAATAAATTTTTTAAAATTAGATTTAAACAATTCATACAAACCATTATCCATAGTTTTAATCCCTAGAGAACACAATTGAGGCCTTGAGGGAGAATTTTTCTAATGCCCTCCCCAACTAAAAATATGCTGTGCTCCAGAAATTGTATTGGATTTCCACACTTGCCCACATAATCTTCAACATCTACACAGTACAGAGCATTGAGTCTTGCACATTTCATTATATGCTTGAATTCATTTACCCTATATGGAATTTGTTACCTTTACAATAAAAAAGTCTCTATTCATTATTGAGAGTGGACAGATGGAACATGTTCAACTTAAGACATCAATAAGAAGAGAGGGAAAAACTTATAATCCATGTGGCACAGCCTCCTGCATCTGGTAGTTCCCTGCTTGTCTGCCAAGACTTTTTTTTCCAAATAAAAGTGAACATTTCTCTTTGGAGTAAATGGAACATTCTCAGATATTGACCCCAATTCTGATTTAGACATAATAAGCAAGCATGCTATTAAAATATGATATTTTCCTAAAGTAACACATATCATCAGGGGGAGGTTTTGAGCCTAATTGGACAAAAAGTTAATTGGAACTATTGTTCTAAAAGCATTATCAGATAAACAAAATAGTTTTGGCTATGATAGGTCATCAAGGCAACTGAACAAGTTATTTCACCCTCTTAAAGAACATATTGAAAGCTACATAAATACAAAATTGGACCAGGAAAGTGGCTGGCAATCTGAGACTATACATTTGCACATCCATCCCCAGCCCTGTATCCAATACACGATGCTGATACCTAAGGGAAAAGGTTCAGTCCACACTTACATCCCAACCACAGCTGTCAGGATCACTTTACTAAAATCCAGCACACAAGACTATCACTCCTTGGCATGAGTTAAATCCTATCATATCTCCAAAAGTTAATCAATTTCATTTAATAAATCAAGATAGAGCATATGTACTTGCCACGTATTTCGTCAACCCTCACATTTGCTCCTTATTTCTGTTGTTCTTTGCAATTAGCCATTTTATTTTCTATAGTCTTTGCACAATAGAAAATGAGGCGGTTCTTTGTTAGTGTGCCAACTCCAGGATGTACAAATAATATTGGGGAGCCCATGTCCATTTCTCTGGCAATGGTCCACTAATTAAGAAGATCCCTGTAGGGGGGAAAAATAGCTGACCATGTACCTACTTCATTTATTTGGGGGATTAACAAGTACTTTAATGTAATATAAAATGTTTTAAGTTTATATCTTTAAATTATTTCTAAAAATTACAGCAATGCAAGCAATAAGAACTCTTACTAGTTTTGATATTGAGAAATTTTTAAAATTAAGACTTCTCTGACCTACATTTAACTGAATCTTAGTTCGCTAAGACTGTGTCTACACAAAAAGTACTTTTCTCCAAATTGCTTTGTTAAATGTGATGGAATTCAGTTAGACTGGAATTTGGGGTCAGAAGCTTGTTGACTTCTTCCCAGTTGCATCACTAGCTGCTCAATTTCCTCATCTCCAAAATGAGAATTATTATAATGCCTACTTTATAGATCCTTGTAAAGATTAAATGAGATAATATGTATTTGAGCTCAGGATAATACTCAGCACTGTGAGATAATATATCAGCTATTGTTTTTAAATTATGCATACATTTTGGATTTTTAACAAAATTTAAACTATATATAACATCACTAGAATTGCATTGGTATTATCTGGGGAAATCACTCCAAATCCATTAATCTGAATCTAAGGGGGTAATTATAATCTGTAGACTGAATTCAGAATCTCTGATGAAAACATAGAAATTCAGCAACTTGGTGGTTCTCCAAGACCTTTCTGACTACTTCTTTGTGTCCTTGCACAGCAAAATCTATTTCAATGATTTGCATAAATGCTTAATCATCAAATCAAATAAAAATCTGCTAAATCTACCCCTCTGTTTGTATTGCACAAATTCTTAGTTTAACTTTCTACACATAGCACAAGATATTCATGGATGCATTTCTAGGCACTGTTCTGGGAATACCCTTTTGTCTCCTGTCCATTTGACATCTCTCCATTCATCTCCCTTTTCAGAAGTTATAAGCTAAATTATGTCCTTCCAAAATTAATACTTTAGTGCCCTAATGCCCAACACCTCAGAATATGAATGTATCTGGTATAGGAATTTTTTCAAGTGATTATTTAAAATGAGGCCATTGGGATAAGCCAAAACCCAATCTGACTAGTATCCTTATAAGAAGAGGTATTTGGGACACACAAAGAGATACCATGGGCATGCACTGATAGGGGAATGACAACATGAGAGGGCACAGAAAAGAAGGAGGTGATCATCAAGCCAACAAGAAAGGCCTCAGGAGCTACAAAGCCTGCCAACACCTTGATCTTGGACTTCTTTTCACTACTTAATCCATCTAATCTGGTACTTTGTACATTCAGTTTTCCATTCACTGACCCATCTGTAAGCAGGGTTGCAGACTTCTCTCCCAAATGTCCTACCTTCCAGCATATTCTACAATGCATCTTAATTATTTAAATGCCAGAGAGTACAGGAATCTGAGATTTCTTAGGCTAGGAAGAATCTACGTCTCTTTGTTTACCTAGCATGTACCACGTACTTGGGTGGCACATGCCTGTAATCCCAGCACTATGGGAGGCTGAGACAAGAGAATTGCTAGTTCAAAGCCAGCCTCAGCAATGGCAAGGTGCTAAGCAACTAAGTGAGATCCTGTCTCTACATAAAAAACACAAAATAGGGTTGGGGATGTGGTGCAGTGGTTGAGTGTCCCTGAGTTCAATCCCTGGTACCAAAAAAAAAAAAAAGAAAACCTGGATTAGTGAGTGAATGAATGAATGGATGGATGAAAAACATCTAACTGGCTACCACATCAAACTAAGGAATAAGAACTACTTATTAGAATTGGGAAGACACGATAATAACACCAACCCATTTCTGACTGCATGCAAATCACCCCTGTACCCAACATCTTGCGCCACTACCTAGTAACCCTGCAAAGGAAAGCACACAGACATGGCTTTCCACAGAAAAATGTAGAATAACACACGCTTCTATGATTTCTGGACTATTGTGAACAATTCAATCAGTAAAACCTACAAATATTCTTTGCCTAAGATTTGAAAATCTTCCTTAGCTCCCTGTGCAATGCAGAGGTACATCTACTCTAATTCAGACCAATCTGTGCCCTTTCTACTTTGAAGACTAGAATAGCACTTCTGAGAACTGAAAGTCTAGCCTGTTATGGCAACCAGCTTTTAAAAACGTTGGTTCTTAAAAACCCGTTTTTAAATGAAGTTATAGGGTAAGAAAATGTGATAGAGTCTGGATTGTATTGATATGGAATTATGTAATTGATGATATGTAATAACACTTGGGTACAGTGACTTAGAACATAGTTTAAAGCCCAACAGAGCCCTAGCACAGCCTACCAGCATTATAGGTACTTTATAGTTATATCACTCATACATGGTATAAAAAGCCAGAAGGTGGCTCTCAGGAATTCCTGGTAATGAAAGGACAAGGAATTAAGGTGAACCAACCAATTTAAATTTCACACTCTCCCTTCCTATAATTGAATGGAACTGAGGTTGCAAATCCTGTTTCAGAATTTACTTTCAGAATACAAGAAAACATTGTGAGCAGACATCTCATTTTTATTGGTACTTAGGTTCTGCATATGATTAAGCACAAACTGGCAAAGAATTACCCACAACACCAATACCATGGAGCTATTCTCAAACTTGCAGGAGCCAGGAGTATTTGGAAGGGAAATGGGGGCAGGCGACCTGAAGCCCACTCCCTTGGGTCAGTGCATGCTGGGAGGGGAAATGAGCTACAGAGCAGACAATTTTCAGCATCAGTGGTTTTACTTTCTTTACCAGGCCTCACAAAAACACACTGACAAAACAAAGGACACAAAATTAATGACCCATGCATTCTGTCAATTGACTCTTAGTAGCAGTGGCCAGTTCACCTTAATTTTTTTGTTCACATTGAACATGTAGCCCAAGGCATTGGTTAAGGTTCACTTAAGAATTCTTCAAAGGCATCACTTGGTTTTCATTAATTTGTTAACTGTAACTTCTCCTTTCTGCTAAGGCACCCACATACCAAGTGAAAAAAACAAAAGACACATGTTTTCTTTTTTGTTTTTTGACCAACCAGCTGTTTTTTTTTTCCTTCCTTTGCCCCTGGAGTAATCACTTCTCATTCATGGATATTAGAATATTAGAGTAAATTACACCCATCAGATTTTTCTAGCATTTAAATTATATTTAAACCTTCTTGTTGTTCTCAGAAACCCAAGTGTCAACTCTCAGCTATTGCAGAGGGATAAGTAACACTGTAGCCTATTATTTCTGTGCGTAATTATTTCCTAATTATTCCTGTGGTCTTTAAGCATGAGTTTTGATGAAATTCAATTTGATTATGCATGAAACACAGCCAGCTAAATACAATTTTGGGATCGATGAGGAATATGAATTCAAAAAAGCTGAAAATGCAACTTAGTATTTACATGTCTATGCAGAGATCATACCACCCTTAAGATGCAGCTCGTTTGCACTGAAAATTTCTTTCACTTACTGGCCCACAATGGACATTTTGATAATAGAATAAATTTTTCCATTTGCTCAGTCATCACAAAGAAGTTCATCTCCATAAATATCTCTTTGGAAAAATTTTAAAGTGTAGAACAGCTTTCCAAAAACACATATCTAATGAATACTGAGACATCAATGGCAAGGCCTGAATTTTCTTTTATCCAATTCAGAACCAGAATATGGGATGAGAAAACAGTTGCTTTTGAGCCTCAAAGGAAGTTAGTAGTTTTAACATTTTGATTCATAAAAATGTGGTATCAAGACATTTTCAAGGGTGAAGCAGCCTACCATGAGGACATTTGGTAGTTTTTAGCAAAGGAAATGGATCTCATGAAGCAAATGCACCATTCCTTTCTACAAACTTCTCAAACAGTTATAAAATATGATAGCAATGCTTGGTTGGTATAACTTTACGTTAGTTGGATCTGTCAGCATTTCCATTACAAACCCTTGATTTTCAAGGTTTTATAATTCAGCTGTGAAAAGTTGCTCTAGAAAGAAAGTTGGCAAGACAGTCGTAGCCAGGGAGTTTATCAAATTGAACAAATCTTTGTTTAGCTATCTCTCAGTTCTGTGAGCCAAGGTCTACTCCCAGTTAGACATGCCAAACTTCCAATGACTTCAGTGCCAGGGAGAGGTTTTTTCTCTCTTTAAATTCACTCCACAAGAGCTTCTTTCATTCTTGTTTCAGAAGCCACCAGGACCCAGCTCATATCCTGTGTAACCCAGTGGGAGAGGAGCCACATCATATGTAACCCTGTAGGACACATGAATGGAGTCTTGGCCAAGTGTCTCCAGCATGAAATGTGGATAGTACTATAGAGAGACTTGGAGCTTTTGAATATGTGTAGAATTAAAATGTAGACATATCATACCATTGCTTGCACAGTGAAGTAGGGCTCATTTATTTAGAGCTCTGTCAACTGTGGGAACATGTATGCGCTTCAGGGGAGTTCTAATTAAGGAGAATACCAACATACTGCTGCATTATCTTTGAAGACTGACAGAGGAAAAAGACAATCTAAACTGTGTTTATCATTTATCCTAGACCTACTGTACAGCTTTTAGACATACATTTATTTTATTGAAGTTCAGGTGTTAAGAATGTATATAAACCTGTTCCTGATCAGAGTAGTGAAAAAGTAGTTTTTATCAAATGTAAAACTGTACTATTAATCAAATGCAAGAGGTGTAAAAGAGATAGCCCCAGACAAGATGGTATAATAGTTCATTTTAAAAGACTGCCTATTAAAATATTTAGTAAAACATTTCTCTATCCATGTAACAGCTTTAATTTGAGGTTATTTTCTTAGACATACTAGCCTGGATATCTTTAACAAGTAAGAACAAAAATTAGACAGAAATTCTTCACAAAATGAGGTTTTTGTTTTGTTTTTTTAGTAGTGGGGATTCAACCCAGGGAGCTTTATAGCTGAGCCACATCCCCAGCCCTATTTTGTTTTATTTAGAGACTGGGTCTCACTGAGTTGCTTAGGACTTCACTTTTGCTGAGGCTAGTTTTGAACTAGTGATCCTCCTGCCTCAGCCTCCCAAGCTGCTGAGATTACAGGCATGGGCCACGGTGCCCAGCACAAAATGAGTTTTACGTGTCAGAGGAGATAGAAGATATAAATGTAAGATAATCACAATGAGAGATGGAAATACTAGGTAGCAGAAGGGAAGAACAGAAAGGGTGGTCCGGTAGATTAGAAAATGAAGGTTTATGATATGCTAAGCACATAATTAACATAACAAATTTCTACTGTTACATAGTAAGATATTTAAATATAGTAGTATTCAAATATAAAATTTAATTTGACATTAAAATATATCATTTATAAAAATAATTTATAATTTTATAAATATTTCATTAGAGTCCCCAGAAGATGCCACAGGGCAAAAGCAGGTGTCATCAGTACTCTTACAAAGGTAAGGCCTCATCAACAAGCTTTTGAGGACTGCAAGCTAGCAGATGGTTAAAGCGAGGTGTGGTTTGGGTTTGCACAACATCTTAATCTATTCTCAAACTTTGGATTTGGCAAAACCAAAAGCACATTTTGCCAAGTACTTTCTCCCTTAATTTTTAAGTCCATGGGCATTTTCAGTGAAATTTAATCCATATGTTTCTTATTCTTTTACACTTAACTCATCAAATATTTTTCTATAAGAGCCATTTGACATTCAAGAGTCTTGTGAATCTTTTTTAAAACTCGAGATTTTTACCTCTCTTTAAAACTAGAGGTTCTTAGCCACCGCCCCCCCAACAGGAAGTTGAATTCTGCCAAGCACAAACGTGTACACGAACATAATTCATTAATCCAATGCCAAAAGGTTTGAATCTGGTTGAAAACTGTAACTGCACAGAAGTGTGCACTATTTTTTAAGTGTCTTTCTGAATGTATCTGTACTTGGATGATGACTGACAAAATTTAAATCTACTATAACAAACTTTACTAATGCTGACCAATGAGAGAAGCAAGAAATATCTCTTCAGCATGGAACAAAAGGAATTCTCAGCAAGTCCTACAAAATAAGTCACTGTTGCTCCCCTCGCCCTTGAACTATTAGACTTCATTTTTTTAAAAAGTCTGGAGCGAGGCGTGATGGCACACGCCTGTAATCCAAACACTTTGGGAGGCTGAGACAGGAAGATCACAAGTTCAAAGCCAGCCTCGCACTGCGAGGCGGCGCTAAGCAACTCAGTGAGACCCTTTCTCTACATAAAACACAAAATAGGGCTGAGGTGTGGCTCAGTGGTTGAGTGCCCCTGAGTTCAATCCCTGGCACCAAAAAAAAAAAAAAAAAAAAAATTGCTTGGAACATCTACCAATAGAAAATACATTAATTTCCAGGAAGTAAAGTTACATATTTTTGTGGTAGAATGATATGGACTTATGCAAAGATAATTCCTATATTGGTTTAACACAGTTTAATGCCAACATGTAAAGTCAACACAAAAACATTAAAAAAAGAAACCCTAACAAAAGAGTAATCAAATGATCTACCCTAGTCACTGTTATATTTTTTAGCCCAACTACATTTGGCACATCTAAGCTTAAGGTGGGTATTCATTTAATTTTCACTGAATTAGGATTAAATTGAATTGAATCCAATGGTATAAATAATAAGTTACATTGTGACAATCCAAAAACTAATGACATAATAATTTCTATAAAACATTTAAGAATTTCTTGTGGCCTGACATAATGGCATGCACCTGTAATCTCAGTGCTCTGAAGGCTGGGGCAGGAGAATCACTTGAGCCTAGAGTTTTGAGACCAGCCTGGGCAACACAGTGAGACTCTCATCTTAAAAAAATAAAAAATTTCTTGTCAAAACCATTTATATTAGTTATTTCTCACAACAATCATGTGATGCCATTTTTTTAAATTAATTGAAATTTTCTCTTCTAAGTTCCCATGACCATGAAAGCAAGACTCTGCTAGAGATAATCTTTTGGGGCAAGAGGAAAATATTAAGGTTAACATCTGTAATCACCCAAAAAGTGTTCTTGGGAAGCAAAATAAAGGTTGAGATCTATGATGTAAGGAATCATTTTAGCACATCAAATACTTGAATGCAATACATGAATGGATCTCAATGGATATGGTCCCTAAAGCAAGGAACTTTTAACTTTTGCTTAACCTTATCATCTGAGATTTTCAAGCCAAGAGATGTTCCATGAATCTCTTCTGCTTGATTCAGCAGATAGACATTCATTCATTCAACAGATGCTACAGAACATCTTCATGTCAAAAGTTATTGCCATCATGAAGCTTACATTCTATTGATTTCACTATGGAATGGAACCAGACCAGTTTCCAAAATATTCCAAAGAATCCCAAGTCTATCAAAGGAAAGGATGCGTGAGCACTGAAACCTATTTGGAATCCCTAATAATCCAGCTTCTTTAGGTCTACATGGCTTGCCCAAGGTCACACAGCTACTCATTCACATTGCCTGCAGTCACTGCAGTAACTGGCAGAGAAGCACACTGCTTATGCGGGAAGAGAGAAGAAAGCTGATGTCCAGGGAGTGCCCACAACACTGAACCAACCCAGTATTTTATTTAACTAATACTCTAGTGAACTGAGTAGTGACCTTTTTATAAATTAGGAGCTCATACAATCCTTTCTAATCATCTAACATACCTAAACTAATTTAAAAAACCAAACAAAACTGGGAGACTTTGCTTATTCTCTGTGTTTGTATTGCCTTTTCTGGACATGAGGCACAGAGACCCTCTCAGAGTGAGAAGGCAAGCGTAGATTATTGAACAAAGCCAAAAGGCGTGGCTTGGATGTAGTTTCGGTGATCAGCCTTTTATATCTGTTCCTTCCCAAAGTAAATAAGTTAGAAGGCATGAAATACACTCATGTCTTTAGAATTAAGACACTATTTTAGAAGCTCAAAATAATCTGGTCTTAATTCCTTCTGATAGCCCAGATATCATTGGGCAAGTTTATTACAATCATCTAATGTTTGCATCAAAATCTTGCACTGTTATGACAACCATTTTCAAGTACTAACTTCTGTATTGTGGCTCAAACATGATAAATTCCCACTTTCAGAAGACATCCAGCTGGTGAGGCCACTTCAACTGCCAAGATGATGTTCCACAATTTCCACATCTGTTTCAGCTCCTCTGTCACAGCCTCATTACTAATATTTAATCCATTTTTTTATAGAATTAGGATCATTTTGTTTCCCTAGAGTGAGCCTTCAGTGTACACCCAAAATAATTTTTTACAAGAGGTTTCAATTAATGAATAAAACACATCTATACTTTATGTTCAAAATAAATCTCTCACTTTCTCAATGATTTGACATCACACAATTCAGATGACCTCAAAAAATAATATTGCAAAGACATTTAACTCATTTTAAATATTCATTCTCTGTTTTTTCTAGAATTCTGTCAGAAAAGTCTTCAAAAATACTTAGCTTCATCTAGTTTCAAATCAAACCAATATAAATAATGGGTAGAATTACTAACCTGCAGGGAATGTCATCCTAAATTTCCTGGCGCTGACTGTGTGACCATAAGCATGACTGGTGTATTTACTAGAGGCAGTATATACTGTATAATGTTCCCAAAAACTCGTGTAACTAATGCAATATGATAACCACTAGGGTGCTCCTGTGACGTAAAGGATATATTACAATTTTATCCAATTCAAACAAGAAGGAAAAAAAAAAAAGCAGTCGACTTTAATGGTCCTGCCCTCTAAACAAATACATTGCCTGTTCTACTGAACTTAAAATTCAAGGTTATATATAAGTCATCCTGAAATAAAAAATAATTCTGTGGCATTACACATTCCAGCACCAAGATATGATTTTACTGTTAGATCAATTATTTTTAACAATCTTTTCCAGCATTTCACTGGTATGAATGCTATGACTTTTACAGAGAAAATATAAGATAAAAATAAGCAGATTCAATAGCTCAGATGTCAAGTTGGCAAAAGATGGAACAAGTCCAGGATATATGGTGCATGTTGGATGTTGGTATTGAGATTTGGCCAGACTCGATAGATACGTTAGGTCATCAGTAGAAAAGGGTTCAGTATAGGAAGCCCTGAACCATGGGGCAGGACAGATGGGAGAGGGTGTCCAGGCTCCCTGTCCCTACCTTCTCATAGCCCCAGGGCCATCATTTCATGCTATGAAAACTGAGTCTCAGGGCTGTGAATTCTCAGGATCCCAGTCATTGCAGAGAAGACTTAGAATCATCTCCTAACTTCCAAGAGACCAAGATGCTGAATGTCCTGAAATAAGTCGAGCAGCAGAAGTAGAGCTGAGCAAACAGAGCTTCAGAACATCCTGCCAAAAAGACAGCCAGCGTGGAGATAACAGACATAAGGAAAATGACTCAAGTGGCCCCCAAATGGGAATTCAATTGGTTTTTTAAAGATGTTATAGTTTGTTCAAAAATGGAATTAAAATGATATCCATGTTAAAAAACAAAGATGAAGAAGAATGGGTAAAGGCAGAGGAATAGAAATAGCTTGGTGTAAATATACCTGGCCTCCAGTTAGTGTTACAATATACATTGTAAACACCAAAGAGTGTCAAAAGCATTTTAAGAAATTGGTCATCCCTTTCCACTTTGTGAGTAATACTTGGGAATGGGATAAAAAAATAATAATGGCCTCTAAGGAATGTTTAAGAATGAGGTAATTTGCATGTTTCTTCCAGAAAACATTAAGTATATCCTTCTCCTCTGCCAGGATAATTTTAAATTTCTGGCATAAAAAATGAAATTCTCTACAAAAGTTGATCAATCTCCTGTTAGCACTCTATATTTATGTTGGTGTAACAGTTTATGCTACACAGTATTAGACTGAGGCTAGTCAGCTATTTAATCTTGATATTTTTATTCAAGGCTTCATTGAAGAAAATCCAAGAGTTCTTTGTAGACTAAGTTTTGCACAATTTTTAGTCCCTGATTCTTCCAACTTGGAGGTAGTAGCAACTCAACCAAGGTGGGGGAAAGTGATTGTATCTCTAGAGTAAACTTGAATAATTACATTTATTCCACCCCCCGACACACTTTTTTCCCTTCCATCACATAACGTTTTGGCCTGTTCCCAACCATCAAGTAAGACCAGTGAGCTATGGAGGAGCTGTCAGGATTGTGTGGACAAACGCTTCTATTTCTTTTAGAGGTATAATCTGTAGATGATATGCTGACACAAGCCTATCTTTTTTTTAAAATTTTTTTCCCAAACCTTTATTTTATTTATTTATGTATTTTGTATGTGGTGCTGAGGATCGAACCCAGTGCCTCACGTGTGCAAGGCAGGCGCTCTACCACTGAGCCACAACCCCAGCCCCACAAGCCTATCTTTTTATCTCATTCTGCAAGAAGGTAACCCATGAATGCAAGCAGTGGTGATGCTTTACAAGCAAAGTAGATTTTAGAAACTTTATGACAAATATATTAGAATTAAAAACAAAAAAGATCTTGAAAACCAGAGTTAAGAGGTTATTTTCTTATAATAACCCTTTTTTATTTACAGTTTGGACACTAGAGCTCAGGGAGGTAAGGCAACTTACTTCAAACTTACCTCCTTTTACTCATTAAAAATAGATGGATAGGGGGCTGGGATTGTGGCTCAGTGGTAGAGCGCTTACCTCGCATGCGTAAGGCACTGGGTTCGATCCTCAGCACCACATAAAAATAAATCAATAAAGATATTGTGTCCACCTACAACTTAAAAAATAAAAATAAAAAAATAGATGGATAGACACGGTGGCACATGCCTGTGATGCCAGCAGCTTGGGACGCTGAGGCAGGAGGATCGCGAGTTCAAAGCCAGCCTCACAGCAAAAGCAAGGCACTAAGCAACTCAGGGAGACTGTCTCTAAATAAAATACAAAATAGGGCCGAGGATGTAGCTCATTGGTCAAATGCCCCTGAGTTCAATCTATCCAAAAAGTAGATGGATACATCCGTATCTCTAGTGTGGTCATCCTAAAATCTGAGTCAACTGTCATATTAAACTGTGGATTCACTTCTCTTTTTCTGCCCCTTTCAGGAAACTTCTCTCAGCTCCCTTCTGTGAGCTCTGTGCTTCGGGTGGGTTTTGTTGTTGTTGTTGTAGGTAGTGGTTCACCTTTGAGATAATATTCACTTTGAGAATCAAGTCTAGCTTTCTAACAACTCAATACACCCACATCCAATTTCTGTGAATGGAGAATGTTAATAAGCCAATGTTATCCAGAGCCATTAAATGGAAATGTTGTCATAAAGCAATTCAGTCCTTCCACTTCCCTAAAGAACTCCAACACTCAGATCACATTTAAGATTAATAATATCAACAATTATCTGTATTCAGTTTAAAATGCCTCGATACTGTCTTTTCCTGTGTAACTCGTTTAACTCTCAAAATAACCCAACACAGTGGTCATTTCTAGATTCCTGTTTTGCAGATAAGACTGAGGTCACAGGTTGAGCACTGACAATATAGCATGTAGGATTTTACATCTCAGATCTCAAGCTCTCTTTACTATACCATGAATATATAAAACTCTTAAGTTTAAATAATGAGCTACTATAACTAACACTGTCCTTTACCAAGGACGGCCCAAATGAGTCGTGTCCTATTTAACAAAGAACTGAGGTCGGTTCTTCCTCCTCCCCCTCCCTTTCCATCTCCTCCTCCTCCTCTTTCTTCTCCTCCTCTCTCTCTTCTTCTCTCTTTCTCTCTTTTGTTTTTCTTAACTGCTGGTCACTTTCTCATGGAGAAACATCCTGAGCTGTCCTGAGAGCAACCACTTTACAAATTTCCATTGTTCCTTCCCTTCTTCCTACGTATTTTAAGGTAGTGACAGACTCAAATCATGTTACCAAGTATGGCTGGCATGAAGTTCACTCCTGAGAACATTTAATGCTATGCTTAGGGTTTGTTGTTGTTATTGTTGTTCTGTTATGATTGTGCTTCTTTTCTTCCCTGAAAATACTTTCTGTTCATCAGTGGAGGTTCAGGGCACAGTGACTAAAAGCATTCAGCAAGTATGTTAGTGAAGATCGGGGTGACTTGTTGCATGAGAATACACCCTCAGGATTCTGACTATGCAAGTAAGAACCCAACTCCACAGCTCACTGGTTGTGTGATCTTGGTCAAGTTATTCTGTCTTTCTGCCCCAGGTTCTTCCCCTGAAAATGGGTTCTTTGACAGATTAATACATTAGTGCATATAAAGCCATATAAAGCCTTAAAATAGTGGGTGACTGATACAAAACAAGTATTTAAATGTTAGCCATGGTAAATGTATATAATGGAATAAAATGGTGAAAGAATTTATTAATTTTTAATTTTAATTTTCATTACTTGGTATTAGTAGTTCTGTGTCTCTTTATGTTTAGATGTCATTGAATTTCCTAACATTTAGTCCACTAAAAGTTTCAATTACGTTGATTCCAAAGTTGGCTCCACTGAATTCCATCACGTTCTAAAATTTGTCTTTTAAAAGGAATATATACCCAGTGACCAGCTTTGTAAAAAAAACAAAAACTTCATATTAAAACTAACAAATAAAACTCATCTGTTGTGATATGTTCATTTTCATTAAAAAGACATCAGTCTGCTTTGTGCTTGCATTAGAAATAAAACTTAATCTCTGGCAGACGTTTCTCATTTTCCAGTAATTCTCTAGGGAGCGTACATTGGCATGCAGGCAATGATTTTTTGTTTTTTTCTTTTTGGCTCTGCACCGTGGTTGCAAATGGTGTCATTGTTCTTGGTTAAATCTGCGAGAAGGAAACCTACCCCTCTCATTTTTTGGCTTCACGCTAAAGTAGCCTTCATGGCAAAGAACTACATGGGTTTATCAGTCTCTACTCGCTGTCCATATTCCAACAGGATCAAAGTCTGCTAAAATAGCTATACATTGAGCTTTGTTTTCCCCTCTTTTCAGTTTCTGCACTTGTCAAGAAGTATATTTGTTGGCACAAAAATCTAGATTTTTTTCTGTTTGTTGGTCAATGCACAAGCTTCTGAGAGAAATAAGGGAGGATAAATATTTACTCCTGAATTTCAATGCAAGCAGAAGAAACAGATTTAGTTGTCACTTGTCAATGAATACTGTCACTGAAAATTTAAAATAGTTATATTTAGGACAGCTATTTAACTAGTTACTAATGAAAAGACAGCACTTGGGCGTCAGAATTCAGTGGATGGATTGGATATTAATTCTAATAACTCCAAACACATAAAACAGAAGCAATGAAAATCAATCCGTGATAATAGACTACTTTTTCTTTATGTAGCTTATTCACCCCCTCTGTGATCCTAGTTATATAATAAATTTACTTGTGGACTTGTTTCCTTATAAATAATGTAAAAGTTAGCAGCCTCTTTGGAAACTTGCGATGCTAAGATTAAAATAATTGTAATCTTATATCACTATAAAAGATAGAGTTATTCTAGAAGACAGAGACTTTTTTAAACTAATAGATATGAATTATTTTTATTTGGCTCTTATTCAATAATAGGGTTTATAGTCATGAAACATTGTGTTCAGTGACTAATTGTGCACCCATGTCACATTATCATATGAGATACTCAGAGTTATATATAGAGTAGCTTCCATTTCATAATAACATTATTTACTGTAAGTAATAACATTATTTTAGTAGTAAAAATATTCCTTAATTTAACAGTGTACTAGCATATATTTTGCTATTTGATTGTCATAGCAGAATAGGCCTTTGTGTCTCAAATACAATTCCTGGCTAAAACTTCTCTCAGACACAAAAGTTGGCTAAAATGCCTCCTCCAGGAGGCCCTCCTTGACTTACCATACAATCAGTTTTATGTTACACAATGCTTTTTCATTATCAAGTAAAAATGGTCTCGTTTTCCCAGACCCTATAAATTCCTACATACAATCTCCTCATTTCACAGCTCTGCTTGCCCTGACATATAGTTTTGTGGCTGAATTTGACAAGCAGATAGAAGCAAAGGAGATGGGTTGATTCATGGTGGACAGACAGTTCAGAGCAGGAAATTGCTCTCTTCCCCTTCTCAGTATGAACTTGGACGTCTTGTATTGCAATGATGGAGTCACAAAAATCTTGGTTCCTCCAGCCCATTTTTGGAGAAAGTTCCCACTACTCAGCACTAGACATCAAGCAAGACATAAAGTATTGTGTTAAGCCATGAGATTTGTCTGTTGAGACAGAAAATATTAATTGCTGTGATTAATATGGTGACATAAAATTAATTTATTTTGTTTTGCTGTGAAAAGGTACATCATTCATACAGGAAGCAAGTAGTTATATTATAGGTGCACCAGGGGCTAGGGATGTAGCTCAGGGGTAGAATATTTTCCTTGCATTCACAAGGCCCTGGGTTCGGTTCCCAGCACTGCAATAAAGAAGTAAATAAATATAAATAAATAATAAAGACTATTATTCTTTTTGGGGGGGTGGGTACCGGAGATTTCACTCAGGGACACTCAATCACTGAGCTACATCCTCAGCCCTATTTTGTATTTTATTTAGAGACGGGGTCTCACTGAGTTGCTTAGCAACTCACTTTTGGTGAGGTTAACTTTGAACTCCCAATCCTCCTGCCTCAGCCTCCCAAGCCACTGGCATTACAGGCATGCACCATCGAGCCTGGTAAAGACTATTATTCTTGCTGGGCACGATGGTGCATGCCTATAGTCCTAGCTATCTGGGAGCCTAAGGCAGGAAGATCATAAGTTTGAGGTCAGCCTCAGTAACTTTGCTATGGCTAAGTCCCCTCACCCCCAACAAAAATAAAGGACTGGGAATGTAGCTTAGAGGTTAAGCACCCTGAGTTCAATCCCCAACACCAAAACAAAACAAAAACATAAAAAGGATGCAACAGGATGCACCTTTTCCAGGTTGGGGACAGAAGTAAGAAACAATCATTCCTTACTTCTGCTCAGCTGCCTCTTTGCCTAATACTTCCTCCTGTCTTTTCCTAGACTCCAAACAAGAAAACTCGTGGACTGCCCTTAAATAATGAGCTGAACTTACATCAACCATTTTTACTTTTGCCTCAAGGTATTTAAATCTTTCCATTGAAAATTGACAGAACAGGAACTCTTAAGTGTAAATCTCTGTATTTAGATCATATAGAAGAGAGCACAGGCACTTACACATACACACACACACACACATACACACACGTTTATTTCTACATATTCTTTACTCTTGAATAGAATTATTGAAAGAATGGAGAAATGTTAACTCTGGATCTCAATTTCACCAGTGAATACTGAATACAATTGTGAGTTTATTGTCTTACAACACATAGAAATTAGACTATCAAAGATTAGTAATGATTATTCATAATAACTAAAAGCAAGGACCTATTGGCTTACATAGCAAAGTCTTCCCCTCTGTTTTAGCATAAAGGAATTGAAGATATAGGAAAAAATATAAGCCCTAAGTCCTGAATGCAAGCCTTACTAAGTAAAATTATTTTTACTTCCTTTCATTATTTCAGATTACATGATATATTGATAGAAAGATAACAAATGAAAACTATTCTTTCTTCCATTTGGGGGGGAAAAGAACTATGCCCTGGGGCAAAAGTAAAAATAAATGTACAGATAAAAAAATAAACTTTGATGTTAATTAATAGATTGAATAGGAATATGATAACTTCCACACAGGGTAGTTTCAGATGTTAAGTATTCTAGGTCTGGGATTTTAGCCCTGGAATTAAAACTTAAAATCTAAGTAGACCACACCAAGTGTTATAATATACTTAACGTCCAAAATCCTGTGGAAAATTTGATGCTAACATCTAACATGGGGAAATAAATGCTATGTGCCATTTTCTTTTCCATAAATTGGTGGTGGTGTTTTTTGCCTTGGCTACTGGGAAGCTCAGAGTCAGGTGTTATATTTTCTTATATATTTCTTCAGAATTGGTTTTTATGTCATTTTCTCTCTTCTCCTCAATATGTATCTAATTTTACTTGTCTTTCTTGTTATCATATCTGTATTTTTGTTGCAAGCTGCCTCAAGTGCTTTATAGAAAAAATATTGCTATAAACCAATAAATTAAAAAAATAGTAAAGGTCCAGGTAAAGATAGGATTACATTCCTGAGGTTATGTAGTCCACAGGGAAGCATAGCATGTTAAAAGGGAAGGAGCCTTAGAATTCTTTTAATCCAACACCCTTGTAAAGTAGATAAGAAAGCAGACCCAGAGAAGTTAAGTATCTTACCCTAGAAAACACAGATAATCAGGGATCATTTCTCTTGCATCATCTAATTTCTCATCTTTACATATATCTCTGCTTCAAATACAAAGTCCAAATAACCACATATTATTCTCATCTATTTATTTCACACAAGTTTCTGAAACTCTCTACATAAAGAGAGAGTATTAAACTTAATGTGCTATAGAGACCCACCCTCACCCTGCCAACCAACAGCAGGTCTTTCCACACACCACTGCTGAGACAGCTGCCAAGACAAGGAGATTATTCCCATGGACTCCTGCCAGGAGACTGGCTGCGGACTGTGCTCAGGGCTAACTGTTGCTTTGAGTAGTTACATTAGTCAGGAGCTAGAACTGTCAGGTTTTCTACCATTTAGGATCCGCTTAAGCAGCAGCAAAACACAAAAAAAAAAAGTTAGAGAAAGCTCACTTGTCAATAGTCTTGATGTATAAATCAACCCTAATGTGGAGGAAGATTTTTTTTAAGCTTTATCCTGGGCTGTGATATATGGTAAATAATGGCATCCTCGAGCTGTTCATTCTAAATCATTTCTCCATCAGTGGGTAATTGCTAGGGCTGATCCTGGCCATGCAGGTCATGTTGTGGCTAATATAGGATCCTCTTCATAGAGCTCTGCACTGATAAGACATGGCAGGCAGGCTCGATGGAATCCAGACCAAGGGCCGTCCATGCCCTGCAGGCCAGCAGAGATGGGCTCTAAAGAAGCCCTGTTACTTAAAAAATCAGTAGGCGCACAATGTTCTTGCCTTAGAGCAAGGATATACAACAATCGTTTGATAAAGCACATTTAAGAAATTCTCATAGCTTATAAATACTCATATTATTGTCTCTAGCTTGTAGTCCAAATTATCCAGATTTCAGAACAATAAGAGT
This sequence comes from Xerus rutilus, assembly GCA_028644305.1. Lineage (NCBI taxonomy): Eukaryota > Metazoa > Chordata > Mammalia > Rodentia > Sciuridae > Xerus > Xerus rutilus. The sequence goes on from CM053409.1 coordinate 34,034,844, forward strand.
TTGGCACTTGAACCAGAAGCAATTACTCAAAGATTCAGGTTGACAAGCCTTGCAGTGAGGTTCTTTTCATGTTCGAAATTTGGAGAGAAAGGACGTGTGATATCAAGCCCTTCAGGCCCTTGGCCAGCCCTGAGTGCCATGTGATACAAGCGGAAGAATAAAATCGTAAGCAAAAAAATCCACATAAGTCAAATACTTTAGGAAAGCACCGTGAGAGGATGGGTCTGCTCCCAGTACTGACTACATTTTCCTAGGCAGACCCAGTGATGTATCCGATTCTAATTCTCTACAGTCCTTTCCCTTGACCAGGACCTCCCTGTTCATCCTGTGGCACTACCTTGGGAGTCACTGGCTAAGGAGCAATGAGTCAAAGGAACTGAGAAGCCATTCGTCACTTAGTGGATCGAGTGGCCTTAGCAGATATCTAGGTATGGAAGTCCTCTGGGATTCCTGCTTCTTCAAGTCTTCTGAGGTCTCTAACCTGTACACTGTCAAGAACAAAAACTATACAGTGTGTTAGTTACCAGGTAACGTAGCTGCTCGTCAGGCATCAAGAAGGATTTTCACTTTGGTAATTTCTTACTCTAAATAATGATCTTACCTTAAAATCAATACAGATAAAACGAATGAACAGAAGTCAACCTTAGTAAGAGACAAATTCATAGCCAGATAGTGCCATAAATCTCATAACCAATGAAAGATTGGCAAATAAATCCTCCTCACTATCACCCATGAATGCATCTGTTTGTAAAGTTATGTGTGAGTACATTGACTTCTCCTTGGTAGGACCTCAGTAATTATGTCACTTTTAATCAAAGTCTTAAATTACTTTATATGGATTTCAATTTCAGGCTTTTGAAAACTATCCATTAAATATGCAGGGCAAAATATTTTCTATTTAATTCTAAATACTTATAAGGTTTCTGTTACTATCTACAAAGACTGCCTAGGTGAAATCATCATCAGAATTCATCGTTGGGCTCATTTCAAGCCAATGGACACAATGGAACCAGTATCTCACTAAACTTGGAAAACCGGCACACAATTCAGAGAAAATAGCATTCAAGTTCTCCTCCATTGTTTTGCTCATATAAGGCAACCTCCATATGACTCCATATTATATATGGACTTTCATTCTGGCAATTTGAGAAATATTATTAAGGCAGAAAATACTGAAAAACCTTGTGTTTTCAATCTCTTTAATTTCTTAATGTTGATATAGTGGTGCAGAGATAAAATGTTGCCTACTCAATAATAATTCCTCTTTTATTTTTCAACTTGCTAATTGATCCAGTTTTATTCAAGGTATTATTATAAGGAAAAAGAAAAAAAAGAAGAAAGGGAAGGAGGAAAGAATGGACTACATTTACCTACATGCCTTATAGCTGGTCCAGTTCTGTTCAATTAGATATAAGCAGTTAATCACTGGGTTGGGGCTCAGAAAAGCAGTTCAAAGGTGGCTGATTAATAGCTGATGAACGTTCTTAACGTATTTCTTCGTTAGAAAGCACTCAGGATGTCTGGCAATTAGCAACCATCTTGAGAACATGTGTTTGAAGGTCATACCTAATGATAATATAGCAGGAAGCTAGAGGATTCCAGGGTTCCTAATGACAGGGCTGCTACGCCAGCCAACTGAGCCAACCTTCAGACTTTTTAAAAATTTTAAGCCACTGTTTGGAGGGTCTCTGTTACTCATATAAGATATATACTAGGGAAGAGGAAAACAGTTGGCTTGTAGTCTGGTTTCTAGTCCTTGCCCCACCATGAGCTGTATAGACTTTAAAAAACTCTCTTTACAGCCGGGCGCAGTGGTGCAAGCCTGTAATCTCAGCACTTTGGGAGGCTGAGACAGGAGAATCACGAGTTCAAAGCCAGCCTCAGCAATGGCGAGGCACTAAGCAACTCAGTGAGACCCTGTCTCTACATAAAACACAAAATAGGACTGGGGATGTGGCTCAGTGGTCGAGTGCCCCTGAGTTCAATCCCTGGTGCCAAAAAAAAAAAAAAAAAAAAAAAAAAAACCTCTCTTTACGTTCCATGGCCTCCATTCTCTTCTCCATAAACTTAAGAACCATATGCTGGGTGACCTTAAGGAGCAGATTTCATTTCATTTCAAACCGCTCATTGTACTTTCCCCAATATCATTCTAAAATACCCATATAAAAAAGAAAAAAAAATCCTGATATCATGTTGGTGCATTTTTAAATAAAAAATAAATAAGAGGTACAAGAAGTTATAAACTCTAGAACACACAAATCAGCAGATAAAAGCCTAAACAAGTTTCGGTTATAGCAAGTTTTGATTTTAGAAATGCCACTGACAGAAAATGTTTGAGCCTAATTCTCAGAAACTGTGAGAGGACAGATGAATAGAGGCAGGAAAGAGCTGTCCTTGGTTGCTTCTGGATCCATTTTGAACAGGACCTATGGGGCTTGAGGGAGAGACAGTAGGGAAAGAGATGAACCCCACCCCAGCCAGGCTGTCTAATGGATTTATATGATAGACCATTAGCCTATTTTGGATATCTTTGGGTCAAAGTTGAAATCAAGATAGTTGAAGTAATGCTGCACTTTTCTGAAAAAAGAGTCTCCCTTTCCTATCCTTCCTATCTTCTATTCCTTCCCAAATACTTCTGGGGTGTAATAGAAAGACAACAGAAGAACATATCTCTAGCACAGTCCATTTTTGCAGAGCACAAACAATTCTTCAAGGGTACATTAATCAATGTGTGGTTATTCATCGCCTACTGTTTGTATGCTGTTTTGCCAGGGGTTGGAGGGGCTATAGAATCAAGAACAAGCCAATTCTCATGATCCTGAGAGTCAGGGAGAGGAGAAGAAAGGATCCTGTGATTTCATCTTACTCTCCTACGTCAAGAATCAGTTATTAATACATGTATGCTATAAGGCACTTATTTCATTCTGGACAATGTCCCACTAATGACAAGATTTAGTGTATATTGCAAAGAAGCACCCCCAAAATCTCTCAGATATTTCAGTTTTCTCTCTAGTAGGGAGAATAATGCAGAAAAATGTTAAGCTGTGTATATACATGTATGTCCAAAAATTCCACCCTGCTAGTTATCATTCCCAAAAAACCTCCAAGAAATTAAATGTATTATAAAGTCTACACTGTTTCCACCTTCCTGTCTGGCAGTTACCATCCAAACACTCTTTCTCTACCTCCAATGTCCTTTACCAAGTCGAAACTAAATCATCTGGGATGGAAAATCTTTGATAGGCCCTTCCTACCAACCTTGTGAGAAAAGATGTATGTCTAAGTTTATGGCGACAAACAGTGTTATTATCTCCCTTTCTCTAATATTTAACTAATCTAAACACTCACAGGAAAATGTTATCTGAAACCCAGTCACTTTATATACATTCACTTAGTCTTCTTTTGACGATTCAACTAGCTTTTCTCATAAGTATCTCAAATACTTGTTTGAAAAGCTTTTCTCAAGTGGGTGTGCAAACAGGAGGAGAACTTTTCTTTAGCAATCCCTCCTTATACGCCTCCAACGATGCTATCTTCTTGGACTTTAGTTAATGAAAAGATCAATATGATCTGTGCTATGCCCAGCTGTGTTTTTCTTGTACTGAAGAATTCACAAAAGGAAAATTTTAAATCATACATTTATCAGTGAACAAGCTTGCTAAAGCAAACAGATTTCAGCCTTCTGAGTTTGCTTCAATAAAAGATTAAACGTTAATAGTGCAACTTACCGCACTCAACAGATTTATGAATAATCAAAGTTTGGAGGAAGGCCAGGCCATTTAAGAACATTACCTTCCAAACAGATGCCAATAGTATGTAGACATCTTCCCTGTAGCTAAGCAGCCATATTTCCTATCACACAATTCAATATTGACTGAATAATTGGCCTTTATAAAACGTTTATTAAAATGCACCATTTACCACACACTCGATGCTTGTTTGAGAGCTTCAGGTGGTGAGAGAGGCATTGGAGTGGCATGCATACAGTTTCTTTCTAATTACTAACTGGATCTAATTGGTAAACATCAGCAAGTGCGGTCTGAACTTTCAAGCAGTTCTTGAAAGAATAAAAGGAATAAGCAGCAGATCATACCCAGTTCATGGATAATGCTTTGCATCTGTAAATGGCATTACTCTCGGTGCACACAAAGGCCTTTTTCTTGTGTTTACATTCGCATTAAAATGCTATTCCTAGGGTGGTCAGACCGCCTTTATGCCTCTGCCCTCCTTCTCTAGATTAATACACCAAGACATGGGAAGCTTGTTGAAAGCTCCATCTACCCGAGGTAGCACGTTAAGTTAATGATCATTTGGAAACTAAAACCACTGAGCCAAGCTTCTATCTCTTTGAAAAAGGTTGCTTATTCTTCTATCCTATATTTTTGTATATGGCTTTTTTTTTTCTTTTTGGTACCAGGGATTGAACTCAGGGTATTCGACTACATCCTCAGCCCTATTTTGTGTTTTATGTAGAGACAGGGTCTCACTGAGTTGCTTAGCACCTCGCTGTTGCTGAGGCTGGCTTTGAACTCATGATTCTCCTGTCTCAGGCTCCCAAAGTGCTGGGATTACAAGCGTAAGCCACCGCGCCCGGCTTGTATACGGCTGTTTACAAAAGCCAGCTGATTGTTTCTTTGTAATAGAAGTCACCAATTAAAATTTATCTTCCTAACAAATCCTGAATACATGTGGATAAAATGCTCATTGGAATAGGCTAAACCTAGTTACAATAAACTCCACCCATACTCATGGTGCGACTTAAGAATGAAAGCTGTCACCTATTTTATAGGTTCATCATGGCAGAAAACACAACTGGATTTCATTTTGTCTTCTGCCAACTTAGAATACACTCCTTCATTTTTTTGGCATTTGACTCTATAATAATTCTGGTCATGCTTTCTGGAATAGGAATTCTTAATCTAATTTCATTTAATGCTAGGAAAATAAGGGTATCATTTGTCTCTGGTACCCAGGTAAATCCTGAGCAGATTCTTGATTGTTTAAGATTTCTCTGACACCTAAAGCTAATTATTCTAGTTTTTTGGTGCTGGTCTTAATTAATTATGTGAGCACCTTTAAATTCTTAAATTTTACTGAACTTTGAAAAGCAAGTAGGTTTTCGTTATGACATAATTTGCCATTAACTAGATTCAGAAATATTTTTGTCTCAATCTTGCCTTCAGAACAGCTGCATGCATGCAAATGCATACACACACAGAATATGCACATATACTTGGCCTGAAGCACAGGTGTTGTGTGCAATTTCCTTATAGAGTCGTTGTAATAAAGAATCATTTTGCTATCCATATTCAAACACACCCTTGTCCATTTTTGTTAAATGGACAATGAATGGTAGTTGCAAACTCACTGACCCAAGTCAGAAAGAGACAATATTTATTCCTAATGTCTGGCACCAGAATGTGGATAATAGATGTTAAATTTTTAAAAGACGAGTTCGTATCTACCAAAACTGAACTTATAAAAACTACAATAGACAGAGGAAAGGAATAGAAATTCAAGTAAGAGCAAAACAAATCTTAAGTGCATAAGTAAAGTTCACAGATTCCTGCAGCTCAGCACATAGAAATTTCAAGTTTCCAGATTATGTCTCTATGTATACTTATGTATAATTTGTATGATTGTGTAGTTAATTATAATTGTTAAATTTATATACTAAAATACATTTATGTTAAATATTCAATTCAGTACAGGTAAGTATGCTCATAAGCTAGAGACTGTGGAAACTATTAGGATTCTTTGAGAGCAAGGACAGAAATTTTGAAATATGTATAAAAATATTAAAGTATTCATTCTTTGTTTTAATAATTCTGCTGGAATTTTTCTCTAAATACATATCAGCAACAGGTAAAAGTAATATTCATGAATATAGTTGTTGAGGAGTTGCATTTCACAGTTCAAAACAATACAAGTAACTAACAATAAAGGAAAAGGTAATCCCAGTACTTAGGGAGGCTGAGACAGGAGAATTGCGAATTCAAAGCTAGCCTCAGCAATGGCGAGGCGCTAAGCCAGTCAGTGAGACCCTGTCCCTACATAAAACACGAAATAGGGCTGGGGATGTGGCTCAGTGGTCAAGTGCCCCTGAGTTCAAACTCCAGTACCAAAAAAAAAAGGAAAAGGTAACTAAATTATTGGACTTGAATGAACTAATGCTTAAAATTATAATGATGATCATAAATACCATGAAAAATCAGGCCATATTTATGGTAAAATATTAAGTGCAAAAATATTGAAACTACAAAAAAAATTAATTAGGCAGAAGTGAATAAAACTTAAGATAGTAATATTTTTCCAATTAAAAAAAAGTTTATGCCTTGAAAGTGCTGACAAGAAGTTGAATCCTTCTTGGTCACATTTAAATGGGAGGTACAATTCTCCCTGGCCTAACCACCCCATTTCATGTAGACAGCAGCAAGAACTGCCTTAATCTCTAAGGGGTATCAGTCCTGTAGCCCAGGTACCTGCAAGCACCACAAGGGTGGCCGTTGGTTTCTAAGTACGCATCCAACTCTAAAATCCATGTCTGAAATACCATCTGCCCTCCTTGGACCACTCCCTCGGTTTCAAAGGACTGTCCTAGGTAGAACACATAGGATGCCAGCCCTAAGCCATGAGGACAGCCACATCTTCACATTGTGAAGCCAAGTGGCTCTCTGATAAGGGGGCAGAGTCTCATCATGCTTCTGTTAAAGTATAAATACCTTTATGTTTAAAAAATCAAATAATCACTAAGCTGAGCTTAACAATTGCTTATTGAGAAAGCCAGGGAAGGAAAAGGCAGCTTTAGCACTCCCATGTTAAAACAACCACCACCAAAACCAACTTTCCAAGTTTATAATTTTTTAATGTCTGTGTTTTAAGACCAGATATTTATTGCTCTTTAAAAACGTCTCAGGGTAACATTTTTAGTTCTGCAACAGTGCTGCTAACATTCCAAGACCGGCTTTCGTGCAACTGCCCATAAAAAAATTAACACTACCAAGGCCATTTTTTCCTGTGCTTAAGCTCATACCAATGAAAACTACCCTATAGGCATAAACCTGATATTTCTGTTCACCACACATTAACTCAGAGTACCTCAGGGTGTGACGCCCAGGTGACTTCTGTGATGCAAATTTTTAAAAATCTGGCTGGAAACCTGCATGATTGAACACCGCACTCACAGCAGGTATGACCATTGATCTTCTCTTATTTTACCCAATCTGCACGTAGTCTTGGAAGATTAACCCTTTGGCAGTACGAATTCACACTGCTAAACACAAAAGGACTCCCTCCTGAGGCTTGTGAAAGTGCATTAGTTCCCAAAGTAGGACCCAGGGACTTCTGGGGGTCTGACATGATTCATAGGAGGCAAAGAGAAGAAGTTGCTGAGATAGGACTTGGGGGAGAGACACAGGCTCTGGAAGGAATAGAATCACATAGTCCTGGAGCTAAAGAAAACCATAGCAATCACCTAGCATGGGTCTTTCCAAGCACCATACTTGACTAATTAGGAACTGAATCTCACTTTCCTTCATATGCCCTAGAACATTTTGAGGTGAAGGAAATAAGGACAGAAGGAACTTGGCTATAGAGAAATAAGATGATATAACATATTATTAAAGAAACAGAGCAATAAATAAGGACAAAATCATATGCATAAACAAAATCTCTAAAACATATTCTGATATTAGGACCGGGTGTAAATTTTAAATTCTATTTGGATGCTGAGGAGACTAGCCTGAGGGCGACTTCACAATGAGAGTGTCGAGAAAGAGGGAAAGCAAATCATTTACACACCTGGCCGGCCTCTGTGACCTTCCAAGAGTCTGTGGCTGCACGTTTAGTTCAACCTATACTTTTGAGCGACTTCTCTTTGTCTGTCAATGTCATTCCCCACACCCCATCTCTCACACTTTTCAAATAGAAAGAAAAGGGTCATAGGGTGGGCGCAGGTTGTAGGAGGTCAACCTGACCTCCCCACATCTGGTGAGAGAGGCAGAGGGGGAGGTGGAGAGGACTGCAGGAAGGAGCTGGAGCTAGTGAGAGGACAGTGAGTCGGGGGGAGAAAAACACACTCCTGCTTGGAACATCTGCCTCCAGAGTACACAGGAATGCGAAAATGAAGTAGCCAGCTATAGGGGAGGGAAATCGGGTTTCTGTCCATAGATTCAAGAGGAAGAGGAATCGCCTACTCCAGTTAGTTGTATTTCAGCTACCCACCGGTTATGTGAATGCTCAAAATTTTCTAAAATCACATTTTCTCCAGCATCCCTTTGTCACAAATAAGGCATCTGTCCAATTCAGAACATCTGTCAAAAAGCAAGGGAATACAAAATATACTCTATCATTTTGTACATCTGCCCCCACCTGCACACCCCAAACCGCAGAGAGACTTTAAAAGGGAATGTTTCAAAATGCGAAAGCCGCCTGTCTATGCCATCCAAGCACTTGACTGAATTACCTTTGTCCCGGTCGCCGAAGTTCTCATCTCAAAGAATGAAAACCATCATGCTTTTGCATAGAAATAAGCACACTGCACCAGAGAAACACAACCAGGAAGAGAAAAGGCAACGCAACCACCATCGTCCATGCTACAGCTAGTCAATAATTATCTAAGTGGTATCAGTTATGTTTTCTGTGCGTCCTGGTTGGCCTCTAAGTAAAGAGAAGGAGCTTGAGAGCAGGGCTTGGGAACCCCGCGGTCGCTCTGTAGGGCATTATCTTCAGCGGCGCCTCTGAAGAATGGGGTGTGTGCGGCGTGTGTAATCTGTATGGTTACTGCTTTAACACTCTGCCCATTTCTCCAGAATCATTGCTCATCCTAACCACACTCAAAGGTCCCATGGGGCAGCAGGAAGTTCCTACTTGTTGGCAATTTAGTTCTTGGAAACCCCAGAGGAGGTTTGTAGAGAGCATTGAAGCCAGCTGGTATCCAAAGCTCAACAGGCAAGAAGGATTGTGTCACAGTCCTCCAAAGCTCCTTAAAGATGAGTGAAGACTGGGTACAGAGAGGCTGAGGCAGGATGATCACAAATTCAAAGCCAGCCTCAGCAATTTAGGGAGACCTCAAGCAACTTCCTGAGACTCTGCCTCAAAATAAAAATTAAAAAAGGGCCGAGGATGTGGCTCAGTGGTTAAGTGCCTCTGGGTTCAATCCCTGGCTCCAAAAAATAAAAAATAAATAAATAAGTGATGATTAGTGCCATTTTTAAAAATCTGCCTGATTTTCAAAAAAAGATACATACTCAATAACCATCATGTATTTAAATCCAAGTTCATGAAATCTTGTTCATGAGAACAAGAAATCTAAGAAAGACATCCTGTAAACTTTATAATGCACCTTATGAACTAACTATATTTTCTTATTTCATAGAATCACACTGTTTTCTGCAGGCAAGCTGCCAAAATATCTATTAGCTGAAGGTAGTAGGAGTTGAGTAGGAAGAAATCAGAAGGTTAAAGTAGAGTTGGGGTGTAGCTCAGTGGTAGAGCACTTGTTTAGTATGTGTGAGGCCCTGAGTTCCATTCCTAGTAACACAAAAAAGACAAAAAAGATTGAAGCAAAATAAAGATAAACCCTGGAGAACAAGATTTGAGTTCAAATTCTGAAGGCAAATTGAATAATGTGAAGTAAAGCCAAAGAGTTATCATATGAAAAGGCTTGTTGAAGACTCTCAAGATTTATGTGAGTGTGACAATCTATAGCTATATTGTCAAATATGATAGTCAATGGCCATATACCACTATTTCAAATGGAAAAGAATTAAAATACATACAGTTAAAAATTCAGTTTCTGATTCACACTAGTACTCAATAGGTACCTAGGATGAGTGGCTACCATATTGGACCATGCAGATTATAGAATATTTTCATCACAGCACAAAGTTGTATTGGATAGTTCTGATAATAGACTTTAAAGTGAACAATGATGCATATAATATAAACTAAGAAAAAAGGCATGACTCCATAAAAATGAGCAGTGGGCAGGGGCATATTCAAAGCACAAAGAACCTCTATTCTGGCTTTGGCTCAATTCTTATTTGTGGAGTGGGGGACACTTTCAGAAAACAGGAAAGGCAATGCTGAGCTAAGCAGTTTCAGGGAGAGTCTACATTAAAGTTTTTCTTTGGTCCTGAAAAGGTAAAGTGTGTGTGTGTGTGTGTGTGTGTGTGTGTGTGTGTGTGTGTGTGTTTGCTACAGAAAGGAACACTTTTACATGGAAAATAACAACTAAGTACTTTCTATTTTCATAAGATTAGAAAAATAAGTTTTTATCACTGAAATTTGCTCAGGATTAAAATGGTTACGCAGGTATCGTCATTGGGTCTGTTTTTGGAAGGTCTCCTGTCTAGAGTGTTTAAAGTATATGATATCTTGTCAGCAGAAAGGCTTGATAATGTTCCAAGGTCATCTTCTATACTAGAACATTGTTATCCTGGTAAATACCTTAGTTTTCCAATGATACACAAGTGCCAGTTTTAACTAAACTGTTTGATCTCACCCTCTTCCTTTTCATTGTGCCTGTTTGATAAGGTGTGTGTCCACACACTCACACATGCAGGGTATTCACATGACATTATAACAGGTGTCCAAAATGAAGGCTCCAGAAACCATATAGTATGAGTTACAGGTTAAATTGATTTGTGAAGCTGGATGCAATACCGGTACTCAAAAGTATGCCTGATTCTACTTAGAGAGGTTGTAACAAATTAAATGAGCTGTTATTTACACAAGTAATTATGAAATTTAAAACCTAACTCTGCCAGCTATAATACTGAATTGAATCGTTAGTTTAAAAAAAAAAAAAAAAACCCTGAGGGACTGGAGTTGTAGCTCAGTGGTACAGTGCTTGCCTAGCATATGTGAGGCACTGGGTTCGATTCTTAGCACCACATATAAATAAATTAAAAATAAAGTCATATCAACAACTAAAAAAATAAATTAAAAAACCCTGAAATTCTCTTTTAAAATGTCAATAACATCTTTGTTAAAATTAGAGAACCCTCCCTGAGGTATTTTAGTGGATTCTATAGAGCCTGTACTGATAAACTAAAACATAGGTATGAATAAGATACACTTTAGTACATGTAGCACTTCATAAAACATTGTAACCTACAACATTGCGTTTGTCTGCCACAGCCACACGTCCAGGATTTTATGGCAGGTGGTGTTTTAAAAAGGCGGGATGGCTGTCAGATTGGTTAATTGACAAATATCTAAACCTGGATTTATTTTTGAAATTTCAAAAATTATGAAATTTTATAATTTATTTTGAAATTTTAAAAACACACAGGTAATACGTGAATATATTTTTGCTGAAAAATGCTGTACAACATAACAGGTATAAGGCTAAAGCCCTCCAACTACACCCCAATCTATGCTCCCTCACTCTCCCCAGAGACCATTGTTGGAAGATGATGTATACTAGGCTTTTTTCTTTGGCCTTGGCTTGGCAACCACCCATGGACAACCAGAAAAGGGGTGTAGGAAAAGAGTGATGTGGCATTGTTCATTGCAACAACAACAAAAAAATTGAAATAATCTTAAATATCTGAAAATTAGGGACTAACCAAACTAAATATCTGATTTTTGTTGTTGTTGTTGTGGTGGTGATGGTGGTACTGGGGATTTTACCTAGGGGCTCTTTACTACTGAGCTACATCCCCAGCCCTTTTAAAATTATGAACAATCCATTGTCAAACTATAGTTTTTGTTTATAGATTATAATCTATTCTCCTACCCATGAGTCACTGGGTTTACAGGTGTGTTTGTCATCACACCTGTCCTACCTAAATATCACTTAAAAGAATATGGCAAGTCTACATTAAATCACTTGAAGTTTCTGACAGGCTTAGAAAGTGAATGGCATAGAGTGAACACTATAACGTATTTGGTATCACTGTAAAGACTGATATGTTAAGTAAAATACAGACTGTAGAAAGATGCATAGAATATAAGCTGACATGCTACACAAAGACACACACACACATACACAACTGGTGCCATATATTTTCTAGTAGCCCCAGGAATAATCTCTTCTTTCCATAAAGCTTTATCCCCTCTTGTAGATCATGAGGACACAGGCAAGGTAGGAGAGTGAGAGAGGAAAGAGAGGAAAGGGACATGTATCTACGTTTCTCTGGTCCTCACCCTTAGCAGCTTTCAAGAATAATTCATTTTATTCTTGACTCCACAAGCTCACCAGGAGCTCAAACACAATCCCTCCCTAAAAACAAGAAAATATGTGTGGTAACACTTCCTCACTTAAGAAACACAAAAACTTAAAAGGGATAAAACAAAATTGAAGGATTCTGCTTTACCAGGCTCTAACTCTTCTGTATCCATGTGGAAGCTCCTTGTCAGATAAATCTTAATTTATAGCAAAAGGAAGGAATTGTGCTCTACTGAGCAGAAAAGGGATCCCAGCTCCAGCGGAGTCTCCCAGTTGGGCATAGAGCAAGTCTCTTACCCTCCCTATTCCAGGGGCCGTGGACATAGAGTCTTTTATTATTTCAGCAGTGCCTAATGGGGGTCCTTTCTTCACAAGCATGCATGTCCTTTACAAATGAAACTTCCTTGGAAGACAGGCAAGAGATCAGATGAAACCTTTCAATATATATTACTTCTGTTTCCTCTTAGTTCACTGTTCTCACAATAGCTAATTCTCCAAGGGGTCCCAGATGTGAACTCTGCTCCAACGACTAAATAAGACTGTAGCAAGGGAATTCACACCGCAAAACATTCTTCTTGACTCCCAAGCAGGGTTTCTCCCAAAGAGATGGCCCTGTACCATCTGCTCCGGCAGAACTCAAATCCACTCCATTAATCATGTGTGTCTCAGAGTCTCCTTTCCTAACTCTGAAGAAATCTTAATTATCCTCCTTGTTCGAAGTCTCTCTGAGGTAGACCAACTCCATTTCTCTTGGTGGAGAAGTATCACAGATGCTCCACTTAAAAAAAACACAGTACCAAGCACAGTGCCTAGGACACAGTAAGTGCCAGGAAACATTTGCTGAATAAATTATGGCACAAATAACAATGTAGAAGAATCTCATTTGTACATTATTTTTATGATTTTCACCACACTGTACCAATCAGTACACAAATACTGCATCTTTTTTTAATATCTTTATTTGTTTATTTTTATGTGGTGCTGAGGATTGAACCCAGTGCCTCATGTATACGAGGCAAGTGCTCTACCACTGAGCTACAATCCCAGACCAAATACTGCATCTTTTTTGCTCTCTGTTTAAGGGACACACTAGCCTAAAGCCTCATGAGATTCCCTGGGCCTTTAACAGAATTTTGTGCACACTCCATGGCAGTGTGGATTTTGGATTTTGCCAAAATCCCTTGTGACTTAGTCTGCATATCAGATAAGTCCCGTTCCACAAATCGAGATCCAAGTCTAAATGCCTCTAACTGGGATCATATCTATTTTCCACACTTCCATGCAAAATCTAAACACAGCATGCCAAATGAATGTGGTAAAAACTTAAAGGCTCCCAAATTTATTTGAGGCATTCTCACATAAAAGTCGACAAAGAAAATAAAAACTTTGGTATAATTGTAGAAACACTGCTCTCTCAACAGAGTTCCCCAAAAGTTAGCTGGAAAGTTCTATCAGGTTCTTTCATATAAATGCCAGATTATCCATATTAATTCTCTCTCGTTTTGTTTGCTAACCAAGGTACTGGAATAAGAGTGATCAAGTGGAGCTGCTTTAGTGCAGTCTCGGCCAGCACCCTCCGGAGGGAGCATGAAGGTTCCTGATGCATGACGAACTCACTCTCCTTCGGGTCAGTCCCTTGCCTTATCCACTGCTTTAGCATTTATTTGACCTTGAAGAGAACAAGCCAAATATTGGGAACCATCCAATTCTTTCCAGAGGTGTTGAGACCCTTAAAACACAGTGCTTTGAGAACACCAGCATTCCAACTATTAACAATGTCGCAGAGAGCAGTGAAACTATCATGCACCGCTGACCGCGCCCCCTGTCATTTCCTGTTTCCCCAATCCCTCTCAGTGCAGGAACTATGATGCCTTGTCCTAGGCAGGCATCGATGGACCTGGCTGAGTCAGTTCTGAGTTAGAGGGATAAGAACAGCCTTCGCTCTCACCATCTGATAGAATTTTCGGTTAGAAGCAGCAGTGATCAGTTCAGGATCATCTTAGGTCACCCAAGTATGTTTGGAACGTGGTCTACTTTCAATTTCTAAGCATTCCCTCCCAATTGAGCAAGATTTCAACCACTATTCAAGTAACCAGGATCTCAGCAATTTAGAATTGGGCCAGGACCCCTGACTACAAATCTCCATCTTTCTTGTGGTCTGCCTTTGCCTTGTATTTAGAATCTGATGTCTTGTTTATCAACGTCTTGTTCTGGTGCTGGAACATAGGATGAATTGAGTCGGTTTATTCCACAAGGTACTCCCCTGCTTCCCTCACCAAACATAAGAAGACCACAATAAATGGTTTGTTGAGTAGCTGTTGAGTGGGAACCAAGTATCACAGAGGAGGGGAGGAAAGCGGCAGGTGGATGGTGGTGGAAGAAGCACACAAAGGGAAATTGGGGGAGCAGAAGAGAGAAAAAGAAGAAAAAGGTGTTTTCCAGATTCCCATTAATAGAAAGGCTAGAGAACTCCATGCCTAGAAATTAAAGATATTTTACATGTTTTTATATGTATATGCAGATTTGTGTTTATGGATGTGAAAATATAACTACACAATACAGTTGTGTTTTATTCTAAAATAAATCAGAGAAATTACTTCTTATTTAGTTAATATCCACTTATTCAAACATGTTGTTTAAATCCTGCCCAATATTCAATCTATATTTTAGTTAACACCAAGGTTGCCTGGTAAGTTTCTATTTTGTTTCTTAACCAAACACAATGCATGCTAACATTCTAATAGAACAAGCTCACTCCTTTGATTGTTGACATGTCTATTGCTTCCTGAAAGGCAAAAATTCTGCTATTTTGCTTGCAAAAGCAAGACTGGTTGTTGCAATAAAGGGTCAAGGTTTTTAAAAGCACCACTGTTCAATGTTCTTCCACGGAGATCTCCAAAGTGAACACTCGTCCATGGATAGGAATTACAGAACAGAGAGGAGCAAGACAAGTGGAACTGCTAGCATTATCAGCTTTAAGTCACCCAAACTGTAACTCTTCTGAACACATAAAGTTGGCAGAAAGTGAATGAAAAATTCTCTGAGATGTGCCATGGAGTGAGGCAGAATCTAGAGTTAGAGCCATCTTCTCTCTCTATTGGCTATCACTGATCTGTGATGTCTGCAATTTCCACACCCTTCTCAAACTCCTGGTTTTTTTGCACATCATTTCCTTTGGACTGTATTGCTCTACTTCCAAGCCTTCCATTAATTCACAAAACCTGTCTCCTCCTCTCTACTGAAATGAAGACAAGGAGAAAGAACGGCCATGTCAAGCACTGCACATTCAATAAGCCTAAGGAGCTTATTCTTACCATATTTTTTCCTGGCCAAATATCCATTATCCTTCAAAGTAAACCCAAATTCCAGCACTTAAATGGGTTCCTGGGGAGGATGCCCAGGGTGTTTAAAATGGAGTATAAGCCTATTTGTTTGTATCATCCTGCCTAGAGAGGAGATGAGATCAACCAAATGATCTTCTTTGGACTCCTTCAAGTGCTAACTCCATGATACCCAATTTTCAAGGCACAGTAAGTAAGCAGCATGCGATCAGTAGCCCCAGGATGTGATCTGAGGGTCACAATTCGCCACTCCATCCAGAATCCCCTCCTCCATGTACAGTGTATAGACCCACATCTCAAATCTAGAGAAAAAATAGCACTTCCACATGAGACTCTTTTAAAAACATATTCTGTCCGACACACTACCACATGTTAGTAAGTGTGAGTTTATTAAAGTACACCATTTTTATTTAGCGGCTCTGGAAGAAAAGGATAAAAACCATTCGCCGGCTTATTCATTCATTGATTAATTCTCTTGCTGAGTAACGATTAAGTGCCCACATGTGCCAGACACTGCTACTCCCAGTAAAGGGCTAAACAATATGGGCAGGCTCTCTGCCCTTGTGAAGAATACAATCTAGAGAAGTAATCCTGAAATGTTATCCTCACACATCCCATCTACATTATGTGTATATGCTTATTTCTAAATTATTCACTTAGGCTACTATACTAGTACATATATATAATATGATATAATATACAATAATTTGTAAGTTAATGAATCTAATTAAAAAATGTGGCAGAAACCATAGTAGAAAGAGGTGTTAATATTTTTCTGTGTTGTAATAGACTGTCTTCTACAATTCCTGGCATGTGGGCACTCACTTGGAAGATCTCTTTTAGAGTAATTTGCATTGGGGAAATTTTTCCATAGGGAAAATGTTATCCAGAGTAGATGATGACTTCAACCACCTCCAAAATTTGGACAAAAGAAATTGCATGTGTTACTCAGGACCAGAGATTCAACTTATTTTCTCTTTGTATCTCTATTAACTTAAATTGCATTTAGAACACAATAAATGTTCATTAAATGATTCTAGAATTGAGGAAAATTGAAGAATGATGGGTGAGAATGAGTGTATATATATATGTATATATATAATGTAAAGAAATTATTTGTATAATAAGAAAAAATAGCTTTTAAGCCAGGAAAAAAATAAGTTACCTCAATTGTTTAAATAACATGATAGTAATAACAACAACATTGAATAAAAATTAACCAACTTAGGTGCCTTTCAATGGATCAATGAATAAAGAGAATGTGGTATATATACACAATGGAATATTACTCAGCCATGAAGAAGAATGGAATTATAGCATCTGCCGGTAAACGGATGGAGCTGGAGAATGTTGTGCTAAATGAAATAAGCCAATTCCAAAGGACCAAAGGCCAAATGTTTTCTTTGATATGCAAATGCTAATTCACAATGGGAGTAGTCTAGAGAAGAAGAGAGGTACTTTGGATTAAACCAGGGGAGTGAAGGGAGGGGAAGGGATATGTGTGTAGGAAGGATCATAAAATGATTCAGACATTATTACCCTATGTGCATACATGATTACACAACCAGTGTGATTCTACATCATGTACAACCAGAAGTATGAGCAATTATATTCCATTTATGTATGATGTGTCAAAATGTATTCTAGTCATGTATAACTGATTAGAACAACAACAACAACAAGTTCTCATTGAGAAAGAACCTGTTTTCAACTCATTTCCATCTGTCAGGATAAAATTTCTAATCACAGATCTCATCTCCAGAATTTCAAATTACAGTTTTACTAGGATCTCCCTCTTTTTTAATGGACAATAAATCGATTTTACTCTAGTCTAGTCATTTTTGGAAAACATTTACATGTAAGTTCCTTAAAATTATTTACCTTTCCTGCAATTCATTGACCAGGAAGTGGTGATAGATAGAACTACATAGTTACCTGGCCTTACAGCTGACCTCTAGCACTGTTGCCTTTGTTCAAAATCAACTGCATTTTCTTTCTGGCAAATGACTTCCACCGATAGTTGGTAATACTAATATTTGTGTCATGTTATCAAAAATGTTTCCCAAGAGTCATGGTTGCAGCATTATCAATAATAGATTTATCTATCACATCAAAGTTTGGGTGTTGTAAACTTATCACCATTTCCACGAGTTCCCCACACTCACTGTCAGCTTGGACAAAAGGTGCTTTGTGAAGTGTGTCCCCATCAGACACAGTTCCTTCAGGTGCACATACCAATCGCCACTGCCAGGCTCTGCGCCTGGACTTCTCTGTTGTGGTTTGAGCACTCCCATCAAGACCCTGCGCAGGTCGATCCTTTCCACTCAGGACTATTCAATATGGGAAGATGAAGTCCAGGTCACCACGTGGAGGACCACGTGTATGATGCCCCAATGCTCCCAGACACTTTGACCAGGGATGCAGTGGCCTTTTCAGAACCTCAAGGTCACATTCCTGTAGCCTCCTTTGTGGTCTTGGGAATCCTGAGTGTTTAGACTAGAATCTCTGCTCACGCCCAGCAGCGATGTGCTGCAGCCTAAGAAGTCTATTTTTGCCTTAGCCTAACCCTGAGGGTCTCCAAAGTTCCAACTTGGTGGAGACAGAAGATTTTTCTCAGGAACACTCCTCCCCCTCACCAAATAGTTAAGCTTGTCTCACAATCTCAAATCTCAAATAGGACTTAAATCCCCAAGGGATGCCTTTAATGAAAATGCTGACATCCATTTTTTTTTAAAGTATGGGAGCATGCGCACACATGTACATATGCATGGGTCTATACAAATGTGTAGAAGACATAGCTATATTTGTGCTTGACATGTGCTGCTCACAAAAGTTGTATATAGCTGGTCTTACTCTCTTTTTAAAAATAAGGACACAGAGTTTCACAGAGTTAATAGAGCTTATCAAAAGTCCCATCAATAGAACTTAAGCCAGCCTCAGACAAGTGAAATAATAACCTGAAAATTCTTATTACATAATCATCTCATTTCTTCTATCACCATAGCTATTGCTGAGGGTTACACCGTCTAGGACGCTGCTGCTTCCGTGCACATCAGGGTCCTCCTCAGCATCTCAGATGGTGACTCTGCCTTTCAGGAAATGGAGAGGAGAGGTTGCCCTTCTCGGCATGACCCACAGTGTGGCCCCCACAGTGTGGAAGGAGGCTGGTCCCCAGCCGTGACTCTTTCATCACCAGGAGAAATCTGACCCTCATTTCAGATGTGTGGAGAAGGTGAAAAAGCCTTCTCTTTTCCTCTTCCTTACCAAGTATTGGACTCCGCATTCCTTCCCACCTAACACCCCAGGGCCCCAGGAGGCTTCTGGCCATTACGGAAAGTGTTTGTAAAGCCCCTTCAGAGCCACGGTGGACAGGCAGTGCAGACACGAATTGAACAATAACAGCCGAGCTGCAGACATGCAGCAGGCTTGCTTCCGTGGCATTCTGACAGTGCCTTTTCAACACATGAACATTATTTCTCAGGGCAGTAATCCCATAGTCCTTATTAAATTTTCCATATCCCACCACAGCCTTCTATCCCACCCAGAAGAATGTTCTCCGCTCCCAGGGCAAACACATTCTCTAAGGCGCTGACCTAGAACTGCATCGGTTTTACACTAAAACTGGTCAGCTGCTTTTGCACGCTCAAACAAGTGGAAGTCTCGAACTCCTTCCATATATGATTTCTTGTACAGCTTCAACATACTGTTACCCCTGAGGTAGACAGAGCCGACTGGGGGAAAAGGTGAAAAACACTAAGGAAACTTCCATTTAAACAACATTGTTAATAAATTCTGATTAGTTAAGATAAGATGTACTCTCATTTTCCTGAGAGTTTTATCTTTATAGATAGGCTGCACAATCTATAACAAAGTCGTAGCTGAGTGTTTTGGACTTGGTTGTTATTTTCAAATAGCATGTGCTGTGGTGTTTCCTTGAGGGAACACATTCCAATTTCTTAATGGGGTGTAATCAGTAACACGTTTGCTTCAGGCCTTATAATGATGATGCCATTAACTACATTCACCAAAAAAATCCTTTAAAACAGCTGTTTTCAACCAACTTTCACTGTGAATGTACTTTTGTGTGTTTAATGTACTTGGCAAGCATTTGAGAAAGCCCTTGCCTACTGTTTTATTTGTTTCCATTTATGAAAACATGTATTCACTATGAAAATCAGATGCGTTTGTAAAGTTATCAAGGAACCCATAAGAAAAACTACCCTGTCCCTGCTGTCATAAGCAATTTCTGAATCATCTCTAGTGAATCCACTTAGAAGAAAGTCCCATGCATTTGTTTAACCATGCGATAATCAGCAGCTCTCCTTTAGGCATGAACAGAAAACATATTTCTTGAACTATGTACCCTGAGGTGAAAAGAAAGAGAGATCCAGCAGGACCACCTGGACAAAAGTAAAGGTATTCCAGGAGACAGATGCTACCCAGGCGACTGGTACCTAATATTGTCAACTAAGCCCTGTTGCCTCTATTATTCATCATCCTCTGCTCTGAAATGCAAGAATGATCCTCCATTTGGAGCCTTACTAAGGACAGAACAGTTTCCTTCCTTATAATATTATCCAGTTAGAAACAGGCAACACACACTTGTGGTTGCTTGAAGTCTCTCTTTTGTTGCCTTCCTTGATTGACAATTGCTCACTGCAGGGGAAAAGTGCCACCCCTATTGGTGCATAAGCTGGGGTTGTGGCTCAGTGGTAGAGCGCTTGCTTAGCATGCGTGAGGCACTGGGTTTGATTCTCAGCACTGCATACAAATAAATAAAATAAAGGTCCATCAACAACTAAAAAAATTTTAAAAAACTGTAAAAGAAAAAATTTCCTTGCTATTTTATGCCTGTCACTCCCCAAAGTGACAGGATAGTTGCTATATTATCGATTTGTTAGCTTATGTTGTTATAGGTATGTGTAGTAGTCAGGGCACACAATTAAAAAGCAAGCAAACCGACAAGTGACCCACCTAGGATATTTGCCTGCCACCTGGTGAGTGCTCTGGTCAGAAGAGGGAGCCCTGCAATCTCAGGGCCCTGAGAAGGACCCAGGAGTTGCTCTTTCCCACTTTGCCTCCCTTATTCTAATCTCATTTTTCAGTGCCAAAACGATTCCTTAATCTGCAATCACTGGGAAGGCAAATGCCTGCACAATCAGAGAACCTGGTGCCTTGTTTACTTGGCCTCTTCCATGAGTCCTAAACAATACATCTCACAACTCACCTGGTACTCAGTGTGATAGAGACTGCCAAACCCCAGCTCAGCAAGCAGGACTCCTATTTCCTGAGCTCTGGGAAGATAGAAAATATCACGTTTCTATTTCATTCGACCCTTCCACTCTCTCTGTCACGCTTCAGTGCTTTTACAAGTCACCATTGCACTGTTGCAACAAAGATTACAGGGACTCTAACAGGTAAGGCCTCCAGCAAACACTGGTGGAGGGGCCCTGGAAAGAAGGGAGAGGGCTGCAGGTCTTATCTGCTCCTTATCTCGCCATTTCTTACCACAAGGCCTGCCCGCTGACAGCCAAGTTGTCCCGAGGCCACCACTCAGTAATAAGATACACAACAAATAATGGAGTTTTTTGCTGGAAAAATATATACTCAGGTAATTAAATTGTTAACATGATGGATGGCCTTATTTTATATTTGAATTCAAAGTGACTTTCTGTATCATTCAACTAAAATGGCTTGATGTTACAAAAAAAGAGCCAAAACAAAACAAAACAAAACCCTCCTAAATATAACTACAGAGAAATGGGAATAGATTTTGGTTCATTTCTTTTGAAAACAAACATGGGTAGTTTTGATTGTGCCAGGTTGTGTTGTTTACCTGAAATGCGTGGAGCTGATACTCAAATTTCATATTCATTATTTCTTTTTTTTTTTTTTTTTTTTTTTTTAAATTTTTTTTTAGTTGTAGATGGACATGATATCTGTATTTTATTTATTTTTTTTATATGGTGCTGAGGATCGAACCCAGTGCCTCACGCACGCGAGGCAGGCGCTCTATCACTGAGCCACAATCCCAGCCCCTCATATTCATTATTTCTTATTCCTAGTTTTTTATGCCATATTCTAAAAGGTGATGCCATAGAAAATTTGCTAACAGATATGCTTTAGCTTATGTGGGGAGAGTAAGAATATGTTAGAGAAACTTGCTTATTGTTCAGAAGGTTCCAGAAGCAGGACCCTAGTGTCTGAGTTTAAAATGTTAATGGACACGCATTCTACCCATGTTGAGTCCCAAATGACAATATGTTTTGTGCCCAGGGCATGATTCTGACTAAATCAATAAACGACCCGAAGTCTGATAAAAGTTTTACAAAATATCCAAGACATTTAGAGTAATTGTTAACATCTGCTCATTATGATTCAACAGTGTAAGCAGGTTTGGAAGCCAGATAAATATATTTATTCATCAGCAGCCAGCATGTCACTGCTACCTCAGTGGTGACATAAAACAGTGAGACAGGAGAACTTGCCTTAGTCTTGGGTTCAGAGAATATAAATGAACTATTGTGGGGGAAAAAAAAGCCAGAAAATTCTGCTTCCTCCATGTTTTCCATGAGGTTGGTAGGGGGGAAGTTCTGGTCAAAAAAATCTTGATAATTTACTTTGAACTGAAAACCTGGAGAATGTGCAAGGGCAAAAACAATAAAAAGGAAAGTATAAATCTTAGAGAAGAGATTTGAAGACACCTATTGTTGCTAAAATATAAACAGTATTTTTCTTGTTAATTTTCAAAAACTCAATTTCTTCTTTCATTTCACAGCCTAAGAAGGTTATTTCTTTACCAGAAGGTTAAAAACAGGCCCTTTGAAAAGAGCAATGAAAACTTCTACAGGAATGAACTTAGTTCTTTGAGAATATCCACCAACCTGCAGCTGACTTGTCCTGAGTCATCACTTAAGAGCAGCAAGAAAATATTAACTAAATCACGTTCACACTTATTGGGATTACCACGGGGCAGGAGAAGCATCTCAACCAGTTTTATGCGGCTTTTTATTGTTTCATAGAATCTGGGGTGTGTGTATGTGTATATGTGTGTGTTCCAAGTGTGCCCTTCCAGTAGTCTTAATGACCTCTAGTGATGCTAATAGATCTCGAGTTATGTGTTCCTTGAGTATTTGAAGCTGAGTTGTTTATTAACTTTCAACTACCTCGTGTTATCCTCAATCATGATTGTGTAAAATAGATTAAATAAAGTTGCCTGAAGGTTAACCCTTCAGTGAGGGAATAAATTTGACAGTGTGCCATCCAACTAACACAATCTGCTAACACCAGACCTTAGAAACTGTGAATTTTTCCCGTGAAAAGTAAAGAGATTCTAGGGGAGAAAGTAACACTAGAGGAAGGTCACTGGTAGACACTGTGAACTTTTTTCTAAAGTGCCACTCTACAAAGTCACTAGCATGTGTGTGCACGGTGAATGTCATGTAGCAGGCGTGTAATGAAAGTTGGTTGAGTCGAATCCTAGAATAATGTTACTTAGCTCTATCTAGTACCTGATACATTCTAAAGGGTTAGTGGAAAGCATATAGTTTCTCTATTAGGACCACAAGATTAGCAAGGTAGAAATGAGGAAATTAACAGAGAGATGCTATCTAGCTAATTAAAGCTGTAAAAGAAGCAAGAGCCTCTTCATGGATTGTTCTGTTCACTAACCTGTAATTATATTGTCAATTGCATTAACTTCATTGCCCACTAATAGAGTAAGTTGCAAGGGAGGCAGCCAATGTTGGGATGGTTATTTATTTTTATGTCCTAATTAATCAGTACTGACACCAAACCACATCCTTCCTCTTTGCTCATTATTTAAATGACCCATTTATATGGATGAACCTCTTTGCTTTGTGCATTTCATTATCACATTAACATGCTTTCAAAACAAAAAAGGGTTGTTTCTGCTTCAGCAAGTGCTTTGAACCAACAGCTACTCCCCCCCTCCCCCCAGCCTATGCAAGCCTCATCTCTCACTAAGCATTTGTACGGCCAGTGGAGAGTTAGACTAAAATCAAGTGGTCACCACTTGGGTGGGGGGTGAATTCTTGATCAGTTTTGTAGTGTGAGGAGTGAGATGGATTGAGACTCGGCTTAGGAGATGGAGGCAACCTTTCATCAAAGGTTGGGAAGCCGGGCGTGGTGGTGCTAGCCTGTAATCCCAGCACTTAGGGAGGCTGAGACAGGAGAATCGCGAGTTCAAAGCCAGCCTCAGCAACGATGAAGCACTAAGCAACTCAGTGAGACCCTGTCTCTACATAAACCACAAAACAGGGCTGGGGATGTGGCTCAGTGGTCGAGTGCTCCTGAGTTCAATCCCTGGTACCAAAAACAAAACAAACCAAAAAAGGTTGGGAAGCAACTTATATTCAGCTAGTTAAATCCTCGCGTCTCCAGGTATAGTAACTGGAAAATAAACCCTGCCACTGAGTTAGGTTAAAATTTGTTGGAGGCATGAAATGAAAATATAATTTAAAGTAATTTGGTAAGCCCACCTCTGAGACACACTCCCCCCTAGTAAAGACTCCAAGAGCTGTTCTAACTATTCCATTGCCCCGTGGTGAAAGGTTCTCTCCTCAGACTACATCTTGAGGAGCCACCAGTCTAACCTTGAGGCTATCAACCTTGCTACGATCATAGACAATAGTGTGGGAGACAGTTCAGATGCACACATCCAAATAAAAGAAGTCTTTTCCTCAAAAGTTACCCCAGACAAAGGAGGGAGAATGCTATATTCAAAGGTTTACAAAGTCCCTTTGCATTATGTGGCAGGCTCAAGGTATTTTTGGGAAATACATATTAGCTTGGAAAAAGGTGGCAATCGAAGGCTGACTTGTGTGTTTAAAGATGCCCATGCAATGGAGTCATTTTGAAAAGGGTCAACAACTTTTAATTATTTAGTTATCCCTTTGAATATGATCTCCCAGTTATAAACATTTGATGGATTGCTCTATAATTTTAAAATAATATTTAAAAGTATATATGGAAAAGCAACTTTGTGGACACCATGAGTGTGTATTCATGGAACACATCAAAACAAAACAATATCTCTGAACCTGCGCATCCATTTATGTGCACCTGGGACGAATCTCCTAGCCACAGCCACATGTACAGATTTTAAAACTGATATGCCTCAAATACTATGGATGCACATGAAGAAATGTGCTTTTGAAAACTGTTGAGTGACTCAACAAACTCAGATGATGCCGATGACGACCATGACAATTATGAATAGAATTGTAACATGAAAGTGGAAAGAAGAAATCCTTCTAAATTCTTAAATATTACAAAAGTCTTGCTGGTACAGTGACGCATGCCTGTAATCCCAGTAACTTGGGAGGCTGAGGCAGGAGAATCACAAGTTTAAAGCTAGCCTCAGCAACTTAGTGAGGTCCTAAGCAATTTATTGAGACCCTTTATCAAAATAAAAACTGAAAAGGGCTGGGGATATGGCTCAGTTGTTAAGCACCCCTGGGTTCAAACCCCTCCATCCCCAAAAAGTCTTTCAACAATGGATACAAATGCATTTAAGTTTCTGGTTGTATAGAATCAGTTATCACTCTATGTTACATGGAGTTCCCTCAAGTTAGGGCAGGGACTGACTAGACTTGGATATAATGGTGGTTTTCATTTTTCATCTTATTAAAAAATATGCAATTTTAAAAATGTAATATAATGAACAAAAGTCATGATTTACACTTCCTTTTACTTTTGGTGGCTTTCTTATGTTTCCAACAGTGACTAGCCACCTGCCTGCTACCACTACCACCTTTGTGGCCTAGGAATCCCTCTATGCTGAATGCCACTTACTAAAAGGAAATCCTCCTATACACTTTACCTAAATCCTGCATCTTACGGTTGAAGCTCACTTCATATTATTCAGACTTCTGCAAACAGTAGTCCAACATCATCCTCTTTGTGGGTGGAAAAAAACCATTATTCAAAAATAGTCAATAAATCACTCTTTATCCTTCATTTCCCCCACTTGAATAAGCCCAGCTCCCCAGAGCTTTCTCCAAAACACTCAACCTCCAACTCACTATCAAGGCATAACTGAGTTCCTGGGAGAATTAGTCATATATTATGACTAATTATAACATTACATATTATATGACTATAATGATTATTAATTTTAAATAGTAAATATAATTGCCTTAAAACGTGGCTTATGCCTTCCTCTGAGTTCCTCAGGAAATTCTCAAGTTTCTCCTTGACTACCTCAGAAAGGCTCCATCCTGTCCATGGCAAGGGAGATCAGTTTATGCTTAGGTGAAGTGGGCGAATGTCTGGTATGGAACACATTAAGTGCAGGCAAATCTGTTCCCTCATAACTTAAGCCAAGATGGCTGCAACTAAAAGGCAAGTTAATTAACCCATTTGATATAGTCACCATTACGGCATCCATTATTGAAAGTGGGCTCTCTTTCAAGCCACAAATGTACAAAACTTTCTGAGCTGCTTTTCTAAGCAGTATATACACAGTGACCCAATAAAAGTTCTCTTTGTTGCATTTTGGGTGCACATTGCTACTCTGCATGCTTCACTGCAGGTATTAAAGTCTATGTCTAAATTGAAGAATCCCCTTAAAGACTAGGTTCCACTGGCAGAATTGATCATGTGACAGATACCAGAGGGAGCTGCCAACCTCAGGCAAGAATATAAGAGCTGAGATTTGCTACAACACATTCATATTTTTCAAATTTATTTCCTAACTTTTGTGCATGAGGCACAAATCATGACCCTGGTACTAGACCACAAATGCTTTGATAACTAGTTGGTTATTTCGTAAAGAGATTGTACTGATTGACAGAGGATGAATCAGCATCTACTTACCAAGGAAGAACAAAATGCTGCTATAGCCTGCCTTCCTGAAACTCATTATTGGAGATGATGAGGATCCTGTTTTTGTTGCTTATTTTCTGAAGACGATACCAGATCCTACTGGGAGCTCTGTTCAAGCTAATGCTAGAAGATACAGACAGTTCCCAGTGTCTGTCCCAGATCTTCAAGGTCAAATTCAAATGAGGATTAAGAACGACCCTAGGAAAGCCCACAGGGGCCAGTTTGAGGGCCACAAGGTTAAGTGCTAGAGTGGACTTTGGGGAGAGGAGGGAGACTTCTGGTGGAGCCAATGACCATCTACCCAATGACCATTGTTGTCATCTGAGTTCACCGAATCCGTCTAATCAGAGGTTGAAGATCTGAGTTGGGGTATTGCCGAATGTTTGCAGGCTCCCAGGGAATGGAAACAGATCTGGATCAAATTATATTCAATTCAGAGGCATGTGGGGCGTTCTAATGATTTCCATTACCCCTGTGGTCATCTTGGGTGGTGGAGCTCATTAAGGTTCAATCACCAAAATTAGGACTTAGAGGATGTCAGACCTGAGAAAGTACCCTCTATGGACCACCAAAGCTCAGTGAGGTGAAGTGACTTGGCCAAGACCTCAGCTCCGGGCCATCTTATCACCAACAGTCTTATCCATGACTGAAAAATAAGTGATTGATGTTTGCCTTTAAGATCCCTAGCCCAGGAGGAGTCCGCTGAAATGAATCAACAGAACATGCAGAGTCAGAGAAGATGCTCGGCATGAGTGGTGCTTGCCAGTCCAAGCTGCCATCATTGCGTCCTGGAAGTCCTCAGTAGATGCCTACCTGGCCTTCTTGCTTCCACACTTCCCCTCAGCTACTCCCCCATCCCCGGCCTCACATCATGCTCCCTTCACTCATCTCACCCTCTCATCTCCCCATGCTTCTCTCATTCATTCACTGACTGCAGCCTCAAGTGGTTAGCCTTCTTTGAAAGCACCTTGTTCCTTCTTCGGGCTCTTTGCCCTTGCTATTCTCTTAATCTGGAAGGCTTTTCCTAAAGCTGTCCCTCATGGCTCACTGTGTTCATCTTCTCCCCCACCAAAAAGCTCCAAGAGGACACCGAGTTTGTCTAGACTCTTGAATAGTCCCTGGAATGTAGTAGGTGCTCAGTTTGTGTTTGTTGAATCACTGAGTTGAGGCTCTTAAATATTCCCAGCCAACAGTCTAGAGTCACACTTCTTAGGCTAACTGTATGATTTAAGATACTCGAGTTGTTTTATTGGTGCATCATTAGCTATACTTGAGTTTTTTGTTTGATTGATTGGCAGGGTTTTTATTTTGTTTTGCTTTGCCTTGCCCATTTAACCTTCCTGATCTTGGTTTTCTGTATTGTAGCATAGTTAGACCACTTTACTCATCTCACCTACTTCTGTGTTCAAAGGTAATATTAAGTTCTGTATTGAAAGATATTTTGACAGAAATGAATTGTTTTAGAAAAAAATTTCTGGGAGAGTTTACAATTTCTACAGGCAGGTATTTCCAAGTCAAAGTTAACCAAAGATGAGAAGAAAAAAAAAAGCCCAAAACATTGTTTTTCACATGGATCATTTGGGAGGGCACTGGTATAAAATCACCAGCAAAGTAAAAATGTTAGCCAAGTCATGGCCCCAGAAGGTTGGCAGCACGACCTGCCCCACCGAGGCGAGTAAACAGGCAGCTATGTAGTTTGTTCTGTGGCTATATTCTCTAGCCAAAGGGGGAAAAGAGGCACCAGAAAAATAAGAAAGAAGTCAGCCCAAGGCTTGGCAGTCTGGATGATGCTGACCTCATACACTGTGACCCCAGCCCCAGCTCTGGGAAAAAATGGGACAATGGTGAATCTAAAAATCAGAAGAAATTCAGCCAATCATTGACCCTCAGGACAACCACCCTCTTGCTCCACTTCTTCCAGGATCTCCTGCATGTCCTAATTCTACCCAAACAGAGAGTGATCTGTTTGGATGAGACTCTCAGCAATCTGGGCTTTCATTTCTGCTCTGGACCCTGTCTGCCCCTCTCACCACAGAGAGTCCCACCCACAGCACCTCTTTCCCTTTACCTGGCTGAGAGGTACTTCCCAGTCTTTCTTCCTGCTATAGAATATTATCTTTTCAATTGTCTAGTTATTTTTTTTTACTTCAAAAAATGTCTCTTATCTTATGCCAGATAAAATATCCACACTATAATTGAGATGGGGATTTTCAAACTGTGTTCCTGAGGTTCCTCAGAGATCACCAGAGGACAAATGCAGGCACCAGACACTGGGCCTTGAAACTCCTGCTCCACTCTGACCTTGGTAACTTCGTTGACCCTTATCCATTTTATATATTGAACTTCTGAGTAAAATATTGTTTAAAGAAAGACTTTACCATTTTTATTTCAAAGAATTTTTTGAAGCTTTTAAATTATAATAACACATGACTCAGGGGATTTGCCACCACCTGGTGGCAGCATACCCAAATTTCAACATACCTAATTTTTTTTTAGTTGTCAATGAACCTTTATTTTATTTATTTATATGGGGTGCTGAGAATCGAACCCAGTGCCTCACACATGCTAGGCAAGTACTCTACCACTGAGCCACAATCCCAGTCCCTCAACATACCTAAATTTTTAAAAGGGTTGAATTGCATCTGCTACTTTAAAATTATCAAGTAGTATCAGAGGATTATATGTGATTATGAAAAAATACATTTAAAGTATCATATCACTTTCAAAATGCATGATTGTATTTGGAAACTAAGATTCCATGAATGAATTAAAATGCTTTGTTGTGGGGCTTTTGCTTACAGAAAATATTTCCATTGTACCTTAAAACCAACATTGCCGTCATGTAAAATAAATGGGCAGGATTCTCCCAAATTTTTTTAGCATTTGAAGTTCAGAGTTATTTACCCTCAAATACCAAGGGTAAATAATTTTATTTCTTCTTCCTCCTGGAGTCAGTACAAAGACTCGGTTCCTGGGTACGTTCTACCTGGGACATTCCTTGTACTGCTCTCCACCTCCACCAAAACTAAACAAAGCAAAGAGCAAAAGCACCTTTCACAGACCTTTATAAATGGCTGCACAAACAGAATAGGAAACAAGTACTACAACCACAAGCACATTCACGGAGGAGTGGAGGAAGAAAATGAGATTTTTTTCCCCCTTTTTCAGGCCTTTCGGCTCTCACGTAACAGTGGTATATTACATTGGTTTTGGCCCTTTTAACCACACTAACCTTGCTCTGGCCAGATTCGACAATGCTCTGTTCAGGCAAAACACCTTTAACACTCAGGACTAGGTTCCAGTAAGTTAAGCACCTGGGGAGCGAAAAGGAAACCTGAGCCCTGTCATTCTCAGTCAGTTCTCTGACCAAACCCACCTAAACCCCACGCCAGCAGTATGTGGTGCCCCAGCCTGGCCCTCCTTCTATGTGACCTGGAAATCATTGCTTTCTTGCTTACAGTGATGTATTAGGGTAAGTTTTCAGGTGGGACAGGACAAAATCAGCTGGACAGGCCAGGGGCATCCTGCCACACTCTCAGATCTGCAGAGAATAGAGTGAGCTGGAGTGAGTGAGAACGCCAGAGAAATATTCTTGGCAGCGGGCCGGTGGACCAAGAAGGAAGGTTTACTTCTCATGGTCCCTCAACAGCTGCAATAAACTGGTTCCTTAAGAAACCATGATTCCTTTGTCTTGTGAATTTGCCAGCAAGATTACACCCATCCAAGTTCTTTGTAGACCATCAGTGGCTGCATGGCATTCTGGGAAGATAGCAATGAGCTAAGTTGACAGTTTGCAATTGAATTCCATGCACATTTCCCCTAATACTCCTTCTAGTGACATTTACCGGCTTTCCCTCAGTCCATTACAAAACAAAACGGTACAAAAAGTGACTTGGAAAAGATAATAGAATGAGAATAATAAGAGTGAGGAAAATGAAATAATCAACAAGATTCAACTTAGCACTTTTGAAATTTAAAGGTATTTTGCCTGTTACCAACTTGAGCACTTGACTTCTGGTGCTTCTCATACTAGGAACACATAGAGCAAAGTTGATTTTAATCACTCAGAGAAGGTGTCATCATTAATTCCTTCAACACACTAAGAACATATCATAGCAAATAGTAGCCACTTCAGAGGTCTGAGCTATTGCTTTAAAAACAAAACTCAATGATGACTATGGCTTTGCAATTGTTTCATGTCACCACTATTCTCTCATGTATGGATCTGGGCCACAGCACGATCTGTATGAAACCAAACACTGCCAGCTGTGCTCTTCCAACAGTTTGGAGCAATATTTAAATTTCTGCAAGTTATACACTTGTACTGCAGATAAACAAAGCCAGTTGCATTGATGTATATGTGCTTATTTAAAGTCTTCAGAAATAGAAAGTTCCAGCAGAGGATACAAACAAACCAAAAATGATAATATCAAAGTTGTCATGTGAGAAAACAGGTACACTGATCCCAATTAGCCTTCCTGCTTCGGTTATTATGTAACAGACTACGCCATGGCTTGCTGCCTTAGCTCCTGGGCCATGATTGCCTATCTTGAGATCACTTTTGATACTCCCAAGGTAAAGGAACACCAAACAGTAGTCATTTATCTGACAAAAGACCTTGTGTTTTTCTTATTCTATCAATCATTAAACAAGTAATGTCTTTTTATGTTATTGCTTTGACATTCATTAACACTCACGTCAGAGGAAATCTTTGCAATTAAAAATCCTATTGACCATCCAAAGTTGTTTTGCCCTGGCTTGTTACAACTGATTTCTTTTTTAAAAGGAGGCAATAGCTCTGAGTGAGCTCAGTAACTCACCCTATAGTTCAGTTCAACTTATCTCTTAGGACTCAATATGATGTTGATAGTCATACTTTGTAAAAAAAAAAAAAAAAATATCAGATTTTGACATCTAAATGTTAACTTTAGGGACAAGCTGGACTGACCAGATTAAGAGGAAGGAATGCCTCAGAAAAACAAACTCAAATAGCAATAAGACTGTTGTGCTGTCCCAGGAATTCTTCCTCATGGCAAAGACACAAAAACACTCAGGAGGATTTCAACCAACACTCTGACAGACTCATTATCATCTCAAATGCTTGAGACCAATTTTACATAAGTTCCTTATGACTAGAAACCACAAACAGAATAAGAAAATGTCCAATAGGACAAAGTGAGAGCTTTGAATATCTCAGGGGAATTTGTTCCCTTCCAAACCACTCCTTTTGTGGGAACATCATCCATAAAAACTGATTATACATCATCCACAGCAATATTATCATCCAGCATTGAGAGAAATAAAACAGAACAAACACTCTCCTTTTTTAATAAAGAGCAATTTAGAGGGTGGGAGAAGAACAAATTTCCTTCTTGGAAAAATCTCTGTGTTATAAAAAGTCTTTTATTTAAGGAGTGGATTGACCTCATTGTATCTGTGCTTATATACATCCTCTGTTTTACAAAGAGTAAAATGAATGGGAAGAGATATGAAAATAGATATCATTAAAACACTCCTCTAATACACATCATTTAAAATGTTACCAATGTAAAGACAAATATAAAATGTTTACTTTATATATCTCCTTATACTGTCACTTTGGCATTTAATTTAATTAAATTATATTACTATTTAATTAAAATCCAAGATTGGATATGACCCCAGCATCCCATAATAATTTTATGACACTTAGAACAAAATATGTCACATAGATTCCTTATCTTTTCTTCCAAGATTCAAGTTCAGTCACAAGATGACTTGGGACATGAAATTCTTTGAATTCATTGATTCATTCAACACTTAGTGAGGACACAACTTTGGAGACATTGCAGCTGTGCTGGGAAGGAAACACTACTCGTCCCTGCGTGTGCACGCTGGGAAGTGACTGTACCTGTAGGGTGACCCAATCCACGGTTTCAGGAAGTAAGCTATAATGGGGTTTTAATGTCCTTTGGGCCCTGCCTCAGCATTATCCATTTTCAGTAAATGAGAGCAATACAAGCTTTGCAAAGGGATTTCAAACTATTAAAGGGGAAACTTAGAAAGGAATATAAATTCCACCATGGATATAAGGTTGCAGGAACTACTCATCCTATGGAGCTCTTTACACAGAAATCCCTGCAATTTATAAAAAAAAATATTTTAAAAACAAAGGCCCAAAGAAGACAGTAAAAAAGGAAGGTGGCTGTGGGTCGATTTTTACTATTTGATCCTTTCTCACCTACTAGTTCTCACTAGGAATCGCTTCAGAGATATTTTACACCTAATCATCAAAGATGAAGGCCCGAGACACTACACTCAGGAGGCCCTTTGTCACCAACAGATGGATTCAAAAGGCATCTCTCCCAACAAGACTGTCAACCCACCACACAAACTGAGGCAAAAAGGTGAGGCCAGGGCCTACTCACCACGCCACGTGACACATAGGGTTCCCTGCTTCCTCTCCCCGCCCAGACTGTGGTGCCTGTTCCTGCCTCACCTGATCCCACTAGAATCAA
Organism: Xerus rutilus; assembly: GCA_028644305.1. Classification (NCBI taxonomy): domain Eukaryota; kingdom Metazoa; phylum Chordata; class Mammalia; order Rodentia; family Sciuridae; genus Xerus; species Xerus rutilus. The sequence continues at coordinate 34,067,705 of CM053409.1, forward strand.
AAGTTCTTGGGATTAAGTTAAGTGAAGAGTTAGGCCTGGTGTAGACTGAGTCACTGGATTTGAGTCTGAGTCACCTCTGTGCCATTTACTAGCAGCTTGACGCTTAGCCCTGTGGGAATTTACAGGACCATATTTTCATTCAAACTCTGGGTAATGTACCTTGAGGCCTGAAGCTATTTGGTCTTCTGCTCTCTATGTAGCCTACAAAGATTCAAATGTGAAACTAAATTAAGTCACATGATTATTTTCTCACAAATGGCTTGGAGAAACCTTCAATAGGAACATGGATGTGTGTGTTCACTGTCACAAAACTATTGCTCCTTGATTCCTTCCACATCATCCCTTTCCACTTCATCCCCCGACATACACAACAGAACCTAGAATCATCCCTAGAAACCTTACAAAGATTTGTGCTTTGCTTGGGAGGTGAGCCCTAACTGCAAATGCCCTCTGAAAATATTTTCCAACATTTTCATGGGGTGTTTTACATTTACGTCTGCATGAGATCATTATCTTCTGGCCCTCAGCCTATTACCATGAAGTCATAACCTTTGTTCAGGAGCAGCCCAGCCCACTGTCATGATTACAGATTTAACTCTGTTAATAAAGACAATGAAAGTCACAAAAAAACTGAGTTTCTCCTCATGGAGAAAAATGGACTCTATTTTATATTAAATAATTAAACTTTATATGCTAAGTTAGAAAAAGCATTGGAATCATAGAACAAGGAACACTGAGATGATATCCTTTCTTATGAACAATTAAAATAGAGAATGTATTTGTGAAATGATCTTACAGCATCTGTTAAACTTAAGGTTATGCTATATCACAGCTTTTTGAGTTAGCCTTAATTGATTCAAAACAGTTTTAATTGCTAAAATGTTCTGTTGCCCCTTAATGTTTAAGATTTACAGTCTTAATTCTATATCTGATCGTGCACTAATGAATGTCTAATGGTGCTACTATATGCCAGCCCTTGAAATAGTCGAAGGTAGTGCTCAGGTGCCTGCTAAGTCTTCCCTTCTCTACACATCCCTAGGTCCCTCAGTACATCAACATAATCTCACCTCTTGCTGTCTTTGTGCTGTTTCTTTGAAAGCGCTCCAGTTTATGAATATCTCTCTTAAAACTCTTGCTTCCAAATGAAGACAATAACCCAAACAGGCTCTTGCAAGAGAAGACTACAACATTACCCCATTAAACCAGGTCACTGTACTCCTATACTGGAGCCTGGGGTTCTATTAGTTTTTATAGCCACTCCAACACCTTGTTGGGTTATATTATGATTTGTCAAAGCCTCGCTCAATAAGTGGCCCTAAACCAAGGCATGAACTTTTTCTTCTGTTTCGGGTGCTGTCACAAGCTAATGAATTAACTCAAGGCATTCTTTCTCAGCTCCATTTCTTTTTTTTTTTTTAATTTTTTTTTTCATTCTCAGTGGACTTTATTTATTTATATGTGGTGCTGAGAATGAACCCAGTGCCTCACACGTGCTAGGCAAGCACTCTACCACTGAGCCACAACCCCAGCCCTCAGCTCCATTTCTTCATAACTGTTCTGTGGGTTCGGTATTCAAACATTAGCCATAGGTCTTGTTCAGTGTGGTGCCATGTTGGTTAATGCAGAGTTAATTAAGCATTGGGAGATTCTATTAGATAATAACATGCCATCACTCTGTACATGATGTCATTATTCTCTGAAACTGAAACAGCTGTACAAGGTGAGGGTCTGACTACATTATGTCTAACCTGAACGGAACTTTTTTCCTCCAATCAAAACATTTTCCTCTCCCTGCTAAAGTTGACAAAGTGATTACAGAAATTCAAAGCTCTGAATAGAAGGAAAACAGCAATACACATCCCACGAAGCAAGATGCCACCCAATCCTCTCTAGGGAAAGTTGGGGGAAAATATGTCTTTTAGGTTTTCTATCCTAATGCTGAAAATAAGCTCTAGCAGTGTTGTTAGCCTGTGGCTTTTCACTTGGAATCGACGATAGTGACACGTCCTCTGATTTTACTTTTTCAACACCATCCCCAAACAAAGCCATGAAATGTAAGATGATGTGAAAGAAACCCTGAAATTTAAGGAGGCAGAATAATGGTTTGCAGGTGGGAACATTATTCATATTTTTAAACTAAATTAAATTCTTCCCCATTACTCAAAGAAAATCAATATATTTACCAAGAGGTAAGATGCTTCTGATATTTAAAAGATACATTGTTTGATGACAGTTTTCACTCATGTTAATCAAATAGGGTATGTTTACAGGCCTTATATTATTAAGAATATTACCAAGGTGGAACTTATGAACTAATCTTTCATTATAGCCTAACAATTTGTGAAATTTTATAAATTCCAAACTCAGAATCCTTTTATGTCCATTTCCTTCAAGTATAAATCAACGTGATGGAAGAAGCAGGAAGGAGGATGGGTGGAACTGACATTGGTGCCATTTGTACCCAGATGGTGCTTAGAAGATATTAGTTATTCTAGGAGATGTTAGACAATGAGTTTTTAGTGAATACAGCCCTGTCTAAACTTCAGGGCAGGCTGTAAAATGTTCTCCCTAGGGGGCTGCATATGAAAAAAGTTATACTCCTTTGCCTTTAAAACAATAACTAGGGCTAGGCGGGTACTAGGCACTCTGGCAGTACTTGCTAAACTTGAACGTGTATAATCTATATCTTCAGCTTCAAGACAGGTCAGAGGAAAGGAAGAAAATTCATGTACAAAGTCCTGTTTGAAATGTTAGCACAGTGAAAGATAACAGAAGAGAGCCAGTGAACCAAGGTAGAGTCCCCACACACTGCCAAGCTCAAGGCAGAGCACAGGGATTAGGAACGCCCTGGTGGCTACACCTGCTGCTGGGAAGGGCAGTTTGTCTCATGTGCCTGTCCTGTTGCTTGAGGGTTTCTTTTTGCTGTTTTTGCTAAACTGAACGATAAAGAAATATGTAAATTCAAACAACTAGTATATTATGGATGCTTGGTAAACATTTATTAAAAGGATGAATAGAATTTCATTCTATTCCACTGAACAGAATGAATTCTTGTTTTGAACAAATAGAAAAGTGTGAAAAAAATATGAAGTAAAAACAAAAGTGTAGGGGCTGGGGTTGTAACTCAGTGGTAGAGTGCTCACCTCACAGGTATGAGGCACTGGGTTTGATCAAATAAATTAAATAAAGGTTTTGTGTCCATTTACAACTAAAAATATTTTTTAAAGTATAATATTTTAGAATCAACCAAGATTCTACTGAAATGAACTAAAAGATTTTCTTAACCTTAGGACCAAATCTGAAAGGCCCCCCTTCAGATTATTTTGACATCTTTAATTCTTATTTGAAGAGAAGTGCTACATATTCTTATCCAAATTATTCCTTTCTAAGACATGAATCACCCACAATAGTGATATGAAAACACTGATGAATTTATGCCACCAAGCAGTTTGATAAATAACTTGTTCTGATGGGGATGACAATGGTGGAGAGGAAGAGGTAAATATGTGGATTTCAGGATACACTTAAGCATGGGGAAGAGTGGATTTTGGATTTCCAGTCAACAAACTGCAAGCCATCATCTGTAATGTCATCAACACTCCAGCTTCTTCTCTTCCCCCTAAACAAGTACCTCACCATTCTTTTCTCTCTATATAATGACACACATTGAGAGAGTTCCCATAAAATTCACTCCTGGAACACATGGCACAATCTTAAAGCAGATATGGATATCTCTTCCCCACTATCATTTTACTTCACATTCATTTGTCTATTTATTCAACATGTGTTTGCTAAATGCCAAATCTGTGCCTGGTCTACAGATTCATAAAACATTACAAGTGGAAGACACACCAGAGGTCGTTCCTACGGGGTGTTGCAATCTCTGAGACCTTGGCGGCAGGGCAGGTAGCATAATGTTGACAAGAGTCAGGTGCAAGATAATAGAAAGTAGTTAAGTCTGTGTGGAACTGAAAGCACATGGCCCATATGAGGCACTCACATTCGGTCTGTTTTCCTCTCTACTGCACATTTCATCAGCCAGAGGCAGTGCTCGGGCTGGGAGTCCACAATCCTGATATCGTTCACCCTCATGACTTTGTTCAAATACTCAAAGGGCCAAATCCTGTTTCTGATATCTTATAAATCCGGTGAACTGGAAGTTTCAAGCTCTTCTCTCTCTCTCTGCCATTTTCCCTCATTGTCTCCAAATCACAAAATGATTAGGCTTGTTTTCATTTAGTTTTTTGTTTTGTTTTGTTTTTTCTTCTTTCTCCTCCTGGCTATCTTGGCTGACTGCCAAATAAACAGTTCCTTCTCAGGAAGAAAAGGATGAGCTTCTAAACAATGAGATCGGACACTACTGACTGACTATCCAGAGAGGGTCACAAGAACACCTGTGAACTGCTGCAAGAAATACAGTTGCTTGAAGAAACCATGAATGTGAAATCAGGTCGCTACAAAGCAATGAAGTTGCCTTCCTGTTTGCTTGGTGGAAGCAATCCTGTCACCCCCCACACATAAGAGATAGGTTCTGAAGGAATTTTCTTGTCCTCTTACCTGCAATAAATGAGTTGAATGGAATAATGAGTATAGTTCTTGGCTCAGCAAATACTTGGAATGGTCAATACAGTCATGCGTTTAGTGGCAGCCTTGATATTTTAAAATAATTTTCTATGTTAAGTTATTTCTCTATATTTCTATAACTCACCTATTCAATTGGTGATTTCATAGAAAATTAATTGTAGTGTTGATTTACTGTGCCTTTTGTTCAACTAAGAATAATTCAGCCAAATTAACACATCTAAAAAATGTTCTGTACCCTCGGTACCTGTTGCTCCAAACTTATTGACCTGGAGTCAGTCAGCAAATAGTGGAATGTATGAAAACGTAAGTTGAATATAAATTATTTAATATGAAAGGATGGGGATGAAACACACCATCCTTGAATTCAAGGCCACATTTATAAGCTGCTGGACTACTCGGAAGTCAAGTGCTTTCCTTACATTCTAAACCTAAGTACTACTGGGCTACACAGAGGATAAAATAGAAGATACGTGAAGCATCATTGTACAGAATATTTTCAATCAACCCAATCAGCCACGTAAAAATTCAAATAACCTTGAAAACATTTTGTTATTACAGAGTTCAGACTAAAATAATTAAGAAAGTTATTTAGCTAATTATGATCATAACTTTGGCACATGTTTTTCCTGCTCTCGTATCTTTTTACATTTTCCTTTTAATATATGAGAGTTATTTTTTATTACTAAAAAAAACCTCCATGTCCAGACAAATTCTTTTTTGAAGCTTGTACGCAGTCCTTCTTAAGTGCCAGGAACTGTGCTAAGGTTCCTGGTTCATATTAGATACTCAATAAATACTTATCACAATGAGATCTGGAGGGTAGCATAGGATTTCTTTATTCTGTCACCAATAAATTTATTTTATTATGAAAGCAAAGACATTTCTAATCAGAATGAATGAGGTTAGATTCAATAGGTACTGATAGGACTCAATAAATATTAATAGAATTAGTGAAGGCTCTTTTGAAAATTAAACCCCCTGAAAACAGCATTTTTATGTGTTTATTTATTATGGTAGTTAGAGTGCACTGAGAAGGAACTACTTAATTCATAATATAATCATCTTCAGTGCCGTTAATTAAGTCCAGATTTTATTACATTGCTTGAACTCCCTTAATGCTTTAATCTTGTGATATAAAGAGGTGGAAAAGGTAGGTGTAGGAAGTCATCATGAAAGCCAAGGGGAATTATAACCTGCATCTCAATTACAAGACAAGGACTAATAAATGATTACCTAATTGTGGGGGCCAGAGAAAAATCATAACATGGGAAAGCCCATAGCACTTCAGAAGTCAGACCATATATCTGTGTCTCACAGGGTGAGGGAGAAAAAAGAAAGGAAACCAGGGAGGGCAGCAGGCAGAGGGTGCCTTGCCAATAACCAGGGCTTCCAAGATAATGGTAAACTTATGCAAGAAATAAACCTGTCTTACAATGGACACGTTGACTGTCAGCGCCAAGGCCCAGCCCACTGGAAATCAGAGTTGCTGAAATACATGATTAGTGTTCTGTTTCATGCTCACTTTCATGCCACACCTTTCCGTGGAGGTCATCTTTCGAGTCATTAAATAATCTAAGAGTGATATGTACACAGAAGAGTTTGTTCCTTATCTTTTCCATGTCACACCTGGTGCTTTCCATGGACTCTTTGTTCTTGTTTTAACAAAGTTGTGTAAAGGCTTTTTTTTTTCTTAACCTTCCCAATGGCTTACTTTAACTCAACATTTTAACCCTATATTAACCCTATAACAACCATAGCTATTCAGGGTGGTTCTCTACCTAGACACAATTTAGTTGTCCACAAAGGAAACATGGAAAAATGTATTTACTATTAAACAATACTCCAGTTTAGTTAAAGATTTTAAAATACACTTGTATATTTAGTTGCCAGCCCTTGGCCCCATTCAAGTAAATATAGTAATCTAATATTACATGGTACTTTAATGCCGACTTAAGTTTCTGTTATGCCACTAGTGCACAGATGTTCCAAGTGAAACATCAATGTAATAAAAAATTCAAGCTTATCATCTGCCTTTGTAATTATTATTGTAGTAGAGTATTGTACAACAAATGCAATCAGTTTTTATAGATTCATAGGTACAAAGAAAACATGAATTTGATATCTTCAACATTGCTCATCTCAAGCCTGCATGATAGGGCAGATTTGTCCCATTCCACAAAAGAAAAATAAAAAATTCTAAGAAATTAGGTGACTTATTTAAAATGGGGGGGGTAGCAAAATCCAGATGACAGCTCCCTGGATTCCCATATTTCTTAAAGCACTCTTATTTTCAGAGGCACCTCACTGTCTTGGTTTCCCTCCTGCTGCTCTGGCTGAGTATCTACATCCTTTGAAGAATTTCTCCTTCTCTCTCCACCTCAACACACGGGCCAGGCCTCAGGCTCCATCCTTTGCCTCTGCCTTGTCCTATTATAGGTCCTTTCTACTATCAAAGCTTTAAATATCTAACTGAAGCTGATGGTTCCCAAACTTGTAGCTCCAACCCAGACCTCTTCCCAAGGTACAGACTCATTTCTAACTGCCCACTTGACAGTTACTCTTTGGGATTAGGCAGCAACCCTGCATTTATCATTTATTAAAGAGAACTTCTGATTTATCCTTCCCAACTGGTTTCTCTCCTGGCATTCCATATCATGGCCATGACTCTACTCATCAATGATCTTAGTTTCCATCCCCTTCCTTCATCCCTAACATCTTATTCATAATATTTAGAATTTCTTCCCCTACTCTCCCAAATAAATCGTAAATAACCTCCTCTCCAACCCACCGCCTGCTCTCTACTTCCAATTATACCTCATTTCTACATACGTAGTCTTTCTCTTTAAATCTTGCCCCGTCCAATCTATTCTCCACAGGATGCCAAAGCAAATCTTTTAAAGCAGAGTCATGTTAAGGCACATCCTGACTTAAAACTGTAAATGACTTCCTATTAGAATTTTTACAATTTAAAAGTATGAATAGATAATACATCTAAATATTTCTAAATAAAAAAAAAAACAGTAAAAAGATAAGCAGTGAAAAGCCTTCCTCACTTTCTTGTTTCCCATCTACCTAGCTCCCTCCTACCCCTATTGGCCACCACTTCTGATTCCTGAAGCCCCGCTGCCCTACGATTAAAACACCAACATCTGGTGCTGGCCACTGAGCCAGCTGAACAGACTCTGCTGTTTCTCCATTTCTGTTTCCTTTCACACTCCTCCCCCTCTCGTGATGCTCTACTCCTCTGGCCTTCTTTGGTTTCATGATTTAACCAAATTTGTTTTTGCCTCAGGTATTACACACACTTTTTATTTCAGCTGGACTGTTCTTGCCCTTTCTCCTATATTCGCCTGGATTCTTCTCCATGGATCACAAGTTGTAATTGTAAGCCAATTCTTGCACTGGTTTCCTGACTGTCTCCCTTACTACATGATTAACTCCAGGACAGCAGATGCTATGCCTATTTATTTTGCTATTCTACAGCTGGTACAACTAGTCTCTTAGAAGGAGTACTGCATTTTAGGCACTTCATAAATATTAAATAAAGTGAATCAATGAATATTCTCTATCTACATAAACATGGGGACTTCAATTAGACATTTCCTAAATATTTCTACTTGCAGATACAGTGAAACACATTACATAAATTGGGAGTTAAAAGGAAGCACCCACCCTCCAAAAAAGCAAGAAGGTTCTTGAAAAAATAATTCCATATGTTAAAGAATGTCATCGTTTTATACATGAAAACTACTCTAGGCAAAACAAATATTCTTTCTATTCTTCAAAAGTTAATGGTAAATAGGAATTACATATTCCTGTGACATCTTACCATATTTATAAATCTAAAGCTACTGCATTTAACTTCACACATTGCAACTAAATTTCTTTGTCATTTGTTGCTTAAGAATTTTCTTTTAGTTATTTTCATGCACATGCTGTTGCATTTTAAAATCTAAATAAAGGCATTTAAGGCAATAAAGCTTTAGGAAAAAACACACCAAAGTGTGTGCAAAGTGTTTATTTCTTCTTTCCTTCTAAAAAAGGGAGGTGTCTAAGGCCTTGCCCCAGATGAGCTTGTTATGATCAACTCTGAATTCTGTCTTCTATAAGACACGTCTTCCTTCTCATCCTGCGTGTGGCTGTGCATCCATGGATCCTTCCAGACATTTCCCTTTCAGATCTCAACAGGAAGTATTAATCAAACAAAAGATGGGAAATTATGACATTCCACCAGTAAGGTTTGACTCAAGTGGCCAAGTTTCAGTTGATCACAGGGTACAGGTGACAATCCATCAAGCAACCCATCATAACACACATTAAAATGTCTGGGTTAATCAGGACAGAAGCCAAAAATAATATCTTTTGCTGACGCTCAGTGAAGACTACCAAAGGAATTCCCCTGAAAATGTACTCTATAAACAGGCAGGACCTGATAAAGAAGGACATAAAAGGGAATTCTGCATAACAGTGTCCCTCAACAAGGCAGCAGTACATCCTTGGATGAAAAATGAAATTTCTATGACACACACAAGTTTAAATTACCAAAATGTTCAGGCAACCTTGAAAATCAATATGAAAATACATATACATATATATTTTGATCTTCTAAAAATTTCAAAATGATTTAATAAAATCTTCAAAATATATTAAATAATATTTACAATAAGGCATAAACTCCTGGTATCATCACACTCTTATTTCTTTCCCAACCCTATCTTCCAAGAATTAACTTTACCTAGAAATTAATGATAGTTATATACAGAGAGAAACAGAAAACTGCGGGGTATAAACTGAAAAAGAAATATATCTCCTCTTTATTTAGGATTCCTATGGTTTTTCATTACAAATATTAGAATTGGCCTTACTCTCATATCTATTTCAAGTCTTGTCCTGGGCTCCTATAACCACTGATACCACCATTTGGCCAATTCTTATTGGAACATCATGGTGCAAGGGATAAAACCAAAATGTGAATCAAGAACATGAGTCTTCCTCAGCAACAGCGAGGCGCTTAGTAACTCAATGAGACCCTGTCTTTACATAAAACACAAAAGAGGGCTGGGGATGTGGTTCAGTGGTCAAGTGCCCGAGTTCAATCTCCAGTACCAAAAAAAAAAAAAAAAAAAAAGAACATGAGTCTTGATTTCCATTGTGCTATCTCATGACTACCACTGAGGCCACATCATTCAATCTCCTCGAACTTCAGGCCATTTAATCACTGCAAAATGAGGGTGTGAGGTTGATGTCTGCAGTTCCCCATCCCCAGTCACTGTGTGATTCTATGAAGACCTTAGAAGGCGCTGTTATGATCACTATAAGGCAAAGCCAAACATCCCAGAACATTACTTATCTGGCCAGGAGAAGAGGAAATTCCAAATACGAGACAGGTAGGGCCTCTCATCCTTTTTATATTCACCAAAAACCTGCTAATACCTCTAGTACTCTGTAACTCACTAAAACTACTAAAAATAACTAAAGCACTGACCAGAGTCACTTGAGCAATTTTGCAACTAATTTCACAATAACACTGCATCTTAAAAGTGCTAACACATTTTTGTCTCTTTTAAAAATTCTGTGATTATTTTTCACACGTCACACATTAACACACTTTCAATACTTAGTCTGTGGACACTGGCTGAGCACCTACTGTGGGGAGCTATGTTCTAGGCATAAGGCTGTACAAGGTGAAAGCATTCAGTCCCTGTCTTTGAGTTTCTTATACTAGAACCATCACATGAAATCACTGATGCTCAATCTTTTATGACTCACAAATTGGCAATTTCTTGTGTCTCAACCTAAACTTCCAAGTTTTTATAGCAAATTGTGTCATCAAACAGGCTAATCCTTCAAATTATCATAGGCATTTTGGAAAGTCCCATTCATTCTGGAAAGCCATTAGGATGTCATTTAGTGATTTCCAAGAGAAATGCCTAACAAGAATTTTTGTTTTTATTGTTTGGGAGGTATATGTGAGTTGTTGTCATTGTTGTTTAGAAAACCTGCATTAATAATTAGTCAACTCTTGTGCATTTGTTTGAATGACTTTTCCACAATAAATTAATAATTGACTGATCTACAGTCTCCTCATTATTACTTGTGATTTGCACATACAAGTAGACACACACACACACACACCCCCAATGTCTGGCTTCCTTTTTTAATCTTACTACTTTCCTTCTTTTATTCTTTTTTTTTTAATTTCTTTTAAGTTATAGATGGACACAATACCTTTATTTTATTTATTTATTTTTGTGTGGTGTTGAGGATTGAACCCAGTGCCTCATACAGGCAAGGGCAAGTGCTCTACCCCTGAGCTACAACCCCAGCTCTCATTCTTTTATTCTTAACAGATAGGTACATTCTATATGCTGATTTTCAAAGTTTATTATCTTAAAAGGATTTTAGGCTGTTTGAGAATATGATCAGAGCCTAAGTTTCTATATATGACCCACAGCCTCTATTTCAGGGTCCTGGCATGCAGTAGACAAAACAAAATTACTAACTGGATGATAAATTAAATTATAAAGAGAGACATCTGATTAAAAAGACACAATAATATCCATGGGAAAATAGGCATTACGTTTTTGCCAACCCTGCTAGTATTTCTCATATGCTCTGACAGTGGCAGTTACATCATGTTCCATTGCTATTCTTCATAATGATGCTAAAAAAAGAAAAAGGATCACAGTATACAAGTTCTCAGGCATGTCTAGTACACCAGAGAGCTTTGTCCATTGGATAATCAGCACATTCAGTTATGTCAGTTAGTTCAAGTAAATTTCCAGCTTTTGCTTAGGAAAGGAAAATATTTGTCAGGAAAACGAATAATAAGGTTTGCATTGTGATACAACAAGGGAAAAACTTGGTGAGTTTATACAAAGACCATGGACAGTTCAAAATAGCCAACCACAATAAGATTTTCTTTAAATGGGGTTTTCTTTCAAAATAAACAAATAACTGAAAATACCTCAGGTTTGAATAACTGTCTTAAAATTTGAATACTACACCTATCTAAGCAAAATCAAAAACACTTCCCCAAATGATTAGCTTGTAGTGCACATATCAATTGCTTCATAGTGCAAGAAATGTCAAATGGCACTAGAAACAATGCCATGCTTTCCTGTACAGTGCAACCATATTTCTTCTTTAGACACAGTTTACATAATACAGGAAACGGCTTCATCTGGTTCCTGGTCTTTTTTGATCAAGTCAAAAGCCTTAAAGGAAAAAGTGTTTCTTTTATATTCGCCTTTTTTTTTTTCTGGACTTGTGTTTTTCACAAATTATATTCCCTAAATTGAAAATGGAAACTGGACACACATGGTGAGCTATGCCCTCCAAGAAATGCTTAACTAAAAGGCAAGCTCATGACCCTTTACAATAAATTGTGCAGAAAAAAGAAAAAGAAAAGGAAAGGAAAGAAAGAAAGAGATACTATGATTCAAGAAAGGTTGATTCCATGGTTTACAATGAGATGTTCACTTAAAAAATATTAACTCAGAGACCTGGATATAGGAATTCCTCGGTGTATTTGAGAGACAAGGTGGCCACTGTGGTTAATTAGACAGAGGAGTAGGTGGTAAGAGATGAGGTCAGAGGGGAGCTGGGGCCAGACTACGTGGGGCCCTGTGAGCCTGGGAGGGACTCTGCATTTTACTCTGAGTGATCTGGGAAGCCATAGTAGAGTTTGGAACTGACTTGTGTTTTTAATCAGTCACCCTGGCTGGCTGCAATGTGGAGAACAGATTGTGGCACAACAAAGGGGAAGCCAGGAGCCCAGGCTGTTATATGCCACCTTCCCCAGACAAGAGATGATTTGGCCAGGGTAGTGGAGGTGGCTAGAAGCAGATTGATTCTAAATGTATTTTGAATAAATGAACTGTGATTTGATGATTGATTAGCTGCAGGTGTGAGAGAATGCGAAGAAATAAGGATGATTCCAAGTTTTATGACCTGAGCACCTGATAGAATGAGGAGGGCTGAAGAAGGAGGATCTTTGGAGAGAGAGGAGAAAAATACGGGTTCAGTTTTTTGAGATGGTTATTATGCATACCTGTGGAGATGTCAGTTAGGAGTTCAGTCTCCAACTTGAGTTGAAGGGAAAAGTCTGAAACAGAGATATAAACTTGGAGGTTGTCTATGCATTGGAAGCCATTACCTGCCCTTGGGAATCAGTATGAATGGAGATGAGAAGAGATCCAAGCACTGAGACTCTGGTGTTCCAATACTAAAGGGTGGAAAGAGGACCAAGACGTAAAAGAGATTTGAGAGAAACCAGTGAAACCAGAGAAGCAGGATTGGATGGTTTGCAGAAAACCAAGCAACTAGAGTTCTTCGGAAAGAAGAAAATGAGAAAGTCAGATAGTCAAATTCAAAAAGTAAATTGAATAAAATGAGACTGTTGGATTTGGCAATATGGTGGGCACTGGTGGCCTTAACGAGAGCACTCCCCTGATCATATGAAATGAGACCTAAGGAAAAAGTTGAGATTGCAGGGTTTTGCTCTAAACAGGAGCATAGAAATGATGCAGTGACTAAAATGGTAAAGAGAGGTTTGTTCTCAAAGCTGAAAGGTAGCACAGTGTGTTTGCACGTTGATGGAAATGACCAGGTGGAAGAGAAGATCCGATGACACTGCAGACAGAGGGCAGAATTGCTGGAGCATGTCTGTAGGGGGATGAGAGAGGATGAGGTCCAGGGCATGTGAGAAGGAATCTACCTTAGACTGAGCACCTTAGACACCAAGGGCAGAGTGACAGGAAGGACAGAATGAGAGGGGACAAATACAGTTGGTTCAGCTGATTTGGATATGTGACATGTTGGTGGTCTCAACTGTCTAGCTTCTCAGTAAACAACAGATAAAGTGACTTGTTAATAATGAGGACAGGAAGTTTTGGGGTGAAGGGAAATATATGGTATAAAATAATTCTTTAGGAGAGGTGCAAAAACAGTAGGTGGAGAACTTGATGTGACTAGTGCTTGTGACCGGCTAGCTGAGAAGCAAGGGAGTTAAGGGTAAATACAAGGGTGCTTATGAATGATGGGCTATGACCAGCTGGTTAAGACTACTGAACCAGGACAACCAATCAGAACAGTTTCTGATTAAAATATAAACTTCCATCTTATTGAGTCAAGAACTTTGGGGATCTATCTGTTGCCACATCCTGACTTAACATAATTCAAATTATGAGTTTCTTTATGAACCAATCCCATTTTGATTCCTATTCCTTTACCCTGCGATCTGCCATATGCAATCAACTACAGTTCCTAGAGCATCTACAGCATCCTCCTTTCTTATCTTCATCAGGCTAGCTCCACTTAATCACATCTCCTCTCAGGCTATTCTTTATACGGTTATGGTACCACTTCCTCAGGTGGGCCAAGCATGAGCTATTTTGCACTGTAGCGGTCTTCCCACAAACTGCTGCACAGATCCTGGCTCACACTTAACACTTAACTTATAGACAAATGAATGAATGAATGAATCAATCAATGAATCAATGCTTAAACATCATCAGCCATAATCACTCACCTCTGGAGACAGAATTAGTTAAAAGTAGATTTATATAGCACACATAGTTCATAACATAGGTGTTAGTCCATGCTCTGCTCCCCTATAACACATTGATGTAGCTGGTTAATTAAAATTGCCATTTAAACAGAGTAAATGGCTGTTTTCCAATTTCTCTTTACATGCATTTTCATTGTCTTAATTCTTACAACTACTTTCTCACACTACAGGAAAGTGTAAGAAGAAGAAATGAGAAAAGAACAGAGACAAAAAAGATGTCCAAGGAAATGAGAGAAAAGAAGAAAAAGAAAAGGAAAGAAGAGAATAAAACAGAGGTGGGGGCCATGGGAAAGAGGAAATGGGATAGAGATTAAAGCAAGAATTAGTGGCAAAAACAGGTAGACAGTAAAAGGCACAGAGGGGATCATAGGGAACGGATATTACTTTTAAGGCAATAAATAAGTTGCATACAAAACACTGGGGTAGTTTGGAAATTCAAGGAAGAAGCTGGAATATTCTGGAGTATTTATAGTTATCCCTCATTCTTCTAAATGTTTATGAACATGCATGAGTAGAAACAATAGCTTACATTTCTTAAGAATTTAACTATGTGAAAACTGTGCAGAGCCCTCTCTGGTTAGCATGCTTGCAGTTTCTCATGACAATCAATATTGTCCTCATTTTACAAAAAGAGAAGTTGAGTCCCTGCAAGACTTGCCAAGACACAGAGTATGTGAGGTTGCTGGTCCTCAAATCCAGCCCCACCCAGGCTCCTGCCCAACTTGCCCATGTTGCTTTTCTAATCAAGATCTACAGGCCAGGGTGGATGCTGAGCCAATTCACAGGATTTCCCCACATCTCTCTTACTTCCCAGGCCAAGTCCAGAGGAGAATGGAGAAAGGAGATAGAGGAGCCATCAGGATTAGCCCTGGCCTTCCTGGCCCCCAGGACCTGAATGTGAAGCAGATGGGACATAAACACTCATCCAAGTCTTGTACTGTCCTGTTTAGCTCTTGTGACACTTCATTTGGATATATCTGTTTATTCTTTTGAAAATGCATTTGTGCTCATGAGTGGAGAATCAAAGTACAAAGACAGAAACCCTTTCTAGAGATGTTTTCCTCCTTTCCTTAAAAGGAAGGAGATGGGAAAGAGAATTCAGCCATCTCACCGATAGCTGAAGGAAAAGTTATCAAAGAATGAAGAGCCTGTGCATCTTTGAAAAATATTTTCTGGGGAGGCATGTATCAGGAATAATTTACGTCCATATTCTAGCACATGTCCCTCCAGCATCAAGGGCAGTCACTATTTAATCTCAAAACATTGTCACTGAACCTGAATAGAGCCTCAGAATCCTTCACAACTTAATACTCTAGGTAGCTATTAACAATAAATGACAATCTATTGTTGAAATCAATTTGTGATTCCTGGTAAGCCTATGTCATCTTTAGCTGCTATACAAAGACATAATCCCATGATATAAAAAAAAAAGCGTAATATTTAATGGTAAAATGCCCAAATATTTAACAGTAAAGACATTTATTCTTTGGTATGTAATTCTTTTCCAACATATTCAACAAGATTTTTTTTCACAATTAAACTTAGAATTTTAGGAACAAATTCAGAAATATTATGTTTAAATTGAGAAATGCTAATGCTTTTCTAATTCACAACAATTTTCAAGGCCCAGCCAGAAAATAGAAAACGATTTGACAGGGTCTGGGCTAAAAGCCATGGATGGCATCCACTGTTTAGTGTTGTATAATTTACAAACTTCTGTTCTTTCAACAACTACTCGGAGAATGAAGTTTCTAAGTAAATATTCAGCTCAGAAACAAAGCAGAAGTAAGGTACCTCTCACATCTTGCAAAAAGGTGGTGCCCTAAATGGGAAGACAATATCTACGAACTGCCTGCCAAAAACACCCAGAAACTAAACAGTCTCACTGTATTGAGAGAGAGAGAGAGAGAGAGAGAGAGAGAGAGAGAGAGAGAGAGAATGAAAGAACAAAAGAAAGAAAGAAAGAAAGAAAGAAAGAAAGAAAGAAAGAAAGAAAGAAAGAAAGAAAGAAAGAAAGAAAGAAAGAAAAAGAAAGAAAGAAAGGAAAGGAAAGGAAAGGAAAGGAAAGGAAAGGAAAGGAAAGGAAAGAAACTTTTAAGTTTCTCAGATGCCTCAATGAACCAAAAATCTTGGGATTCTACAACTGAGACACATCTGGATTTGAAGCAGTCACTTTGACAAAGTTTAATGTTTTTATTTTGTGTTTATTATTCTATAAAATGAGGATAGGGCAGAAAAGTCACACAGGCAAGAGGTTTTGTGTGAATTTACACATCAAACATTTTCTACTTAAGAGAAATGTAATTTTAATAAAATCTTCATTATTACACATTTTATGGGGAAAAGAAATCATATCCTTTATCCTTTATGTGCATTTTTGTATCTTAGAACACTCATGATATTGGCAATCACAATATTTAAAGAATCCAACTCAAAACAGCATGATCCCAGAGAGAGCAATGGACTTAAGCTTTCCCAGTGTCAGGGACCTTACAAAGGGATTATTAAACAGTTCTCTTCACTTCCCACCATCTCAGTGACAAAGCCCAAGGACCAGTGTTTGAGTGCAAACAACAATATCACCGACATAGGCTTGTTGGAAGAGCTGCATTTGTTTTATCAGATCCCCTCACCAATTCTTGCATTGAAATTAAACAAGCCACTGAAATTGAACACAACTGAAAACAAGAGTTTCTAAAAAAGATTGATAGTAAAAAACTTCAAAACTCCAAGTTTTCAAAAAGGTTAAACTGCATTCGAAAATGTGGTTGGAAATCTTTTTTCTTTTAATATGACAATCATTGTATGACACTCAAATTAAGGTTAATATCCTTGGAAAAAAAACTGCCTTTTGTCAACTGGTGGTCTGTGGCTTGAGACTTCACTGAAAGGTTTCACTTGAAAAGGCTATGAAAACATCAGCCACTGATCCAGAAGTTCTCAACAGCTCAGAGAAGCAAGGTCATTCGTAATTGTCTCCATCCTTCTTTCCTCTCTCCAGAGTATAATTACTTCAAGAAACAAAATCCTGGTTTATTTTACTGAAATCCAGAAACTCACCGCTTACACAGCAACAGCTACTTCCCTTATCCCTGGTTTAAATATCCATAACTGTCACCACTCCTTAGGTGTATTCCACAGGACAGTGTCTACCCCTGAGTGGCTCTGACTTGCAGAATTTACATATTTACAAAATATCAGCTCTCCAGTCTTTAGTACTTATAACGAATTGGTTATATGGAAACAGGTGTTAGCATTTAGGTGGCAAGAAGAGAGAGAGAGAATAGCACAGTGAAAAACAGAATCCATTTTGGGGAACTAGAATCTCAGCCCCATCATGTACTCGCTGGGAGAAAGTAGGGAAAGTATTTGATTTTATCTTCTGCCGGTTGTAAAGTGGGGGATGAAATCTACATGGGAAGGTAGCATGAAGCATGACTTGGGGCACATGGGTGACAGAATCTCAAAAAAATTAACTAACTGTCTTGGTTAACAAGATGAGAGTCAGGAAATATTTCAGAAGAATAACCTCTTACTTGGGCTGGAGAAGGAGCTTGTAAATCACCTAACCACAACCTTTCATCTGTTCAAAGGATTTAACAAGCAAGTCACTGGGTGACCTTGGCCAGAGCAGCTTCAGAGAAGTGCTGGATGGATACAAGACCATTGTCTAGAGGGATAATGGCTGGTAAGGAAATAGAAAACGGGTCTAGACTCTGCAGCTATGGAGGAAAGAAGAAAGACTAGATGGTTGTGGGTTTGGGAGGTGGTGTCTTTTGGGTATTTTAGGGTAGGAGGGTTTGAGCATCTGCATGACTGAAGGTCAATGACAGATAGAAATAGGAGGACCATGCAATTTATCATCTAAACCAGACACTCTAGAGAGTGAAAGTGGATACTGTTAATAATTATGCTTGGACAACAGCATACCTAGGACTACCCCAGGCCAATATTTCTAGTGATCCTAAGAACAAAGGGAGATGTTGAAGGCATAAATGAGAAGTCAATGAGGCAAGGTCACTGGCGAGGAAGAAGAGTAGAATCTGAGCAGAGGCACAGTCAGTGAGGGTAAGATAGCTATTAAGAGGTTAGCTCTTTCCTGTGTGCCAAACAGATTCAGAGCCAACTGCATCCCTGTTCTCCAGGAGCTTACAGTTCAGTGCACTGATTATCATGGGTAAGAGGAGGGGAGGAAAAGACAGGGGCTATCCACCTGCAGAACTGTGACATTCACTTTTGAGATGATACTTTAAAATTCTCTAGGGGGCTTTCCTTTCTTCCTTCACCCTTCCCTTCTAATACACTTCACTATTCTTTTACATAAAAAAAAAGGAATTCTGTAGGAGGCAAGTATAAGTTTCAAGAGCATAATCAGTATTATAATTCAATATATTTTATTTCTTTTCTATTGAGCACATATTTATTGTGAAATTTTGAGCAACATTGAAGGAAAATGTTTTGTTTAGTTTTTTTTCTTTGTTATTACAAGACAACAGAGGCTGAAAACAGCTGAGAAATTCTGACCCAGGGATGGCGACACAGCTGCCCTTTTATGAGCATAAATTACTTTCTAGGTTCTATGCCAGGTGATATTAATTGATTGGTTCGATTATCATTATTAAGTTTATAAACAACCTGCAAGTAACTTGATGTGAAATCTGAGACTCAGAAGAGCTAAATAACTTGTCAGAAAAGGGACCACATTTGCAAGGGTCATCATGTCAGAATCTGACAATGGATCTGTGCTTCCGACCTGGCGTGCTGCCTATTGCTCAGTACAGCCAGCCAAGGTAGGAAGGTGTTCACTGCAGGGCAATTCTACCTACATTTGTACCTGAAGCCTTGGGAGGATTAGAGGATTACAGTCTATGGGTTCTACTTATTAGAGAAAAATGATAAATCACTAAATTAAAGGTAAACCATGAAATGCTAAATGGAGTAGACAGTGTCCTGACAGAATACAAGATTTGAAGCCTCACTCACTTGACTGGTTCAATCTGATCAGAACACGTGTCACAGAAGAGAAGGCAGCTGAGCCAGACCTTGAAGAGCAGGGCAAGGATGTTTAGGCACATGGAATGTGTACATGTGTCTCAGTGGAGGTGGAGAAAAAGTTGGAGGGAAGTGGTCAGAGGGGCCTTAGAGGGACACTTCATGGATGAGGAAAAATATAATAGTGAGCACAGGGACAGCAAAGTACAATGAGGTTCAGACACAAGTATAGAGACAAGGAAAAGTGCAGTATTACTGGAACGGGAAGAGTAGATTAAAAGAGACAGTGGTTCGGAGGCTGAGACAGGAGAATTGCAAGTTCAAAGCCAGCCTCAGCAACAGTGAGGCACTAAGTAACTCAGTGAGACCCTGTCTCTAGTACCTGGTCAAGTACCCCTGAGTTCAATCCTAGTACCAAAAAAAAAAAAAGAGAGAGAGAGAGAGACAGTGGAAGAGATAAAATTAGAAAGAGGAAAGACATTCCTAACAGTTGCTATTTAATTAAATATCCAACTAAACCAGTTGGATTTCTCTCTGAAGAACACAGGGACCCCTGAAGATTTTTTTTCGATTTCTAAGACAATATTTCCAGAACTAATATCATTGAAGGCCATGCAGCTTGTCCAAGCATCTTCAGTTTGTTTACATGATCTTACAAAATAATATCAGCTTCTCCACACATGCTCCACCCATCCCGGTGACATGATTTTCTGTCCTGTCCTTTCTTTTATTGATGCTAGAGATGAAATCAGGCCCTTCTGCTGATCTACACTCCCAGCCCAATATGATCACTTTTGAGCAATAAGGAGACACTTGACTTTCTACTAGTATCATCTCTCTATATGACAAAAAGTATTTTTAAATAACATTAAAAAAAAGAAGCAGCAGCTCATACACAAGTGGAGCTTGTGTTAAAAAAAAATGGTTCTCCAGTGAAAACATACAATATCCTAGGACAAACCAGTTGGACCCAAGGACATGCAGAGTCATCATATGAATTCACAATTATTTTTTCATGATTGTCACTAAAGCAGGAAAAGCCATCATCCCTAGGACCCGTCTTGACCCCAGAAACAATTAGCTTGAGGAGATCAGAAAGAAACTCTCAGTAAAGGCCCACCATCTCCTTGTCCCTCCTCCCCCCAGTGTTGTGTGTTTGCTCCTAGAGACTTTATTTGAGAGTCCTATTTGACAATAAAACACGAAGTCATTAGAAACCCATCTGTGAGTGATGGACTTCCTTTGGTCACACCACCATTGGATCTGTCTTCCTGTACCCTGAAAGCACTAGGCATTTAGAAGGCCTATGAATTAGGCGAGACAGAGACAGATATACACGTAGACCAGAAAAAGCTTATCTAGAACAACAAGATCTCAATACCAAACCCAGAAATTAATTTATGGCAAGAATGATGTCTTCCAGTAAAAACCATATAACTATTTACCAAATGTGACCACAGCCCCTCGGCTCAGGAGGCCACCACCGGACCTGAGCATTGCCTCTGCAGCCTCCCTCCAAACAATGCATCCTTGTTCCAGGGCCTCCCAGCTGTGACAGGCGTGATAAAAATGGAGATTGTTTTCGTACTCTATGTGCTGCTTCTACACTGACAGCAGCATGGTCATTCGCCAAACAATCAGAGTATGTTGGCATTTTTATAAATAAAGTGCTTGGGTTTGACAGTAATCTGTGCAAGGAGGACTTGGAGGATGGACAAAAAATGTCTTCTTTCCCATGCACAGGAAAAGAGCTTCCTTGGCTGTTTTTCAGCGCACTGAAATTTCTTTTGACCCAAAAGCAGCCAGAAGCACAGCAATGACATCAGCCCAGCCCAAGCTCTGCTCTCTCCGAAGGACACAGGGAAGTATTTCTTTCCTCCATGGCTTGCAGGAATGTGTTCCTGGGGCTCCCTGAGCTATACAAGGAGGATTTTATTTCAGTAGCATAGAGGAATGGGGGTGGAGAGGAGGGAGTGCGGGATCTACCACTCAGAGAACCCTGCCGTGTTCTCTGCTCACATGGACTGCTTTGTTTCCTTCTCACTGGAACCCTGAGAGGTAGGCATTATTGTTCCCAATTTACCGATGAGGAAACTAAGCGCACTCTGGTGTGGCGACCAAGGCCATGTTCACAGCAGTCCACCCCAAAAGTAGCCAGAACTGTAGGGGCGGTCAAGGTATAAAAAAAGGGAGATGCATATTTCTCCTTTAAGAAAATCACCTCAGAGGCTGGGGGATTTTAAACACGTATGCTCTGCTACAAGCATTTATGTCTGTTTTATCAAAAAAAAATTTTTACAGGGTTTGAAGTATTTGTATAGACAACATCTCTCAAAAGTTCATTTAGGAAACCGTCTGTGTTGGAAGTATATTTAATTATCATTTGACAAATGAGAAAACTGACCTTCTGAGAGTTTAGGCAATGTGCCAAAGTCCCAGCTAGTGAGCAGAAGAAAGGTACTCAGTGCAGATTCTCGGTCCTTCTTCCTCTGCTGCAGCGTCTTCCACGTCACGCTGATTCTCTTGTAGTCCTGAGCATGCTAGAAACTCAGAACCAAAACTTGCCAACTAGGAGTGCAGCAAGAGACCAAGCTTGTTCCATCAATGCAGTTTGCCAGGGAGAACTTGTTCTGACAACTAGAGGATTCAACTCTGGGGACTTTTGACTGAGGGTATTTCCACAGCCTCTCTCCACCACTCCCCTCCCTTCTCTGCCAACTCCCTCATCCCAGCAAAATCAAGTCACACTTGGTACTGATCAAAGCTGCCTTGCAGACTGTAGGTCCCACAGTAACAGCTCTTCACACTACACACAGCTCGAATTTTCCAGGCAGCAGAACACTCAATCCAGAATGATCGATACCAGAGAATAGTCCAACATTAGCATGGCTTTGAGAACTCCCATATGAAGAGCAGAATGTCTTCAAAGAGCGTCTGGGCAGGAGGTGACCCAAGTACCCCAAGTGGATGGTGAGGCAGCAGACCACTCACAACACGGGAGCACAGCTAAGGGTCTAGTTGTGACACGTTTAGACAGTTGCTGGAATGTATTTCTAGTAGCCACTGGAATCTGGATAAGATGATCTTTGGACTAGTGGGATATTGTTCTGCTAGTCATATTCCAAATAAATATTTAGAAACTTCATTTTCTGCCAGAGAATTCAGAAATATCAAATAAGGGCCACGACATAAGAATTAAAAACAAAAAACTTTTTCACCACCACTTTTAAGGCACATTTATTTGTTTAATTCATCTCTTTTCTAAAGGGTAAATTTAGCTCCACTGGAGAGTTCAGGATAAATGCATCTGATGGGCATGTGAAGACATTCAACTTTATAGCATGCTAATGCCAACAAACCTTGATTCTGAACTTAAACATGGTTGAAGAAGTTGGGAAAATGAGTTCAATACTAACTTGGTGTTTGATCCTTCAAGAACACTGAACGCACTGTATCAACTAACATATACAGTCTTCTGACGTCTGAGTGGTCTTTATTTCCTTCCTAGAAGTTGGCTGACAAAGTCTGCTGCTCCTTTTAGCTTCCCTTTAATAAAGGAAGTAAGAAAACTTTGAATGTTATTTATGATTGGGTCCGGGGGTGATAGTTGCCAGATGTGAGATACTTCATATAAACTATGAAAAGATAAAGATCCCTGAAAATTGCTGATTTCTATAAGCAGAACTAGAAAACAAGAGTCAGAACAAACAGGACATTTTCCAAAACATGTAACAGTGAATCCCCAAACCCTATGTGCTGGCACTGGTTTAGGAGCCAGCAAGGAGCAGAGGCATCAGGGGCCAATAAGGACCACACCAACAGAGTGGGGCCCTAGTGCTGAAGGGATTATTTTGCTTTGGTACGAGACTGATGAGAACTCATGATGGAAGTAACACTTCTACTAGGCTTTGAAGGATGTATAAGATCTTGCTGAAGATCTGTGGAGGTGAGGAGAGAAGAGCCACACTAGCAGAGAATTGAAACCTAGGCAAAACATCCAAAGGGAAAGAACAGATGCTCTTGAGCACATGGGACAATATTCTCTTCAGAGGTGGAAAACGAGATTACGCCATCTGAACCTTTACAGTATGTTATTTTGAAAAAGTATATTAATTTCAGATGTATAAACATTTTCCTTGTGTACAAGTAAATACTGTAATTGAAGTGACAGAGTAGACATGTAGAATTTATTATCTGAAAGAAAATCTAATCAATAGGTATTTCATTTCGAAAAGTTAATGAAATATTATGGAGAGAGTGGCCTTTTAAGCTTTGATTTTTAGATTCAGGGAAAGAGCTTAATTTCCAGTGACAAGGTCAGTACTAGTTGAATGCTCTCCTTCTGCTTCCCACAGAAAGGACTGCTCTTTCGTGCTTGGATTATTTATTAAAATCAGGCTTCAATAATCAGAGTCTACTTAAACTTTTTTTCATAGATCAGCAAGTTAAAAAATCATATCACCTTTGTTGTTTCTACTAGCTTTAAAGGGTTGCTAAAGTGCTTATGTGAAAATAAACATTAATTTCATGAACATGTTTGAGTGTATAACAAAATCCTCTCTTTTCAGTGCATGCTAATTAATATTCAGTGCAATAAGTACACGGGTATTTAATACTATTATCATCAGGGAAGGGCAGAGGGTTCGAGTCATTGCAAAGGACAATGTGGGTATATTTTATCTCCTGCTAATTAGCAAAATTAGATGAACTTCTGGAAGATTATTTGAAAGCAAAGGTTTGCCAAGCCTACTTTCAATAAGCAGTTTTTATGCTCCCAATAGCCTAAGACTCAACTCCTAGATGACAAAAATAAATCTTTTGGTACATCCATCATGGTTAAACCGAGCTACTTCCAAGGTCAACTATAGGGTCAGATACAAAGGATTGCCAAGTAGTCACATATGCAGAATCAGAGACATCAGCTCATCTGAAACAAACATTGTACCTTGCAAAAGAAAATTCATTTATTTGTTTACATTTATGGTAACCCATAAATAGAGCTTGATTTGGGGACATAATAAAATTTGTATATTTTTGCCATATGGATACCTTCTCGTGGAAATAAAAAGTGTAAAAACACTGACTTCTTTTTGCCAAGATCAGGTCAGTGAGTAAACTATATATCTTAGGTGATGCATGTAAAGTGATAGATATTACATGACACTCTGTCATTACAGAGGCAGTCCCTCTTTCAAAAGGATGTCTTCGTTAAGTACATGTGTCCTCATAACTGCCTTTGAGAAGTAGACATACGCTGATCCTATAACACTCTACACCTTCTTTGAAGCCCTTAAAGACCTCACTTCAAAAACATGTCCTATTTTAATTATATCATCCTGGTACATGAGAGATAAGGTGATTTCTCTACTTCCTGGATCAAAAGGAACAGCAGGATTAGACAAAACCAGCACATCGACTATCATTTGGACTGTCTCAAGATTACAACATTTGAACATTTTATGTCCACGCCACAATCCTCCCTTCAGTGTCTAGGAGGAAGTTTCTGCACTTTGTTTGACCCGACTGAACTTTGTCACACTGCCTTCTCGCCACCCCTGCTGCAGCAAGCCACTAAATCTTACCAACTATCTCTTTGTTGTCTCTTGTACATTCCCAGCCCCTCCTTCCAATCTTACCAAGCCAGTTAAGTTGCACTTTTCACCTTCTCTGTTGACATACAATGAAGTAACTGCATTTATTTGAATATTCACTGCACATTTTGTCAACATCTCAAATTTTATAAGTCAACTAGATCGTGTTTCAAGGCAACGTCCTAAAATTTCATAGCTCATCTCTCTTTGCTTGCTCAGAGCAAAGTAACGAAATGAAAAAGCCCAGAACTCTAGAGAAAGTTTGTTTAGTCTTGTCATCATATTAACCGAACTAAATTATTCAGCACCATAGAAGTGTTTTAAAACATTCTATTATGGAAAAGGAAGCTATTAGTTTGTTAAAATATACTTAAATTTGATAGGCATTTAACCAATGTCTATAAAAGTAGAGTGTGCTGGAATGAAAATTATTCAGCAGGAGTTCAATGTCGTAGAGAAAGAAGATAGGCAGCTATGAAGAGGGGCCCACTGGCAGAATGAAAATGTTTGGGCTATGAAGTCTAGCTTCCAAGTTCTATCATGGTGAAAAACCAGGTCATCCTGCTCTGTACCCACAAGGTATAGAGAACTGTGGTACCTGATGTCTGGGGCCATGATCATCTGAGTTTTAAAATATTTTCGGCAATCTATTATCTAACCTAGTTAATATGAAATGCTGGGCTTGAGGCCATCTATATCAAAGAATCTGACTTTAGAACTAGACCCCTTATTGTTTGAAAAATTGTACTGAACCCACTAGTAGATATTGCTAATTCCTGAACTGACATCCCAAGGTTTACAGAACTCTCCTGTTGACTTTTCCCATTCCCAAGTGAAGAGATGTTACTTGCATCAATATGGAAACATATTCATTTGGTTGTCTTTTTAAAAATCAGACATTTAACTTTGCTTAAATTTAAGAAATCTAAATATTTTTAAAGTTGGACTTTCGTCTTATGAGAATTGATTTTGTGAATAAAGACAATGTTACCTTCTAATGATTCCCAAAACACTTAGTCAATCTGTTAGCCAGCCCATAAATTATGCCAGATACTGTATTCAGTTGCTGAGTTAGAAAAAGATTAGAACTTTCCTATGATATGTCTCGTTTGGAAGCATTCAATCTTTTGAATGGAACAAACAAGTCCAGACCTGATAAGAAGGAAAGTCATACAGACTAAAAACTGTGCATACAATTTAAATCCTAAGGAGCAAACAAAGCATCTGCCTACACAGCATATAGTACCTGGGGCCGCAGCACAGACCAAAAATAATAAGATAACCTGAGGGCCAGGGAGGTTAGGAGATGACTAAGGCTGACTTCGTGAGGACAGTGATAAGGTTGAAGTCTCCATTGACTGCCTCTGACTGTTACCTGGCCCCAGAACGGGCCTAATGTAGCCAACATCTTTCATGCTTCAAGCTCAGCCACAATCCCAATTTGTTATGTGAAATATTCCAACTATTAAACATTGGCTATGAAACTCAAAACTTTTGAGACACACCAAAACACTTTCTCAGCTTCTTGACTGTCATCTTTGAGCAAAGTTTCAGTGGAACATTATGTAGACTTTAGGCACCAATATGGTTACAAATGATAAATGATGGTAAAGTTGGAAACACCTATACCAGGACTTCCATCTCTGTCCTCCTTCCAAAATATCAACAGGCACCGACAGGGTGCCATGTGCCAAGATTCGGAGACGCAGTGAAGAGGATGAAAGGCTCTGTCCTGCCATTCATGTGATTTATAGTCCAATGGATGTACCTGGTTACAATCCTGGCATTCACCAAGCGATTTCCTAGCATTCCTGAACTACCGGATTCAAAGGAAATCCCTCCCTCTCTTTCTTTCCTCCATGCCCACTTGTAGTTTACACTCATTATAGCTTCATAGCTGTCACAGGGTTCCTTTTGGCCCCTTAGGAAGAATTCTGGTGGAGCTCTGGTGCAGATTTAATGTGACGTGCAGGAATGTGTAATTTTACCGGTGAGCTCATTTCAGTGTTCCTCAATGTCGTACAGTCTGCTAGTTGCTTAACTTATATCCTTTCTTCTGTCTTTTGTTTTATGAAGGGCAGAAATGAGCCCAGCTTTTTAAAAAAATGAAATTTATGAGATTAGGACAGTCATGTGAAATTAAAATCCAGTCAATGAAATGTAGGCAGAAATGGCTGTATGAGACTTCAAGAGGAAAAGTTGAAATGAGCTTTTCATCCTTTCCCACCCTTTTCCTGTTGGTTACCCAAATATGATAACAGGAGTTCTAGTGGCTCTATTGTGATCGTAAGAAAACTTTTAGGAAGGAAGCTACCAACCAAGAATAATGAGGCAAAAAGACTAAAAGAACTTGGGTCATTGATGGCTTCATGGGGTCACTGCACCAGTCCAGGAGACTACTTCCCCGGGGAAGCTGTAAACATTATCAATTTAGGCAAATATGCCTAATAAATGGTTTATTGATGTTACATTGCATGATATGTTCGATGTCATTATGATATGTTCAATTAGCTATGCATAATTCAGTGTTCTGTACACACTGCAACACCCAAGATTTTAACATAGCATATCCATCAACCTTTGCACATGTATCTGTGATAGACTGTTTGAGATGATTTCTATTTCCAATATTATTTTTCCAAAAGCAAGATTCCTTTATGATGTTCCAGAAGTAATCATGAGTTTCAACCCATTGAAACATGATAGTATTTATGCTTCCATAATTTGTTTACCCTGTAGGCTTCATATTATGTGTTAAAAGTAAAACAAACAAACAAACAAAACCCCTCCTAAATGCAACCCAGAACATATGCAGTATCAATCAACCAAGAAGACATCTCAAAATATGCAAAATATTCTTATCTTAAAAAACATTTGGAGAGTGTGGGCAAGCACTTATTTGTCTATGTGTAGGAGTAAACCATTTGTGCTTCCTTTTCTAGGATGCCAAGAGAATACCTAAATTCTGGGAAACCACTGGCATTCCACTGAATCAAGTCATGTAAATACGTGTGTTCGTTTGTTTCTCTCTCTCTCTTGGCCCCACTCCAGATTACATTTGGCCTCACAAGCAAATTCTTATCCATAGTGAGGGTCAATTTTGTAACCTATCATGCTCCAGTGTTCTCTTATAAATAAAATTGGTAATTAAGAGGAGTTTTATTGCAATATTTTTAAAGAGAAAAATTTAACTATTTTGAATTAAAACTCTATATTAAAGTTCTGGATGCAGGGAAAAATAAATGCTACTACCCATTTATTCTATGACCATTTTTTATTAAGTACTATATCACAGACAATGAGCATTTAGAGCCGAGTAAGAAAATATGTCTGCCCACAAAAATCAACTAAGGTAGATGATAAGCAAAAAATTATCATACAGCATAGCAAATGCCATGACAGAACTATTCCCAAAGTTTTTTATGGGCTGGAAAAAGAAATAGCTAAATCTATTTGGGGCATCAAGAAAACTTCTTAAAGAGGAGATGGGTAGGTGAAATTTTTAAATGTGATTGAGAATTAACTGGACAAAGAAAAGTGAAAGGCACTGCAAGTGGAGGAAGGAGTCTGGTCAGTGCTCACCTAAGTATTTGAAAACATGACAAATGGCACCTGGATTAAACCTATGACTTAGTTCCACAGCAGAACTCCTAGAATATACATATGCTGGGCATGGTGGTGCACACTTGTATTTCCAGCTACTCAGGAAGCTGAGGCAGGAGGATGGCAAGTTTGAGGCCTGCCTCAGCAACTCAGTGAGACTCGGTCTCAAAATAAAATAAAAAGGGCCGCGGGGCTGGGGATGTGGCTCAGTGGTAGAGTGCTTGCTTCATATGCGTGGGGCACTGGGTTCGATCCTCAGCACCACATAAATAAATAAGTAAAGGAATTGTGTCCATCCACAACTTAAAAAAAATTTTCTTTTAAAAAGGGCTGTGTATGTGGCTCAGGGATAGAACAATTGCTTAACTTGCATAAGGCCCTGGGCTCACACCATAGTACGAAAGAGAGAGGGAGAGAGAATATATTATTAAATATTGTCATATTGTCATAAGTCTATGTCTAAAAATCTAAAGAGTAAATAGCAATTATTATTATTATTACTGTTATTATTATTTTTTTTTATTATTATACCATGGAGTGAACCAGGAGCATGTAGCCACTGAGTCTCGTCC
Organism: Xerus rutilus; assembly: GCA_028644305.1. Classification (NCBI taxonomy): domain Eukaryota; kingdom Metazoa; phylum Chordata; class Mammalia; order Rodentia; family Sciuridae; genus Xerus; species Xerus rutilus. The sequence goes on from CM053409.1 coordinate 34,096,618, forward strand.
ACAGCCCTTTTTCTTTTTTTATTTTGACACAGGGTCTCATTAAGTTGCTTAAGACCTCACTAACTTGCTGAGGCTGGCTTTGAACTTGAGATCCTCCTGCCTCAGCCTCCCAACTGCTGGGATTATTGGTGTGCCGAATAGTAAATAACAATCTTAACAAACTGATGATAGTTTATACCCATGACCTTTCCAATATTTCATTCCATGGAAATACACATGGACATCTAAAATGGTTGAGCAAAAAATAATTTTTTATTCATAGTTTTAGAAAGTTTTAGGACAATAAATATTTTTCCTCTTGATTGAGATTTTTTAAGATAATAAAATAAATGTAATCCATAGAAATTTTTCATATTAGCAAAATAAGTTGCATTTACATTAATATATTCTGTCATCAACAACATTTTGCTGTATTTGGACAATAAAGTGTTTGCTGCATCCTCCTACTTAAATGGACAGACTACATTGATATAAATTTACATAAATAAATATACTGTACACCTATATATATAATTAATAGAGCTATAATTGACCATTGTGGTGTTCAGTTGCCTATATATTGGTAGCTAAAGTATAGGTAAATTTTAGATTATGATATCGATTATGATGCCACCATGAATATCACTATTCAGACCTCTAATCATAATTCCAATGATAATAAATCTACCCCACCATCCTTATCATTCTTCATGCTTACTATGTTCCAGGCATTATACAGACATCTTCATACCATTTAATTCATATACCACTATCACCAAGATATAGATATGAATCCTATTTTGCAAATAAAGAAGCTTAAAGCTTATCAAGATTAAACAAATTATTATTTTCCATGCAGTTAATAGAGAGGGAAGGCAATCTAAACAGTGTAAAACAAGCTCCAAATTTACCACTAGTGAGTGCTTGGGTTTGGCTGTCTCTGAACAAAGGTTTCCTCATCTAAACATTGGGTGCATCCATCATGCCTATCTAATAGAGTGGCTTTGAATATGGAATTTAATATTGTAAAGATACTTATAAAATATACACAACCATAAAAGTATTAATTATCATGCCCAAGAAAAGGTGGTAAAAGGATTTATGTGATAAAAACTTAAAAACAATACAGCTACAAAAACAGCTTAGAGTAAATGATAATAGAAGGCAGAAACAGTTTACTGCGGGTGTTTCTTGCAGTTTCACAAGTGTCATAACACAGTGGAAGACTTTAGAAATCTTAGACACATCATTTATCTTAAGTTCCACTAAAGGTTGATCTGAAAATACATAGGATGGACCACATAAATTGACCCCACTATAAAAATTCAAAGGGCTTGCCAGATTCATCTCTTTTTTTATTTTAATCTTTTAAAAGCATGTTTAGATTATATTCATTTGATTTTAGTGAAGCTTTTCTCTAAAATAAATTGCCTATACATGCACACACTAACACATGTGGAATTCCTTTTCTGTAATCCTCAAAGAGGCTTTTGATTCTTCTTCTGATTCACCAAGAAAGAGTCAGCGAGCAAGTGAGATGCGTACTGGGATTTGGATGGCTCCGGAGTCACAGCATACGTTTACATAGAAACCAGATGGTTGTGGAAAATTTTCTCTTTTTTTCTTTTATAAAAAATGAATGGATTATTGAGGTGTTTCTACAGACTCTTATCCTCAAATGGATAAAAAGTGCAAATCAAAGGAAAACTAAAGGGAAATGGCATTTAAAATAATCAAGCAGCCCATCACAGCTGAGCCACACATCCCAGAGGGGCAAGTCCTTCTAGAGAAACATCGCAAGGACCCAGGACACTGGAGTAGAAGGTCTGGGGCTTCCATTATTCAGGGCAAGGGGAGGATGAAGGAAAGGAGAAATCTTTTAGTCAAGAAAGTTGAAGGCCTTTAGAAGGCTTACTTTTTTTTTTTTCTCCCTGGAAAACTAACCACAGTTTATAAGATGGGATGTTCAAGGGACTTCACTTTTTAATCTTATGATATTAATCCCCTGAAGCTTTGAACTGACAGGCAAGCCAATGTAAATGAGCCAGAACAAGAATTAGAGCCAGAATTTTTGTTGTACCATGACAAAAAAAAAAAATGTGTCATTAGTGCTCAGTGATTAATGAGCATGCAGGAGAAGGGATGTAACAAGTATAAGATTGTCCTGGTATGTACATGGTTTATACAATATCAGGGCAAAATAGAATCAACTTTGCTACACTCTCAAACACATATTGTACAGGCATATCCATACCAGATGGGATATTTCATGTAAATTTTCATTTACGTTTAGCATTTCAAAAATTGTTTCAAAAATTTGTTAATAGATACCATATACTTGCGAAATGACACACACAATAAGCTCTGCTTACTAATTAATACATTAATTAGTTACCTACAAAGTATTCATATTTTGCCTTAAATAATTCAGATTCAGTACCTACTGGTAAGTTAATTTCACCGAAAAAACAAATTACCCAGATCTATAGTAACTCTTGAATGTAATCACAGAGGATAAATTTAGTAAAAAAATGCTGTTAAAATTCAAACAACTAGGAAAAGAAAAAGAAAAGCATGGCATTAAAGGAAAAAATATATATTTTAGAACAGAAAGAGTACTCTGGGAAAATATGATTTTCTAACAAAAGCACAGCGTGTCATTTTGTGAAATTTAAATTAACAACATCCTCTTCCTTTATGTCTGACCACCAAAAAATGCTCAGAAGAATATAAAGGTCTGCCCACAAATTATACATGTTTATGAAGCACAAATCTAATGTCAAGTGTTCATCAGGCTCCTCAGGCTCCACTGAAGCAAAGGAAAAGGAAGCCCAGAGAAAGTTAGGGGAACCAGGAAGGGGTGGAGGGACAAGAGACACAGGGGCAATCCATCAACCATGTCCACCGCTCCACGTCAAAGCCACAAACAGCTGTGGCATGCCAAGGAACGAGAACAAGAAAAGCGGCCATGATATTTTAGGAATTGAATAAAGTATAGTAAATAAAAGGATAGTGACATCGCAATTACTCACAACAGGCATTAGAAGATAGAGTAATTTTCATTTGATCAGTTAATTGTTGGTCGACACCCCTCCCCTACCTTGGCCTCTTATTTTAAAGGCTGCATCCCCAGCACTACCCCCTCCCCTCAGTGAAAAGCAATGTAGTAATTGGATAAAAATTTAGGGAAGATTATTTTCCCACATTACAGATACAAAAAGTTTTTACCTTGTTTGGTTTTATAACTTGTTTTAGAAATAACAGTTACAGTAAAGAAAGAACAAAATCAGAGTAAAATAAACAAATAAGCAAGCAAATCATCTTTGTGCTGCTTAAGAAAAGGGAGTTCTACAAAACAATTGTGGATCCTATTTTTTTTCTTTTCACTACTTTACTGGCTTTTATTCTCTCCTCTTTCCCTCCTTTTCACTGTCCTTTCTGCCTTTTTCTCTTTCTTCCTTCTTGTCTTTAAACCCTAAGGGCAGAGCTGAACCTGGTGGCATATTCCTGTAATCCCAGCTACTTGGGAGGCTGAGGCAAGAGGATCACAAGTTTGAGGCCAGCCTCAGTAATTTAGGGAGACATCATTGCAAAATATAAGGACCTGGGAACGTGGCTCAGTAGTAGAGGCCCCCTCCCCTAGGTTCAATCCTCAGTACCACAAAATAAAACAAAACACCCAAAAAAGCAACCAAAGGGCCAATCCAATCAATCAGTACCAATTTCATTTACACTTCTCAAGGCATCTCTCTCGACCTCACTTCTGAGCTATTTTCTTTCTTTTAATAACACTTAAAAAAATGTTTTTAGGAAGGGATGTTCAAAATTTTTGCTTTCTCAAGTAGGGTTAAATCTGTAAAGAATTATTATATTGTTTTTATTTAACCCTGGATGATCCAGTAAATTTATGTAACTACTTTTAGTTATTCATTTGGATTTTCTTCTTTTAAACAAAAGATTGTTGCTCTGGAATCAAAGATATTATTGTTCTGCTGTTCAAAGGGACATGGTACCTAAGGAAACAATACAATGAAAACCTTTTTCTTTGGTGATGAACTAATTGGGCTAAAATTAACAGAGAAGTACAACAATTGACACTCTTAGGTCAACTTCATCTATAAATGTGGTTCTAAAGTTAAAATCACGTGGGAAGCTTGACAAAGTACTGATGCCTGTGCCACATCCTCAAAGATTCTAATTAAATTGGTCAGGGTATGAGAAGTTTTAAACTCCTCAGGTGATTCCAATATGCAACCACAGATGGAGAGCTCTGGCTGATGAGAGAAGAAGGTCATTCCTTGCAAGGCAGGAAGGGTAGAGGCCAGGGAGTAGACTGATTCTGCACAAGGAAGGGCCATGGAAGAACAATTCAATATTCCCCACTTGCCCGGGATTTTCAAAAACTGTTCATGGAATTAATCAGGGAGAAATGGAAAAAGGACAAATTATTACCATTTTTTAATGGCAAATAAATAATCACAGTATCCCCTTAAGCCAGTGATTCTCTAAAGATGGAGACTAAGGAGAAAATGAGCCATCTGATGGAGAATATTCCATTCTTCCTATAAGGCAAAAAGGTTATATCTTTAGAATGTCATTACACCATTACTAAATTCAGTTAGAATTCCTTCAGTAACAGAGCTCAGAAAGGGAAAAACTACTGCATAGATTGAGTATCCCATATCTGAAATGCTTAGGACCAGAACTGTTCCAGATTGAAATACTTTTGCATTTAGTTGAGCATCTCTCATCTGGAATTCCGAAATCCAAAATGCTCTGAAGTGGGAAATACTTTGAGCATTTCAGATTTTGGAGCATTTTGGATTTTTGATTTTCAGATTAGGGATGCTTATCCTGTACTACAATTCTAAAAGGGCCCCAGTTATGCTGGCCTGTGACCAATAATAAAGGAAAGACTTCTGCTGATTTAAAACAGCAGACGACAAGCAGTCATCGGGAGTCTGTTCTTTCCTATGCATAGGGTGGGATCATTCTGTTTCTCACTATGAATGTTGAGTTCTGCTGACCACTGGACAGAACAAGGATGCCAAAATTGGCTGTGAGACAGACTATACAAATGCATCAAACAAGCCACAGAAGAACAAAACAGAGAAACAGCCTCCAGCGGAAAAAATCGTGCTGGTAAGAAGTTCAAAACTATTTGCTGGGAACTCAGCATTTAAGATGATACAGACTGACTGAGTTCTGAAGTAGGAAGGATGGTTTTCTGTATCCCCTGTGCTAATCTTCCTTCAGTCCATGATGATGTTCCCTGGCCCTTTTCTTTTTTTTTTTATTTTTTTTTTATTTTTTATTTTTATTTTATTTAAATGCATTTCAAGTCATAGTACATAACCAGATCTCTGTTTTTCCATTTCTCTGATTGCAAACCAAATAAAGTCACAACATTAGAGTCTTCATAGATGTGCCAGGGGTAGTAAAGACCATCTCAAATAACCATCATTACTATGCCCATTTCCCTTTCCTTCCTCTCCCCTCCCCCAACCACGTTTAGAGTTCCTGCATTTCTCCTATGTTTCCCGTTCCCACCTCCCCTTATGTATTCTTATCCACTAATCAGAGAGAATATTCGGCATTC
>CM053409.1:34102295-34210760 GCA_028644305.1 Xerus rutilus
TTTTCACCACATCCTCGCCAGCACCTATTGTTGCTGGTATTTTGGATAGCTGCCATTCTGACTGGGGTGAGATGAAATCTGAGTGTAGTTTTGATTTGCATTTCTCTAATAGCTAGAGATGACGAACATTTCTTCATGTATTTCTTAAAGCAAAAAAAAAAATGACTCTGTCCCCTCATCTGGCCCTTGCTGCTCCTTCAGTATGCCATAAATTGAGATGAGCTCAGCATGGGCTTGGGGCTTGGGGAAGAATTTCTATAAAATGGACAAAGTTTGTTCCAATGAAAACAGAGGAGATAATTTGAATATTCTATAAATACTGTCCTCATATAAGTATTTAAGTGTATAATTGGGATTCATGGAGCAAAAAAAGATGAGTTCAGAATCCCACAGTTGGAATGAATTGAAATATCTGAAGTATCTTACTTTTGTTATGAGGTGTTAAGATATGTTTTCATTATTTGTTTCTTTTATTTGTTCTAATTCAAAATGATATAAGTGATTCGGAAAAACACAAGTTGAATAGTCAACATTATTGATATTTCATGCTTTCATTTGATACATTATTATAAAAATTGTATATGTGTATGATGAACCGATAAAAAGAAATAAATTCATTTTTATTCAACTATGACTTTATGTAACCAATATTTTTACAATAAGAAAAAATTTAATTCTGACACCCTTATACATGATTTATTACTTAATTTTAGAGAAATTAGGCAATAGTAGAATTTATGCAAAATGTTTTGGAAAATTTGCCTTTTTTTTTTTTTTTTTTTTTTGCATTTGGTTTTGTGAGATTTCAGAATGGCTTTCCCAAGTTCATCTTTGGTGGCAATGTATATAATGATCACTTTATATAAAATAGTAATTGTGACCCACCTGGCCTCTTCACCCTTTTCACATAAATGTTAAAATTCCAATGAAATCACATACTGTTCTATGTAAGTCACAGGAAGCCATCTTTTCAAAAAATATGACACAAAGTCTTGTAATAACATTTCCTGAGTACAATCTAGGGAGCTTTCAGAGGGACCAAATGAAGTCATAGCAGCAGAGCCTCCTATAAAAAGTGAGAAATATTAATAAATACAATGCTTCTCTCTCATCAAATAAAAGCTCCTCACAAAGGACTGCCTCATGACCTGGAGAGAAAATATTTAATATCTTACAGCAATTGAAAGAAAACATAAAAAGTTACACTATTTTTATACTGAGGGTAATGTTAGGCCTGGAGAAACTCAACATAACTCAGTGTTTAAAATAAAATATATATTTAATAAGCGTCAATTGCTGACCATTTATCTTAACACTTTTTAAAAGACTCTCCATTAAAACACCATATTTATTCCTTAAAAGTGGTTTCTAGCTAGTTCTGTTTATTGCTACATACAAAAGAATGACTGAATGGTGATTTACTTAGAGATGACTGCTAAATGAGAATGAACTTTGATTCATTTAAATTAACTCCAATATTTATTATCACAAGCTTGACAATGTTCTTGGAAATGATTAAGGATGAACCTCTAGAATAAATGAATTTAATAAAACAGACTAAAAAGTAACACACATCCTATTTAAGAAATACTTCCCTTCACTGGAAATCAGGAAGCCATGCATGGTTTGATGTGCAGTGTCATGGTAAAATTTGATAGAAACTATCTCATTAACCTGAGGTAGTTTTACCTAGAGAATTTTTTTTTTAGGATAACATTTCATTTCTCTGGTTGTAAGTGATATAGAATCACAACACACATGCAGTCATACATAAAGCTAGGGCTATGATCGCCATCATATTCCACCACCTTTACTGTCCCCATGCCCCTCCCCACTTACATTCCTGTGAACAGAGTTGCCTAGGGAAATTTAAGGCAAGATATTCTGAAAAAATACCTAGAATGACCATCCCAAAGAGAACAAAGTAGTTCAGTCTAGTTTGTAAACTCTTGTGAAATAGGAAATGATCCTATCCTCACATATGATGGCTTCTCTGGATAAGATTTAACCACTGTGGAGGATAACTACCTACGTAAACCATTGTTTAATTTAGAAATTATTTTAGTCAACCAATAAATTAAATAAATTTAATAATAATTCTACATCCAAAAGAAGAGTACAATGAGACACAGAATACCACCATTGTTAATGCTTAATCTCTGTAAACAATATATAAATTTTTTTAAGCAAGAAGGAAATGTGGTCAGATCTTGCCAGTGTGGGACATTTCTCTACTTGTACCTCTATATGACTCAGTGATTCACAAAATGAGACCTTTCCTACCCATGGTCCAAAAGCATAAACTTGGAAGAGATTTCTGTTTATTGATTGATCTCTGCCCCCCCCCATACACACACACACACACACACACACACACACACACACAACCTTTTGGCAGTTTCAAGAACACATTTGCTGATATTAATACCAATTCCTACCTTTTTTACTCAAAATGTCACGATCCTAAGAAAAGAAATAATGGATGATCCTAGCGGGAAAACCTTAGAGGGGTTGCAGTCTGGGAGTTAGTTTCTGTTTGCTGCATACTCGTGTATACCTTGTCTTAGAACCAGAAACGTACACTTTTCATCAATGAACTCCCTGTCTCTGGAATGCTCTCCAGACTCTGAAGCCCTAGTCCAACACTATGTACTCAGAAGGTGCCCAACACGTGCTCCGGGAACTTTTAAGAGAGTATTGTTAAAACAGGACATTGCCCCTTGCTTGACCTCCAGCTTTTTACACAAACAGATGTGAAAAGATGTATCAGTGTGTCACAGTGTATTTTTCACATGGTGACTAATGCTTAATATAATCTAGATTCAGCTATTACAGGAAAATAAAGATAATATCGGCAACCAACCCTATATGATAGCCTATCTGTCCTTTGTGACTATTTTCAATACTGTTTACCAAAGGAAAACAGGTTTTCAAAAACTCCATTCTCTTTATTAACAATGCAAGGGAAGCCGGCCGCAGTGGCGCACGCCTGTAATCCCAGCACTCTGGGAGGCTGAGACAGGAGAATGGCGAGTTCAAAGCCAGCCTCAGCAATGGCGAGGTGCTAAGCAACTCAATGAGACCCTGTCTGTACATAAAAAAAATACAAAATAGGGCTGGGATGTGGTTCAGTGGCTGAGTACCCCTGAGTTCAATCCCCGGTACCAAAAAAAAAAAAAAAGAATGCAAGAGAATTTGCATATGCTGCATATTCACAAAACACATATGTTTAAAACATAACATTTATTTGGTAATGACATAATCAGGGGGTGTTTGCGCTCAACCACACTGAACTACTAGAATGTCCACAATGTGCCTTTGATACTCCCTCAGGATCTGGCACCTTAAAGAAGCTGTTTCAACTGCTGGGAACTTGGGCTTCCCCATTGTCTGCCTCTCTTGAACTGCTACTCATTCTCCAGCCCCCCAGCTGAGATTTCACTTCTCCAAAAAGTTTCCCCAGATGCCTAATAAACAGAGCTGGGTCCCACAGCACCTCCTCCTTACAGAGGGTAACAATTATCACCCCACATCGTAACTGCCTGTTAGCTTGTAGGTCTGCTCGCCCTAGACCATCAGCTCTGGAGAATTGGGCTGTGGCATGGTCCCTATCATCCCCAAGTGCCTGTGATGGCAGGCACCCCACAGATACCTACTGAATTGAGATGTTGTCAGTTGGGGCTATGAGACAGTTGGATCAATTTATGTCCAAGAAAGCTTTTTATAGATAATATTGTTTTTAAATTATTATGCATATTTAGGAGGGGTGTGTGTGTGTGTGCGTGTGTGTGTTCATGCATGTGCGTGCCGGGAATCATGGGAGCTGCAAGAATGCAAAGTGGCAGAGTGTGGACCTGATCTCAGTGCTCCATGCAAGTCTGTGACCCTCATGCTGTGTTTCATTTGGCTTTTATGCTGCAGACATGTTGGAGAAATCCTGTCTCCCTCACCAGATGATAAACTCTCAGGTGGCAGGGAACATTTTCTCCTATTGTCTATCTTCTTGTGACAGATCTGAGGTACGGAGGTAATAGAAAAAATAATAATTAGGAGGGAAAAAGGTATATTTCCATATCCTTGGAGAAGAACTTTGGAATCATGTGGGGAAAAAAATTAGCCCAAAGAGCTCTATTTTTATGGCAGTCACTATAAAAATTTAGGCCATTCAATATGATTTCCAGAAAACAGCATATAAATAGAGTAGATCCATGATAAATATTGAATAAGTTAATAAGGTGAGACAAATCAGTAATATAAGTTCGTGAGTGCCATATAATGCCTAAAACACAGTGGGCACTCGACAAACGCTAACTCGTCTCCCCCGTTTAATTACCTGGCCCACCACGATGGCAGCACTTTACGTACACTTGAAGTGCCCTGTGAATGCTAAATTAGGGCTCTCTACACCTGGGGTTTCCAGAATGTGGTCATGTGGGAACCTTTCAGAAATGCAAAGTCTTGGGTTCACCTGCTGAATCAGAAACTCAGGGGCAGCAGGCACAGCTCTTCAAGAGACTCTGTGTCACCACAGTTTGAGAAGAGCCACTCTGCACTAATGGGGGGAATGCCCATTTAACACAGAGGTCAGTAATTCAGAGGGAAACCCGAGAGACAGGGAAATAACCACCTTTCCTGATGTCACTGGACCAACATCAAGGCATCATGGCATCACCTGGATGCTTATTTAAAATGCAGGAGTCGAGGCTGGATGCAGTAGCGTACGCCTGTAATCCCAGGGACTCTGGAGACTGAGGCAGGAGGATTGCAAGTTCCAGAAAAGCCTCAGCTATTTAGCAAAGCCCTAGACAAGTCAGTGAGACCATGTTTCAAAATAAAAATTAAAAAGAGATGGAGATATGGCTTAGTTGTAAAGCACCTTTGTAGCCCAGTTTAAAAAAAAAAATACTGGATTCCAGGCCCCACTGGATAGAACTGAGCCAGAAGATCTCCAATAGAGGGAAGGAAGCAGGGGGTGGGGAGAGTGAAGGGAAATGAGAGGTCCTGGGTCTGAATTAGAACAAGATCTATTTCAGCTGGGTGTGGTGTTGCGCACACCTGTAATCCCAGGGACTCGGGAGGTTGAGGTAGGAGGATCATGAGTTCAAAGCCAGCCTCAGCAAAAGAGAGGCACTAAGCAATTCAGTGAGATCCTGTCTGTAAATAAAATACAAAATAGGGCTAGAGATGTGGCTCAGTAATCGAGTGCCTGAGTTCAATCACCAGTACCCGAAAAAAACCAAAAAAACAAAAAACAGATTTATTCCATGCTTGTATAATTGTGTCAGAATGGATTCTACTGTCACGTATAACTAAAAATCAAACAAACAAAAAAGATCTCCAGCTGATTTGCTAAAGTAGAAGAGGCACTTGTCTAGTGAATGTTTTTAGGAGTCGAAAATGAGCTATGGGAGGGGAAAACACACAAAACAAGTGAAAAATACATTAAATTATAACTACACTAAAATCTCTAATCCTCCCTCATGAGGTGGGATTGTGAAGAAAGTGATGGGTGTTGGTTTTGTCACATGTGTTTTCTCTTGTTCTATCTTACATTATCTAGTGTACACCAGATGTGCGGCCAGGGAAGGGCTGCACGCTTCAACTCTGTTTCCCAACAGGAGAATAAGATGTAAGAGAACGAGGGGGCCACATTTTAAACCCCGAGACATGTGAAATGAATCTACTGTGTATTTGTACGTGGAACACATAAATATCACAAGTGAATTTTTAAATTCTTCATCTTTTGTCCCACATTCCCACATACGTGAACATTTTTCACATATTTAACAAGTAATACTTTTATCACCTCGATTTTGCTATTGATTGCTTCTTTACCAACAAAATGCATCACAAACAAAAATGAATGAAGCTGTCTGAGGAGAAAATTCCACAGTAGCTTTACTGTCAATGCCCATCATAAATAACCATGACATCATAGGAGCCTTATCTACGGGTTGCCGCTACTGATCGATGGCATCACTCCAGTAGTGTAAATAGCTTCTAATGTCCCATCTTCCACCTTCAAATAGGCTCTGATTATTTATGATAGCTGTTAGGTTACAAGTCTGAGCTGTGGTTTGGATTTATTTTCTACTTATAGCTGCTGTGGATTTCAAGTTAGATAGGATTATTTTTTAGTTAAGATGATAAACTGAGATAGAACTGTCATCAAGCCTGGTACACCATCATCTTGTCTGGTTGGTGTCACCATTTGACTATGAATTCACAATGCCAGAATGCTTTCAGTATTATCATCACCAACTGAACAATATTAAAGGATGGCAGTTAATCACCGGTTGTTACAATGTGAACATAAGAAAACAATGCACCGGATACAGCTTCCTACACAATTAAAATGTTTTTTAAAAAATACAGTTAGCCATTTATTACTAAATTGGAAAGAGGTGTATCATCTGCATTGTGTGTATTTTATGATAATGAAAGCGTTTCGGCTCCCATGTGACAGCTCCAGATGATTTAAGGGGGGAAAAGGGAATCCATCAGCTCTTTGCAAGGTATTCTTCATAATCATAAAAGAGCCTGACAGGTAACTTGGGCAAGAATATATTTTTGCAGAGAGAAATAGATATGAGCGGTCTCTACATGAAACAGGCAGGTGGAACATTAAAAAAAATCTGTCAATTATCCAGATATTTTGTCAATATAATGACAAATATTGGAATCTTTCTGAACATTAGATATACATAATGCTATCCACTAGGTCTGTGTGTTGGACTGTATTTTTCGCTTGTTCAGGTTTTTTACACATTATGTAAACAAATGAATTTTCTAATCCTATTGAAGCCGCATTTTTCACAGATTTTACCAACTGATGGTTTGTATTTTCCCCACTTTAAATCATTCTTTTTCATTGAGAAAATTGTGCTAAGAATCTAAATTCTCAAAAGACAAGGGGCAAAGTTTTTACCATGCAAAGAAGAATAAGGTCCATGCCCTGTAACTATGATCTGCATATATGTTTCAGGATGTTTTTAAATAAATTCAAGTTATGAGAATATTTAAAAATAACATATTTTAATATTTATCCTCTCATATCTCATGATTCATCAATTAACCAACCTTACATTGAAGTATGTATTACTTAAATTTCTATTATGGCAAACTTTTAAATTTGGGATTATTTTCTATGAATTTGAAGTACACATAAAATAACTACTGTTTGGAATTTCTGAATGATTTTTAACAAGACCTAAAATAATTAAAAATCATTTTGCCCCTTCCAACATTTTATAGACATGTGAACAGTAATTGCTTATCTAAACTCAATTATTGCAAAGAGAACGTCTATTCAAAAATTAACCTACCTCTACCAAATTATGAAATTACTATCGTAGCAATCTTATCTTTTCATACTATATAAAATTTTACCTACTCAATTATGCATTGCTTGTATAATGTCTTTTTTTTTGAAGACTACTCCATGTTTTAAGTGTTTGAAAAATTGGAAGAACGTGCTCAATAGGAGCAACTTCTTGATGCGCAAAATGAAAACCAAAGATATCCCCTAATAATTGTTGCCCTTGAAGGAATATTGTGCTAATTATCTAACTGTAGGCTATTTCTTTCTAATGGTATTTATTTACATATTTCTTCTCCATATGCCTTGCCTTGCTAAGTCCCAAGTAAACTGAAAATCTCAGTAGAGAGCGAGTAGGAATGTGGCCGCTAGGAGCTGACAATAGCTGTTTTGTCACTTCTAGGCCCTGGTACTTACTCAGGAAGTGGGGACTGGTCCAGCCAGCTGATGCCAAGGGAGGATGATTTATTGCCTGGTGTCCTCAGTGGCAATTGGACCCTTTCCCACTGTCACTCACGAATCGCACAGATTGTGTCCTAAAGAAGAGGTTCCCCTCAGTTCTAAAGAGATTACAATGCTTGTCATAAAGTGTCTTTTAACGGAGGGAAACGGGTATGAAAATGGGCAAAGAAAGGAAACAATCAGAAGAGGAGAGAAGATGGATGTTCTGTAACCTTTTCTCAGAGACCCATTTCTTCTACTTTTTCTCCTGTCTTTAGCAGGTTTTTGTTTTGGCTGATGACAATGCGTAATAGCCTGATAAATTGATTTTGTGAGTCCTTTTTCTCATCTCTTGAGAAGACACTAACTCGTTGGGACTTCAGAGGGCTCACAGAGGCAGGAGACAACAATTAGTTTGTTGAAGATGTCAGAAAGTAGCTTCAGAGTTTTGCCAGGAGAAATCCTTACTGACAGATCAGTGCTGACATTGTTGGCAGCTGCTTGAAGAGTGTAGTGAGCAGCTCCAGAATCTTAGGTCCAAGGAGGAAGGCCACTACCGCACATTAGCTCTCTACGCTGGCTCTCTCTCCAGAGCTGTGAATTCCTCCTGACTCACCAGAATCAAAAGGGAATGTTGTACTTTAAAAAAAAAAAAACAAGCCTAAGCTGGTGTCTACAAAACATTTTGTTAAATATCTTCTTTACCCCTAAACAAAGAAAAAATTGAATTTCAGTATTGCCGTTAATTTAAATTTAAATCAGTGTCTAAATAAATCTCTATAACTTTTCAAAACCTTTTACGTACTGCACAATCTCAAATTTACTTTTCCATATGCGAAAATATATGCTGCTTGGCATTCAGGTCTACAGAACATATTAATTTCAATAAATCTTCTTAAGGGACTAACTTGTCATATGTTAAAGAGATAAAATACTCATGGCCTGGAAATTCTTAAATTAGTCAAGCATTCTACAGTAGCATCCTTGAAATTAGTAAACATTGTTAACAGATTTACGGCTTAAAACCTTTGCTTTAAAATAACCAAATGAGAAACTCAAAGTGTTGCTTTTCTTATATAAAATAAACTAATTTTTCTAACTCCAAGACAGAAATTGTCAATTTCTTAAAGTTTTTGAAAAGAATATAAAATCTCATTACATTTGGTTAAATGTTATAAAAATAAGTATTTCTCCCTTGGCATGAAAAGTAACAAAAGAATCAGTCTTTGTAATGCCTAAGAGAAAATTTTTGTGTTTTGGTGGAACTATTTACTTTTTTAAAGGTGCATAAGTTGGAATATGATACTGTGTGTGTGTGAATGCACATGTTTGTCTATATAATGCTAATGACATATGTGTGTTTTCATATAAAATATTCACTTCAGGAGTGCTGTCCTGGAAGTTGTAATATAGTCAGAGCTAAATGTAAACCTCTGTATTTTCAAGAAAGCTACATGAACCACTGTTTCTCACATTTCTGACATAAGAATATTAAGGGCTCAAGCTCCACAAATAATGGGAAACATAGACAGGGTAATCTTAAATATTCCACAATAGGAAGTCCCAGTGAAAGTCCTCAGAGTCAAGAAGCCTGACAGCATCTGCTTTGTTTGGCCAGACGAGCAAATGACCTTGAGCCTTTCTGGGCCCCACTTTCCTCATCAGTAAAATGAAGGGTTAAATAGGATGATCTCTCAAAGGACCCTTCACAGACATAAAGTTATGCAATCATTATCATTGAAAACTACTGACTAGGCATGATCTATTCAGCATAATCTATGAATTTGACCAGAATGTGTTCCTAAAACAAAAACTACTGCAGACTGAATGACCAATGCCACTGTTTTAAAACTTGGGGAGCAATTATGCAGATTTAGGGGCACACAGTTCTTTGATTTCTGGATGGTAGCCTTCCTACTGATCTTTGGCCACTTCCCTTGTATTAAAACATGGATAGAAGTGGAGCAAGAGGTTAGATTCACATCATACAGATTTTGCTACTGATCTACTACATGATAAAAATTAGTGGAAATAAAGGGAGGATTTGGAACTCTGATGGAATTGAGAAGTTCTCCCAGTTTTAGGTCTGCTATGACTGGTGCACATTATCACAGTATTAACATGGCTGTTGGGGAATAAGTTCATTTAACAGTTAATGTGAACTCTGCAGAAATAAATTACGTGGTCAAATTGTTCATTACATGCATTAATCCATCTGTAAGGGACCTGCATCATAGCAATAATTGCACTGTCATTTCAAAGCTTTTAAAAGCAAATCAATCCAAATTATATCATCTTGACTTATACCTTCCCAACAGCAGTACTTTAATGTTGAATAACAAATATACAATCAAAGACAGCGTCTGATATATTTGTAAAGCAGTCTGAAGGTTTTTGCATTTTTGGCTAAACTTAGTTTCAGGGATAGGAAGAATAAAAGGCATCATGTCCAACAGGTTTGACCCAAGGTTTTCCCATTTTACTTTCTAAACCAAACTATGCCGTTCACTTACTTTACATGCCTTCCTTCTATTTGTCACAAATCCTGCAGCAATAGATAAAACCAGCACTTCGATCACAACAGTTAACAGAATTCTACTGGGTAGCAAAAACTCCTCGGCACAACAGGAGACTTTTAAAATTCAAGAACTCTAAAACTTAGCAGCACCCCTGAGAGCCACAAATTGAGAGAGATTAATTCTGTGCCCCTGCACCCCTCATTACCAGGAGAGCTGAAGTAGGTCAAATGCAAGTTAATCTCCTGAATTCCACTTTTGTACATGCGTGTTAGGCCAGCCATTACTGTGTACCGACTAATGTCTTTAAGCTATGTGCACACAAAATTAATAAACAGTTTGCCCAGCCAATGTGAAATATAAATAAAAGGAAATGCCTTGAAGTGATTTTACATAATGACATTGCAGGATCAAGTAACTAAGGGAACACAAGCATAGATGTGTTACCACCGTGCTATCAAGGGCCAACACTGGGAAAAGCAATGAAAACCAATTTTCCAAAAAGTTCTAAAACAATAACACACAGATGAAGAAATTTGACTTAATCCATCTATTTTCAAATATCTGTTTTGGGGGGAAAAAAAACCCTGCAAATATATCTGACTCTGCCCCCATTTAAAAGAACAAGGCAAATAGCTCACATGGAGGGTGATGAAGTTTTAAGTGAAACAAGACTGCCATCACTCTGTGAAGGTACAATGTTTTCCATTCTTTAAAGCAGGAAAAAAACAAGGCACACATGTCAGCACAAAGCTAGTAAAATCAGGACTCTACTTGTCTAGAAGGCCTGGTAACCACCCGACTGCCTTACCTCTCAGTCTGCAGCCATGTCGGACCACTCCTACTCTGGTTTCATTATGAATATTTTCAGACATGATAAACATTGTGGTTTCTTTGTAAAATTAAATGGACCATCATCTTGCATGTTGTGGGCTCTTCTTTATTTAGAAAATTTTTTCATATTCTAAATCATTTTATATCATCCAAGCAATAACCCAAGAGAGGCAGGATTCCAATGATAGAAGATCTTACATATCTTACATAGTAAGAAATATGTTAAAATAACTAACTAAGTTCACAATGAGAGGATCTGATTCCTAGTCTTTCCTCTATTACTAACTAGATATGACAAGAATAAGCCATTTTATGTCCACAAGTCACAGAGGGGGAAAAAATGCACTTAAATGAATATTTGAGGAATAAAAAATACAAATGGCCCTTAAATACATAAAAAATACTTAGTCTCATAATAAGAGAAATGTGAATTAGAAATACATTGAAATGCTACTTTTTAAAAATACATTGGTCTCAATAAAAGAAATGTAAATAAGAAATACATTGAAACACTATTTTTTACCTATGACTGGCAAAGTCAAATACTTTAGGTATACATCATGTTGGTACATAGGAGGGAAAACGACTACTTTCATATGTTGTTTTTGGGGAGAGTTGGCTAGAACAGCCATTGAAAATTGGCAAAACATGAAATAATTATAAATGCACGCACCCTTTGACTCCATATATAAAGTTACTTATTAAGCATTATTTGCAATAGCAAAAGAGAAATTAAAAATAAAAACAGCCCAAATGTTTAATAGTAGAAGAATCTCTAAACACATTATGGTACATCTATTCAATGGAATACTATACAATAAGTAAGAAAGAATGAGGGAAGACCGAGGAGGTTCTTAATATATTGACATAGGATGATATGCAAGATAAATGATTAAGTGAAAAAAGGCAAGCTGCAAAAATACTGTGCTCATTGTATACTATTTGTATAAAAGAGAGGAAAAAACATGAATTTTCTTTTGTGTGTATATTATATATCTAGAAAAATACAGAAGGAAAACATTGCGCCTGAGTCAGGGAGGTGTGGTGGATGGGGACAGGTGTGCTTAGTTAATTACATCTTTAAAAGGATTTAGTAGATAAAGATCTCTAAAATATAACCACAAAAATAAAGCAGGTACATGAATATATAGGTATATCTTTTCAAGGAAAAGATTTCTGTCCACAAACACACCATGGTATCATTTCTGACATGATATGTAAGAAATTGTTAAAACTAAGGAGAGCCATAGAATGTCTGCCAGGAGAAAGGATACATATTTATGCAGTGCTTGAATTTTAAAATATGTATGCATTTCTTTCTTAATCATATTAAGCACAAATAAGACAAAAAATAAGGAGAGGGTAGAATTAAACAAAAGAGATCCATAGGCAAGTTATCTACGCTTAAGGGAATTGAAATGTCACATAATAAGAGGGTTCTACTACTCCTACACTCACATATTTTCTTTTCGCAATTCAGATATAGATGAGTCCACGTTGAAAAATAAAATTGCAATTAGAAATTGTGTGTGGGTGACAGGTCCCTGAGAACATAAGAGCAGGAGCTCAGGGAATGGATTTGTCTGGTTCGCCACATAAACGCCCAATAAATACGTGTTGACTGACTGACAAGCCCAATTGCTAAGCAGGCTGCAGAATATGTGCAAAATAGCCGACTTGAGCAGCCTGCCATCCCATGAAGACATTTGATTCCAACAGGCTTGAACTTAATTGGAAAAATATGGGAAGGACAGGATGACAGGACCATTCTAACAAAGTCCTCTGAAAATGGATGAGTATTTCTCTGCTTATCTACAGAGCATCTTCCTGGCAAGGGGTTGAGCTAAAAAAAAAAAAAATCATTTCTAGCAATTGAAATAACTCTATTCCATGTGCTTTAGTCAAAGTTCCCTGAGAAAGTAGTGATTGTTTATGTGAGAGGTGAAAAAAGAGGGGAATGTGGCAGATTCTACCTATGGGTACACACACACATGCATAAGAACCAGAGAAGGTGAGGCTCTTAGGAAAAGTTATGATGTTTTATCCACTGCAGTCAAAAGAGGCTGTTTCTGGGTGCAGAGTGTGAAAAACAGTCTTACTACTTTATAGTCACACCTCATAACATAATCCTGTAACACCTACTGACCCAGGATCTCCAAGAAAGGGATAGTGTTAATTCTATTGCACTTATGGGAAATTTGTGGAATACGTAGCCAAGATCCACCAGCCCTGAGGTCCTTACTCAGCCTTAACCCTGATGTTTCCTTCCTGATATAAGGATGGGTAGAATGTACTCACACCTTTTCCTGAAACTTTTCTTTGAGACTATCAGAACAAAGCAGTTCTTTTGAGATGATGGTATTAACACTGCAATTACTAGTATTATTCAGTTCATAGAATAAGTAAATATTTTATACATAGACTCCCTTATAGACATTACATATAAAAATATTTCAATTGTGTCAAAGATTAATATATCTACACATTTACTGTGAAAAATGCTTTTCTTTGCAATCATGTCAAAAATAACCTTTCTTCTTTAAAACAAATAATTATGTAGATCAGAACAAACACCTCGAAATGATGGCACAGCAGCAGCCTGACACGTTACTATTTTTTTTTAATTTATTTATTCTACTTAAGTATACATGATAGCAGAATGCATTTTGATTCATTGTACGCAGACAGAGCACAAGTTTTCATTTCTCTGTTGTACCTGATGTAGAATCTCATCACATATGCAGTCACACACATTACTATTTAGATCTCCCTGGGCCATCCTGTGTCATATTCAAGGTACTCTTAATTTTCAAACATTGAGCCGTTTTACTGCCTGCTCATTTAAGGCTATGATTGGTCGTTAACCACTTCTCTAAATACTTCAGGAGACCGCGAAACAGTAGAATTGCATTTTGTTTTGTTTTTTAACATCAATATAAAGTCCTGCTCCCCCTACTCCCCCTGCCTCTCAAACCCCTCCTGCTCTCCCTGTGAATGTGTTTTCCTCCCTCACTTCTTAGAGGCATTTGGTAACAATCAGGCTTTTATTTTAAGGAGCCCTAAGATAAGGTATCTGTGAGCTCCACACTTGGAGTAATTGATCACATTTGTTTCCTGTTCGTAGGTTAGACCCTTCAGTCTTGCTCTTTTTTTTTTTTTTAAGTTGGCATGTTTCTCATTACCCTCTGCCTTGTTAGCCTAGTAGAAATTTTCTACTGTGGAGAGTGAAAACAGGACGATACTATTACAAACCCCATCTCCTCCATGACAGCAGCCCCTCTCTTCCTTTGGAACTAGTGGCAGGAGCCTTCCAATGGATGCAGGTATGCGTGTGTAGCTGGAGGGAGGTTCCGTGACATTTGCTTGGTGCTCACAGGTTTAATTTTCACGGAACTGTGCTGATTCATACGGAGAGACTGCTCACCAGGATGACAACATTGTTATCATATGACTCAAACTGCCCCACCTCATTTCATCTGGGAATGTCAGCTCAGGTTCAATAGCATCAGCTGCCAATTCTGTAAAAGAAGACCCATATCTTTCCCGTTTATGCTTTCCAGATAAATTGTAATCAGTAGCATTTTATTGACACTGTCAGGTGGGGCTTAATTTCAGATATTGTCTAAGGACAGAAAAATGCAGAGAATGAACAATCAAGTTTTCTTTTTTGGGTCTGTGGGCCAACGAATATGAGACGAGGACTCAGTCATTTTCCTATCAGGGCTTCAATCACAACAAAGTAAAAACTCTAGTAACTCAATGTCAAATGAAATGAAAGACCTGCTTTTAATTTCCTACTTAGCACTGAGAAAGACACCAAACTAAATCACCGACAGTGGCTAAAATTAACGGATATACCTGCAATGTTAATATTTATTAATAAAAATACTGCAGATTCTCATGAAGTGACATACAGTTCATACAAGAAATTTTAACAGATAAATTTTAACGTTTACCTAAATGCTACTCCCTTAATTCAAAGTTTCAAGAATATTAACAATCCTTGATTTTGTTTGGTTATTTGATTAGTTTTTTGCTGGCTGTTCTCTTACACTTCATATGTTGGCACCTTTGCATAAGTTAGAAAAAGCAACACAGACTAATAGAATTCAAAATAAACTAAAACTCAAAAAGAGATTTGAAACCTGGTCTAAGCAGTCTTCAGAGTTGCTGAGTGACCTTGGGCAAGTAACTGACTCTACCTGACCCTCAGTGTCCTCATTCATAAAATGAGTGGGCTGGGTTAAACGGTCCCACAATGGCCTTCAGAGCTTCCAATTCTACCATAAGTGACTGATTTGATCACACTGCAAAAATCTAGCCCCAAGATTTTCTAAGACTGTTAAATATGGTAGCCACAGGTGGCTACTAAACACATGAAATGTGGCCAGTCTAAATTAGATGTGTTGTAAGCATAAAATACAAACCAGATTTCAAAGATTTTAGTACAAAAAAGTACAACATTTCCATAATAATTTTACTTTTATAAATGACAATATTTTGGACATATTAGTTAAGTAAATTATATTATTAAAATTAATTGCACCTGCTTGTTTCTTTCTTTTCTTTTATTTGTAAATGCATCTCTGAACTTTCTAAATTACTTACATGATTCATGTTATATCTCTATTTGACAGTAAAGGAATAAGAAGTCTTTGACTGTGTGTTTACCATGGAGACTGGATTAAAATAGAAAGAATTTGAAATATTTGATGTACTGGGGGTTTATAATAATAAAAGAGCAATCACTTGTTCTCTAGATAAAAATATCCTGTTCAAAATCATGTTTGAAGCTCCAAATGCTCAATAAAAATATTTTTAAAATATTTCATAAGATTACAGTATAATAAGCAACATATAACTTTAATAGCTTAAAATGGCCCTAAACTCATAACTTAATTTTCTCATCTTATATGATTTATATTATATTCTCATCTAATATGATTTTTACATGCTCATGATTAACATTAGTAAAAAAAATTGCAAAAACATTTTTATATAAATTATCTTTTATTGCTTAATGCAGATGTATTTACTTTAAGAATCCCTTCATCAAAGAACTTCTGAATGTGACAAAGAACAAATTTTACATATTTTGTTAATATTTGGATAATTTAAATTATTAAGAAAAAATTAAAGTTTCACCTGCAAACTATTGCACATCCATACAGTAGATATTTCAGTAAATAACTATATTTTATGCCTAAAATGATAAATCTATGCTATAATATATATAGTACACAAAATTATAAGTCTTTCTAGTAGGAATAAATACAGTTTGATATACTCATTATATTATACCCTGAAACTGAATCCTTATTTAAATGAAGCATTATCTATTCTATAGTAAATGAATTCCAGAGAGAAATATTTCATAGCACAAAGAAAAATGACTCCACAAAATAATAATGATATAGCTGGTAACTGTCATTGTCTCTAATAATATTCAAATGTTTTCCTTATAAAAATATGCGACCTCATTTTTTCCATTCTCAAGTGTTTGCATCTTTGACCATCCCCAGAACCTGACACCTTGTCAATCTATGGCAGGTAAAAGCTTTTGAAGATCTACTACTACTCTTGTCCTAATAAGGTCACTGACCTTTCAGGCTCAACTCCCACCCACCCCATCTTCATTTCCTTTCCTATCATTAGTCTGAAATGGCATAACCTACCTCTCAATTTTCCTTATCCCTCAATGCCCCACCTCCTTAGTCCAAATTCACCTAATTAAGAACTTAATTTCCTTTTTTCCCTGATGGAGGAATTGATAATGGACAGATTCTATTCATCTCTGAATCACAGAAAATTGCCTTGATGGCCTCTTATTTAGGAATGATAAGCATTTATTCTAGAAACTGTTTGGTGGAGGCCAAGCTTCTCAACAAAATATATTTTTCCAGTCACAGAATTAAGCAAAAGTGTTTTGTCTTGTTTTTTAATTTCTTAATTAAAACGAGGAGAAGAGAATCATTCAAATCCAATAAATTTTTACACTTATTTTATATTTCATTTTACATAGCCATAGTTACATTTAAAGCAGGTCAATTTTCCTACAATGTGGCAAATAATTGAGTTCTATTTAGAGGATCTCTGGCCTGAATTTAAAGAGATATATCACAAGAGGCTAAGTTAATAATTCCTTGAAGCTGGTCATTTTTCAAAATATTATACAATTTGTTACCTCAGAAATGGAATATATGGGCTAGATAATCTATGTCCAAGTGGGAGTCATGTAATAAGGTAACTTTCTGAGTGACTGACTGACTTTACTATGATGTTATCTCCTTAAATCTGATGTGATAATTTAACTGTAGAGTGTTCTAACTTAAAAATTTAAAGCACATACATAAAAATATTCCTTGTAATCTTTTTTCCCAAGGTATTATATGACTTTGAAAGTTGGCAGTAGAAGAAAGACCAACCAACAATTTTATTCCACCCCTCAATTCAAACTTTTACTGTTCAATTTCTTGTCCTAGTCATTCAAGGAGTAAAATGATTAGCAACATCATTACAAAGTTTAGAAGCAGCAATAATAATAAACAGGAACAACAAGCCAACTTCATGGTATCCAGGAGGTTTGGGGACTGAAAATGGGTGCATTCACTGATAAGACATCAGGACAAATCATTTCACCAACGTTTTTCCTATAAAAAGTAAATCTACTTAATGCAGAGGAGAATAGTGCAATTATGATCTAGGGAGAAAAGGTAATTTCTTTAGGGAAAAAAAATGCCCCTTTCAAGTACAGAGACTCATGACTCTCTGCTTTTTGGTGTGTCATTCAAACTGAGTGAGGGACAGAGCTTTGCTCGCTGGACCAAAACTGTGTTAACATGATTTAGACTCTCTTCTGAAAAGGGAACTTAGACTATTGATTTTAATTTGTTCAAAAAAAGCCAGAAGTTATTTTATAAAAATAAAAATTACCAAAACAAGTTGCCTAAGCATGCCCAAAGGATTTGGCTACTTACAAGACATAGCTAATGCTAAAGTCACTCAAATTCAGTTATCAAGGAAAGAAAAATGTATGGGATGATGAGATAGAAAGTAAGAATAAAGCACTTCTAGAACTTAAAATTAAATGAATAAATAACCTTGAAACTATTTTTGCCTGAAAGTATAATTGCTTATATCCAAAAAATTATTAATCATTTACAATGATTAAAATGCAGAATTCACTTTAGTCAAGACCAAACAATTTAGGTTCTGACTATCTTGGAGTCCCATTAAGAATGTTTCTACAAGGAAAAAAGAAAATGAAAGAAGAGAACAGTCTTACAAGCTGTCATATTTTCTTCTTTATTTAATGCTACTCCAAATCAATCCTAAATAACTAAACGTAAATAGCTAAATGAAACTCAGAGTATTTTTCAGGAAGCAGCAGTGTTAAGAGATCCAGAAAACCAGCTCTGGTATTTAGCTGAAACATTAGACAGGGAAAGAATAAAGGAATTAAAATCAAAGAGTGTATTCTAAACATGAGGAAGATAACCTTATTTTCTTCCTTAGGTATCTTTTAAAAACTTGCATTTCTACAAACCAATTCCTGTCCCATAATTTCACAGAGAACAACACTAACTCTGACGTGTTGTTAAGCTAGATTCAGTTTATCACAACATGTCTACAAAATTTCTTCTCAAATCAGTCAGAGAATATGTCATTTCACCTACATTTTTGTTAATAAGCAAGATATGCTTTTTCTAATATAGTGGACAAGCTTTACATTTCTTAAGCCAATGAAAGAATATTTGCTCGGTCCTCCCATTGCTAACCAATAGATTCAAATAGCTGAAACCTTTTATCACTTATTTCCTCTTTGTAAACCATACTTAAAGCTATCTTAATAATGACCTAAATTATAAAGTCCTGCAGATTTTCCATTGAGATTAGAACTAATCTCAGTGTAAATCAAAATGAAAAATATTATTAGGAACAAATAAAAAGATGTTATGGCATTTTTAAAATCCTAACACCAAAAATATCAAATCTAGTAATTAATTTCATGTCTACATATTTCTGACAATCAAACTGACAATAATCCTAGAGAGGTTTGCCTTCCTCCAGACTACCCAAGGACGCTTTAATTCCCCCAAATCTAATGCCTAGTATTATTTTTCCCCTTATTCCAAATAAATCATTATTTCTCCTCCAAAGTATCAAAAATTCCTTAATGCTTGTAAAGCTTAATTTACTACTTCATAATATTTCTATATTTATGCATTAAGGTACTTTCACAGGATACAAAATATATTTTCCAAAATTGGCAGTTTCCCTTTTTTAGTTTAGTTTGGCCAGATTACCATATGTGAATTCCTAGCCTAACCTTTAACTTGTATCTTAGCAATACAAGTTAAAAGAGCTTGTACTTTTAGGAAATTTTGAAGGAATTTGAAAGAATTCATGTTTTATGGCTAATCATAGAACACTGAGAATAGGTAAAATCCGAAGAATTTTCCTAGAGCCTTTGAATGTCAGACCAAGTGAATGGACGCCATGAAAATACAGCTGTGTATGTTTGCATGGGCATATGTTTGTTCAGTTTCCCGCCCCCCCTTCCCTAGCTGGGACTTCAGCTTTAGGTCATTCTGCAAACAAGCCCCAGGAGACACACAATTACACTCCCCTGGAGACTGACCCCTTAGAGTGCCCACCTGTAGCCAAACACAGATAGCATCCCGGCGCAATGAATTAGCACTCTAAGCTGATTAGAGCAGCTCTGCACAACTCTATTTTATTGACACAATGAAGAGAGGACAGAAAAGGGCCTGAAATGAGAAAATCATTTCCATGCTGACTGAATTAAAAGAACAAAAGAGCTCCTTGCAGTTGCAGCATTCAATTTGTCGGGAAAAAAGGAAGCCACTTAATGGCTCACAATAGATCTGAGCAGACAGATGAAATTTAAAACTTCAGCATGAGTGCGATTAGCAGCGAAACATATTCTAAATCATTTCCTCCATATGCATAATTTCGTTTGATTGTTTAGTTCTGCGTTTTACAAAAACACTTGGCTAGATGCTATCTTCAAAATGTCTTGACTTTTCATTTTTCAAAATCACAGAACAGTTTCTCATTGTATGATAATATCCTCGGTGACAATATAAATTGAGCAAAACAAGTGTGGCTCATGTTTTCCTTTCACCTTTTGTTTCCAAAAGTGAATGTATAAACAGAGGTTAATTTGTGGAAACTAGGATTGCAAAGTAATCTTCCACCAAACAATTTGTAATTCAAAATTAAATAGATCATATACAACAGGAGCACTTCAGCATGGGCTAAAGACAATCTGGGGCCCCCACAGGCCACAAATAAACTGTTAAACTCAAATGTTATCACCTGTGTGTGCTTTGGTTTAAAAGATAGCATTAACATCACTAAAAGCAACACAAATAACACTGAAGTTTCCAAATGTATGCTCTATATTTAATTTTGCTCAGCTAATTACTGTTTTGCTTCTTCTGCCTTCTAAATTCTGGAGTTAACTTGAATCTGAAATTGATGCCATAAAATGATCACTTCATAAATGAGCCTAATCTTTAGATCTAATTATGCCAAAGCATTGAAGATGCTCTAGAGTTTACTCTTTGCTTTTTGTATCTTCCAATTTTATAAGAAAAAATCAAAATGTCTAAACCATACGTGGAAAACAGAGTTGATTTTCATGATCTGATTGAAAGTTTGTTTTCAGTGGAGATTTCTCTCCTGCCAGTGTTAGTTTTCAATGTCTAAAAATAAAAACAGTAGAAGCAGAGATCTTAGTTGTGATTACTCTACACTCACATTTTCATTTTCATGCTTAAACATCATTTAAGAAATGTTTTTGTTTAAAGTGGCCCTTCAGGCTTTTGACCTCTCATATTGGCTCCTAATTTAAATGAAGAAAATTCACTCTTTCTGCTCTTGAAATGTCCTTTGCCAGAGTGTTAAGGTATAATGTGAAATGATAAGACGGACTGAAAAGAAAGCACCGTGAGATACTTTGGGATTCAATATTTGGGGTGCATTAGTACTAATTTGTCATTCCCCAGAAAAAAGACCCATGGTATTCTAAGGGTGATACAAACACAAGGGATCTCCCCAACAGCTTCCATTCTCTTGACTGAATGAGGTAAGAGGCTGTGTGTGTGTGTGTGTGTGTGTGAAAAGAGAAACTATAAAGCTTGTGGATATTTTAGCAAAATCAACGTAGTGTAACTTTGCTGACAGCTTGTCACATTTCACTGACTGTCTGTCTGGGGTCCCCAGATAACATCTGCATTCACTCAGTATGAGAGCTGAGCATAAGACAAAAAAGTAGGCCCTGCCACGGGCGGCTCCATCAGTCTGTCAGTTCTGACATGACATCTGAATTTTTTGAATCACTAAACACTTTTGAGACTCTGGTACTTATTATCTTTTCTTAGTTTCTATACTCGCTCAGCAATGCTGAAAAATGTAAAATCTGCAAGCAAGGTAGTGGGCGTCCCAGGCTTTGTGTTGTCTAATCCGTAGGCCCTCATTCATGCTCACTGTTAATCTCTTAGACATTATAAAACTGTTAGACAAAGAAATGTGAATACCTCTGCTTCTTTCGAGAATGGGAGGAAACCAAGGAAAATCGGGATCATGCTAAGCTATTCTTTTCACTATGAAAATGGTAACTTAAACCTGTTGCATCAAATTATCTATAATTCCCCACACTGAGGCAAATGTTTTTGAAGAAGGAACAAGAATAACGTCACATATGGAGAAAAATGATTACAGAATTTTCAAAATCTACCACATTGGATGTCAAAAGAGCACTGGGGTCCTGGTTGCTGAATTTCTCGCTGTTTCTACTCTTTATGCCATGGTACATGACATGTGGTTAATATGCTTTTGTGAAAGCTCATAAAAACATTTACTAATACCCACTAGTCCTCAATAAATAGTTTAGATAATTTTGCTCTTTATTAGGAATACTGGGAACACTAACAGCTACGTAACAATAGCCTTAAAAGTGGCTAACATTCATTAAAACTACATATCACAGATTTTAATGAGCAATTTTTGTCTTCGAAACTAGAAAACTTTACAGCATTTTTTCTATAAAACCCAAATATAAATGAATCCATGGAGCCAGAAAGAATAGTTAGTTGAACCACATAAAAGACCCAAAGCAGCATTTCTATCTCCTATTTGCAGTCATTCAGGACATAACATTTAAAATATATACATCTGTTCTCCAAATAATCCAAAAATAGGAAAGAGAGACAATATTATTCAATGAAGAGGCAAACTGCTTCTGGACCTCAAATATCTATTCCTTGTTTTATAAGCACATGTTTAACACCTGCAAGTAATTTCAGGTATAGACAAATGCCCCCGTAAGTGACTAACTGCAGATGTGCTTCCCACCTGCATCCTCGAAATGACTGACTGTCTCTCAGAGGGTTTAATCCTGTGAATATTTGTCCTGAGGGAAGGTGACATATATTAGGTGGACATTCAATTAATTTAACCAAAACTATTGGATAAAGAGAGTTATCTTGCATTTGACTAATGACAAGAGAAGATAAATAAAACACTGGAGGAAAGAGGAAAGAAAGGAAGGGAAAAGGAGGAGAGGAGGAAAGGGAAGCTGCTATTATTCTCTGCTGTATTCTCTGGGTATTTCCCAAGGACTCGTGGTAGGCAGTACAAACTTGTGGAGTTAAGTTTATTAATCAATTCATGAGGAGGAAAAATAAGAATGAATTTCAGAACCATGTGTTACCTTCTGCATTTCATCTGTGCTTTTATTAAATCCAAATTGAGAAATGATTTTCCACACAAATGAAACCTCCCTAATGTAAGAGTTGGGTAAACTGCATACCCTGATCAGTCCACCACTGCAGGCAGAAGACTTTGTGGTCATTTCACACTTTTCTTCTTTTGGCATCTCATCGTCTTGTAACTCTCTCAAGAGCTTTGATGTAATGTCCTTTGCTTGATGTTTAGTCTGTGCCTAAAATGTCAGCTGTTTATTATTTTTACATTTCAGTGCTAACACAATGGCACTTCAGAATAAAGGACTGGGTTTCTTACACATCTCAATGACCAAAGGACTTATATTAAATAGAGGTTTCTATTCTTCCTGAAAATAAGGAATCACTCATTTTTAAAATTCAGATAGCCCGTTTTTCATTACTATCTGATTCTCTTCTGCCATTTTTGTAATCTACCTATGAGTGGCCCCACTTTATATCCTATATTGAGTCAGTTAATTACCTCAAGGATATATGCCTTGTCTAAAGCCACAGAAAAAAATCACCTTGTCTGTTACGGAACAGAAAACCAATATAGTAAAAGGGTTTTGAGCCTGAGGATGACTAGACAAAAAGAGAACTCTCCAAAGGCAATCTCTCTGTCCTTCTGAAACTTCTAAGCCTCTTGGAGAAGAAAAAATTAACGTCTAGACTACAATGAATAGGTACCATTTAATGCATGAGAGAGTAAAAATAAAGTATTTCATAAGAATAGAACAAACTTCTAAAGATTAGAAAAAGGTGAAAATATAAGTGGCTTTCAAAATGATGACAGACAGATTCTCAGTGAAGGGCAGCTGATGGGGTACGTGCTACCTGTGGTATGCCATATGTAACCTCTCTCTGCCTGGCTAATGAATTCTAACATCCTACTGTGGCAATTAGTGCTCCTTTTCATCTTTCTTTTTTTTTTTCCTCAAATGAAACTGACTAATCCTACAGCCCTGTCCCACCTGCATTAACCTAGTTTACCCAAACTTGGTAAAATAATTTATCATGTTCACTTATATCCATAGCACATGTCACCACACAATCTGCCCTTTCAACTTTGAAGTCCTAATATTTTTATGTGTCACCTTATCCCATACACTCCTTTCTTCCTATTCCATAGGAACTGAAGGTAAAATAATTTTTTTTCCTCTTCTCAACACTACTTTGAGGATGATGATTGGGGATCAGTGCTTGGAAGTGCTTAGCTGGACAATACACACAAATGAACACTTTCCAATCATACTTCCCAACTGTATCTTGTACTCTCAATGAGATTCATGGAAGATTTGTGCAGCACAGACTGAAGTCAATTGGAGATCCGTGTCTCTATCCATCAGGTAAAGTACTTGAGTAAGAAATCAACCTTCAAATGAACATTCTGGAGTCAAATTCACCAAGTGACATTATGCACCTCCTGGCCACAAGCCCCTTTGTAAACATCCCGACAAACTGGTGTTCCAGGATCCATACTGGAGCTCTGTAATTTGAATTATAACAGTTCATGACTTCATCCAATACTTTCATTATTTTTTAACCTAGTTTATTTAAAGGCAAACTCAACTACTCTTCAACCTTTATGTTGCTGTCAATATCCTTATCATCTTCAAAGGAGAATTCCCATGCTCTGGAAGGTAAATGGAAATTCTCTCATTAAAATCATATTCACATCTGGCTTTCTCAAGATTGATGCCTTTCCTAAGTTAAAAATAATAACAAAAAAAACCCTGAATTTCTTAGTAACTGTTCCAATTCAGTGTACAACTAAAGACACATTGTTCTCAATGGAAGCCTCCAGGTGAAGAGAGATCTTAGGATATAACTGAATTTGTATAAATAATAATAGCATGTGGCAGTTTGGTGGCAACTTAGTCCATTCTGCAAATATTGAAAGACATCAACGCACAGTTTTTATAATCAGGAGAACCAAAGGGAGAAGATGACATGCTTCAGTAAAGCAGGGGCTACCAAGAACTGGCCTGCCCATCTGTAGCAGGCTTCTAGCCACACTCAAGCAAAAATTCAACTTTGGGCTACTGTTCCTTCCAGCCATAAATCCTCAAATATATAATTTAAGTCTCCCCCTTCTAATATCCTGTTAGGGAGTTTGCTCTCAGTTTCTAGCACATATTTTTGGATTTCTTTGTGAGAAAAAAATACAAATTCTGATACTCCTCATGTTCAAAATGTTCCAAGGTAATGGAGAACAGCAAAGTTTAACATGTTAGAAGTCATAATGGGTCTTATAGAGCTTGAATCTATGAATTCCCAAATTTGTGACCAGAAAATCTCAGGGCCCACTGACTCAGCAGGTATTATAATTTTTTAAAAAATTAAAAATAAATAACATTATACAATAAGATCAGGAGATGCATTGCCACTTATCTGAGCTACTTCCACATACTTCATCATAATAGGTTTAGTTGTGACATTATTGTCAGTGATTCAGAGCCATTCTCATTTAACAGGCCACCAACAGAGCAGGGAGAAAGGAAGCAAACTCACAAGATGGCCAGGGTTGGTCTTCCATGTGGAACGAGGTCAGTGCATGCTTTCTTCACTTATGATTAGACACTGGTGCCTTAGGAAGACACTTGCTGTTGTAAGGTGTTTGTTCTTAGGGATTCAGAGAGGTGCCCCCACAGCCCTTCCTGAAGAAGAGCAAGAGGTGGAACAAAAGCATCTGAATCTTGGCTCTACAGACCAGATGGCACTTCTCTCTGTCACAGAAAACCAGCCCTGCTGCTGGCTGACTGAAGCCTGAGGAGGCAGAATTTGCAAGACACAGGAGTGGTAAGGGCCAAGAGGAGCAGTAAAGTAAGAGAAGAGGTAACGCTTCAGAGGAAGCTGCTAGAAGAGTATGTCAAGAGAGTTCAAGAGAATGGGGCCGAGGGGCCACTCGATGGAGGTTTAAGTATTGAACTCTTACCTCTCTCAACCCCACTCCATGTGCCACAAAAATATCCACAAACTGGTCATAAAGGCAAAACCCTGGATGCTCATTGTCGGTGCTATTTTGGAATACTTCCTTAAAGCCTTCAGCGGAAGATCCATTTAAACATGTGTCAGTGTTCTGAGTACGTAGGGTCTAGGGAAGGCCACTTCCCAATGGTATTCAGAAAGGGGACAATATTTAATTCTTTGATGTGATGGCTCTGCCAACCCAAGGACCAGGTTCCCAGTCCTTTCTTCACAAAGATACAAAGAACATTCCCCACTGGGGAAGGAGGATGGTGAGGATTCAAATCAGTTTGCTATGAAGGGTTTGCTATAACAAAGCTAGTTAATGGTAGAAAGTTTGAACAAAGGAACCATTTGTCTTTAGCTTTCTATCTTATACTGCCTCTTTTTTCTTTTTTCTTTTTTCAAGTAAATCCCCTTACATTTATGTTAGATTTGAGGGGATTGAATGGTAACTTTGCATGTTGCATAGGTACACGATGCAATATTGAGGCTTTACTTATAATACTCCCCAAACAGAATGAAATTCATATCTCCATCTGTTCAAAGATGGCTAGGAATAGAGTCTGCTCTCTACCCAGCTTACTTTCCTCTCAAACTGAAGCTTTGATCTCAAGCTAACTTTCTCTGTTCAAATATAAAATCCAAAGAGGTAGGCACATATCAAAGGTGCATAATTGTGCAAAACACAATTATACACCAGCTTTACATGAAAGAAATTGTAGAACATATGTCTATTATCTACTTAACGAGAAAGTAAAAGTGCATAGACCAAAATGTGGCCTCACTCTACATAAAACCCCCAAAACCATGACAACAGAGAGCATATTTGTTAAGAACGAAAGGAAGTTAAAAGGGAGTGTCAGAGACTGAATTGGAAACTCAGAAAGGTAGGCCTGGAAGAAACCTTAGTAAGACTGCAGAGGAGAGAGTCGAAGGACTTTTCCAAGGTCCCAAGTCTGAGTTGGGACAAGAATTCCAGGTTCCTGGCACCTAGCCCAGCGTTCATTCCACTCTATCACACAGCGTCCCTGAAACACAAGCCGCTACACATATGGCAAAGAAGCCCTGCCACATGAATGGCTAGATTGTTGAGGAAGGGGGCTGGGGGCGGGTGGAGTGAAGGCCTGAAGGATAATATGGTTTTACAGAAATCTATTTGCAAGTAGATACTGCGGTTACCAAGGTGGCTGTCCCAAAGAAAGGACAACTGACTGACAGCAAGAACAAAGGCTCGGACAGTCTCCCGAAGGGCGACACAAGAGTTGCAGTGATTCGTGTATACCACGGATACACTTCAAGTCGAGACCCAGAATAACAGAGAGGAAAAGCCCCCCATGCACAAGGGCCCCTTTATTCTTGGGGCCTTCCTGGTTCACACACCCCTCACCTGGTGAAACATTAGACCTGGTGCTTCCATTTCTGTGGGATCCTTTTGATTTTTCCACATCTAACTAGCATTATTTCCTAGCTATGGAGCATTCCTATTTTTTTTTTTTTTGGCAAATTAATGTGCTGTGTGCACTGATGACATATTTGGAAGTTAATGAAAGCAGATGAAAATCACTTGGATTAAAATTTCCCCATTTCTTCACTACGCTGTGTGCCACCTACTGTTCAGCCACGAAATACCGCAGCTCATGCATCAATAAAATTTCGTATTAATATTCTCTGAGGTAGAAAGACCCTTATTAGCCAATTTTTCCCTCTCCTGTCCTTTGCTTCCAACTGTGTGTAGCTCTGGAACTCTCTGACAAATGGCCATTATTCTCTGGGCTAGTAAAAAATTTCCAAACTTGAGGGGAAATGGAGTTGGTCAAAAGCCCAAGGGAATAGGCTTGTTGAATTAAATGATAAATATATGCATTTAAGGTCATTAGAGACTTTATCTCCTGTGAAGGCTATATTTGTCAGATTGATATAATTTCTCTCAACTGAGTACTTAACTGCATCGGCCAACATTATTACGATTATTCCTTCCCCTTTAAGTAGAAGACTCTGGCTAAGAACACGTGTGTTCTCTCTGGTGCTGCTTCTTGAGCGATCAAGGCACACCTTTGTTTCATTTAGTATGCAATTTTCACCTCTGACCCAAGAAATGAGTCCTGGGCTTCCTGAACTTTATTGCCTGTTAATAGACTGCTGGCTCTCTTTTCAGCAGTAATAGAAATGGTGGAGAGGCATTTCATTTAAGAGGCTGGCAGACTGCAGCCTGAAAGACAATGTCAGAATTAAAAGTCAGCCTGGCTGAGAAACAGTGTAAAGATCCCAGAGACAGGAAAAAGGAAGTCTCCCATATTCCATCCCAGATCAAACACCCGATGGATAAATAAGAATGGTGTCCCGACTCAAATGATTTTCCCACAGAACAATGGCAGACACCCCGGACGGTGCTAAGTGATTGATCTAGTAATTCATCTTCAACTTGCACCTATCTACATATTTTTTTGCTTCTCCTCATTAAACTGGAGACATCAGTGACAAACTTATGAAGTGGTCGTCTTTGGCTTCATAAAATACACACAGATGCTCATCACAGGCTCTTTCCTGCCTGCTTCTTAGTGACACGTGTTTATAATTTTGTCTGTATTTCTTTTGCTGTGGTTTACTCTTAAGTACATCTGTTCAATTAAAATGGAAACGTGTGACATGGCCTGTACTCAGCAACTTTCGAGCTTGTTAATGAAATGTTCTAAGGTTCCTGCCTTAGCTCTTTATTTGCAAAAGGATTTCATGCCACAGAGTTTCAATGATTGAGAACTACAAATAAAAGTACCCTTTAAAACACATACAAAGAAGTCGACTGTTTTGTTAATAGTTAAGAAAGGACATTATTACTGCATAAGGACATTATTTTACATGAAAAGACATTATTAAAAATGATTTACTGCTTCATGTTTGCAAACTTACAGGAAAAGTCTGATAATATATTAAACTTGTTTATTACGACTTCATATAATTTTGAATAATACTACTTTTTCCTTTGACAAGTGCAATAAACTCTAGTGGTATAGACATAGGTTGATTATCACGAGTCAACTGTGTTGCTTAAAGAAACATGCCCAAACAATCAGCTTTTGACGGCTGCATCTCCAGTTATTTACACTCGCCATCATGGTAATAACTCACCATTTCTATATTAATAAGGCAGTGAAATTTATTATGATGGTATTGAAAAGTTATTAAGTACTGCATCCCAAGTGACAAAGTACCACAGCACTGTCACTATCCAAAAGCAGTTGCCCATTCATCACCTGCCTTTCCAGATGGTCCTGCATCTTTATCGCTCCCAGGTTGGTGACATCACCTGTTCACCCACTCAAAATTGATGATGAAAGCAAACAGATCTATCTTACTTACATTTACCAAATCAATTTAATTTTTACAGGCCGTGGCTTAGTGACATATTGACTGTTTTCCTTAATGGCATCTACCGTATTTAATGCAAGGATGTCATCTTTGATTCCTGGCTCGCATAATATGTCATTTCATAATAAATTTTCCTAACATATTTACTTAATGGAAAGAATTATGATTGCTTGTCAGTTCTCTTATTAAACACAATGATAATTCTTTTTCTTTTTGAGGATCATCCATTGGACTATTTTTATCCCTCATTTCTGAAGGAGGGCAATGGCTTGGAGGTAAAGTAAGCTCTAAGTAAATGCTGAACATATAACAGAATATTCCTGGAGCTCAGTGGAAGGGCTTCATCCCATTTATTACAACTACAGGAGAATTAGAGTCTCAAGAGATACTATAATTAAAATAATGTATCAGCAACAGCTGAAGATGAATACACAAAATACCAACATAAAAGGATAACAGCTGGAAAACTGATTTTAATGGTTTGTATGAGGTTTAATCTTTACTTCTCTGGATATTACAGTCAGTTGTCTTTAGCTAGTGCCTCTAGATCAAAAGCATGTGAAAATGAGTACCTGTATTGTCAAAGGTCAAGACACAGGTAGAAAACTATCCTACTGACTCTCAGATACTCACATGTGATACTTTGCCCTAGGTATGATATACAGGTCCCATCTGCTGCCCTTTGAGACAAATGCTCTTCTATCATATGTCACCATGGCACCATGGGACATTTGTATTACCTAAAGGGAATAACAACCAGATTTACTTTAGATATGAGGCAAAATGGTATCAAGCTTTTTTGTTTTCCAACTTGGCATCTATGCTATTTGGGTGTGTTCCGTATTCAGAGGAGTGCTGGACCCAGAAGGAAAATCACTGTGTGGCCTCCCTGCCCACCCCCAGCCCTCATCTACACAAGTAAACATGCAGGAAAGTAAAACCAACATAAAATAAACTCCAAGTGTAACTCTAAAGAGAAAAACTGAGGAAAAGTCTATGAGAGAAGAAAACTGGGTAAGAAGTATTATCTGTTTCTTTAGATGTCATAACCTGACCAAGATAACCACAGTACAAGTGCTTAGTGAGGTCCAGGAGGGAAAAGACAGGAAAAGGATAACTGGTCTCAGCCCCACAGGGACTTAGACTGGTGGCAATTGCTCTCCTCCAGTTATCTGGTTCCCTCAAACAGTGTTACTGTAGCTAACCTCCTCTGAGCCTTTATGAAGACTACACACAGTCCAGAATTATCTCCAAGTTTACCTTGCCCTTTACTGAACTGGTTTGGTCCTAGGATTAGTGAGATCACAAGAAGATGGATGACATCCATCTAGGATTACTTCCCATCTGTGGTCCTACTGTTTAGTCTTGATCAAGTGAGAAGAAATGTCTGTGTCAACAACAGCATTTTAAGATGGTTTGTGTTCCTTGGGAAACCAAGTCCAAGATTTTCTATATCCCAACAACTGTAATGATACCAGTTCAAATAAGGGAAAAAACTCGACAAACAAACATGAGGGCAAAGCCAGGTGACCTGCTCCTACCTGCAGTCTAGGTTTACATAAGGAGTCTCTTCATGCTCATCTGAGATGACTTTATCCTAACTCATTGGCTAAGCAGAGTCTCGCCCCTGGGTGTGAGGTTTCCAGGAAAAAAAAAAGGAGATTCGGGCTGGTGGTGTTGCGAGACTAATAAGAATCACCTTTTTTTTTTTTTTTCAGGGCAGCTGGCCTCTGTGCCAGGGTAGAGATTCTATGCTGGCATCACACACCTGCTGAATTCCTACCACAAGAATTTAAACAATGAAAAGAGAAAAAACAAACCATGCACACCTGTGGCTGCCAACCAGTTGAGGTTTCAGTGTCATGCCATGCACACCTGGGAAGCCTGGGAGGTCAGCTGCAGTGTCACAAGAGAATAACACTTGTTGGGAGGAGGCAGAAGCTGCCCATGTCCCATAGGTCTGTGACATGAGAAGACTGGCCAATAGCCAAAGGAAATATATGCAAACACCATACCTATGCATAAGCAAAACCCCAAGTGTGGGTGTTGCAGGAATAAGAGGTGTCAGAGCAGGGGTACCTGCCACCATCCTCCTCTGCTCACCTGACACAAGGAGGAAGTTTTCGTTCCTGAATCCACTACTGTGTCCTTGTTTATCTGCTAATCCCAGACACCGTAACAGAGAATGGGAAAAGATCATATTGGATAAATTCATCTACACAATTAAAAAAAAGTAAAGATAGAAAAGCAGATTCCTGGATTATGAGGAGAGTGACAAGAATTTTGAGAGGAGAAAGTCTTTGAAAGCAGTAACTGCTGGTTGTGTGAGATGCTGGAAGAGGAAGAGAATGGAAGACAGATATATCTAAGAAGAACAGAGTTAAGTTTTTCAGGGCATTACAAATGGAATTGGTTTTGATATTTTGGAAAAGATGTGATTTGTTTTATTTGGGGGTGAGGAATAGAGGTTATTGGGCCTGTTAAAAACATTTTTATTTTGTAGTACTGCCAAGGCATCTAGATTTTATATAGGCATCAGGTATAGTACTGGTAGGTCTGGTAGATTTTCAGATGATCAATTTTAAAAAACAACAAGTCATACATATTTTGATGAGGGGTAGGAGTGTAGAAGGGTGGGCAAAGTGGGTTCTGCACACATTGATTCTACAGTAGATGACACCTACACCTGAATTCGTAGGATTAGATTAAGAGGTACAAACAAATTATTTTCTGTCCTCGGCAGCATTTGACTGATAGAATAAAAGCCTGGTCTGGAAGCTGCTGTGATAAATGCTTAATAGCATAACAGGGTCTGTAGATAAGTAGTTGATACTGGGAATAGGTAGCCTGAGCAACAATAATAGAATAGACTTCTAATCGTTTTTGAACTTGCTTGTCTTGTTCCTGGGTATGATTTTTCTTCTAAGAAGATACAGCTGAGATCTTAACGCCTTACAAAGTCAAATTCAAAATCAATTGACAATCATTTAAATAATATTGCATAAACTCAAGTACCTTGTAATGTAGATTTTCTGGTATATATTTATTATTAGATTACATTTCTCTTTCTTAAATATCCATTGAAGACATTCTTTTGGATCATTGGTAGTCTTCCTTCTCTGTTGAAATCACTTTATTCAAAATTAAAATTAAGGTCTTCACTTCTTATTTCTCCAGCTCTAAGGATCCATAACTTGTTGCATGTACTTGCATTCTCAACAATAAAGTAAATTTTCTCTCGAATAAATGCCAAATCAGTTAACATTCACATTTTGCCCAAGCAGATATAGAGGGACATAGAAGGTAATAATACTACTCAAAGATTTCTAGCACAACTCAAATAAAAACAGACACTCAGACCAACAGAAGAGAATAGAAAGCAGGGAAGGAACCCCTCATACTAGCTTCAGCAACAGTGCCAACAACAGACAATGAGGAAATGTCAGTCTCTTTCATAAAAGGTACTGAGAAAACTGGGTATGCACATGCAAAAAAGAAAAAGAAAGAAGAAAAGAATTTGAATCCTTATCTTACACCATGACAAAAAAATCAACTCAAAATGGACAAAAGACTTAAACATGAGACCTGAAACTGTAAATAAC
Source organism: Xerus rutilus (assembly GCA_028644305.1). NCBI lineage: Eukaryota > Metazoa > Chordata > Mammalia > Rodentia > Sciuridae > Xerus > Xerus rutilus. The sequence goes on from CM053409.1 coordinate 34,135,096, forward strand.
CAAGAAGAAAAGAGGCAGAAGTCTCCATGATATGGGTCTTGGTGAAGATTTTTTTGGATGTGACACTAAAAGCAGAAATAAACAAGGGCACTACATTAAACTAAAAGTTTCTGCACTGCAAAGGAAACAACCAAACAAAATGGAAAAACAGAAAAAGAAAGAAAGAAAAGAAACCTTTGGAATGGGAGAAAATATTTGCAAATCACATATCTAATTAGGGGTTAACACTCAAATCAACTCAATAGGGGGAAAAAAGTGGACAAAAGAATGGAATAGACATTTTTCCAAAGAAGACAAACAATGGCAAACAAATACATAAAAAGGTGCTCAATATCACTAAGCATCACAGAAATTCAAATCAAAAACTACATGATATATCATCTCATACCTATTAGGGTGGTTATTATTGAAAAGTCAAAAGATAACAAGTGTTGGTGAGGATACACAGAAAGGGGAATACTCATACATTGTTATACATTAGTACAGCCATTATGGAAAACAATATGGAGATTCCTCAAAAAATTAAAAATAGAACTACCATATGAACCAGAAATCCCTCTTCTGGGTAGTAAATGAAATTACCATCTGGGAGAAATATCTGCACTCTCATGTTCACTGAAATGCTATTCATGATAGCCAAGATATGGAATCATCCTAAGTGTTTGTGGAAGTAAATAGATAAAAAAAAAATATGGTATACAAATATGCAGTGGAACACTATCCAGCCTTAAAAAGGAAGGAACTCTGCCATCTGCAGCAACATGGATGAACAAGGAGAACATTATACTAAGTGAAATAAGCCAAGCACAGAAACAATACTGCATGATCTATCTCACTTGTACATGGAAGCTAAACACAACAAATTCAAAAAATCAGAGAGTAAAATGGTGGTTACACCAAGAACTAGTGTCCATTCATGTCATTACTTTCCTATGTCTGAATATATGTATGTTTGGGGAGAGAAAAAGGTGCAGAACAAGGAGATCTTGGTCAAAGGGTACAAACTTGCAGTTATAAGATGACTAAATTCTGGAGATCTAATATACAACATTCTGACGATGGTTAATAATGTGTTGTATATTTGAAATTTGCTAAGAAAATAGGTCATAAGTATTTTCACCATACACAAAACAAAGTACATGAGGTGATTGTGGTAACCACTTCAATGTACACACACACACACACACACACACACACACACATCAAAACATGCTACACACCTTGACTATATACAATTTTTATTTTCCAATTATATATCAATAAAACTTAAAACTATAAAAATAAAAGGTACTGGTATAGATCTCTAAAAGCCCAATTTATCCTTTTTTTTATTATCAAACATATATTAGTTGATTGTTTCCTGATTCTGCCACAGTTTGTTAGGCATCTTGAAAGTTCAATATTGTTGTTAGTTGTCTTAATGGATATTCATGTTTCAGTTTATATAAAGATTCCATGTTTCAATACCTAAGACATCACTGCAGAACCCAAAATCAAACTTACAAACATGGGAATTATTTATTGTAAAATGATATAGGGAGGCACACCTTCATTGTAATTCTGCACGTCAGGTTTACATTGCTAGAACATAATGTATTTTCAAAGCACTGCATCAAAATTATTTAATGAATTTCTGACTCCAATATAATCTCTTTCTACTATTCCTTCCCATCTATTTAACTGAACAGAAGAGAAATTTACTGTCCACTCATGTCATTATTTTTCTATGTCTGAATATATGTATGTTTGAGGAGAGAAAAAGAAAAGCTAAGTTTATACCTGGTATTTTAACTGATCAAACTAGTTTGAAGCAATTCTGGGTGAGATGAATACAAGAGAGGATTTGGCACACAGTAGGTACATCATCCACTGACATACATACACTTCCAGGGTTTTGTGGTGGCCAAAGAGATAGGCAAAAATGGGCTAAATGACAATATTTCAAAGAAGTGAGACTTCACATTATTTTTCCAATGACCTATCTCAGTCTATTAAGAAAATATGCCACTCAAATTGTTCTTTGGCTTAAAAACAAATTTATGAATCTCTCCCGAATCCTTGTTTCCCTTGTTAAGTAGGAAACAGTCAATGCTTCCTTTGCAAATAAACCCAGAGTAGCATAATTTGACCATCCCAGAGATAACTGAACTTCCAGGAAACTAGAGGCAGAGGGAAGAGGAATATTTTACAAAATCCAATCAGTAAAATATAATAATTTCCCTTTGCCTGTTCTAATGACCCTGTGCTAGATTCTGTATTTTAGCCAAGTTGCTGTACTTGTTTTTAAAATTGATTGAGGGTTTCTACCAGCTCTCTGCTAAACTCAACACCCGATGTTCAATTTTATCCTCACAACAAACTTAATTGAATAGGCATAAATATCATCCACATGTTACATAAAAACAAACTGAGGGGCAAAGAATTAAGTAACTTTTCCCAAACCACTCAACCAGCACATGGAGCCTGGAGGAGACCCGAGGCTGGAGAGTCTCCCTCCAAGAGTCTCCTTCCCGCTGCTTTGCTGTGCAGTTCCCATGTGACCACACAGGGTCATCTTTAGAAGGTCACAGAAGAAAACCTCATCTTGAAACAACAAAACTTAAAAAAAATTTTCCATTCAATCAGTAGCTCTAAAGTTCAGAACCTCAGAGAAAGTGTTGTATTCTTCACTATGGTCAGGTCCCAGAGACAATCACACACACCCCAAGTTGCTGAAGGTGGCCATCACTATCAAACTCTAGTATTTTTTAGAAGTTCCTTTTTTTAAAACCAATACTGGTTTGAAAGACAATTATAAAATGGCATTTCTGACATCTATGGCTTATTTTACCTAATCATATATGTTAGCCTCTAAATGCTATTTTCAAAAACATCTTTTCTCTAACATACAAACTTAAAGAACATTCCAACGTACCTTATTTGGAAAATAGATTCAACTTATAAAAAATTATTTAAATAATGTTTGGAAGTATGGCCTCTGGTTCTAATGTTATCTTTGATCTTTCTCTTTTAAACACTTTCTTTCAAAGAATTACTATATTTCTTTATAATTAATTTTAATTATATATACACTAATGATGTAAGGCAATTATTATTGATCAAATAAAAAAGCAGGAACCAGCCGGGTGCAGTGACGCACGCCTGTAATCCCAGCGGCTGGGGAGGCTGAGACAGGAGAATCGCAAGTTCAAAGCCAGCCTCAGCAAAAGTGAGGTGCTAAGCAGCTCAGTGAGACCCTGTGTCTACATAAAACACAAAATAGGGCTGGGGATGTGGCTCAGTGGTTGAGCACCCCTGAGTTCAATCACCAATACCAAATTAAAAAAAAAAATAAAAAACGCAGAAACCAATGCATTCTGAGCAATTTCCTTAGATCACAGTTAGCGGCAGAGGTGAATCTTGATTATTCATCTCTAAATTCCAGATTCTACATTTCTCCATGGAGCTACTTCTGTTCCTACTCCTTGCCTCCTCTTTCAAAGTCAGATAATCTTATATTCATTCTTTCTTTCATACGTTCATTCATTCATTCATTCATTCACTCACTTTCTTCACTGAACAATTATTTGTTGACTCTCTGTTTTATGGACTGAATATTTTTGTCCTCCCAATATCTATATGATAAAACTCCAAGCCCCCAAATGATTGTATTTGGAGATAGAACTAAGTAAGGTTAAGTTAAATTTAAACACGGTCATAAGAGTGGAGTCTCAATCCAGTAGGACTAATGCCCTTACAAGAAGAGATACCAGATTGTGCTCTGTGTGTTTGTGTGTGTGTGTGTGTGTGTATGTGTGTGTGTGTGTGTACGCACATGTCTGCCTGTCTCTCTCCTCATACTTGCACCCAGGAAAGGTCATATGAGGACATGTCAAAGAGGCAAGGCAGTGGCTATCTCCAAATCAGAAGACAGAAAGGGGGCTTGATAGAATACGAGAACTATAAATTAGACATCATTGGTGTGGGACAGAGTTGAGTCAAGATCACATATGCTTTTATCTTGAACAACTAGACAGATGTTAACCAATTTGTGCAAACAAGAAATGCACAAGAACAGGAGCTGTGTAGAGAGGAAAGAGCCAGAATAAGACTAGTAATAGCAATGATTTGTTCAGTTATGACAGGCTGAGTTTCTGTAGGGGAAACATTGAATGTGGAATCTGATGCACAGTAGGTCTTCAATCATTGTTCACTGAATTGGATTTCCTCTTTTTTTGTTTTTTTGAAGGTGCCTAAGAGAGGTTTTTTTCTCCTTTAATTCATCATTTTAAAGCAATGAAGTAGTATCAAAAATAAAGGTCTTATTAGTTAAAATCACAATTCTCTGTCTAACCACAGAGGAGGGTAAGTCAGCTGTAATGATGAACAGATGTGACATGAGGACAATCACAAATGGGCACACAGCAGCAGGTGAGATGCTCTGTGAAAGTGTCTTTGCTGACCATGATTGAATTTTGTGTTAATGAGGGTGACATTAAAAAAGACCAAGTAGAGTCGAAAACTCCAATGTTCCTGCCTGGATATCATTCACCAAAATCACAAAAATCTCTCTGGTCACCTCCACAGCAGAGAGGCCACACTCAAAAATGAGGGTAACCAATAAAAGGGGGGAGAACACTACCAAGTGGGCCATCAGCTGAATTTGTGAAAGAGAGTGATGGAATGCATGATCTTTAGCCAAAATGTCACAAACTATTTTACAAAGGCATCTTGAATTTCAAGCAATAAAAACAACTCGGTTTTGACATTGAAAGAAATCATTTTACATTTCTCAAGGTAAATATTTATGTGTGTATATGTTGAAGACATTTTACTCCAAGGAGGGAAAAAAATAATTATTTTTAAATTTCCTCTAAATGCAGAATTTTCCCCAGGTTCATCCCCCAATCCATAGGTATTATGTTTAAAGAGGCACAGTCCTGCATTTACCAACCCTGTAATTGCAAAATGATTTCATTATTAAGCCTCGATTTATTCCAAGCCGTCTGGATAATCTTGACCAGGGCTGTACTTGTTGTTTAACTCTCGAGATTTTGTAATAAAAGTTTAATGGGTTACTTATTATTAGAATGTTTATAGCCATTATTTTAAGGTGAGCAATAATGACGTAAAGTTCATACGCATTTGGTTTAAAACGCATTCAACTCACATATCAGTTAAGCTACAGTGGTTTTTAAAAACTCTCTTATCAATACACGTGTCTGAAGGTAGTGTAGCTAAACCACAACTTAGCTGGGGCTGCAGCTGTGGCTGCAAACAAGACTAAGGAAGCATTTCTCACTTGCGATCATATTAAATCCTGATCTTAACTTTGGACATCTCAGAATTTGGATGAGAATTGTTTTTATTATGGCATTTTGAACAGATTTCACAAGAGGACTCATAAAGCAAGGAGAGAAAAAGTCGGAATTAAGTCCTCAAGGCACTGCATATTTATTTCTATTTAAAAGCTAACCAGATATTCTATTAATGATCATAAATATTAAGAGAACATATCAAAATAAATCTAGTTTATCCGATTTCTGTCTGCCCGAATTACTATGAAACCAAAGGTCAATCACATCTCCAAAAACACTTTTTTACCCATGTAGAAATTGCCTACAAGTTTTTAGATGTAGACAAGATTTTCCAGAAATGATGATGCTGGCATTTAAACACAAAAGTGTTCAAGTTACCAAAATAAATGGGAAGTATGTGTGTATAAATATAAATATACAAACACACATGTAGATAGTTTCCATTTACTTTCATGTATATATAAATATAACTATACAAATGCACACACAAAATGCACAGACCTGTTCAAAAATCAGAAATGCAAAAGAATAACAACCTCTCCATATTGAAATAAAATTAATTTAGATTTTTGTTATCAGACCGTAGCTTTTAATTCTCAGATATTGCCTGATGGGTTCTCTGAGAAGCATTGCTGAAACGAGCAACAGATTTTCAGAACCATTTCATGCTTGAATTATTCATTCAATAAATTTGGATATAAAGAATCATCACAGATTTCAGTATTGAGTACACGATACCCATTCTAGAAGCATGTAGAATCAAAGCACAGTTATCAAAAAGAAATGAAATACATCAGAAGGACATAGAGCAACGTGAAAATGCAGGATGGAAGAAAACCAAGTTCAACACATAGCCACAATACAGAGAAAACAATCTTCAGAGCTTCTTCCTTCTACAGAAAGATAAAATGCAATAAACATGCCATATGACTATGACGTTTGCTAATGCCACGTGCTATTTAAGATGGCCACATCCAGCGTTTCAAAATGTTAACTATAAAACCACATTCTATTTTATTGGTTTATTCAAGTTCCAAAAATAAATGGGAAGTGTGTGTTTGTGTATAAATGTAAATATACAAGCACACACACATTTTGACCAATTCATTAGGTGGAGTTCCCTTGTATTATGCTAAACCTTTAAATAATACATTGTTTCTCTCAAGAAGTGAGCTTGTAAAGGAGTTCATTCTTAAAGGCCTATCAGAATACATATTGCAACAGATGAAACTTGCTTACTTCATGGACACTTAAATAATTTATCTTTTTTTCTTTTTACATATCTGAATATATAGATATGCATAAACTCAAAATATATTCTTACCTCCCATCCATAACTGGGGTCTTTCAGGTTTGACCTCTGTTCTCCCACATAAGGCCCAAACTTTTCACCCACTTCAATCTTCCTTTTGGTCCATACTCCTAGTCCCGCGCCAGGCATATTTGACTCTCGCAGTTCAAACTCAGCAGGAATGGGGATGTCATCAGGGATGTAGATGGGGGCTTTGTAAGGAGAGCCCTCCTTTGGGGTGAACGCTTCGCTGGATGTGGCTGGAGAGCATGGCTCTTGAATATTGAGGGAGGGTGTGTTGGCTACTCCATCTGCATCTGGCATTTCCTCCAAAGGTATTTCAGGGTAGTTGCCATATACACACTCATTACCTGTGAAGAAATAAGAACTTCATGAATTCCTACTGATACAGAGAGACAAAATTCCACCAGGGTAGACACATTATTAGGTTGTTCTTCTGCAAAGGATAAATAAGGAAGACCATTACCAAAATATGCCTTCCTTAAAAATCTCTATTGTATACAGGTAGCAGAGGCGATAGGGATTATGGTCTGCATGGTTCATCTGTGGTGAATCCATAGATCAGATGAACTAATCCTTAACTGCCAATACTCATATGGGCCAGCTCCCTCCATTATCCACCTGGGAAATAATCAGCAGCTTAATTTTCAGTCTGAATAAAGTAGAGATAAGAAGTAAATGTGTGTCTACTCCAAAATCATCCTAGGATGGGAGCTGACAGGAACGTAGAATTTAGCAGAAAGTTTTATCAATCCATGGTATCTTGGAACAAATGCAAGAGACTTGTCAAAGTTTCCAAAGGCTGCCACATACACAAAGCTTCACTTTGGGTGGGAGATTATTTATTGAAATTGTAGTCTTTGTTCTTTCCCTACTTTTCCTTTCTCATTTCAAACATGTCACCAAGCCCTTGGTATTTCCTTGCCTCAGTAAACTATGCTGAGCAGAAAGTTAAAGGGACATTTGGCTAAAATCTTTAAAGAAATTAAGTGGATTTTCTAGAGCTAGGAGAGGAAGGAGGGGGTCCCTTGGGGTACACCAAAAAGAGAAGAAAAATTCCTCCAAACTAAGAAGTGATAGCAATCAGAGGCCTCTGCACGAGCAATGTCTCCTGGGAAAGTGGTTTGACCTTGGAGGGGACAGCAGGGTAGAGCAAATGGGAGCCTGCACTGTGACAAAGACTCCCAAGACTTCCTAAAGCAACACAGCACATGCCTGAAGTAAATTGGTGCTCCATATGAGACCACAGGGGTTGAGGTGATGGAAAGAATTATGGCTTAGCTTGACTATTCAGCCATTGAAAGGGATTTCAGTTGTCTTAAATGAATACGTGTTTCTTTTCCACTAGGATTATGGACTAAAAGTCATACTTGATTGGCTTGATTCATAGAACTTCCAGGAAAGAACTAAGAAAAACGGGTCAAAATTATAAGGAGACAGATTTCAATTGGAGTCATCCAAAGGTGAGATGAGTGTATTCTATTCAAACCCCAGGGGTTCTTATATAGCAGATAACCAAAGTTAGGGGCAATATGAAGGAATTTCAGCTTCAGGGTGGTGACTAGATAGGTGGAATTAACACTCTACCAACCCTGCCATTCCATTTATTATTAAGGTCTCCCAAGAGAGTTTACTGGGATGGAGGATGGAAGACATGAGTTCTTGCCCTAATTTCTTTGCTAATTGATTATAGAAATCAATTACAATGCCCATTAACAACTGTCCATCAAATACTGACTTCTGCCTCTACAAGATTTATCAAGTGCAAAATGATATTATATGCAAAAGGATCTTCTAATGAGGTGATAACAAGTTTGGTTCTAACATTGAGATAATGCCATAAAAACTAAACATATGACAGAACTCCAAGACCCAAAGTTATGGTAAAGAAGTCCTCAACATGCAAACTCTATCTTTGGAGTTCAGCAAGTGTCCAAAGCTTGAACATTAACATCTGCCCCCACATCACTTCTCTTGCCCCCTTCCCTATTTTCATTAAGAATATTGGTCTTTGGGCCTGGGGTTGTGGCTCAGTGGTAGCACATTTGCCTAGCATGTGCGAGGCACTGGGTTTGATCCTCAGCACCACATAAAACAAATAGATAAAATAAAGGTATTGTGTCCATCTACAACTACAAAAAATATTTTTAAAAAATTGAATATTGTCTTTGCCCTAATTTTCAAGGTTTGGGGCTTTAAAATAACATGAACATTTTCTTCCCTTTGCCTTAAAGTCTATTCAGTCATGAAATGCCAGATATTTCCTGCAAGATTTTCACTTCCATCCAGTTCTTTCAATCCACATTTTCACACCTGAATTTTCTAATGATCCTTTAAAGGGACCTCCAGAAAATCAGCCTCTTTTCACTGTCCCTCAACACTGAATCTGTAAAGTGCTGCTGATTTATCTTTCTGAAAAACCTATGTTCCTGTTCAACAGACACCAATAATTGCCAGTGTCTGAAGGTAAAGTGCAAACTCTTTGGCTTGGAAAAAAAAAAATCTATCTCATTTTTAAGTCATTCTCCCTTTCTTCATGATCCTCAACATTCCTCAACAGGAGCTCCTGAGCCACAATAAGCTGATCCCTTTCCTGTAAACGTGGTGATCATTTTTTCTTCAGTTCTTCCTGCCTGGCTATTCTATCTCTGCTCCTCTGCCCAACCAGCTCCTAACTGTCCTCCCAGGTCAAGTTCAAACTTGTCCCCTCCCCATCCCATTTAACATGAATATCCCCTTTTCTTGAATTCATACATAATTTCAACCATCAGTTTGGCAATCAAATTGTGTGCATTGTTGCTTAGGGTTTAATGTGTGTGGTTGTTTTATCCCCAACTAGAAAATAGCCCTTTAAAAGAGGTGTTAGAATTCTCACTTCTTAGGAATTCTCCAAGTGATCTGCATATAGGCGTTTAATGAATACTTGTTAAATAGATAATTAACCTAACATATAATTTTATTAAACCATGACACCAAATTAATATTTTTCTGACAAATAGAGGAAACTATTTTGATCCTGAAGAGTACCTTTAAAGCACAGAAATAGAATACAGAAGATTAGAAACATTTCTCCAAACCCAGCATCAAAATGAACTATTTTAACAATACCCCAAAGAAATATTATCAGAGAAATTCACTCCAGGGCCCAAATACACTTGATAAAGCCCGTTTAATTTTATCCTTCAGGGAGATTTTGCACTTCAACCTAATATCCAAAAGTTTACTGCCAGTCTTGGTACAGCTAAAAACATATGAAAACCTATCTCTAAGCCACACCGTGGTATGTGCCTATTGTCCCAGCCACGCAGGAGGCTGAGGATCACTTACACCATGGAGTTCAAGACCAGCCTGGGCAACAAAACAAGATCTTGTCTTAAAAATACTATTAAATAAAATTTCAAAAAAGTAAAAGCTTCTCTAGACTTGCAACATAAGTGTACTGTGAATACATAGTTACACTATAAATTCTTAAAAGGATCTATTTGCCACTGGGAAACTATTGTTTTTTTCAATAAATGCTACAAATTGGAAAATACCATTTAATTTATAAACTTGCCCATCTAAGCAGTAGAAAACAAAAAGGCACTTGAATAAGTAGAATGATATTCTTCCACTAATTTCCTATTAAAGGTCAGTAAAATTTCACCTATTTCCTCAAAGAGTGAAATCACTCTTACTATTAGTTCCAATAAAGTGATCTCAAATCTTAAAGAAGGGTAGAGACAAATGCATCTGTGCCCTCCCGCTAGCATAGCTGACCCTTTGACCTCTCTGTTACCCACAAATTCTCCCAATGAATAATCTAAATGAATGCATTTAAATTTCACTTCCAATGGGGACAAAATCACACGTGTGCCCAGGCTGCTCCACAATAGAATTTGAATTTAAAACCTGAATGTAACTCTGCTTACAGTGACAAAAAATTTCCAGTTAAACATAAAGAACCACTTATACAGGTCAAGCAAATCCAGGAGAGTCACTGTCCTATTCTTCCACATGCATGCATTGTATATGCAAGCCCAGACAATTTGTTTTCAGGCCACCTTTAATCTAGTATCATCTGAGCTAAATATAAAAAGGGCGGTGGAGACAAAAATGGAAATATAAAACTGCCAAGCTTTACCTATCAAAACATGCAACCATATTTCAATGTAATAATCTAGCATTACAGAATTTTCAATAGCAAATGCAATTTATCACACCACGTTGAATATTTGCATAAAACAAAATAAACTAATGCCTCCGTGACTCAAGAACTATCCAAAAAGCTGCTAAAACATTTTATCTAAATGACAAACTACCTCAATTATCATATCTCCATTAAGTCACTGTTACAGGGGGAAAAAATTGGTGGATCCTTTCCCTTAGCTATAACTACAGTTAATTAAAGCATTTCTTAGATATCATGCTGACAGTTGGGCACATTTACAGTACGTAAGTATCAGGTAAGAAGAGCACTACACATCAGTGGTCCCATAAAGATAAATAACCCTTGTAACTTCTTGGAGTTGAGTTGCCTGCCACTGTAACTGGCTTCATGCATTCTTCAGGCATGTCATTAATTGAGTGGGGACAGAATGACGAGCTTATTGTTGGATGTGAAGCAAATGGCTTGGGAAATGTCTTGGAAATCAAAGTCTTCAATTCGATTGTTAAAGTGTTTTAATGTCCCTAGAGACCAAGCAAGAGCCCACACTTCTATTAGATTATATTTATTTCCATGACTCTGAATAACTAACAGATTTCCACTTGAGAAATTCCATTTTGAAAACATAACAGAATCTGCAAAAGGGAAATTTCGGAAATAAAACCAATAATTGTGATTTCCATAGTTGTATCTATACTTTCTCATTCTGAGACAATAATCCAATGAGAAAATGATGCAGTTTGCACATATGAAACTTGATACTCAAAGATGCTGAACAGTATATTCAGTCAAGTATAACCTGTTGTCCAAATCTACACTTCCCTTTTCCTCTGAAGCCATTTGTTTTTTGTTTTCTTTAGAGATACATTTTAAAGTTTCTTTTATCAAAATTATGGACTTACTAAGTGACTAATTATTTTTTCAGGGATTTTACTTTATAGTTGATTGTAAACACTTTCATGATTTTTTTTGTTTACTGTTTTCTAAAACTACATTAAATTGTTTCATAATATGCCATTATACAAATTCATAATAAATGAACTATTTGCATATTATTTATGTTGCTTCTAATTTTCTGATATGAGAAATCTCACTGATATAATCATTAATATAAATATTTATATCCATCAATTTTAATTTCCTAGATTAGATTCCTATAAAACAAACAAAAACTAAACAAAAAACCTAATGAGTACTGACAGATTGCTTTTCTAAAGTGTATACCAATTTACACTCCTACCAACTTTACTGACATTTATGTCTTATTTTTCATTATCAAGACAATAAGGGAAATTATACATAAATTTTGCTTTAATTCACGTCTCAGTGATAATTGAGACTAAATATTTTACTTGTTATTCATATTTCTTCCTTTGCAAATTGTCCATTGTTTTGTCCATTTTAATTGGGCTTTATATCTGTCTTAATGAATGATAAACAAATTATCTCTTTGATTCAGTTTTGAATTTTCCCAGTAGATAATTTGACATTTAGTACTTTAATGGAATGTTTTTTAAATTTTTATGGATCTAAATCTATTTTTTCTTTGTGATTTTTGTACTTTTCTTAGAAAGTCCTTATCCAATGGGGGGACGGTTCTTCTTATATTTTCTTTGAGTTCCATAGTTGCTTTTCTACCAACCTTGGATTACCAATGATTTACTGCTGAGTGAAAAGCAGAGAAAAATGATTTCATTTATTTGAGCTCCTGTGAACGGCAGGCTAGAAAAATAAATGCCATTTTACTCATAATTCTTTGCTTCTTATTTGCAAGGCTGGCCTAAAATGCCTTCTCTTTTTGTGGGTTTTATATAACTCACCATTTGTTTCTTTTGGCCTCTTAGTTTAACTACAAATCTTCTGGGCAGATGCCATTCAAAATCCTGAGTTTCACCATTAATAGCATTTAGTACCCACAGTAATGCTTATCACTCAGCATTATCATTAGTGATAGTAACATAAATAATTATTCTTTCTATTCTGCATGTTTGTTCATTGATAGAAAATATTCAGCAAGTAGTTTAATATTAATATTAAAAGCATGCTATCTGGTTTAACTATAAAGATTGATTTCTGTAGTCACTAAACAAGAAATCAGTTGCACATAGCTGTACACATTGTACATATAATACACACGTTCATGTGCATTTGCAGTTTGTGTGTGTGTGTGGTGTTTAACAGCTCCCTAATCTTAAAAATAGGCTCAGACAGAAACATGATTTGAGATCTCAGGCAGACTGGTTGAGATCATAACTACATGAAACAACTGCCAAGAGGAGCCCAGCTAGGGAATTGAACAGATTAGGTAACTTAGAAATTTAGACATTTCCCCCCATTATGTTCCTCATTGCAGTTTTGTAATAAAAACACGAGCAAACTTCAAAGGAAGCTCTGTAGTAAAGGTTAATTGCTACTAAAGAAGAGGGTGGGCCCAAGCGCCAGTACTTTGTGCCCAACTTGCAAGCAGACAGGAAGGATTACACGTGGCTGAGAGCAGAGGATGTGTGCCCAGCTTTAGGAGGAGAAGAGGCTCGGCCAAACCTCAGAGCCCCATCAGGGACCTCCTGGTAGGACATGAGCACATGAGCACAAGTCCTTGAGTCAATGCCTGCTCAACAGTGGGCAGGGGAGGGCAGGAGGGTGGGGGAAGACACCAATTTCCTTCCAAAATTAAAACCAGACATGTTCTTCTTCCCTCCTTAGGACAATACCAGAGCGGTGACAGAGGCATGTTTGTGAGAAAGCAGAGGACTTCAGGGGACTTCAGAGGACTTCAGGGGCCAGCTCTTCTGCACCAGCAGCACAGCCAATAAACGCATGCTGGGCTTGGGGAAAAGGGCGGAGTCCAAGTAATGCCAGATGCACAAACAGAACAAAGAAGGGGACCATGGGCTGGCCAGCAAAATATTCTGTGAGAATGGCCCCAAGATAATGAAATTTAAGATCCCAAGGAAACGAAGAAAGGAAACTAGTAAAAGTAAGGAAAATGAATTTCCAGAAAAGTGACTTAAGCAAGCTGTGAAGGACTGTATTCAGGATCCAGAGGCACAGACTAACAAAACAGAGGTATCTAATATAAAGGGGAGATACTGATGGATGCAATCTTCAATATGCCCATCCTCCAAAGAGGGGCAAAAGGACAAGACTTCAGCGGAGTGATTAGCCTCTGGACTTGATTTGTGGAATCCACGTCTCTGGAGACAATTATGTTTGTGAACTAATCTATCAACATGACTTGGCACATAGAATTGCTTTTGATGACCTTCTAAGCTTCCTTGCACTTGGGGTATTTCTACTTCCTTGTTCCATGCTATTCTGTCTCTTCCTTATGGACATGTTTCCCCCAGTGCTTCCTAAAAATATTTCCTTTATGAGCTTATCAGAAAGACTCAGAATGGAAGAGGGTTGCAAGACAAGGTAACAGGGGAGACGGTGAAAAGCACCAGATGAACTGAAAATAAGAGACTAAATCAACGAGCAAATATTTGTTTTTCTCATAGTATTGTGGCATAACTCTGGCTTGTTCTGTGGCTTTTAAATCTGGTTAAAAAGTTTTTCCATTGTACTAGGAATTTCACAAACATTTAACTAAACAAGTAGGGTTTGGGAATTAAACCAGTAGCTCCTGAACTATTATGAAATGAGGTTGGCCACTTTCAAGAGCTTCTCTTCAAAGACAGAACCAAGCTTTTTTTTCAGATGGTTATGGAGAGAAATTGCTAGAAAATTCATAGGTGAGGTACGAGCAAAGCCCTTTGGTATATAGTTACAGAATCTAAGACAGCTAAATACAGACATTAAAGTTCTGTGAGCACTATTCCAAGGGAAAACATAACCTGGTTAATGTTTGGCTCATTCTGCTCTTAGGGAGCCACAATGGGCAATACCCACTGGAATGACCAGGTAAAACAGATTTCATGTATCAGATAGTGTTTCTTTTACATTACAACCATGTGCCTCCACTCTTTTAGCAATACAAATTTTTAAAAGACTTTTGCCAACCTCTGACCTGATGGCTTTTTTCATAAGCCTTTTATATCCCCAAAGTGATTTTCCTTCAGATTCACTTAAAATAAAGTAGAAATGTCCCATATTTACGTTGCAGCAGACTGGGTGGTTACTCTTCAGGCAGTCTGAAGTGACCAGGGTACAGCCTTTCAGTATTCAAAGTCATATCTACAGTAATTATTTGCCAGCGTATCTAAAAGAAGGCAGGCATTTCCTGTTGCACACAAATGGGGCACTCTTATCTAAATTACTGTTTAAACAGGTATTTAAGAAAAGACTATCACAGGCAGGAATTTACTGATGATGGAACACATTAGTTTAGGGCTGGACACATTAGTTGAGCACTAACCATTGTCAAGAAAGGAAGTGCATCAGCATCAGGAAGGTATAGAGTATATTTTACAACTTCCATATGGGTCAAGATGGAGGATCATAAACTCTGCCGTTTGTGCTTAGGGAAAGCAGGAGTGGCACAAACCCTGGCATGGAGGTCTGGATTTGGCAATGTCAATAAACCCTGGAGTAACCTTAAGAGAAAGAGTTTGAGAGTCACAGCTCTTTAGAGTCCCTGTTTTCCCAATCCATAAAATAAGCATGGTGGACAAGTTCAACCCCAAGCCCATTCCATTCACGCAATCCCAGTTCTACATAATGAAAACCAAAGGATGGTCAGAGTTTGGTGCACTAGAAGCTTATAAAATGTTATTTCCTGGAAAGACACTTTGAGAATTGGTTGGGTCTCTCCCAACATGTAACCTAGGAGAGACTGTGCTCTGGCTGCCTAACCTTGCTCTAACCAGTGAAACTGGAATTTATTCCCAGTAGAGGCTTATAAAACTGGGCTGTTATTCTCACATTAAGTAGACTGCCCTCTGGTGAGGACTGTGGTTTATGTGTGGGCAGAATGTGTGGTTTACTACCTCTAATTTGTTTATGTTGTTGATGGTGGTTTCAGAAGAAAGCAGCACCCCTCCACATGCTACAGTGACCTGATTTGCTTCCTCTAAAAAAAAAAAAAAAAGAGTGTTTAAAGGTGGGCAGAGACATGAGGGAGCATTAATGTACCATTGCTAATGGAGGAGCAACTGGGATCCCTTTGACCACAGCTCTGCTTCATTCAGTTCTGCATGTGAAATGAGAGCCCCAACTTGTTTATTATAATTACCTAAGTGTGGCTTGGTGGCTTTTGGCAGAGATCCTTCTTGCTTCCAAAGGAAAGACCAAAATTCAGGAACTACAGGCTGACGAAAGGAGATGGAGGAATGCATTCTCTAGCAAGGAGACTGAATTCTAATAGACATTGAATGAAAATATTCAAAAATACCCCCAGAAGATCATGACGATCAAAAGGAAATTGAGATGGAATTTCTGCCAAACAGAAAACAAAGATAGGTGTACAGGAAAACTGAATAAACAGTGTTTATTCAGTTATTTAGGAAAACTGAATAACAGTTCAGATTCATTCTCACAGTGGACTTGATACAGAAAGACATTTTTCTACTGCTAGGAAAACAGAAGAATTTCTTATAGCCAGGAGTCTCACATCAAGGAAAAAAAATAATTATGCCTGTCTGGCAGAAGAGGGAGTTGTAGCAATGACTTGCCCGTAAAAAGGAATGTGAACAAGCAATTAAACACTAAGCTAACCATACATCTTGGTTTGATAAAAAGCAGAGTACCCAAAAGAATGAAATTTTGTTAGAGTTTCAAAATGAGCAATGGTGCTTATTGTCACAAGGTTTGTTAACTAAAAAAAAAAAAAAAAAAAAAAAAACAGTGACCTCTGATCTTAGAGTAATTCTGTGGGAAATTTTCCTTGATTTGACTAATTTCAGTTTGGACTCTGCCCTAATGCAAATATAGCATCTCTAGTTAAAATAAATTTAGATGTTGCCAAAGAGGGCAATTTGCAGCCCTCTTCCAAACTCTAAAAGCCCCCATATTGAGTTCCCCAATACCATATCATATGAAATATAAAATCATTCAAAACCAATGGGATGGAGAGAATGTCATTGAAAAACATAAAGGAACTTTTTTAAAATTGAGAAAACACTGTACACTTTGATAAAGATGTTTTTGGAAAAATATGAACAGATGTGCTGTGTGTGTATATTTGAGCACTTATGATTTGAGAGGGGGTAATTTCAACATTAAGTGGTAACACAAGCTAGGTATTTAAGGGAATGATATAATATGACAACTTCATAGACTACCAAACTATGTATAGTCTCTGGAAATTGTCATTATCAACATGTACAATAACTAGTAGCATTAGGTGGTCTGTACAGTATCCTTCATGTGTAATTGAGTCACACAGTCTAAGACACTTGATGAGCACCAGGCCCTGCCTCCTAATGACAACTGACTTTTTTTAAAAAGGCATTCAGGACCTCTTCTATATAAATTACTATAGTTTGCAGCAAGAGAGGATTATAAATGTGTGCTGGCAAAAACTAAATTTATTTACAAACTGGGTCTAATTTATTTATGGCTCCAGTACAATAGGCTTTTGTCGAAATATTTATGTTATCTGTACTTCTGCCTCACTAAACTCTACCACAATCATAAACACTGTTGAAAAATTATTTGCAGTTAGCAGGATTTAAACTACCCATTATATCACCAGCTAGCGCCAGTAAACTTTTGCACTGGTTGATAAAGTTTCCTCCGTGGAATAAATATACATTTGACTTTCAAAATCTTTGATGGGCTCCATACTATGAGAAGTGAAGGATTCAACAGATGTTTCAGACATTACCAGTTTTGTGTGAATGCTTCAACTGCACTTTCCAATTGAAATTTTGAAGCCAGACTACAAAAGTGCCCAGATTTAAATCCTTTTCTAGCATTAAAAGGAGAATTAGACGATTAAACCACAGAGCTCATAGCGTTTGCCAAAGATGTTACCACTCAGATTTACTCACCTATCCATTCCAAAATATTTATTTGGTATCCCATTGTGACTAGAATTGTGAAAATTGCTAAGGATAGAGAGAACTGAATCAGATCAACTTTCTGCCCTCAAATAGCTCAGAGT
This sequence comes from Xerus rutilus, assembly GCA_028644305.1. Lineage (NCBI taxonomy): Eukaryota > Metazoa > Chordata > Mammalia > Rodentia > Sciuridae > Xerus > Xerus rutilus. The sequence goes on from CM053409.1 coordinate 34,152,897, forward strand.
TGAGTAGAGAAGACAGAGATGGTAGCAGGTATAAGGCAATAAAATTGGTCTTAGATGAGTGAGGTTAAGAAGAGAAATGCCTGTTGAAATAATTGTGTATAAGTAGCTCTGCAAGTGGGCATGCCAATCCCTAGAACCTGTAGCCTTGGATTGACTGAAACCATGGATAGCTGGTCCTTTGGATCCACAGGGTCCACACCCAGAAGTTCAACCAGCTACAGATGGAAAAAAATGGGGGAGGGGATGTCTCTGTACTGAATATGCACACTTTTTATTGTCATTATTCCCTGAACAATACTGTATAATAACTATTTATATGGCATTTACATTATATTAGGCATAACAAGTAATCTAGAGATGATTTAAAGTATAGGAGAGGATATGTGGAGGTTATCTGCAGATAACTTGACTATTTTATAGAACAGATGAACGTCTGTGGATTTTTGTTATCTTTAATGTCCTGGAACCAATCTTCCACAGACACCGAAGGACAACTCTACACACTGTTTTTGAAAAATAAACCCTCATTCTGATGAGCATTGGAAATACAGTTGTTCACACTGATTGCTGAATATCACCAAGTTCACAGTAATGTGAGGATCAAAGAAGGGATTATTTAATCTTGCTGCTACTTCTAAAAAATTCATAAAACTATCAAACCAACAGGTTCTAAAACAGCATGCCCACATTTCCATTACAAAATAAGCCAAAAGAAAACTTCATGGAGAAGTAGATGGTCTCCATGTCATAACTGATAAAAATGTATTTCCACTTGATCTACTTCACTGAAAAAAGACCTCGATTTCTACTGTGAATCAGGTGACTGCTGTGATGTCAATGACACTCCACCAACCTACAAGTGACCCACAACACAATATCCATCTTCCAGATGTAACTGGAAATTGCTCCAAACAGACCAAAGATAGCTCTGGTTGGCTTCAGAAGAATAATGTCCTCAGAGGAAAGATAGGCCAGATCAGCTCCAGTGGCATCAGTCGAGAGCAAGAGTTGTCAAAGAAATGCTAGTCCTATTGCTTCCTAGTATCCCACACTACCCACCAAATGATGGATTTTTACCCAAGTCATATCCACACATGCCTACAATAGCCAAAGTAACCTAACCAAAGCCAGAGTAGAAAAATAAAATTTGAGAGCTATATTTATTTCATGTGGAGGGGAGAAAATCATTTTAAGAATTTATTCTGATAAACCTTCTTTAACAAACTGCTTATTTAATGTGTCATTGCTGTGCTACTTAAGATAAATAAAATCTTCTGGCATCCAAAGGCTTAAACCTCAAGATCAGTGACTGAAATATCCATTTTTAAGCCAGCCATAGTGGTGCACACCTGTAGTGCCAGGACTCTGGAGACTGAGCAAGAAGATGCCCTGATCCAGGAGAGATGGAAGACAGCCTGGGCAATGTAGCAAGACCACATCTTAAAAAAAAAAAAAAACAAACAAATGAAGGGAAAAATGAAATATCCATTTTTCATAGCATTGTGGAATCTCAAAGATTTTTTAAAAAGGCCATAATATTGTCATTTTAGTCATCTAAACATCTAAGATGCTTGCTGATTCAAATATATTGTGGATGAACCTATGTAAATCTAGATGAACTGCATCTGCTCAAGAGGAAAATTGGAAATGCTATAACTCTATCAAAAGCATGTGATCTTAAGAAAATATGTTGAATGTAAGAGAGATACTTGAAGTGTATACAACAATTACACAATAATTTAATAGGTTTGAGCTCTTGCCACTTTTGTTGATTTTGTTGCTGTTGTGTTACATCAGCTTCATCCAAATTTTCAACACTTATTACCACTAAGTCCTAGCAACTACGAACCAACCCAGATTCAACATTATGCCACAAAATGTTAATCATTCAGTCAACAAGACTTCTACAGGCAAATCTCCATGGGGGGCCACAAAGAAGAATAAAGTGAAATTGCTGATTTCGAAGGACTTACAATCTCATGGGGAAGATAAGGCAAATATCCAGGAAGAATTAAGGTATATAAATCCACATCGAACAGAATCAAACGAATCATACAGAAAACAAAGACTGTAATGTTGAACTCTAAAAGAAAGTGAAATTCCTTTTTGTTAATAGAAAATTGAAGTGGAAGATGGCTAAAAACTCTACTCATGATGAAAACAGATAATTGAGAGGATTGTAAAACAAAAGGTTGTAGATTGTGGCTGAGCCTTGGAGAGGTAATGACTTTTAATTGGATTGAGTTTATCATATTTGCAGAGGTACAGCAGACACAGAAGAAAGGATTAGAGTGATTTCCACTTTCTATTATTTGGCATAATGAGAAAACAGAGGGTGGTCCACATCCCTGGCATGTATTATGAGCCATAGGAGATGCTAAATACGTCAGGTTTTGGTAGCATTGAGCTCGCCTATATAAACACATTTATTTGGACATAGTTAAGTCAAAATAAGTCACCTGGAAAAAAGGTCACAGGTCATTAATTTGCATAGTACAATGGATTTATGAATTTTTAAATTAATCCTTCTGGATTTCTACACCATTTCAAACCGTAGGGCGTATTTGCATTTTCCTTCAAAGTTTAGATAGCTTAAAGGGTCAAATGAAAATTCTTGACAGAAGAAAAGCCAGCTGAGCAGACTTTGTTTCTTCTAGGTGGAAAAGAAGTGCATTAAAAATTCTTCCAAAAAAACAGCATTATGTGCATTTAAATATACATACAAACCAACAGAACAGCAACAACAAAATCTTGTGTAAATATTTGGCAAGGCACAAAAACATCATACAATTAATATACCCCAAGTTCAAGTGGATCCAGGTGGAACGATTATTAAAGCATACCTGCACCAAGACCCCACTGGACTGTAAGGTGACAAGGGCAGAAAGCACGGGGGACTGGTTCACTACAGAATCCTCAGAATCCAGCAAAATCTCTAGCTCCTGATCATAATTCATTGTGATTGTATTCACTCAAAAATGTCAAAGCAAGCCAACTCTACTAGAAGTACTGAGTGGTATCTCCTTTTATTTCTGCGAATTGGGAAGTTTTAACCTAAGTGTTCAAAAGACATCACACAACTTGTGCCCCAATAACTCAGGAGGCTGAGGCAAGAGGATAGCAAGTTGAAGGTCAGCCTCAGAAACTTAGCAAGACCCTAAGCAATTTAGTGAGACCCTGTCTCAAAATAAAAAATTAAAATGGCTGGGGATGGAGCTCAGTGATAAATCACCCTGGGCTCCATCCCTAGTACCAACCACCCCCCCCCCAGGAAAGTTCATAGTAAATCTACACATGCTTGTATATGCACACACATGCACATGTGTGCACATACATATATACACACACACATACACATGATCCAGATGATCCAGTTGCTAAATGTGGACTTAACCAAATGTAGTCAGCTCAGAATGTGTACCGTATTCTCACATTGCAACCTCCTCAAGTATATTTGTTATAAGAGGAATAAAACTAAACAAAAAGTCCCCATGTGGATAACCCATATCTATGTCCTTTCCTTAAGATTTCTAGGGAGTCCTCCAAGAAAGAAGAATAAAGTAATATCAAATATCCCCAACTAAATTTCATTCTAGCAATATGTGTTTTAGTGCCTGCTATGAAGCAACCATACCTTGTAGGATGTAGAGTATGAGATCGGGGACTCAGCTTTCTTCACGGTTGCTTCCACAGTGCCAAGTATGGTGTCTAGCTCATAGCACACGTTTAGTAAATATTTGTTAAGCAAATGAACAAATATCAAAAGAATACAGAGATGGGTCATAAGGAGTTCAGAGACTAGGGCAGCTATCACCAAACCTGGTACGTCACAATTTCTTACAAAGTTTGTATTTAAAAATACAAATTCCATGGCATTTCTAGAACCAGTGGTAAAGAAATCTTATGTGGCAGAATGTTTATAGCATCTACAGCTCCCTACTCTATAATCTCAATCCACAATATCACAAGAAATTCAAGTAATCTGTAAACCATAGACCCTATTTAAATGAGAAGTTCACACTGGGATCATGTCCACTATGTAGTTAGGTGTCCCCAGGAAAGTCCTCATATCTCTTTGAACTTCCATTTCTATACCTGTATGTGATGTTGCCCAATACGGTAGCCACACATGGCAAATGAGTGCTTGAAATGTGGCCACTCCAAATTAGGATATGCTAAAAGCTAAAAATATATGACATAATTTTAAAACTTAGGAACAAAAAACCATAAAACATCTAGATAATTTTTGTATATTGTTTATATACCAAAATGATATAATTTTGGAAATATTGGGATAAATAAAACATTAATAATATTATTTTCACCTATTTCTTTTTACCTACTTTAATGTGACTGCTAGAAATTTTTAAATTAATATGTAGCTGACATTTATATTCCTATAGGACAAGACTGGTTTTGAAAAATATTTATGATACCAAACTGCAGTAAGAATCCAAATAGCACATTTGAGCATTTTTTGTAAACTTTAGAGGAAAACGCAAATGCCAAAAGCCATTATTTTGGGGAGAGGTTCTCATGTCTCTATGTCTTAAAGTGACATATCTTAAAGGTCAATATCTTTCAGATAACAAAAAGTGATGAAATGGTTCAAGTCATACTTCACCACTCCCCTGTCAATAAATACATCTCTCCATACACACTTATTGAAACAAAATAAAAAGAGAAATCAATGTCATCATTGACATGGTGCAAAAATTGAGCTCATTCCAGAACACTAGGCTGCCAGGGTCTCTGTGAAGATGCAAGACACAATGTGGGCTGAATGGCTAGAGGAAGGTTTATATTTGAAATCTGCATTATCACCCAACATTTGATGATGGACAATGAAAGCTCAGTCCATGACTTCAGCCCAAAGTGCAGCGGAGGAAAAACGTCATGGGATCGATTGATCTCTTTCCCTATCTCTTGGGTAGAGCAGTCCAGTTCCTTCCACAAACATCTCATTTCACCACCTAAAAAGAACAGGTGTCTTGAAATAACTGTTCTGGTGTTTCAAGACAGATAAAAGGACATGAAGGACTTTCTTGTAGCTCTTTCTATTGCTAAGGTACAGTTGGTGAACCTTCAGAAATGCTTCCTACATGTGGTCTGATGGATGAACTTGAAGACAGATATTCCCAGGCTGTACCAATATAACATGGCCATGCTATCATTCCCAAGAGTTTTAAGAATGCCAGTAGGTACAGAGATAACAAAACCCCAACCACCATTCTCTCAAAACTCTTCTATGTGAAAGTGAAGAGTAGCCAATTTCCTTTGGGGATAAAAGAAAATCTAATTGTCATACACAGTTCATTCAGTTTCCTTACCAGTTCATGCCTCTATACATTTATAAATATTAATTGATGCATTTACTGCAATGGAAGGCAGTTGCTAACCTAACATTCCAGGCTTTGTTCTGAGTCTCATATCATTTTCTTCCATGCTGTTGATTTTGGAGTGATTGTGTAATTCTAGTGAACTGCTAGCAAAGCGTGATCAATCAACACTTTGAAAGCTTCTGATTCTTCCCAATACCTGGGAGCTGCTTTGATAAATGTTATTCTCAGGACTGTGTGAAATTTACATTGTGGGAGTGAATGCATGTGGGAACATGGCAGGCTATTGTTAGTGTTTTTTATTTATATTTAAACAAGATTTTTTTGTTGACAATAAAACCTCACTTGCCCCAAGGTTATTCTGTAAGAAACTCCAAGTCACTCAAGTTCTATGCACACTAATATTAGTGCTTTCTCTATGGCTGTAAAAAGATTGTTATGCATTTATACACATTTAGGGATAGAAGAAGAAGAAAGAAGAAAGAAGAAAGAAGAAAGAAGAAGGAAGAAGAAGAAGAAGAAGAAGAAGAAGAAGAAGAAGAAGAAGAAGAAGAAGAAGAAGGAGAAGGAGGAGGAGGAGGAGGAGGAGGAGGAGGAGAGGAAGAGGAGGAGGAGGGGGGAAGAAGGAGAAGAAGGAGAAGAAGAAGAAGAAGAAGAAGAAGAAGAAGAAGAAGAGGAAGAGGAGGAGGAGGAGGAGGAGGAAGACTCCTCTTTCATTTTAAAAGCCTGGATAAAATCATTAAAGAACACATCACACTGTTGCATTCATGAATGAGTATATGCTACTAAATGTGGACCATTCTCCCAAGAAAGCTTTAACCTGGGTAACCAAGACTGACATTCATTTTTAGAAATATGTCAGAGGGTTACAGTTCTTTTCAAAAATTGGCCACAGCTTTTTGAGAATCTCACAAAGTTCTTTTACGAATGGTCACTGTTTTAGTCTGTTTTATAGCTTCTGTAACCAAAAGACCTGACAAGAACAATTTTAGAGGAGGAAAAATTTATTTGGAGCTCATGGTTTCAGAGGTCTCAGTCCATAATGGCTAATTCCATTGCTCTGGGCCCAAGGTGAAGCAGAGCATCATGAGAGAAGGGTGTCGAAGAGGAAAGCAATCAAGACTTGGCAATCAGGAAGCAGCAAGACTAAGCTCAGCTCACCAGGGACAAATATTTCCCCTAAAGGCAAGCCCCAAGTGACCCACCTCCTCCAGCCATACCTTACCTGCCTATAGTTATCACCCAGTTAATCCATTCAAGTGGATTAATGCACCGATTCAGTTAAGGCTCTCATAACCCAATCATTTCACCTCTAAACTTTCTTACATTGTTTCTCACATGAGCTTTTGGGGGACACCTCGCATCTAAACTAGAATAATCACAATCAATTTGCTCATATTATGCTTCCAATGCATTCTATAGTCTAAAACACATTCTATAATCTTTCCATGAACATCCTGTGGAATTTTATTTCGGTGTTATTTTCATTGTCCATCTTCTAATCTAGAATGCCCTTCCCACATCCCATGGCTCCCTAGTGAGGACTCCTACTATTCTGAAAGCTGGGAACAGAGCAGTAAGACAGATCAACAATGTCCTTGCTCTCATGAACCTTATTGCCTCATGGGTATAAAAGGAAAGGACACCAATACATAGAGAATCTTAGATAGTCTTGAGTACTTAAGAGTGAAGAAAATGGGGTGCAATGTGGGAGTAGGTGATTCCTTTGGATAGGGAAGTCCCTGCAGAGTAGATAGCATTGGAACCCTTTCAGCATGGATGCCTAAATCCAGTCTATACATCTTCCTATCTGCTAAGGGTTCCCACTTGCCATGTTCACCATGGTGAACACTTTCCCTCATGGATCACAGAGCAGGTACGTGGTGCTGTAGAACATATCATTAGCTCTGGTGCTACTATAGTTAGTTATTTTTATGTCTGTCTCTTCACTTGGGTTTTCAGCTACTTAAGTCTATGTTTCACTTCCTTTTATACCCTCCCTCCAGAACTTTCAATACAGTAGATGGTCAAATTCAAATTGGACCAATTTTTTTTAAAAATGCTACTTCTGAAATGGCTCCTAGCTCAGAATCATAAATAGATTTCAAAGGAATCTGTTATCCACACAAGTCATTCCCAACACTGGAAGAGGGAATTTCTAGACCACTGACCATTCAGAAAACTTGCCCGAGGAACATGTGCCAATTGCTCTTCTGAGAGAAGTTAAAATTTAGAAACAATAATCACCTCCCTCAGGTCTCAGAAATCCTTGGGTCTAAAGAAGGAGGAGTTTTACAAGCTTTCCATTTGAAAATGCCACCCCCAACTGAGGATTTCACCAGTTGAAAAGAATAAGAAAGTAAAGCTTTTAGTTGGTCAACCAGAGTATTGAGCATCTTTTGTAAACTTCTTACACAAAATAAGTGAGATTTTATAACAGTCGGTGACAGCAAGCAGAGTTTGAAAATCCTGCCAGAAGTTTTGTTTTTCACTTATTTTGTGTGTGTGTTTATAAACATTTTGCTATTTTGTCTGGACCTAAAGATTGTGCTCAATAGAGCGCTCATTTTTTGTAACATCTATAAAAAGAAAGTAAGTTGTTCAGATAGAAGAATTAATAAGTCAAGTAATAAAGTATCATTTTCTGAAGAATCCAAACGTCCTTTCTTAGTTGGGATCAGATTCTAAAATCCCAATTTAATAAAAGAACCCCAACCCCCTACCCAAAAAAGGAATGTCTCCAAGTTTAAACCAAAGTGGATAAATATTCCATATTCTACTTCAAATACCAAGAACAAGGTAGGTATTTTCCCTGCTGCTATAATTTGACATCCACTTTAATGATGCTTACTTTATTGCTTGTCAAAAAAGTGAAATGGCCTGTCGATTTTATGAAGTTTCTCCTACCTTTTGGATGGTTATATTACATTTGGAAATAAGTGCATAGCTCCCCTCCCCCATCTTTTTTTAGCCTAAATGGTGCATGTGTGGGTTTGGTACTTGGCTGCCAGCAGAATGAAGTCATAATTTCAGGAGTCCAAGAGAATAGATCAAAATCACGCCAACACTTTCATGGATGGATATATGCTGCTAAATGGATGTTTACCTAGAAAAGTCATCATCTGGCAGGCAGCACCGTGCATGTTCCTAAGGAGCTAGCTCATGTATACTAAACAAATTTGGCTTGGCTGCTGTGAGAGCTGCCCTGTGGAAATTCTCAACATACATTTGTTTGATTGAGCCGTCATTCCCAGTTGATCTGCTGATGATCTGTGTCACTTTGTTTAAATGTCCTGGTGTGGTTTTTTATATATATACAGTGAAAAGCCAGTATGTTTCTGTGATGGATTAAATAGAGGTGAAATTTGAGAGTGACTCCTGTTTTTGATTCCTGTGTTCTCAGACAGGTAGGTCTGGAATGATCAAGAATGTCACATTCAAACACAGGGGAAAATACAGAGCCCTTTTGATTTAAAACACATTACCGTAAAGATACATTTGCTACCGTGTTCTCCCAGTACAAGAAGCCATTTAGGATTCCCCTACTAAACAAACACCAGATGGGTTAATTCTCAACATCCCTTGCAAATGTCCAAAATCAAGGGACACAAAACTCTCACTGCTGGGAAACCCAGTGTGCAAGAAGCAAGCAAAGGCCATTGCTGAGTTATGCATTCAGAAATCAAATGTAAGGTCAGGCTAGAACCAAAACTCCAGATCTCAGATATCCAAGTAATGGTTGAGATGGAAACCCAACACCGCAGTGCCATACCACGTCTGAGGCACTAATCAAGCGACTGCCTGTTTGCTTGGTGGTTAAAGCACTTCCTGCAGCTAATCTTCCTAGATAGGCTCTCAGCTTTAATAACCTATGGGGTCTGCTGTTAAGTGCTGGGATCTGGGCACCATCAGCACTGATGTCTCCACTCTGCCAAACCCCAGACACCACGTGACACACATGCACTCTCTCCCCCTCTGCCCCACCGATGTGGTAGACCTGCCTGCTTTAAGTGGGGCCCCACTCCCCAAAATATCCCTGACCAACCTGCTATCATACCTGAAATTCCTCCACAACTAATATTGTTCCTTTGGACTAAGGCAAACCTATCTATCTCTAAGACTCCTGACCATGAATCATTTATTCCTTTCAATAGGCATTTAAAAATTTACCATGGGTTACTTAGATCCTGAGCATGCACTTCAGAGCCCAAGTGATTGGCCCCACTCCTGGCCTCAAAGACATTCTAGTAGAGAGAAAAGATGTACAAATAACATACAGTGCCTGCAATCAACAACTCTGTACAAGGTGTAGAGAACAGAGGAATTCATCCTGAGAGTGGGAAAGGTTAGGGAAGTTGCCCGGAAGTAGTGACACCTAACGAGGGCAGAATACACTGAAGAACAATGATTTCAAAGGCATTTCCTGGAGAAAAGATAGGGAAGGAAAAACAGGCCAAGCAGAAAAAAGGATATACTTAGAGATACCAAAATATGGAATAGCTTAGCACATGCACAAGACCAAGCATTTCTTAGTATTGCTTGATCGATAGTGGGAAGACAGTAGATAAACATGCAGAGAAAGAGGTGGTGAGGAGCAAGCTTATGCTATACTCTGGAGTTTGGACTTCCTCCTATTAAGAATATGGTGCCAGCCAGGCGTGGTGGTGCACGCCTGTAATCCCAGCACTTTGGGAGGCTGAGACAGGAGAATCACGAGTTTAAAGCCAGCCTCAGCAACAGCGAGGTGCTAAGCAACTCAGTGAGACCCTGTCTCTACATAAAACACAAGATAGGGCTGGGGATGTGACTCAGTGGTTGAGTACCCCTGAGCTCAATCCTCAGTACCCACCCACCCCCAAAAAAGAATATGGTGCCACTGAAGAATCTTAGAGAGGAGAATGGCAGGAACAGAATTGTGTTTTAGTGTAATCACTGATTCAAAGAACAATTTAGGAAGAATGACCCAGAGTGCAGATGGACCAGTTTATGGCTATTTCAGTAGTTCAGAGAAAAGATCATGAAAGCTTTAAAAACTGGCAGTGACAGTGGAGGATGAAGAAGACAGAAATTTAGGAAGTAAAATTGAGAGAATCTGGTGAGAATTGGGGAGAGGATAATAGAAACTGCGATGGACCAATATGGTATTTCATGAATCCGTTTATCAGTGATAAGTAAAAGTAGGCAATCCAAGGGACCAGGGCACAGATGGGGACTAGGTCATATACAGAGGAAAGGTTAGAAACAACACAAGTAGGCATCCTGGGAAATCAAGAGACCACAAGAGAACTCTAGGTACCTAGGGAACGATGGAGCTGCAGAACCAATGGGTTTTCCCTTGCTTGGAAAATCCATAAAGATTGAAAGATCAGACTAGGGACAGGAGGAAACACTGTTCTTCTTGCATGTTCATATGGAAAAGACACCAGATAAGGCATCGGAGGACACCTTCAGTTAGTCTAGTGTGCCCTTAAGGAATGTCAATTCCTTAACAAGCCTCTTTCTTTCATATTAGTCCCCATGCTCTTCAATGCCAATCACCATTATGTTCCTACACTTTCCGCTGTTCAAGACAGCTTGGCAATCCCAGCTCAGCACTTGCCTTCACAAAGTGCTCACCAGGGACACACCCTCTACCTTGCTGGATGCTGCCTGAGTAGGGATTGTTAGGGGAAAGGCTCCAAAACCACTCCTCATCTCAATAGTTTTCATAGGAATTTATTAAGCAAAATTCAACTGATACATAACTTTGTCCCAAACTTTGAGGGAAAAACAAAAAATCTTGATGGCTTTAAATGTAATTTGTTAAGATAATTCAAAACACTCATAAGTGGATATGAAGGAAATCTTGCAAAATCACCACTCTCCACAGAGTGCCCCTCCCTGCTCATTCTCCCACCAGAACTCCAAATCCACAGAGCACCTGAGGATGGTTCTTCAAACTACCCCTCTCTCAGCCCATGTGACTCCTTCCCTATATTGATCTGTTTGGGATTATTTACTTATGTGTGTGTATGTATGTGTGTTTTTGATGTATATATTATTATATGTGTATTAATGTGTGTATATATTATCATATATATGCAGAGGTGTATACATACATACATGCACACACATATACACACATATATGTATATGAAAAAAGAGGAAAAGTAAAAAGGAGAGGGTGGAAATTGGTTTTACTTATTGTTGCTTATCATTATTTATGATTATTTTAGTTTAGGTCCAACATTCCAGGAATCTTATTGCAATAGTTGCAATAGTAAAATATCACCACAAAATACATACATATATTCCTCTAACTTCCCTTTTTTCATGAGTCATATTTTCTCATATGCACACAAAGCAAATCCTGTCAAGTTTCAATACAGTTCTAGGCATTCTGCTTTGGATTTTCATTTTAAGAAATATGAAAAAAGAATGAACTACAAGACAGTTATTTATTTTATGGACTTGTTTGCACCATCCAAAAGAGAATAACATAAATCTCTTTCATGGCAGGCACATGTTTATCATTTGATTGCCATAAAAGAAAATAAAATAAAACAATAAAATAAATAAGATAGCAAGGCCTCTATATTAATTTACATAAGCTGGAGTGATTAAAACAGATAAAATAGAAAGCTCTTTTTTATTTTGGTTTTTGGAAACTAGTAATTCTATCAACCCTCTGAAACACAGAAAAGCAAATTTTAAGTACATTTTCTTAGCTGATAGGTGTCATAGAATTTGTATTTACAAGTGTGTTATGTGTACATGCACTTAAATTTGACTCTGTCCCTGGTTTCCAGAGAAAAAACAAAATGGAAGATGGGTAAAAATTTACATATTTGGCTGCCAAATTTCTTTGCCTGGGAACCAAGAGACCAAATCAGTCATTTTTGAGCAGCCCAGTCTTACACAGGACTGGCCAATTGGCCCTGAAGTCGTTCCTGCAATAAGCATTTTTCTATAGAACTACATTCTGTTCTCCTAGTTCAGGAATCCTGAAACATTAAAAAATAAATAAAAAACAAAAAGTAAATAAAACCTAAGAACTACATTTCTTCTTAGGTCAAAAAAATATTTGGAAAAAAAGTTGCTCACGATATAAGGAATATATTATAATGAGGGTTTTATTCTTTGCCTCCATGCAAAACACATATACAAGAGAAATACACACAACACCACACAAGTCTTACAACAAAGACCATTTTCACAGTGCACACAAAAGGAAGACCAAAGAGCAAACAGTTCATAAAGTGTTTAAAAAATTATTAAGTCTGGTTAACGAACAAAATCAAATTCAAAATAAATTAGAAATAAACTGCAAACAAACCCAGCAAAACATGATTTAAGCTGGGAAAATCCAAAGCAAACAATCCAAAAACAGCTTTCAAAGTACAGTACAGTTACTTCTTGTTCCTAGACTGTTGCCTATGGGGACTGATAGAAGGGGAAGCCCCCTAAGTGAGGCTGATCCATGGGTTAGTTCCCCTGCAGCCTCCTCCACCCCTCTCACTGCCAGGCTTCCTGGAGCCCTGCCCTGCAGACCAGAGAGCTCCATGCAGAGAAGGGCTCTGGCCACCCCGCCGGCCTGGTATTTGGCTCCCCAGTCACCCAGAGCACAAGTATGATGGATGATGATGGATCACAGCACCACTAAAACCGTGTGAATTTCCCAAGGCCTCTGATTATTCTAATCGAGCCCCCAGAAGAAGCAAAGGCTTCACAAAAGCCTCCAAGGAAACCTCCCATTCCCCCTGTCTGCTTGACACAGACCCCACTAAATAAAGCAACTGGGCCCTGATATGGCCTCCTGTCTTTGACACACAGATCCGGGCCTTCATGCTCATTGTTCACTGATATGATTTAGCCTTGGATGAATGTTTAATGAACACCCAGAATTATATCACAGTGGAATGGCCCCTCTGGCTTCTCCCAGGGGAAGATAACAGTTTATGAACACTTGTGGGTCACAGCTTTTCTCATGTTCTCTTGCTCTGCTAGACAATATGGTCCAAAGACTTTTTCTTTTTCTCCATTGTCTATTTCTCTCTCTCTCTCTCTCTCTCTCTCTCTCTCTCTCTCTCTCTCTCTCTCTCTCTCTCTCTCTCCTTCCTTCCCTCCCACAACCCCTTCCCCCAAGAGGTCTTTCTTAAACCATAAAGAGTCTCTGAGAGACATAACTGTGTAAGGTAAAAGCACAATTATAGAATTTGTTCATAACATATAAACGGTATCACAGCTAGACCTAGACATGCATAATAAATTTTATATGCTGTAATAACGGAGGCTATAAAAAGGGTGCAGTACTATTTAATTTAATTGATTTGGGGGTCTTTGACTTATTTGGATTGTTTTTTGTCATGTAGGTTTATAGCTTGTGCAGTAGAATGAAATAGAGTTTTGTAAAACAGAGATTCAGTGACTGCTATTGGCTTCTTGGAATATTTCAAATCAATGCAGACAAAATGAATACTACTATATAAGTCAACAAAACTCTACAAACTAGCCATATTCAGAAGTATGACTAGGTACTTGCAGCAAAGATACATCCATTTTGGTCCTTTTTAATGCTTATTATCATCTAATTTCCAGTGCTTGGGTATTTAACTTCCCGCCTCATTATTGAAATCTCAGAATTTACATAAATACATGAGAAGAAGTTTGGTCATTCTTCTCAAGAGTGACCCTCAAGTGCCTACATCAAAGTATCATATGGAAATGGTTCCGACTGAGCATGGGTAAAATGGGAGTAACTTGTGTTCAAATTTTTATGTCTCTGTTTCCCATATGTAAATATCATCTACCTCGTAGGTTAGGAGCAATGTAATAACATGTGTAAAGGTCTAGCTTAATAGCTAGAATGCAATAAGCATTCAATAAATATCAGGAAGTATCATTACTACTTTATTATGTCAAATGTCTTCATTCTCTTTCCCTTATGTTTTACGATAAGCCATTTCAAATCTTAAATAGCTATAAATAAGACAAATTTTAAATTATGTAAAGTAAATAATTATAAAATGAACAAAAGGATGAAAATGCCAATTGACTTGATTAAACAATTGGGAGAGGAGAGTGAAGAATGGTGAATATTATGGGTTAACTTGGGAAGACATGCCTAGCCATGGTTTGGCACCACCACCCATGCTTCTAAACCGCAATCTTGCTTTCTCATTAATTATATCACACCCATACACTTAGAATTATTTTCTGATTGGCCATGCATCTTTAAGGACTCTAATATTGAGTATAATATTTTAAAATAGTTCATCCTGCCAAATAACTCTTAGAATATGCAATCATAATCTTCATTTCCTAAGCCAGAAAGGTGGACAAATAAGAACAATAGATTAGGCTTCTGGAAAACCAGATCCTGTTCCTGGCACTGTCACTAATTAACTGGGAAATTCTGAACAAGTCTTTTCATCTCTCTGGGAATCCATTTCCTCGTCTGCAAAATTACTGAATGCAGAGAACCCCCAGGGTCCCTTCTAGCTCATATTCTATGAGTCCATCAATCTCTGTGTGATTGTTGAAGTAAATTCCTAGGAAAAGCCACAACTATATAGCTTGCTTTGAACCATAATCAGCATAGTGTTAGGTTCATATAAACTCAAGAAAAGCCATAGAAGATGGATGAAGATGGCACTTTTAGCTCACTTTATGACACTGGCTTGGCTAGAGTCAATTAAAAGATGGAAAGCATTAAAATTTTAACTTTCACTGAACACCTGCTATGTGCTGAATTGATATATTTTTACATCATTATTTTACTTAATCTCCCCCTAAAACCTACTGTATTAATGGGTAATCAGCCCATTTGATAGATTAAAAAAGAAGAAGAAAACTAAGATTTAGAGAGTTTATGTTTCTCACTCCAAAGATCCCAGTCTGATTGGTCCAGGCAAAATATGCTCATGTCATTCTATTTCAAGGTTATTCTGACAGTTCAATCAGCTCCTAACATTTATAGTACCCAAACTATCAAAAGACAAACAAACTCATTAAAATTTGGCAATAACCTCCCTGTTCTTTTCTTTTCCAACAGAAGACTATTGACTCTCTGGCTTTGCCTTACTCCCTTCTGGAAGCCTGGTCCAGCCAACTCCAGCTACTTCGCTAAGCCAGAGTTTATACAGATTTTATGTGAAAATTAAAAACAAGCTTGTAAAAATCTCATAAAACTTCAGAGCAAAATCTACTCATCAAAGATTATCCTACCATTTCACAAAGATGATTTTTGCCATCTATTGTTACTATAACACATGTTGTTGTTATTTTTGACCAAACTTCTAAAGGTGACAAGGGAAAAAAGCAGTTAGAAACTACAAGAAAAATGTATTCTTGCTGGGCATGGTGGTGCATGTCTATAGTTCTAGCAGCTCAGGAGACTGAGGGAGGAGGATCACAAATTCAAAGCAAGCCTCAGCAATTCAGTAAGGCCCTAAGCAACTTAGCAAAACACTGTCTCAAAATAAAAAATAAAAAGCACTGGAGATGTGTGTTAAGGACCCCTGGGTTCATTCCCTGGTATTAAAAAAAATGTATTCTTGACATACTGATGCCCTTCTCAAAAGGTACATGCTGCCAGCCAGGCGCCATGGCGCAAGCCTGTAATCCCAGCACTTAGGGAGGCTGAGACAGGAGAATCGTGAGTTCAAAGTCAGCCTCAGCAATGGTGAGGCACTAAGCAACTCAGTGAGATCCTGTCTCTACATAAAGCACAAAATAGGGCTGGGGATGTGGCTCAGTGGTTGAGTGCCCCTGAGTTCAATCTCCAGTACCAAAAAAAAAGGTACACGCTGCCTTATACACCGCATACCTCAAACCAATTGCAAATACTTCATGAGATGTAATCCAAAACAATGACTTTTGAGGATATTTCTGCTTATGATACCAGTTCAAAGTTAGGCTAGGAAAAAAAATATGAATCTGTATACCTGCATGGAAATATTTACATATATACATCCTACAGATGTATTGATAACAACACTGGCACAGTACATGGTCTTTCTGTTCTTACATTCAAACAAATCACTGTTCTTCAGATTCTTCTTTAGGGGATTCCATTTCCCAGTGGTTTAGCCAGAAAGCTATGATACTGACATTCGTGATCCAGGTTCAGATCTACCCATTTAATGGGCTCAGAAATTGACTACATTTGAGGAAAATCCAAGATTTGGAGATCTGCACCAACAGAATTGTTAAAATCAAAGAGTAGAATGTAGTGTGATTTCCATTGCTTCAGTCAGAGTCTGTGAAATGCCAATATTCTGCATATCTTCAAAGAGCAGAATCTGTCTCCAAAAACCATACAAAAAAGCCCACTACAAAGGAAAATCCTTCAAGATCTTTGCTATTGAACTAGAACCAGAAATAAGAGGAAAACCTCTGAGAACAGTATAAAAATGACAGATATAAGAGGAGGCCAAGCATGCCATGAAATGAGAGACTTTTTGCTGACAGATGAGCACCTTTGAACTCTAACCAATCAAAGAATTAGCACTCCCAATGTATAATCAGTACAGCAAGCAAAACATGTCAGCACGTGATAGGCAGGATAATCAATCGACATGCGAGGTAGGAAACGGCAGACTAAATAGCAACCCAGTGCCACTGAGCCAGACAGCCCTTCCTGCTGCTTGAATTTCTCATACCACAGGGACTAGGAATTAATATGCAATAAAGGAAAACCCCCTAACAAGTGAAAGAACAGAGCAAGGATTTAGAGTCCTCACTAGAAGTGACTCAGGAGTCCCAAACTGAGAGTCCTGATGCTTTGCTTTTCCTTAGATGTGTTCCTAATGATCTTTCTCCAGGCAGATAGTAGAAACTTCAAAATTATCAACTGCAGCCCTATTT
The DNA here is from genome assembly GCA_028644305.1 of Xerus rutilus. Lineage (NCBI taxonomy): Eukaryota > Metazoa > Chordata > Mammalia > Rodentia > Sciuridae > Xerus > Xerus rutilus. The sequence goes on from CM053409.1 coordinate 34,170,083, forward strand.
GTTATTCTCCCTTCCCGTGAAGACTTCAGAAATAATAAAAAGAGCAGGAGCTATGGACATAACCAGAGCCAGCTTTTAATCTCGGCAGGCTGTATGCTCACCACTGACCTCAGGCAAGTAATTTAGCCAGGCTGGGCTTCAGCTTTGTACCCATCTGTTAAAAACAGGAGAATAACACTTTTTTAAAGAGAGTTTTGCGATGATGAAAGGAAACAGCATAGGGAAAATATGTTCAGTAGTCCCTAAAGTGGGTAGACAATCCTATTCAGCGCAGGCTGAATGTGGGCAATCTCGTCTTCTTGCACCTAGCATGGTGCTGAAGTGGCAAGCACTCAAGCAATGTTTTGATGTCCATATATTTTAAGTAGTAAACTCACAGACCCAATAGAATGATGTCGGTTCAGATGCGCCTGAATGACAGTGAGTCATTTTAACTCTCTAGGTCACAGTCAATTCCTTTGTAACATGAGACAAACAATATCTCACCTACCTGAGGCCCAATTTGTCAAGAGTGGCTCAGTTTCTTTCAGCTTTACATCAATAATTGCAAATCATCTGTTGCTGGTTTTCCTTATCTCATGTACTAACTTGATAAAGCTAGAAAGACATCACTTTGATTCCCAAATCTACATCCCTCGAGGAATTCAGAAATGACTCTTTTGTTTTGTCTGCATCTTCCACTTTTCCAAAAGAGTCACTAGTATTCTTTGGGAGAAATCATTCAGCAAGCTTGCAGGATTTTCATAGTGTGCTTGAGATGGTCATTGGTAGCAATTTATTTGTTAAGATTTCCCCTACCAATAACATTCTTCACAGAACTATAAAAATCATCCCTAAAATTTGTATGGAACCACAAAAATTAACAAAATCACCAAGGCCATCCTGAAAAAAAAAAAAAAAAGAATAAAGCAAGAGGCATTACACTACCTGACTTCAAAATATACTACAAAGCTGGAGTCATCCAAACAGTATAAGACGGGCATAAAAACAGACACAGAGACCAGTGGAACAGAAAAGTCTAGATAAGTAGTCCCTCACATCACAGTCAACCAACTTTGACAATCATGCTGAAAACATGCAATGGAGTAAGGACAGTCTTTTCAATAAATGGTGCTGGGACAATTGGATTCTACATATAGGAGAGTGAAACTAGACCCCTACCTCTCACCAGTTACAAAAATCAACTCAAAGCAAGGAAAAGACTTAAATATCAGACAAAACTACTAGAGGAAAATATAGGGAGATACTTTAGGATATTAGAATGTGTAAGTATTTGGGGGGCAAAATCCCCAAATCATGGAAAACAAAAGCAAAAATAGACAAATAGAATTCCATCAAATTAAGAAGCTTCTGCACATTAAAGGAAATAACAGTTAAGAGACAAACTATAGAATGGGAGAAAATACTTGAAAAGTGTACATCTGATAAGGGCATTAATATCCAGAACATGTAATTAGCTCCAAAAACTCAATAGAAAACAAAAACAAAAACAAAAAACACTGATTAAAAAATGAACAGTAAAAAAAAAGTGAACAGTAGGTGTAAATAAACATTTCCCAAAAGAAGACATACAAATTTTCAATAGGTATAAGAAAAAATGTTCAATATTACTGATCAGGGAAATGCAAATCAAAACCATGGTGAAATATCACCTCACACCAGAAAGACTAGCCATTATCTAAAAGACAAAAGATAACAAGTGCTGTTGAGGATGTACATGATCTTGGTAAGAATATAAATTGGTTCAGCCATTATGGAAGATAATATGAAGATTTCTTCAAAAATTAAACAGAACTACCATATAAAAACCATCAGTCTTGCTACTGGGTATATATCCAAAGGAAATGAAATCAGTTTGTGTAAGAGACATTGGCATTCCCATATTTATTGCAACATTAAATATTCACAATAGTCAAGAAGCGAAAATAACCTGAAGGTCCCCCAACTGACTAATGGCTAATGTGGCACCCTTGTACACAATGGAACACTATTCAGCCATAAAAAGAATGAAATCTGGTCATTTGCAACAACGTGAATGGAAATGGAGGTCATTATGTTAAGTGAAATAAGCCAGGGCAGAGAAAGACAAGTACTATATGATCTCACCCATATGTATAATATAAAAAAGTTAATCTCATGGAAGTTGAGAACAGAAGGGTGGCTACTACGGGCAGGAGACAGTAGGGGGAAGGAAGGCTGGGGAAAGGTTGATCACTGGGTACTAAGTTATAGTGAGGTAAGAGTGGGGAATTCTAGGGTACTATTGCACAGTAAGGTGACTAGAGTTCATGATAATATACTATATATTTCAAAAAGCTAGAAAAAAAGGATTTCAAATGTTATCAGCATAAAGAAATGACAGATGTTTGAGAAGAGTGATGTTTGATCTGATTGAAACATTACACAATGCATACCTGTATCAAAACATCACAAGGTACAACATACATATGTACAATTTTTATGTTTCCATGCATCAGTGTTAAGATAATTTTAATTTAAAAGATAGATTTCCCCAGTCTAGCTAGCTTAAAACCACAGATAGGTATACTCATGATACCTATGGATCAAGATTTTGTCTGCTTTAAACTTGCTTTCTGTGTGATAAAATATATAATTTTTCACTTATTTTAAATATATTTGCTTTCTAAACAGATGAGTTGCAAGAATGACTTTTCAGCTGCACATTTTCTAAGCCTTGCAACTGTACTCCCATGACTTCAACAGCATGATGTGAAAAGGCAATTTTCTTCATCCACTATGTCAAGCACCATTTGATTTATCTAACAATTTTTCTTTGGATTCATCTCATTGTAACTAGGTTGATGATTATAATTTCAAAACTACTTAGAGGAAAGCAACCTTGACTTAGAGAAGTAGAACTGTTGTGAAGTTTTCTAAACAACAACTTGATATTTTTTAAAATATCAAGTTAAACTTGTTTCTCTTTTCTGATACATGTGGATATAGTGAAATTCAAATATTCTAGTTTTTATCATTCACTGATACCACGGCTACAAAAATGAGATCTGAGGCCTAATTTGCCTTAGAATTAAGAAACTGCAGAGCTTTCAGACAACAACAATAAGTCATTTTTCACGTTTATTTTCCATGCACATAAAGACACACCACTCTGCCATCAACATGTCAGACGAAATCCAAAATGACTTAGCACAAAAATTACCCAAAGAATGGCCATCAGAAAAAGAGCTGTGACAAAACAACTATGCTAAAATCGCACTTGAACTTGAATTATATTTGCATTCATTTGTTTCCTAATACTTTGAGGGAGAAAAGACTGAGCTTTTTGTTTGGTAGTTTTTTAAAATATCAAACATTTGTCGCCCATTGGCTACCCTTTCTAGGATGACAGCGCGGGAGAATAAAGGCCAACTTTTGTTTTGAATCTCATTGCCATGGCCTTTGACAGCTTATGAGACCTGTCCTGGTTTATTGTGGCCTTTGTACACTGATGCCTACTCAGAAAGAAGGGCAACGAGGGAGGCCCAGGACAATATTTCCACCTGTTCCCTAAGAGATTGAGACCCCATGGTTTTTGCAAAATAGAGCATTAGTAATACTTGTTGTCACAGAAGAGAGGGAAAGTATTGGGTAAGTCAGAGACATCATTTGACATTTCTACTCCATTTTTAATAAATTAAATGAGTTGTGGGATTATCCGTGGAAGTGAGTAAGTATCACATCACAAACTAGGTGCAGACAGTCACCACCATTGCCCCCTCTCAAAGCACAACCTCCCTTGAACTTGCATTATGCTTGGGCTGTTTAGAATTCTTTACATATTTTCAATGAACTCACCAAATAGTTATTGTAGGACAAAACAATTGAAAATGCAAAACATTGTCATTATTTCATCTTATTGTCTTCAGAGTTGTACGATTATCAGGAAAAATTAAAAGGACTTATCTTCAATCCACAAAAATAGAAAATGCTTCAACTTTTATTGAATTGCACACATAGTTTCTACACATTCTTCTCTACTGATAAATTTATCAATTTATCTCTATGTGAAAACATGCATATACATGTGTACATATATATGCTTTATATCACCATAGAAGTTTCATTTCTGTCTTCTAAAATGTGGAAAGGTGCTATATTTTTTCAGGATGAAAATCATTAAAACTATATGTAAATATCTGAAGACTTTAGTAAGAGAAACTGGGCCATTTCCATTTTCATTTTCCAAAAGAACACTACTGCCAGAAAAGGAAAAAAAATGTTTGGCAAAGCTCTTTTCTTTCTAAGCATTAACAAAAAGATGGTCATAAAACCAAAAAGAAAGATATTGCTCTCCAAAGAATCCAGGTCCCAAACTAACCACAAGCAGGAAATTTTTGTAAAAGTAACTTTTGTAAACTCTCCGTAAGACATTTCATGCTATAGAAAAATCCTTCTGTAAGGAAAGCTGCTTTATCATGGATTCAGCCTGCAGGTTAAAACCTAAAGATAGCATTGTGCTGTGAATTTCCCTCCTGACTCTATGAGGAAACTGCAGAGGAGGTGTTCACTTGGGGTCTTGACATCTGCAACTGTGACAGGGCTCCACTGTTCCAAGTTGCATTTTGTCACTGCAGGTGGCATTTCTAATGTAAGAACAATGCCCTCTGCTAAGATATCCAAGTACCTAAAAGTTGCAAGGCCAGATGTGCCACCTTACATACATATTCATGTTAAAGAAAATCAGGTTATTTTCATTGCCCAATCTTATTTTTGAAAACCCAGGCTATTTCCCACAAAAAGGAAGATGAGGCTCCAGTGTTTCCCACTTAGTTTCTGTGACACTCCTTTGGCAATGTCATGGGTATGCCATCAAAATACCAGGCAAATGCTCCTGACAGCTGAAGTCTATCGGTTTTCACAGCAGGTTTCTTCCCCTACAGCTGACAAGAAAAATAAACATCTTTCACAGAAAATGAAGGTAAATGCCAAAATGTCTCATCAATTTCCAGTAAAAATCCCTTTTTAAATATTAATTGTGATAATGTTTGACTTTAAAAGAAAGGCAAAAAGGAAAAATTTGTGTCACATGTGAAGAACATTAGGAACATCATGATCTCAACAGTATGATGTAACAGAAATTTATAGGAATGTCACTAATCTTCATTTGACAGAAACCAACCACTGGCTTTTCAAAGGATTGGAACAACCTCTTAGTTTGGGTCAGAGATTTTCTCTTTAAAAAGTTTTAGGTGTTCAGTTCAGTGACCATTGAACTTCAGCTCCCCAAATACTATCTACCACTGGGCACTTAAGTTTGTGTTTTATTCATAGTCAAGAAGCAGCAGTGACTTTAAAAACCTTGATGCTTTATTTGAATTGTTTTAGAAAGGAAACAAAAGCAGATTCTAAGAAATTTTAAGTTACAACAAACTTAAATTTTAAGAAATTTTTAGTTACAACGAACTAGCAGGACCAATAATAGTCACAGGAAATTTAGTGACAACATTGGAAAAAGTTGGTTCTGAGTTCAGCAGCAGGTAACATGCCACAGGTAATGATGGGTTTCAGTGACCAAACCAGAGAACCCATGGGGACTAGGAGAGGACCAGCAACTCCTGCAAATCAAACAAGGTGCAGATGCTGACTATAGGCATTTTCTAAAGCCAGTGAAAAGATACAATGGGAGAAGGCTCTGGAAAATCCTATTGGTAATTCATTGGTGAGAATAAGATAAAAGCCTTTTTTATACAAGTGTTTAGGTAACTATAAAAAGTATTTAATTGGGGGCTGGGGCTGTAGCTCAGCGGTAGAGCGCTTGCCTCGCATGCGTGAGGCCCTGGGTTCGATCCTCAGCACCACATACAAAGCAATAAAATAAAGATATTTAAAAAAAAAAAGTATTTAATTGCATGTGAACGTTTCCCACTACTGGTATTCATTTGTAAACAAAAAGCAGAAGCTAACCACTTGCAAGTTATTTTCTTAGTAAAGAACTGGAATTTTATTAGGAGATGTTATGGGTTGGATCTGGAATATCCCCCAAAGTCTCAGGCTTTTGGGAAGTGATTGGATCATAAGGGCTCTGACTTCATCACTCCTAGGAGGTGAGGCCCAGTTGGGGGACATAAGTTGGAGGAAGTTGGTCACTGGGGCGGGCCCTGGAAGGGTTAATCTTCTCCCCAGCCCCTTCCCAACCTACATTCTTTCTTCGCTGCCATGAGCCCTGCAGCTTTCCTGAATCCTCTGAAACTGTGAGCCAAAATAAATCTTTCTGTCAAGGACTTTGCTCACAGAGACAAAAAGCCAACATGGGGGACAGAACGCATGAGTGAATGGAAGGTGCATATTCTCATGGCTTTTTTCCTGAGATCATTACTTGAGACCAAGTGTGAGGATTCTGGCTTTAAACTCAAAGTGCCACCAAGTAAATGTCAGTAATGTGAAATGTCAGCATAGTATTTAAGAACTCATTAAACCCCAGTGGGGGCCACTGAGCACCCCGTCCATTAAATTCAGGAACAGAACATCCTGGTAATCACACCTGTTTCCTCTTCAAGGCATGTGGGAATTGGCCTCATCGCTTTGAGTCACAACGCATCCTTAAGGAAACAAAACCAAGAGCTGGAAGTGACCCATGCAGTCATCAAATCGAATCTTCCTTTTATAACTAGTGCCCAAAATGATAGAACCCAATCAGACATTAAATCCAGGCCTTCCATCTCGCAAGTTCATGGTTCTCTCCACCAGTCAACTACTACTGGGCAAGTTCAACAGTTGTTTACGCATTGTGAGAATGATGCACCTTTGAGGCCAGGCACCTGGTTCAAGACCCTGCAGCAACCTGGCGCCACACAGCCATTGCTACATCTGAAACCTCCCATGATAAGGTTGGGTTGATAGCTTTCTGAGGAACCTATAGTCTGATATTCAAATTATGAGGAAACTTGAAAAGAGAAAATAGAAGAAACTCTAGCAGAGGCTTCTTCCTATCTGAGCAATTAAGCAAACAGCAAACACATTTCCTCATGGATGCTGGTCTGCAGAAACCAGGGCATAGCAATTTCCTCCAAGGAAGCAATTATAAGTAGTGAAAATGGAAAAGAAAACCCCACTCTTTTAGTTCAACTATGAATCATTTTCAAGGAATAGGCTTGCCGAGTGACTCCATTTTCAGTTCCAATTTCTCTCAAAAATGAAGAATTTGCAACCCTACACACCAAGCCTGTAATTCCTAAGAACAGGACATTTTAACATAAGATGGTCACTAAAAAGTTACACGAAGATGCTTTAAATGGAAAGGAATATGCACTTTGAAATAAAATAAGCACAATAAATGAATTTTGAAGATAAAATAAAGATTACTTCTTAAATGTTCCATTGAACATAACTTTATGGAGGGTGTGTTTTCATCTCCTGTAAAGCATCTTAACATTCCTTAGAATAATACAGTAGGCAGATTTGGCAATGACAGCATACAGTATTTTTCTTGTAACTCCATCTCCTATGAAGTCACTGCAGTCGTGACAAATTCCAGTCCTGCTGGAATGAGGTCTAGAGAAGTCACTGAGGAGTGGGATATGGTCTAACAAGAAGAGTCCCTTCATCTGCCACAATCATAACACAGGGTAAGATTTTAGCTCCTTGGAGGCTCAACTATTAGGTTCCGATGTCTTTTAAATGTTGACCACTTATTATGAAAAATCCTCTTAAAATGTAGCATCTCCTCTATTCATTTTGTAGCACTATTCAATTGTACCATGCTAGAATTTAGCTGCTTCAGGACACTGTCAAAAAATGTGGAATTGTTAACCCTGGAGTATTTATGGATTGCTGAGCTGTTCTAGTGGTATTTCTGTCCGCCCCCTCCCCAGCTGCCAACTCCATGGCTAATCTCTTCTGCCATCTGGTCAGGGTCAGTGGTCAATGATTCAATGACAATAGGTCTAACTCTTGTGACCTCTCGGGTACATCTTTTAAATGGTGCCAGGTTTACTCCTCTGCTTCCCAACACTATCTTCCTCCTGTTCCTAAGATTCCTTCCTTTCTTCTTGACACTGTACTTACATTGCCCTGTTTTCCATAGCCTAGGCTAACTACAAGAACACTTTTCTAAATGGTAAACCAATTACTTTATAGTGTGTCTTTCTTTTTTTTTTTTTAAATTCTTCTTTACATTAAGTTGGAAGATGTCACTGTTCAGACTCAGAAATTCTCATGTGTTTTTAAGTTAGTACCTTCTCCAGGGGGAAAGAGAAGGAGCCTTAGCAAATAAATAGGAGGACATGATAGAACGTTTCTTATTTCTAACACAGATTACCTACAACAATCCAGCCAAGAATCTAGGCTTCTTAAAAAGAATGAGCAGAGCAGAGAATCTTAAGAAGACAACTGATGCCTGATGATATCATCTGTATTGTACACGCAAAAGAAAAAAATGCTTTATTTTACTGTTTATATTGGTTTTATTTTAAAAGATAGATGTTCACCTAGTTAGCAGTAGAGAGTGTGTTTATACTAATAAATATTTCCAATGATATACTTGAAAGTAAGGATTATGACTGAGACTTTATTCACACCCCCTTATGATTTCATTTGCTGTCTGAGTTACTGTGTGGTAATGTTAGAACTTACCAGGAATTAGTATAATAATGCAGATAAAATCAATTGTGTTCTGATAATAGAAAATGGTACCAACAATTTATACTTCTCAATGGTACTTAACCTAATCAAAGTCCAAGCTGAGTATTGAGTATGCAAAAATATAACTAATGCAACTGTTAATATACCAGAAACCCAATATTATTTGCAAAGCAAACCAAACCACAGTAAAGGAAACTTTTCACAGACTCAAAACAAGATTTTGTTGTTTCTTTTTACTTGACTTAGAACCCAAATCTTTTGCCTAACATTCCATATCACATCCATTTGAATGGAAAGGAATTTGTCATTTAATGCAATTTTTTTAAAGACAATTATTCTCATTTATAAGGCTTAAGACACTAAAATTCCCCAAAATTCATCAGCCTAAACTTGAGTTTTGGGCAGAAATTCATGATTCCGGGCCCTCTACTGCACTGGCATGCATCAAACAACATCTGAACCATACATATGGCCCAGTGTGAAACATACCGACATTTTTGGGTTTTTTGTTTTTGTTTTGTTTTTGTTTTAGTACCAGGGATGCTTAACCACTGAGGCACATCCCCAGCCCTTTATTTTATTTTTTATTTTGAGACAGGATCTCACTAAGTTGCTTAGAGTCTCCCTAAGTTGAGGCTGGCCTTGAACTTGCAATCCTCCTGCCTCAACCTCCCAAGCCGTTAGGATTATAGGCACGTACCACCACTCCTGGTGAGAAACATACAGACTTTACAAAAAAGAAAATCCTCACTATAAATCCATTCTCTGTCACTTAATAATCATTTAAGTCACTTTTTCTATCTAAATCTCTATATTTTATATGTAAAATAAAATACCATCCATTTTATGGAACTTAAAAATAAGAAGTCTGGCAGAGTAGAGAAGGTACACAACAAATAATAACTATTGTCATTACTGTTTTCAAAAAATATGCTCTACAAGAATGTGGAGAAAAAGGAACACTTTTATACTGTTGTTAGGACTATAAATTAGTACAACCACTAAGGAAATCAATATGGAGGCTCCTCAAAAGACTAGGCATGAAACCACCACATGACCCTGTTATACCACTCCTTGGTATGTATCCTGAAGAATTAAAGTCATCATACTAGAGTGATACATGCATATCCAAGTTTATAGCAGCATAATTCACAATAATCAAACAATGGACCCAGCCTAGGTGTCCATCAATAGATGAACAGATTAAAAAAACAGGGTATATAATACACAATGGATTTATTCAGCCATAAAGGAAAATGAAAATATGTCATTTGCAGGAAAATGAATGGAACTAGAGACCATCATGTTAAACAAAATAAGTCAAACTCAGAAGGCCAACAGCCATATTTTTTTCTTACACGTGTAAGCTAGAAGGGAAAAAGGAAAAAATAGGTGGAGGTGGATCTCCTAAAAATCAAGAGATTGTTAGAGGAAAAGGTCCAAGGGATGAGAGGAGGGGAGGGAAAGGGGAAGTGCTGGAGAGTGATATTGGCCTAATTATACTGTTATGTTGTGTGCATGCACGAATGAATATGTAACAACAAATCCCATCAATAAATACAACTATAATGCACCAATTAAAAATGTGGGGGGAAAAAGTATGTTCTGGTATTCAGAGGAAAAAAATGAATTGGGATTATGGGTATTGATCTGTGTGTTACAGTGTTGCTCAAACGGAAACATAAGAAATCACCCAAGATCTCATTAAAATACAAGTTATGGCTCAGTGGATCTGGTGGGGCCTGAGATTCTGCATTTCCAAGGAGTTCCTGGGGGTTCTCATGCTGCTTGTCCAGGGATCACACCCAGATAGCATGACTCCCTGTGAATCTGGACACCATATGGCTTTGCAATGCCATTGATTCATAAAAGGTAAAAGTTTCTTAAAGGAGGACTTCACACACACAGAGGCATGGACAGGAAAAGGAGAACAGGAAGAGTCACTTCCATAAGCCAATTAACCTCTGAGAGCTTCAGGGAAGGAAGGATTTGCCTAAAGTTATTTTCTGTTTAAAAAACTGTATGTTTCCATAGAGCTTGCAACCATACTTTTCTTTTCCAATTTTCTTATCATCTGTATGGGAGAAACCATATAGATTCCCTGGCAGACATTTAGCAGCAGTGAACAGAAAATCTCTCCCTGTTTTGGAAAAAGATGAGGAAACTATAGCAAAAATAATTAAACTAATCACAGATTTATCACTGGATAAGAATTCTTTTTTCAAGAAGATCTAAAGGTCTTTGACAATGAGACTCTTTTCACATGGTCCTAATAAGATGTTTCACTCGTATGGGACATGAGAGGGTCACCAGATACACCTCCATCATGTTCCACATAGTTGAGGTGCGCAAGAGGGAAGTCCATGACTTGTCCAAGCTCACTAACATCATTCAACCAAACACAAAGACTTCTTTCTCCTAAACCCCATTCCTGCTGCCTCCTAAATTTTGAATTATTCTTTTCTGACATGGAACCCTCATGATGTTTAATAATTAAGCCATCATTAATTATCAGAGAGATAATATTTAATCTCTAGCCAAGACCAAGCTGGGATATAAGTGGAAGACAGATGTGCCCTGAAGCAGTCAAATGATATTTACTTGGTTTCCAGTGGTCCCAGAGATTTAGTCTAAGATGCAAACAAGCCAAAAAATGTACCCTTCTGCTTCTGCCAGAATTTATAGTCAAATGCTTAAAGCTTCCCTTAAGCCCATGACATTTCATCATCTTCCCAACTGCCTTGTAGTTACTCCAATTGAAATAAAGAAAACTTCAGTGTTCTGGGAGACCACCTCTTGTAGGACTGGCTCAAGAACTCCCTTTCTTAGTCTGACCTTGAAAACTAAGACAAGCATCTTCAAGACTGCTGAGGTTTCGTCAAATTCCTACCGTGCAAAGACCATGATGCTCTGGTTTAAAAGCTGAAAATAGCATCCTTTCAGTGGCACAGCTAAACCTTCCCTCTGATTTTATGGTAGTAAAACTTCAGGACAGCTTTCAAAATCTCTCTGATCTGAGGAGCAGTACATTTCTCTAAGTCTACCACGACTTCCGGAACAAGTTGGCGGTCAATCTCCAGTTAGTCTAAAAAAGTCACGGCTCATGACCCCTCTGATCAGAGACCTCGGAGACTCGATTGTACAAACCTCCATCTTCTCCATGGTGTGAAAGAAGACGGTTGTTCTGAAGGGTACACAATGTGAAACATGACTGGCAAGTTTTCTCCATAAACAGAACAAATCTCTTCCCTCACAGAGCTGCCTTTATTTGAGCAAGACATTTGCAAGGCTTAGAGTCTCCTTGAATCTATTAGAAACCCTTCCCTGAGTGAGGAAACAGACATTGTAAATGAACCATGACTCAGAAACCCCCTTGTACCAGAAAATATCCTACAGATTCCAGAGGCATTTTATGTTCTATTTTCCTGACATACTAGTTCTATCTGATTCATTTATTTTTTTTTTAATGCTTTAACCAGTTTCTGTAGATTATTACAGTAAAACAAGTGATTTCTTTCAGGGTTAGTTTTTTTTCTCTTTCTGACTTTGGAAGAGTTTCAGATTCAGTTGAAGGAAAGGCTCTGTTATATACTACAGAAACACCCAAGACCATATATTCAGCTTAACTACAATAAGAAAAGCCAGACCCAGATGTCCCAAGCTAAACGGAGGAAAATTAAAATTTAGTGTTCATTTGCAGAAACTCCCCACTTTCATGCACCCCAGATAACCAGTTGGAATCAATGAAAATTTATAAGCTTACAGAATAAAAATCTAATTCTCCTGTCTCAGAGGACCTTGCAGCACTTTCAATTTTTATGTCTTACACAGATGACTTCAATGGCACCAGAATAACTTGCCAATTAAGACAGGAGAAATGTGTATTTCAATTCTTTTTCCACTGGAAAACAGAACTATGATTAACAAACTCGAGTTGCCATACACTTGATCTTATTTAACATGCAAGTATTCTCTTAAATTCTGTCCAGATATTAATATAAATCAAAAATTTAAAAGATTATGACCTTTAATTCAAAAATTTCATTGAGATCTAAGAAATAAGGCTATGTAAGAAAATGAATCTGATTTAAAAAAAAAAAACCAACTATACAGAACATTCATTGAGCATTTATTGTGAATCAGACACTGTTTTAAGACTTTATATCCTGTGTCTTAGAGCAACCCTATTAGGTCCTAACATTATGTTCACTTTACAGCTAAGGAAATGGAAGTTTAGAAAAGGTAATTGCTTGGTCATGCAGTAAGAGAACATATTTGAAAGCTCATATTCTTAACCACTTTGCTGTCCTGTGTCTGAGTGTTACTGCATTATTTATAATAATGAAAAATTTTAGCAATCAAATGTCCAACAACAGAAGATTTCAGAAAATAAACACAGTAGAATTCAATGCAGTCATATGTTGAAGAATGGTACTCTACAATAAGAGAAAATGTTTGAAACATACTAAGTGAAAAAACAAAGCAGGTTTTCAAACCAACATATAGAGCAATGCCATTTTGGAAACATAAGATATACACATAAGGGAAAAAAGATGAAAAGATATTGAAATATTGAAAAGTGGTTACCACTAAGAGTAACTTTATGCATATTTTTCTTTTTTTAATTTTAACAATATTATTCAATCAATAGTATAGATGCACTTTTCTATTTTAAAAAATTAATTAATGAAATGGCTGCCATTACTTTGTAAAACCGCTCCAAATAGTTCTGCTAATATAAAAGTATAATTTCAATTGAGTTTGCTCCATCCATTATAGCAGGGGTTTTTTTTCCCCCCAAAAGCTCATGGAAAACTTCAGCTAAAAGATTTTAATGATCATATAAGGAAGAAGTCACCAGCACTTCTCCATGATTCTGCCGGTTAATTGCATGCTCCCCTGGGAGACCCTGGGGACACAGGTAGATGTCAAAGTCATGTACCATCTTGAGGCACAATCCAGGTTCAAACACACAGCACAACTCTGAGATGGTGAGCACTTAAATGGGAAGAAGAGACTTCTGATGCTCAAGTATGTCACTGGGAAGTTTGTAAATGGCACCACAGTGCTCACAGCAGATGCCAGAAGCCTCCAAACACAGTGACAAATTAATGTTCACCCTCCATCCTTCTTGGTTCATTCATGCTGAGAAGTGTTTTTCACCTTTTGAAATCCATCTGATTTGAAGTCAATGAATAGTTTTCTGCGCTAATAGCATGAAACATATGAGAACCAGTTGACAGCAGTAACAAGTTCAGTAATTACTGAGGTAAAAGGGCTAGAGGAGTAATTACAGTTAATAAGAGATTCATTGAGCTACATGAGGAACAGAGAAGATTGTGCCACAGTCTTGAGAATAACTCTTCCAAACCTGAAGCCATAAAAAGTTGGTCTCATATAACTATCCAGTTAGCAACCTGAAGTTAGCAGAGAATGTGGAAGGAAGACACCCATGTTTATGTGTCAGGTACTGCAGATATATAAATGAAATCTTTGTAATGTTATTAGGTATAAATTAATCAACCTCCAATTTACAGATGAGGACACGGAGAGCCAGTTATACGGAGAGCCCATGTTCTTACCACCAGACCACATTTCTTTTTCTTTTTAATATTTTTTTTAGTTGTAGATGGACACAATATCTTTATTTTATTTATTTTTATGTGGTGCTGAGGATCGAACCCAGTGCCTCATGCATGTGAGGCAAGCGCTCTACCACTGAGCCTCAATCCCAGCCCCTAGATTACATTTCTTCAATGACAAGTGTGCATGCTCAAGGCAGGAACCCCTTTTTTGAGCCTCTTGTAATATTTTAATTTCTTTCTTTATATTCACTTTTCCTCAGAGTCCACATAGATGCTGATTTATATACATTTAAGCTTTTGTTTCTCTTTTTAAATAAAAATCATGCTGTTTAAATGCAAATACTACCATTTTAAAGTCACAGAGCTATTCTAGTTTGTTTTCTTTATCAAGTGCTATTCCTCTTATTTCTTAAGGCAGTACAGCAGCCTTGTATTTTGTTTGATAAAAGGTTTTCACTGCTTTTAAGTGAGTCTGAGTAGCTAATGATGTCACAGAAAGAGATTTCACGTATTCTATTAACATTTGTGTAGTTCATACACATTTTTTTTGTACTAGGGATTGAACTCAAGGGTACTCGACCACTGAGCCACATCCCCAGCCCTGTTTTGTGTTTTATGTAGAGACAGGGTCTCACTGAGTTGCTTAGCACCTCGCTGTTGCTGAGGCTGGCTTTAAACTCACGATTCTCCTGTCTCAGCCTCCCTAAGTGCTGGGATTACAGGCTTGCGCCACCGCGCCCAGCTCATACACATTAATTATTGATCAAAAATAAAAGGAGACCTCTTCAGCTATTTAAAAGAAATTCACTGTCCTTTCCAACCATAAACAATAAGAGTGCTGAATTGTGTCAATTTGGAAATAAGACAAACTGATGTTGGATGTTGGTGAGTGTGACTCAGTTGAGCTGATAGACATCTCA
Source organism: Xerus rutilus (assembly GCA_028644305.1). Lineage (NCBI taxonomy): Eukaryota > Metazoa > Chordata > Mammalia > Rodentia > Sciuridae > Xerus > Xerus rutilus. The sequence continues at coordinate 34,185,189 of CM053409.1, forward strand.
GTTCAGATATGAGCATATCTGGTCCTAAATGATTTTCAGCTGCATCCTGTACAAAAGATGGAGTAGTCAGGGAGAGAATAGTTATTAAAATAAAAAGCACCCCTTCGCAGAGAGGAATTTGGGAATATTATGATCTTTTCTGCTACTGTAACTCATTTCAAAATATATTTTTTAAAGGTAGATGAAATGGAACTAAAGGGAGAAAGAAACTAATAAAGAGATAAATTGTTACGAACTGAATTACATGTCCTCAGAATTCACACGTTGAAGTCGTATGGCCCAGTACCTCAAAATGTGAGGGAGGCCTAAGAAGACACCAAACCCCTGATGCCCTGATCTTGAACTTCTAGTCTCCAGAACAGTGACAAAATTCATTTCTGTTGTTGATGTGATATTTTGTTATGATGGCCCTTGCAAACTAATAAAGAAATCTTGGAAATTGGTTGGAAAAGAATGTCTTGGGGAGGTGGATTCACTTTTTTAATGAAAATAATTTTGCAGTAAAAATAAAAAGCCACACATACTGATTCAGATTCAGCCTAAGCAGTGACTAAACCTCAAGAGTGAGCTCCAAAGTGAAGACAATGTACCTATCTTGCTCTTCACCACAAAGCCAAAGGCTACACAGCCTGCCACAGAGCACATATTTGACAAACATTTGTTGCTTGAATGTTACATGGATGGATACACATGTTTTCTACCACATGATATGTAAAATTTATGGGGAGGAAGCATCTTGAAATTCTGTTCTAGGACCAGCTGAACTCATGCATGCCTACTACCTGTGAGTAGTAACAAGTTTCATGGATCTGACAGAAGATTTGCATTCCAAATTCAAACCTTCCTTACCTAACAGTTGTGTTACTTACACTGTCACTAATGCCTTTCCATTTCCATGTCACTACTGGTCAAATGGGGTCAGTGACACCTACACTTCTGTACATCCATGGATTGTTGTGAAGATCAAATAAAATATTATGCTTGAAAATAAAGCAAGAGGAATGGTATACATGTATTATTAGGTAGTCTTCATGTTATAAAGAGTCCCACTTTCTCTCTTACAGCTCAAAGTTCACAGATAAAGTTTGACTTGTACTTTGGAAATTTCAGAAGGGCACTTACCTATACAAGAAAAAAATAAACTTTTGAAAAATAAGAAAGGCCTGAGTTTAGAGAAGTTGAAAGTACAAAGTCAGTTGATTCCTGCTCCAACAAGATCCTACTTTGAAGAGGAAGCCCATCCCATTCATAGAACTAGCTAAAAAGTAATTTGTTTTTCAATAAATCCTCATTTCCAGTATTCTGGGCAGCCTCTGGCAGAAAATGTTATATAGCTATAAAATGTGATCTTTCATCAGGACCATTTTAGGACTTTTGCCTGTCCTAGCTACTTAATTTTGAAAGCAGTACTCTATGTTATATCAAAAATTAAAATATACCACATCCCATATTTGACATAATTCAAACACAGCTCTCAATAAGTTGAATTGTAGGTTGACAGCTGACATAGCACTGTATTGATAAACATTTATTCATTTGGATTTAACCATTTTCCTTAATTTTTTGAAGCCAGTAATTTTTTTCAAGTCTCATATATTTGCTGTAGGCCCTTCAAAAATTAGTAGCTCTCAGGCAGGGCTTGTACTGGGAACAGATTAAACAGTCTATCTTTCATAATTGTCTAATTAGTTACTTTGTATAATTGCACTGGATTTTGAATAAGAAGAAAAAAATCCTCTCATAGTTTCCTAGTAATCTAAGTCCATGAGTCTATTTTCCCCACCTGCTCTGTTTGCCTAAGACTGGTCATTTGTTACCTGCTAGTTCCAATTGATTTCCTTTGCCTTTGCCTCCTTTAGCCACGAGTGCAAAGAACAGACTGTATGATTTATACCAGCCATCTCGTACCAATCATTAGATAACAAGACCCTTTACTGAAAGCATTTAGAGTAAAACAATACTTTAAGTTTACCTTTGCTTTCATTTCCTTCTTTATTACACTAGGTTCAAAGTGAGGCCAAAAATGGTATCACAAGGCCTATTTAGACATCCAAGCAAAAGAATGCCAAGTCATTCTAAATAAATCCCTCGGCTCCAGTAGAATTTTACACATTTTCAAGAGCAAGTTTCCAATAACATTTTTGGGCTTGGTTTTTCCCTTGTCTGTTTCAGTCACTGTCTTTACATATAAGGGGAAATGAGTCATATTAAATTGTGCTCCAGCAAATGTCCTATAAAGACATATCTAAGCCATCCTGTTTGCTAATAAAAAGATAAGATTTGTCCTCTCAAAGAAGCAAGGTTAGACTGTGCCAAAGGGCTTATAGCAGAGTTAGACAAACCCAAAGTCGTTAGCCAGAGGGAATCTGAACTTGTGGCCTTTCTTCAAGTGGGAGCGGTAGGAAGGGAGTAGCAGGAACCTGTCAGCCTTGGAAAGGCAGGCTTGTGGCAGAGAGGCTGGGAACTTCCTATGGTTACTAAGGTTACTAATATCTTGCATAGATGTCCTGATAATTACTTTCTAAAGTTGGCATTGCCAGCTGGCTTACTGATGCTAGTAGAGCATTATCAAGACCAATGTCTTCCAGAATTATAGTACTCTAAGATCCATACAAAAGAAATAGAGATCTCTCCACCTGTTGCCAATCAAATGATACCAAATGCAAAAATGAGTACAACAAAATCTGCCCATGTTTCAAAATTTGAGCTCAAGTTGACTTCTCTAAATTGTAACTCCCAAACAGATTTCCTGATTTACTTACCTGATTAGACTCAAAGTCGCACAAACTAATTGCAATATTTGCCAAGGTAAATACAATTAGGTAGACCAGTCTGCCACAAATCCTAAGGCCAAGTACACATGGTTTTGAGATTTTCAGATTATCCTCTGCGGGGTTCTGTGTTCATAGCATGGATTGTGCTTACATATGTCAATGGTCACAAAAGTCCATACCAGGTAAATGCGGCAGGATGGTTAGGGATTAAGGGGGATGGAGAGGCTATGCTTCACAGGATATGGGCAGCTGCAATTCTGCTATGGTCCATTGTTATCATATAGAAAAGTGGCCTAATGTGATCAGATAATCTGATAATTTGAGAGAAGTCAGAAAATTGGATTTTTAGGTGAGGCCTCACAATTTTTTTTTAAAACACGTATCATAGCCCAATCTATAGTACGTCTGCAAGTTGAATGCAGGCCCGGAGTCAATATTTTGAGACCTGGTAAGGATCCTGTTTAACTCTCCTCCTTTGGCATGAAGAAAGTCCTGGTGTGATAATTACACCACTGTCATTTGTTTTTGTTATTTTATTTCGCCTTAACTGATCTCAAAGAGTTACTTAAGCATATTCTACAACAAAGAAGTGTGGTAGGGGAAAGAGATACAGGAAGCAGCAGAGCAGATGTCAAACACACACACACCTTTCATTTCAAAGCTACTGAAAAACTTTAAAATAGAAAGTTCATCATATGGATAAATTATTTCAACCTTGTATGTCATAAAAAAAAATTCCTGTTAGATTATCCATCTATTTCATCCATTTTCCCTATCAGGGAATTTCAAAATGTGTGCACAGTGAGGTGACCCTTATACCAAAGAATACAAACAGTGCTTCAAGATATGCAGCACCTTTTTAAAGAAACACACACATTCTCATAAGCACGGTTGAAATGGGAAAGGTGAAAGGCTACACTAGACTGTTCTATTCTGTGCCAAGATTCTGCTCCAGCTGCAACTAAATAGTGGTTCTCAGACTTAATTACATAAAGACCCGTGTAAATTCGAACTGTTTACTATGTGATTAGAACTTCTCTGAGCAAAAAAAGCTCATATTTGATTTCCTTGCTGTCTGCACTTGCCCAAACCCTTTACCCACCAGGTATGTACTGAAGCTGTGTAAACTCAATATTTTTCTTTTGGAATCAAGGGCAAGATATAAAAGTTTATAGAAACAGTGAAACCCAATTGTGAAAAATTCATTTTATGGGAATGGAAAAATAAAACTAGTCCATATATGACAACCAATGTTGCCATGTTGAAATTTCTGCCCCCAACATTGAGAGAATTAGTTCTTAACCTTTGCATAATAATCATCTCAGATGCTTGTTAAAACTACAAATACCTTGGCCCTGCCCCCACAGGCTTACTGTTTCTTTGAGGTGAGACCTCTCAAGCGATTTGAATACAGAGATCCAAGGACCATATATGAAGAAGCACCAATCTAGAGAAAATCCTACTCATACATTGAACAGAGGACAGCTATTATCTGAATTCATTTGGGGAAAAAATGGACTTATTCTGAATAGTAGTGGTGGCAGGTATAGCATCTTCAACTATACCTGTTCTCTATTGTCAAAATTAACTGCTAATTAAGTTTGTTTCTTTTAATATTTTAAAAATTCAGTATATTTATATAATATGTGTCCTTTAATATTTTTAAATTGTACAAAGAGATTCTGAGATAATGTACAAAATACACAAATTTCTGATGTTTTCATTTGAACATTCTGGGAAAAATAAGCATAATTTAGAAGCGAGCAAATATAAATGCATAATTCGGTTAGGGTTTTTTTTTTTTTTTTTTTTTTTGGTTTTAATTTGTCCTTGGCATTGATGAAGAACAAATTAGCTACTCTCCTTGGGTGCCTACCAGAAATAATAGTAACAAGTGGAGCTTTCTTCCCCTTTAGTAATATGTTCCTTTGTAGATAAGCACTGCAGAGAGGTAAAATAATGTCTTTTAAAAGTTTACTGTTTTCTTGTTCTAAGATGTAAATGATAGGGGAAGGACTGGGAGCTATTTCAGAAATATTTATTCCATTGGGACAATGGATTTTGGTCATTAGAAGAAAGAATCATGGACTATCAAAATGAAACAAAAAGACAGATTTAACTCTACAGCAAGTTCCCATACATATGGAGCAGGCATACCTTTGCATGTTATACATTGATTCCCCTATAAAATGAACTATGGGTTCAGGTAAACAGACTATGGAAAGGGCTTTAAGGACATGAGGCACATTTTTAAGAGAGAGATATTTTCATTTTTAAAGGATTCGATAAATATAACGATAGAGTTAACAAACGTGTTTTTCTTGTTTTTGCTCTCAAACCTATTCAAACCACTTACTAATCTCCAGTCTGTTTCATCAATCTTTTATGATGTTACAAGGAGTTTTCAAATTTAAACTTCATTACATCATTTTATAGTTATAAACCCTGACCACTGTAATTCCTGGTCTTAACGAGGCTAGGAAGAGAGGATGTATTCATCAGGCGAGGACAGTGCTAGCAATCTGCAGTTTAAGCAAGGTTAAAGCAAATAAGAGACTCAAGTTCACGGTTTTAAACACACTGGAGTAGCTAAGGACCTGATTTAGAATAGCGACTTTCCATTATTAATTTGCCATTGTTTCATCTCTTAGGGAAACGTGGCAATGTACAGCAATGGCTGTCTTTTTCCATAGCTAGAAAGGATACCTAAGTGGTTCTTAACAGTAAGAAGTTATTTGTGTTGGGATCTCTTTCGCCACAGCTTCCTTAACTAGCTCCTGGGTAGAATTCATTAATTTTTATTAACAGGGAAAACATTTGTTCCCGTGACAATATTTGCATTGCCTGAATGATTTTCACCTCTGCCACAAGGTGTACTATCGGCTCATACATCACCCGATTACTTGGAGAGCAGAAAGACCCTCAGTCATTAGTGAGTGAATTAAAGATGATCTTAAGAGCTATTAATCACAGTGACAAAAGCCTTAATGTTTCTGTGACCCTAGTGGAGCCTGGGGACTCAAAGGGAAGCAGAGGGAGAGAAAATGGAAACATATGTTTTCTCCAAAATAACCTACCTTAGGAGAACTGTCAAAGAGAGAGTCACATCAAACTAAGAAATTCTGCCAGCAACTGGCCTCTGGATTATGTGTCTATTTATCTTCTTGTGAACCCATGTTTCCTTTTTAAACATATATTTTCTTGCTGTAGACAATTAGAGAGCCAAAACCATTGTCTTAGCAAATTTCCATTATCTTTAATTCCTTAATTCAAAGTATATTCAGAAGGACTTTTGCTTCTGCTAAGCTACATTCTTGAAGAAAAAAAAAAGCAATGTAAATTTCATTCAGTCTGCTAACCACATAAATCAGGATAAAAACAAGCAGACAATAGCAGTAAAGCACTATTATAAACATTAATTCAAGCAGATACAATATTCCAATAATGGACCAAAACGGTAACATTATTAAGCACTACAGTAGGTTACAACACTTAATCATTCTTCAATATATTTGGCTGTATTCGTCTGGATGTTTACAAGATTATAATGGTATCAACTGTACTGCTAATAACACAGGCACTTGCTGGAATTTCAATTATCTTTTGCAATATGTTGACATAAGGAACAGACTACAACCAGCTATTTCTGAGTGTGGCAAGAAGATCCATACTCCTTATTTGTAGGCAGACCTTTGTTTAAGTAGCCTAGGAAATATTGCACTGTGCTCATATTTCGCAATTGGTTTGCCTCTCTGGTTAAAAGAAATAGGAAATTCTAACTAAATAGCTTTTATGCATGTCAGTTTCTTTGATATAATTTAGCAAAAAGTATTGCCAAAATCAGTTTATTTGCCCCCCCACACACACACACAAAGAAATCCCTCTCATCCACTTTTCAGTGACTAACACATAATTGAGGTACAATAACTATGTGTTAGGCTGAGTTGGAGAAATAAATAATGCTGAAAAACAAATATCATTGTGGATTAGGAAGATTAAGAATTTTCAGAAATTGTTTATTTTCAATAAATTTCTATGTTGTGACTAAAGAGTCCAAATCAATTCAACTCAAATTTGAAGTCCATAGAAGACATTTTTATTATTCATTAAAAATATTTATAAGGATAATCACCTTTCTGGAACCACAGAGAAGAAAAGGAGAAATTTATACAAAGTTACTTTGTTATATAAAAATAATTCAGAATAGTTTAAAAGTCTCATGAATAAAATCTTCTTAAGAACAAATTACAGTACTTGTATTCTACTGTTTACACAAGCTGTGAACTAGATTCCATTATTTTCTCCATCTGCCAGATGATGAAACCGAAGCTTATAATATGAAAGTAATTTTCCCCACTATCACAAATCTAATTAAGGGGCAGAGTATGCTAGGTCTTCTGGCTTCAAATCCAGTTTACTTGCCATTAAACTAAGCTGTGGCCCATATACTCTCAAATGCAAGAAAAATATTCTGGTCAATCAGAATCAGTCTATGAAATGAGATCTGTGATAAAGCCTAGCTTCTATAAAGACAGTTGCACTGCTAAAAGTTATGGGAGACATCAAAAACTAACTTTTTTGCAATTTTTAGTCACAAGATGAGAAAAAATAGGAAATGCATGTCAGATCCACTCATAGAGTATCAAACATTAGTCAACAACATGCTTATGGAAGCACCTTCTTTCATAGCCACAAAAATTCAAATTATAACTCCATCCATCTAACGGAATCAAGCTTTCTGGAATGTTATTCCAGGGGACAAACACCTCCTCTATATGCTTCCCTCTATTCTACCTGCAACCTCCTGCAAATAAGGGTACAGCTGTTCTTGAGTTATTGGAAAATGAAAAGTATACATTTATAAAGAAATTTGTTTTCATTTTGCATTTTTCTCCCTGTGCACTAGAAAGGAATATATTATAATCTCAGAGAAGAGTTCTACACTCATGAGATTGGAACATTTTCCCAAAAACAATTGAAAAATTATTTTTGAATAGTTAGACTAGACTACCTAAGATTCCAGTAGAGCCTAACTGCAATGTCATACATAGAGTAACAAGTGCATTACCATCTCATCTTCCTAAAGTGTACCAAGGGATATGCTATCATCAGTGGATCCAGGACAGTACATGACCCAACTAACTTCTGGAACTTTCTAAGTATTGACAATGAACTAAACACCAGTTTTAGCTCTTGGCTCTTGGCTTACATGAATTCATTTAATGCTCATAAGAGTTTATGAGGTAAATATTACTATCATCCTCATGTTAGATGTAAGGAAACTGAGGTAGAGATGTTGGGTGAATTAATAAATAATGAAAACACCATGATTCCAACCCAGATAGATTAGCTCTTCATACTGATCTCAAAACTATACACCTTCTTACTCTGCTCCTGACCCAGTAATAAGTGCCCAAGAACAGGACAACTATAAGAATCGTTTTGTTTTGATTTTACTAAAGATGCATTTATATGATCCTAAGTCACAAGCATTCAAGTTCCTAAGTAAAAAATTAACATTTAGACACTTTTAATTGCACTAGACGACCTGAGAAAAGGATTCAGCAGCATATCATTTTTTTCAAAGGTGGTCCCAGGGAATCTGGGTAAGGGAGGAAGTGAGACAGAGACGGGCCAGAAGTCCACAATGGCCACACAAGGGTGTGCCATCCATCCAGTTACCCTTGGAGAGCTGTGTGCATAGAGCTGCACAGCTGAGGTGAGGGAACTGGGGGTTTATACACCAATATCCATCAGTCATTTGTAGGGAGCTGATCCTAGGGGATGTGATTTCTCACACTTCTGACCTGCCCCACACTCAGGCCAGGCAGGCTCAGGACAGCATTTGGAAGTCATGCTGGCATGCACAGAGATGAAGAAAGGATAAGGATGGGCACTAGCCCACCATAGTGCTAGCCACAATCAACAGATGAAGAAGTGTTTCAGGTACCGTCTGGGTTTCTTGTTTCAACACCCAAAGTTTTTAATTAAAAACCACATGTACTTGGTAAATAAAACAATATTTTATTCATTCTTCTTTTATATTATTTACTAATTCATTTCTTTAAACAAAAATTTATTGGGAGCATGCATCTAGTTTGGGTGCTGGGGACAGAGATTAAAACAAATTGAAAACAATCTCAAGGAAGATATATATAATTACTAGCTACAAAAGCAAACACTGATAAAACAGACTGCATTAAAATAGGACTGTCTGTTCATTTAGAGATAGCATAAAGAAAGCAAAGAAAACATCAGATGTAGAATAGAAAAATATATTATAAAAATATGCACCTAACCAAGGATTAGTATCCAGAATATAAAAAGAATCTCTAAAATAAATGACTAAACAAAAACCCAACAGAAAATTACACCAAAAACATGAACAGGATTTTACTAAATAGGAAGCACTAAAGGCCCATAAATATGTGAAAAGAAACTCAATCCCTTTAGTTAACAGGAAAATACTAAGGAGAGCTTGCTCTCGTTTGGGTAAGTGTCCTCCAAAAGCCTATATGTTAAAGCTTGGTCCCCAGGGTTGCACAACTGGGAAATGATGGAGCCTGGGGGGTGTGAGGGCTTATGGGAGGTCCTTAGGTCACTGAGGGAGCCCTTGAAGAGGACTGTGGGACCGTGGCCCAGTCTCTCTCCTTTTTTGCTTCCTGGCTCATGATGTAACCAATGTCCCTGACATGTGCCTCTACCATTACCATGCAACACCCTCATCAGAGACCAAACCAATAGAACCATCCAGTCTTGGATCTGAACCTCCAAAATGTGAGCCAAATAAACATTTCATCTTTATAAATGTATTGCCTCAGGTATTTTGCTGTAGGAATGTGAAGCTGACTAATACAAGGCTCTAATGAGATATTATTTTACATCTCCTAGGTTGGCAAATAGTATAATGCCAAGTGATGTGAATCTGTAAAGAATAAGGAAGCTCTTGCAAGTTGCTGGTGAGTGTATAACTTGGCACAATTACCTTAACACTATATTGTACTATTTTGTGCTGTATCCCTAATATAGCAGTTCTACTCCTAAACACATACTTTAGAGAAACTGTGCATACACACTGAAAGAGATGTTTGAAACTGTTATCTTTAGTGTTGTTTATTGCTTATATATAAAAAAAAAAAACTGCAAACCCTAAGGCCCATCTGCAAAAATGAATAAACAGTGGTATAGTCATGGTAGTCAGAGAATGAAATATTATATAATAGTGAAAGCAAGACTAAGAAGATTTCTTTTAATGGAAAAACTAAACAAACCAAACAATGTATTGTTTGGAAATACACAGATAAACAAATAACCATTTTTTTTAAGTACAGGACTGATTAATGCAAACTTCAGAGAAGGGACTACCTTTAGGGTAAGGTAGGGGAATAGGATATGAAAAATGGACATGGGGAAATAAGAATAATTTGGTTAGATTCCACTTGTACATTAGGTAGTGAGTTCATTACTTGTACATATGTTATACATATTATGTATTCTTTCAGATATATTGAGTTTTACAAAAGAAAAATAATCTTTTTAAGGATCCTTTGCCTTACACAGCTCACGGTCCTGTTGGGAAGCCTTCTTGCTGAAATGCCAAGTGCTTTAGAGAGGATAAATCACAACAGAGGGATTGTGGGGTCATGCTGGGTGCAGGAGGTTTCATGGAGGGAACTCTGAGAGGTGAGTACAACTCACCAATAAGGTCAAAAAGAGCTTCCGAGGCAGAACAACAGAGTGACCAAGGACTGAAAGAAGACTGGAGCCTGCTGGCTTTGAAGGTGCTAGAGAGTAGTGAGTGGAGGAAAATCACACTCCAGATAGCTTGCCATTGAGCGAATTGACACCGTTTAGATTGCTTCAAGTGAAGGTACAATTCTCACCCTTGTTAAGGTCCTGTTATGGTAACTGCTCTTTTCAGGAATGAACCACATGCCCTCCAGAGTTCCCAAAGGAAACTTCCATTTCCCAATCAGAGGAAGGATGAGAAATTTAGAAGGGGGAGATGAGAAACTAAACTCATCGAACCCCTTCTCTCTGCCAGTTCAGACAGCTCACCACAGACTAAAGTGTCAAGTAATCACCTGTGGAGCCATAGAAAAACTCATGCTGGTGGTCCTCCAAGGGTGAGATGCCAGAATTCTTGAGAAAATTTCATCTCAGCAAAGGTACTGAGGCAGCAGATTCTCTTATTGGCAGAGATGAGTAAGTCTTAGGTGCACAAATAACTTCCCAAATAGTTCAAATAAACTAAAGAAGCAGAAACTGCTCTGGCAAGTGGAATATTGATGACAATGAGTCTAATCACACTGGAGATGGCTCTGAGATACCTGCAGCTATTTCCCAACCGACTGACAGCAGCTTAGCCTGGTGTTGAGGGTGGGCAAATCCACAGCTCTCCAGGAGAATTCAAGTCCTCCTTGTCTTGGGCAGAACCTTCATCTCTGAAGGAATGTGACCACTATATTCACATTCTCTGCTGTGTGACAAAGATGTTGTAGCAAACAACAAGTTATACAATGATAATAAAATCTATCACCAAACAATACTTTCAGTGTTTGTAAAAAAATAAAATTTTAATTTACTCTTTATAGTTTGGATGTCATGTGTCTCCCAAAAGCTCATGTGTGAGAAAATGCAAGAAGGTTTAGAGAAGAAATGGTTGGGTTATTAGAGCCTTAACCCAATCAGTGAATTAATCCCCTGATGGGATTAACTGAGTGGTAGCTGAAGGCAGGTAGAATGTGGCTGGAGGAGGTGGGTCATTGGGGGTGTGTCTTTGGGGTATAGATTTTGTATCTGGTAAGTGGAGTTTTTCTCTCTCTGCTCTCTGATCATCACGTGAGCCACTTCCCTCCACCGCAGTCTAGCACCATGATGTCCTGCCTCACCTTGAGCCCTGAGGAATGCAGCTGTCTGTGGACTGAGACTCTGAAACTAGAAACCTCCTTTATAACTATCCTTGTCAGGTCTTTCAGTCACAGCAGTGAAAAAAGTTGACTAAAACATTCACCCTCAATTTAATAACTCTGAACTAATGTACATCTGTTGTCACATTCACTGATATATACTAGTAAGCATATGCCCATTTTACCAAACCAACTCAACTCCAAAACAGAAATACCTATAAGAGACAGTACAGTGTTCATTCCATGCCAACTTAGCAAATCTAAGATACTTCAAAATGCAAATAACACCATGGCACTATTTCTATGTAGAAATAATTTTACTTAAAATAAATTGTTCCAATGGGTTTGTCTGAAATTATATCCAATGTACAAAGGTGGTTTTGTTTTGTGTTTTGTTTTGTTTTGTTTTTTGGCAGATGGGGATATCAGGAATAAAAGATGCATTTAAGAGTCTTCAGCTCAGTTTACACTTCTTAAGAGTAACCTCCATATGCCATGAAAATATGAATCAGAGGGCTTTAATCTTCTGCTTTTGTTTTCTAGTGAGCAGACAGGATATAAAAGGTAGCTGGTAACAAGATATAAAATCCATGGCAATAGGTAGGTAAACATACCAATTAGGTAGAAGTACTAACTGAATTTCCTCTAAGATAGAAAAAGAAGCTTCAGATGTTTCATGTTAATGAATCATATTTTAAAACATCGTAGAGACAGTGACTACTAATGTTCAGTGAAAGAAGAAAGAAATTTAAAAGAGTCAAGTAGTCAGAGCAAACAAATAGCAAGAGTATCCTAAAAGTGAGGCTATCACAGATGGAGGTACAGGGCCACTTTGGGTGGTCTCCCTTCCATTCTTGGACTCAAAGTATACCACAACCTTGGAAAACCTGCCATCACTAAGGTTTTCATGGTGTTTTCCATTTACAATTTTTGACCATACATATAAAATTGGTCAAATGGAATAGTATTTCAAGTCTCTAATACATGGCTTTGTACTACAATTATTTATTTGAATGAAGTCTATATTCTTCCCCACACTCCCACAGAACCTAGTTCAATGTCTTGCATTCAGTAGGTGCTCCAAAACCATCTATTGAATTTTCAATGAGTGAACCCCTTTATAAAGGACTCATTCCACCACAGTGTCAAAAACAACTATCTATCACAAATTTGTAAAGATTGTCTTTTCTATTCATAATATTCATAATATTCAAAAGTATCAGATCTGGAATTTCCTCCACACCTACTTACAATTGCTTGATGTCCCAGGGAAAAGAATGATGCAAATGGAAGTTCCTCCCGTCTTCTCCCTATGAGCAAGCTCCTTGACTATTCTCCAAAAGGCCACCATCAGAGATTCCACTCATTTTCCCCTCCATTGCACTCACTCACACATCAAATATTTTTTGAATACCCACTGGGTGTGCAGGCTATGGCACTATTTTCTATGGCAGGAAGGAAGGGGAAGAAGCAAGGCCCAATCCCTCTCCAAAATTAATATCATAATCAGAGCAATAGGTTTGCATTAAATAATCATGTTTTTCTGTAATAATCTTGCCCACCTTAGAAGCCATGTTAAGACCCTTAGAAACAAAACAACCAACCCTCTACCCCCAGAGAACACTTCCTCTGCCTACAACAGTGAAGGTGAAAACCTGCCTTCTGTTCTCCTCATCCCACTGAAAGCCCTTCTCTGACTTTGCCAAAAGCCTCCATTCTATCCAATCCAATGACCTTCATCCTATTCTTCATTTTCCTATTTGACCAGATTTATTTCCTCTTCATAGTCTTCAGGGGGAAAAAAAGGAACTTTTTCTCCTGACATTGCTTGGTCTGTCACTTGTTCTGCTCACCTGGAAACCTACCAGGGCTCAGTCTAGGCTTTTCTTTCAGCAGAAAGAACATGAAGGCATCCCAGCCCACATGCCAGCCCTGGGGAGCAGAGTGAAGTGGTCCAACTTCTCCAAAGAACTACTTCCACTCCCGACAAAGACAGAAGAAGACACTCAGCACTATATACTTAGCCCTGGCTTCTTTCTCTTGCAGTCTAAAAGTTCTTTCCATTCATAAATCCCAATGAATAGAGAATTGCTTATAATCTCCCAATTTTTTTCCCCAAACTCACCTTTTACAGGTTCCTCATAACTGCATCAAAGGGTTCTTTGTGCTGATAGTTGACAACTTTGGAAATGTGTTGAACTTCACCCCTGCTCAGACTCTAGTACCCAGTCTACTTTTAAATCCTTTAACACTTCCTAAAGCATTTCGCTCTTGTCGTCCTCACTCTCGAGTCCCACGGGAATCTCATTTCTTATATCAAAGAAGATGTGTTAAGGCCTTTGCCAGATGCTTCACATCACAGCCCATCCTTCCCTTCACAGAACCCAACACACACCCCACTAATAGTCTCCACTGTACAAATAATGCTGGGTCTTCTCAGAGCCACCTCACTCTGAGTTCATGTCGCAAAACTTACCAAGCCACCTGCCCCCATTCCTGATAATTTATGAAGTGAGTGGTAGTTCTGGGTGCTGTGCTTTCTCTTTATCATCTTAAATCAGACACTACCACCCACCATGAGGTGGGTATTACCACCTCTGTTTGCACATGAAGAAATTGAGGCTAAGAGAATTGCCCATGATCATATATCTGGCATCAGATCCAGAGTTTAAACTCCAGTTTCGCTGACTCAGATGCCCGTGGTTTTAACTATTATGTGGTTCTACTGCCCACATCCTCATCAGGACTTATCACTGAGGCAGGCACCAAGTTTTAGGCACTCCTTGTACATGCTCTATGGTTTCTCCTACTGCAAGATTAATTAAAAGTGTCGCTGACTTCTAGGCTGGGGATGTAGCTCAGCAGCAGAGTACTTGTCTAGCATGTGTAAGGCCCTGGATTAAATCCCCAGTACCAAAAAAAAAAAAAATCATTGAATTCCTAATAGGTTTTTTGTTTGTTTCTGTTTTTTTTGTTGTTGTTGTTGTTTTGTGATACTATTTTTGTCAATGAAATTCTTAAAGGTCTAAGAATTTTTCATGTTATGAAAAATAGATTCTAATACTTCAAAAGATTAGAATCCAACTCTCATTTTACCTAGAATCTAGCTAGAGGGCTCCTCCTACCTCTGAGATCTAGATGAAATTGTCCTGAGCCAGGCAGTGCATTAACATGGGACAGCCCAAAGGCCTCTCAGAGATGTCTACTAATTCCCTGAGGTGGACTAATTTGGTCCTCTTGGTGCCTTCTGAAACCTCAGCTCTGGAGTTCTCCCGATCCACCTCTGTCCTTCCTCACACCTCCCCTCTATAAAACACCCTCTCATTCAGTTGCCAGAAGGCAGCCAGTCAAATCAGGCACTTCATGAATTATAGTTGACTTGGAATGAGAATAGATGACTAACTCAGGAGTAGGGGCATCTGTAGGTTAAGATCACAAGAAGGAGTGGGTAGTTTTCCACTATCTTGCCACTGAGAACTTCTCAAAGTCTGAGATGTTCAAAGGAAAGCATAATAATCTTTCACATGGATCCTACATTTATAAAACACCTTTAAAAAGCCCATCCTGTGTTCTAGGCTCCATATTAATTTCTGGAAAGAACAACATGGAATAAACTATGTTGCTGTCCTCAAGGAACTCACAGCTGGACATCGAGCACACAAACAGATGGTCATAGCACAACATGGACTATTACATGCAAAAGTACTCAGAAAATAATCAAGAAGAAACTACTTCAACCTAGAAACTGGGAAAGTTGACACACAAGAGCTGAAATTTGTAATACGTCTTGAATGAGGATTTGGCCCTGCCAAGACAGCTGAGTGGGAAGAAATATAGTCTAGGCAAATGAAAACCATGCATGTGACTTACATATTAGAGGACAGGTAAATAGTTCTATACAGATGGCCTGTTGGCATGAAAAAAGGAAGAAAGATAGGAAGCTCAAATGGTATTTCTGAGGCATTTTATGGAAACCTTTGTGTTCAATGCTAAATGGATGGGCATTTAAGACTCATGACGTGATCAGATCTTCAGTTTGAAAAGATAATGAGAAAGTGCTGTGGCTGGGAGCTATGAGAAGGGCAAAATCAGAGATTATTACAATGATAACAATGACCAATGGTGAGATGACCTACAGGTCATCATTGAAACATAACCCACCAGAGACATTAAGCAAATGTTTTATTTCACTGACACTTTGAGCTTATATACTGAGCAACTGGCCTATGATAACATCTTTCAAAATGGCACCTACATTATGGACATCGAGACTGCTCAATGAGCCTGACCAAGGTTAAGAAGACAGTATGGGTCATCTATCACATGCTAAGTATCTTCTATACATTATTTCATTTAGTCCACACAAGACTTTATGGTAGTATTTTCACCATTGTGCACAAGAGAAAAATGATGCTTAGAGTAATTAATGGACAAATTCATCCAACTAGGAGCAACTTGAATTTGATGTTTACCTAACTTGAAAGTCACCCTTAACATCTAGATCATGGAAGCACTAGTAAAGGCACATTCCTCTTGATCAAATATTTTAGGATAGAATTCCAAGGAGTGAGGCAAGAGTATGGACAAGAAAACCCTGGCCTGGAAAGAGGAATTTTTATCCTGGTTTCATTTTTTTGTAACATATGCCAGAAAACCCTAATGAGTCAGATATTGTTAAAACACGTCAAATAATTCCAACCAAGCATTCACACCTCAACTACTCCTGGTTATTTCCCATTCAGTAATAAATCAAAGAGATCAACTGTTTGGTGAGTTGCAGAGGGTGGAAAACTCATTTAACTCTCAAATTCCATTAAATATTTAATAGTATTATCAGGAGGTAACGCCACTTTCCATAATACATTTGGCTCCAGGTACACCGGAATCCTGACTCTGACATCCTCATGCACTGTTCCATTTCTGACCCTTACGTTTTATTTGATTTCAGATCTCCAAAATCTCCTTCAGCCAATATACCAGCAGTGCCTGTCAACAGAGACACAGAGCATCATCCATATAGACCTTAAAGTTTTAAAAGCAAAGCCAAATGCAGCTCATTCAAGAAAGGTCTTTTCTTTCTCTAAGGTGAGAGATGGAGCACAAATGAAGCATACCATGGTAAATAGGAACTGTGCTCGCTTGCAGTCATGCACTATAGCCATTAAGCCTTAAGGTCTTAAGGTACCAAGCAATGCATATGATAAATTTCTCAAAAACATCCCAGCCATAACATAGTTCTTGCTGATTGCTCATTTACCCATAATGCATGCTGTCATAGCAAAGCCTGACAAATGACAGAGAAAGCTCAGGTTATTTTTTACACTGACTGCCAAGCCCCTCACCTCAGATTATTCATTTATTAGGGCAATCACTGAGGTCTGGGTACTTAATATTGTTTTCACCAAATATGAAAATGATCTACTTGCCTATTCTTTAGTTCCTCCTAGGGCAAGCCATTTATCATCAGCTCAGGATAAATGACTGCTTCATTATAGCTATAATTTATGAGGTGTTAGAAGTAAAGAGCCACGCCTAGAGACTTAAAGCTTTAATATGGATTAAAATAAGATAATCAATCAAGCTAATACAAATTTTCTCTCAGCATTATTTCTTGTTTTGAAATAGCTTAATAATTGGGGAGGGGGGTTAAGCCATGTTGAATATCTAATTATTCAACATGCACGTGTGTCTGAGACCATCTGTAAAAAAACTATAGGGTCTGATACTACCAGAAAAAAAAAAAGAAAATAAAGGAAAGCCACGAGCTGTGATGGATCGAAATCTTTGTTTTCTTCAAGGGTGTCAGATAAACTGGAGGCCCAAGAGTTTGCAGAACAGGTGTAAACTTGAGCAACCTATTCTCTCCAAAGTCCTCATTTCTCCGTAAGAATATTGTAGAAAGATTGCTGCTTTATTTTTCCCTATTCTTTCCACAACAAAGGACTTACTCTAGGGAGAAAAGTTATGTCTCAATAACATTTCAACAATTTTGCTTTCTTTTATGTCCGAAGCAGGGTTTCACAACTCATAATTTGGACAAGAGCAGCTTCTTGCCATGTCTAGGGAATAGAGAATATTTCCCCCGAACACAGAATTACAGTCTTAAATTTTTTTTTCTGGTTTGTATCTTAATTTGATAGTTATCAAGCTATGCCAGAACAAATATTATGCCTAAATTATGTGTCATGCTCAAAACACTAACATAAACCTATTTGACCACTTGAGTAAAAAGCTTAAGGCTATAACGGGAAGTTCACAATTTAATGTCTTAAGCACATACTACCAGGAAGAAAATCACCACAAGAATTAACAAATAAGTAGTCAAAGGCCAAAGACACCAAGGTGCTAATTTAAAAACCCTCTAGAAGTTCTTGCCATTTTCCTAAAACCCTGTTCCTCGCAGGTGAGACAAATGGGCCCCTGCTGCCTCCAGGCAAATCTTGAAGGATACTTCCAGCAAGGCCTGGTGACTGGAAACTACTCAGCCTTGAAATTAACATCCCTAGGAAAAACCTTTTCCTCCCCCTCTAGACAACAGCAGCTTACATCTTCAGGACAAAACAGAAAAAAAGAAAAATGATGACAAAGAAAGGGGCCAGAGAAGACAGTTGGAGTAGTCACGCTGTGTTCTCTTGAAGGGGCCTTCATTTTTTACTTCAGAGAGAGCGTGGAAAACACACAGATCCTGGTAATGGCTTTCATCAACGTGGCCAATCTCCCCACTTCCTCACACACACGTACGACTGAGTTTACCTTAAAGGAGAAAAGCCTGGGCCTTTGACAAAGGCTCAGCATCAGGAGCTGTTATTACACATCAAGCCAAGACTATGTAAGAAGAAAAGGATCTTTCACAGGCCCAGAATGGGAACTGAATGCGAAAGCCATATAATTGTAATCTAGAATATGGCGACATGTGATATAAAATATTTCCACTTAGCATAACTGTTTTCCATTCAATATTATTTCCAGCAATAAAAGCCTCTGGAATATCACTCAGGCTGGTTTAAGTTAAATTCCAATCTAGATATGTTAGCTAAAGGACATTTTTTAGTCCAGCCATCTTTCTCTACCTTACATATATAATTCAACAACAGCACTTCAACAAGGATAAAGCAATTTAAGCTCTGCAGTTGTTCTGTGCAAATGTTTCTGAGTTTTTCATGCCCTATGGTATTAGGTATTTGGGCAGAAAATGCTCGCGCTCTCTCTCTCTCTCTCCCTCTCCCCCACACCCCCTTTTTCACTTGGATCTTAAAGTTGAGATAGTAAGGGAAAAAATAAAAACTCAAAATCTAGAGTTCACAAATGCATAGCATCTTAACTCCAACTTTAAAGGTACTCCTTTAAAAATCTGTCTTAGACACACATATAAAGAACTCTAGCTGTAAAGATGAATAGGGATGCATGCTACAAAAAATACTGTCTGAACTGGGAAGAGGCTCCTAGTGGTTACAGAGAGAGGAGAAAGCAGGTAGAAAACTTTAGTGTGATTGTCAGGTCTTCTGCTTCTTTATTATGTGTTTATTTGCTTGTTTAACACTGCACGTATCTCCAGGTACTCCACCATCCACGTTGCCAGCTATGGCAAACCTCCCTATTCTTCCTCTTGTTCATTTCCACCAGGTTTCTGATAGTGAGGGAAAATATTCTAGGGCTCATTGAACAATGTTATCCTCAATTGCATTTCATATGCTGTTACACTCGACAGAGATGTCTTTAGTGTGTGGCGTCATTGATCAATAGTGTAATTTTTATTTCTATGTTAAATACAGCTGGCACAAACTACCTATTGCTTAAATAATGGGATATTAATAATTATATACAAGAAAAAGTTACAGAAAACATTAAAATATTTGCATAATAGCTGTGAAAAAATATTCGTATAGGTATGTGTAAACTAGACACAGCTACTTTGTGTCGAAGCATAAAGCCCCACCACTAACTGAACATTTTAAAGCACAGGGATGGAAAATAATTTTTCCCCTTCTATCTGCTTCTCTGTTTATGTGATGAATTTTCAAATCATTCCTCTTTTCAAAGTGCTAAGTCTCTTAGTAAGGCTTTATTATATATGTGATCCTTCAGAGAGACCCTTCCTACGTAAGAGTCTTTAATAATAAAATTAGGAACTGATCCATATCCAATGCTTTGGTAAGCCCATCATCACTGCGCAAGCGCTTTCTTGGGAGGGCCAGCTATCAGAGTTAATGATTTAGTTAACTTAAGAAATATATCTTTTCCCTCATCTGTAGAAAAAAATGATGCAACAACTTTAAAAAATTAAATAAGTTAATGTATGGAAAAGTCACCATGAACTGAAGTGTGCTACATGAATCCATGTCAGATCAATGCTGCTGTTACTATTATTTCTCCTTTTTCACACGACTCATCTTCATGAGTGGATCAGAATTCAGAAGACACGCTGTATTTTAATGTATCAGTTCAGTTCTAAGAAAAGAAGTTGAGCATCTACCGTGTAGGGGACACAGGGCTTGACAGGAAAGGGGCATGCACTTTGGATGTCAAGTCCCTGCTTTCTAGCAGCTCACAGTTTAAATCAACTACCATTCAGTTCAGTGCTGGCTTCAGAGGGGCCAGATTTCCATAGGATCTAGACCTGCCCAATATCTGAGCTCATGTTCTGGACATGCATGTATTGAATGAATGAGTGAATGAGGGAATACCTCATTTGGCTAAGCTTCAACAGCTTCCTTATTCTCATTATCTCTGAAAACACTAGATTTCAGTGTTTCCATTTTTCCATAAGGTTTGGAAAATAATATAAAATATCAAAAATTATTTTTATCCAGCTGGGCCTAAGACAAAGCAAATGCAGCCACATATTTTTCTCTGGCTTCCACTGTCCTAATCATTTCTTACATGTTATATGGACCCTAAAATGCTGGCTTTCTATGGGAAATGTCTCAAATGCAAATAAATATATTTCACTGAGTCAAATCCTGACATGAATGGAATGAGAAATAGTAACTTAGATGTAAACTGCTAAGTTACCAATTAGCTTCTTAAAACAATTGAAAGTCACAGAGAGCCCTCAATACACAGAGGCGGTTAATTAATTAACATTAGATGTGATTAATAATGAGTCTCGTTTAATAGCAAATATCTGCCTGCAATGGCTGCATGACAGAACAAAAAGCCTTCAGAGAGCAAGGAACTATATTTATCCTGATTGTGTTTGGGATTTTAACATGTTTTGTGCAGGCTGACAAATGGCCTATTAATTATCTAATGTTGTCTGACAACAACAGCTTGATAAAGATGTATGTTTTTGAATCGCTGGATGGAAACTGCTGGAGAAGAGCCCCAGAGGGGCCTTGCTGTCCTAAAACTGGGCTCCAAGCCACAATGACAGGCAAGACAAAGCCCTATCTCCCGCCACAGCCTTCGGCAGATAAAATATGGCTTGGCATTAGGGACTTTTTTTTTTTCCTTCAGAAAACTGCTTCTGCAATATCTGATTAGGAAAAGGAGGAGTAGGTCTTTACTAAATTGGGGTTAAGGCATAATCAATATCATATATGGAGTGTCTGGCCTATTCTGCATAAACACAGGCACTTCATATTATTAAGGAGTCTATAATGCGGAGGAAGCATATGGCAGGACACTGCAGCTCCCTCTATTCTTTTTATTTAGAAGTTTATCTTCCAACCTGTTTGACAGCTGCTCCTAAGTGGTTTCACAGTGCCAAATTATTTTTATGATTGTTTGATGTTTTATTCTCCCATTTCAGTTAATGAGATAGGATCCCACAATGGCCATAATTCAGAGCTGTCAGAACTAAAAAGCATGCTTGTGGCAAGACAGCCTGATGGTAAATAAGGCTAAAAGCAATGGATAATAAAAAACTCTGTTATCAGAGTCGCCATTGCAATCAAAACTTGTTGGGGTCAGAGCCTTCCTTTCTTTGTGTGGCTTCTGGATATTCCCAGACCAGTGCGAGGTCCCTGTCTACCCTACTCCATCACCCATTTCAACTCTGCAAACAAGTCCTCATCTCCTTGGAAAGGCTCATGAGAAATAATATTAACTAAGAAATGTTAGAAGGTCTTAAAGATATCGAGTACTATATTCTAATTAAAGGGCTTGTGCATCATTTATGGTGCCAAGCGAGTAATTTGTCATACACTGTTAGAGAGAAATTGTTCAACAAATAACCTTTACAAGAGTCTTGAGAACAGCTTCATAATTGAAATCCCTAATGGTTTTGCTGGGAACTTTTATTAAGGTTTGAGGGTTTTTTTCCCTTTTCCTCTCCCTCAAGAGTTTATAGAAACTTATGGTTGTAATGTAGCGAAGGTTAGAACAGGAAGTCCTTTTTTAATTATATTTAGAAATGCTGTAAGTATTAA
This sequence comes from Xerus rutilus, assembly GCA_028644305.1. Taxonomy (NCBI): domain Eukaryota; kingdom Metazoa; phylum Chordata; class Mammalia; order Rodentia; family Sciuridae; genus Xerus; species Xerus rutilus. Next base: position 34,207,242 of record CM053409.1, read on the forward strand.
CGAGCCCACTTGTGCTAATAAGCAAGAGGACAGTGGTTTGCCAGAGGAAAGGGAGAGTCTCTTTTGGCTCATTTGTGTTTTTATTTTTGCTTTTGTTTTTCCTAATGGAGAAAGAAGCTTTAAGAGAGAAGAGGATGGCTGGATTTAGAATTATTTTTATTATTTAACAATGAAGTTCACAATCTTTATTTTAGTGTAACATCATCCTTGAAAATGTGACAAGAAAAAAAAATTCAGCATCCCTACTAGACTGAGTCTGCAATGTAAATTATTATTCAAAAAGTTAAAAAAATATGAAAGCCTAACACTTTCCTAAACAATATTTCTTTCTTCTTATTACACAGTTAAAATAATGGTCCTTCATAGACAGAAAATAGCATGGCAAAAACTCAAATAATAGTAAGCCCCATAACTAATTATAAAACCTGACATGCCTCGTGCAGAAATACTCCCCAATGAGTACCAAAGATCAGCGGCTTTATAAATATTTAATGCTTGCCAGGAACCCCAGTTTTTCTCTTGCATCTAAGCCTAAACCATTTGTCTCCTTTTACAATCAGCCATGTCTACATGGTGTCATCATGTCTGAACAAGTCTGACTTATTTCATGTTTTCCAGGATATAAAATTCAGGACATGACACATCTCAATAATGTCAATGGAACAACTGCACAACAATTGAAGAAGGATGGAAAAAAAATTTTTTTTAAATGCGTTAGGTGTCATTATAAAGTTAGCTCCTGAACACTTGAGTCAGAAAAACTGAACATCAGGAAATAAAGGAGAAGGTGTGGATCTATTGTGATGAATTGTTGCAGATGAAGCTCTTCAGATACTCTCATCTGACCTTGAATTTCCTTCTGCAACCAAATAAAGTTATATAAAGAAACAGCACCCCCACCAATTTAGGGATATTCATATTCACGCTAAAATCATGTGTCTCTCTTCATTTGCACTGAGCCTCCTCTGGGGAAAGTGCAATGGTCTCTGATCAGGGCTGGTGATGTGCCTTGAATCAATAGAAAAATGGACACTTGAAAGAGTAGGCCCTACTAAAGAGATCTTAGGAGGAGTTTTAAAAGGTAAAGATAATGACTCTGTGGCTTATGAGTTGTCACCACCTCCAACTATCCTAAGATCCATGGATACCTCTGTGAGAATGATTCACTGTTCCTGAGCATTTCAGGAACACTGGAAGCATGCCTGGTAATTATAAACCCCAAGAGAGCCCAGGTAACCTGCCAGTGATCAATGAATAGCCCCTTCCACCTATCTTAGACGTAAGACTCAGGAACACCCAAAGCCCTGAGTCACCGGCCACATCCAGACCACAGTTACAACACATTTGTTTCATCCATCATATATGTTGCTCTCATTGACTTGACCTGGACCCCCATGGAAGTAGTTTTTAATGTGTGTTCTGGAAGAAAGCCTTTGAGCCTAATCCAGGCCGAGGGCTGCCAACTGGTGGCCCATGGGTAGTCTTTGGCCAGCAGAAGTCTTTTATTTCATTATCAGTGTATTTCTTCTCCAATAAAAAATCATCTCATGTGTTATCCCTTAAGTGAGAGGATTTTACATTGATTTTAAACACCAGATTTCCAGCTTCTTGGAAATTTGTAAGTTCTGGTAACACAACTTCACACTCTGGGAAGGAAAAAAAAAAAAGTTCCTGGAGCTCTGAAGATATTACAGGCATCTTGGATCCTCCAGGATCCCAACATGAGCTTTTCCCTCATTCATATTTCTCACGTGACTCCTACTGTTGCTTTTCAACAATACCCCAATTCTAGCACAAACCCCCCTTATTGCACACACACAAAAAAAGAGGTCTAGGGGATTTCAGTGGAAGTGATCAATGTCACAAAACTTGTTTGCAACAGAAATGGGTTTAGATCCCAGACCTCCTAGTTGCCAAACCAAAGCAATTAATCATTATATATTCACAAAGTCAGTCACAGCCTGTTTTCAAGCGGGTGCTTAGTAGGGGGGACACAGGATGCATCTGTAAATGGCTATAATAGGACAAATGGCTGAAAAGTTGCCATGAGAAAAGACAATATAAAATGCCAAGGACTTTCAGCATCCATGTCACCTAGGAAGTGGTTAGAAATGCAGAATTTTAGGTCCCCCTTGAAGACCTACCCAATCCGAATCTGCATTTTAACAAACCCTACCCTGTGATGCAAATTCCTTGCTGTGAGGAAAGGACACCCCGCTCCATTCCTGAATTGCTTCCCACCGGCCTCTCTGTGAGGGTGGAATTCCATGGCCACAAGGCTCTCTTGAAACCCTAAGTCTCCCGCAACACGCATGGAAAGCTTAACCAATATTAGTAATAACCAAACTACTGCATTGGGATCCTTTCTTTGACCCATAGGAAGAAGGGTGCGTGTGTATTCTGAGTATGCTTTTCCAGTGTAAAATGCAAAGGACTGAAATCAGAAGAACCACTGGAGGCAGACAGGAGGACTTGGCATGGGGCAAGTCACTGGTGGTGTGTCTGAGAAGAAAGCACATCCAGGGGCTGGGCCCGCTGCTGCTGGGGTTGACACATGTCCAACACTCCCTCCAGGCCCCTCATCCCTGACCCAGAGGACAAGAACCTCCATGGCTTTACAGCCCATGCATAGGGCATTACTTAGAAGAGGCACCTAGAGGATTCCTTTCTCTTTAATTTAGAAACTCACATGGCTTACTTGTTAGCCACAATTGCTTGGGTGGGCTCTCTGGGTAGTAACCCAGCCAAAGGATTAAGAACTACATCCGGGGCATGAAGCAATTAGTTAGCATGAGACTTAAGAGAAAAGAGATGCTTCTCAGAAGGTGAAGGGGAGGGGAGGACAACTTAAAAACTATTCAGTTCCTCTTATTTGATCAGATTAGACCAATTTGTATGTGTCCTAGAATATACATAAAATATACATAAAAGAATAATAGGAAAAAAATGAACCACAGTCTTCTTTTGGGCTCCATCATTGTGCTTTGGACACGAAATGAGACTATCTCTTAAACAGAATCTCTGATGTCCATGTTTGAATAATAGATGTTTCTAGTCGTTACTACAAATGTCATCTCTGAAATACGAGGACCACGTACCTGTGATGCCACCAGCCTTCCAGGCACACATTGTGGACCAGGATTTCATGTTTTGTCTTCCCTTATCTTTCCTCCTCCTTGGAATAAAAGCAGATATCTCTGTATTGCTCAAAAGCATGCATACACACACACACAAATGTGATGTACCCTAAGCTGGGTTTTCAGGTGTTCCTTTTTTGAAGCACAAGGAAAGAAAATAGATGACACCACAAGTTTAATACTAATTGATTTATTACCTGCCTAAGCAAATCCCAGGCTGTGCAATGGCAGACTCGGACTTAAAGCAAATGATTTACAAGATAATGTTTGACTCTGGGAAAGGGTAATCAGATCCAGATACAATGGATGATAGGATAATTGAGAAGAAATAAAAGAGGATAAATTGCCATGTGCTAATGAGTTTACAGGCCCTAATGGGAAG
>CM053409.1:34210860-34225860 GCA_028644305.1 Xerus rutilus
TTAATGGTATCCCACTCATTTACCTAACCATTCTTTACACCTCAGATAGCATCCTGAATTACACACGGGGGGGGGGGGGGGGGGGGGGCTGCAGTGTCCTGTGTTAATCATAGAGAGCACTTGCCTTTTTATAAAACCAACTTTACTCTAAGCACTTCTTGTCAGCAAATGCCACTTACCTGATGGTGCCCAGATAGAAATGTTTCTGACTCAACCACTTTGAGCAACAACTCTTGTGCCTCGCAGGTCCCCCCGGGGGGTTGGTGAGGGGCCTGGGAGCCTGATGAGTCGATGCTGTTATCTGGGAGCCTTTTGGCCTAACAGAGAATATTCCAAACCTTTATGCAACCAGGGTGCACTCACATTTGGAAATGGTTGCCTGAGCAGCAATCATATCTTGCCTCATGATTCATTTTTATATCTCACTCACCCGCCATCCCACATCACCAGCGAGGACTGGTGACACTTTATTGGTATTTTTGATTACTGCTATAGCCATCTAAATTTTTCACAGGATGGGGGCCTCTGGTCCAAATGTAGCTGCATGCTGGACGAAGGGTCCGGACTACAAAGAAATAAAGGGGCAGTGGTGAGCAGGGCGATTGGGAAGTAATGGAGAGCGGAGGCACTTCCTAGGAGACTGAGAACCTATTCCCTTGTAATGTTTCCACCAAATGAAGTTTAATATGATGAATCGTGGTGCCGCACCAGCACGCCTGCGCCTCGCGGAAAGGCAGCTCAAGTGCAGCATTTAAACATGTCTGAATGATGACTCGATTCCCCTACCCAGAAGCCGAAGAAGTGCATATCCAAAACGGCCATTTCTACCTGTGTGGGGAAGGTTGCTTTAGAGCCTTTCCCATTTCCACATTTTGCTTGGGAAATCCGAGCAGTGGTTGCATGTTTACTGATGTAATCCCAGCCAAATAGTGGTCTCCTTCATAGGAGTTCGTTCCGTGCTGTAGTTATATCATAAAATGTAATTGAGTGATTCCTCCTTAAACCATCGTTATTTTCTCAACCTGGCAGTTTGGGGAGTGAGGTTCTAAGGATTGGTTTGAAGCTGACTACCTGGCTATTTCTGACTCCTGTGGTGCCACTGTGAATCTGTGAGCAATATTATTTACCCACTCAGCACATAAGATTTTTTAGGAACCCCTGAGTTGTTTCAAGTATCCAACCATAGTAAAAATTCACTAGCTCACATCAATATAGAGAAACCGAGGCAATCACTGCAAGTTTGCCATACTTGGTTTGCAATTTACTAAGTAGTTTTATCTGAAAAGTTGCCCAGACAATATAGGAAGGCTGTTTCTAGTTTTCAGTGATTACTGACAATGTTTGCTCAATCTAATCCATAGCTAAGATGTGCTTTAATTAAGAAAGTGACTGTTTATATAGAAAGGGATGTTTCTAATAAACTCTTTAGGTATCCCCTTCTCCCTCCCTCTGTCCCCTGCCCCTAAATATGCAGATTAATTCTTATCTTGAAACTTCATTTATTAAAACTTTACATAAAAAAACCTGTTCTTAGGGATACAAGGGGTCATCCTCAGTTCAAGCCAGCCCCATTTTGGTTATAGTTTCTGAACTAAGGCTATAGTTTTATGTCATGTACTATTTGTACAGAAGCTTCTGGAGCTAGGCAGTAGAGCGACAATGGAGACTGGGATAGGTATATGCTCTGAAAGACCAAAGTCAATCATTTAAACCCTTTAATTTGCTGTAATCCTTTTCCAAAATTTTAAGAATAGGTTTTTCCCTGTGTTAAAGAAATAGGAGCCCAATTTCTCAGGCAGATAAACTGAGCCTTAAGAGTTGCTGTTTGGGTTCTGAAGGTCACACAAGGAGCAGAAAAGCTGGGAACCAGCCGTGGGATCTCTAACTCCCACGTCCCCCTTGGGAACACTAGACAATACTGACACCCTCCATGAACTGAATCCAAAAATTGTAAAAGATAAGTTGTTTCCTTATATTGTTCAAAGAGGAAAAAAAAGAATAGCTTTCCCACAGAGGGCAAACAAGTAGTGAATGGGCCCTCTCCTCATCCTATAGAATACCATGTGAGAATATTTTTTTTTCTTATGTGAATTCTTCAAAAGTCATTTTGGATGACTGCCTGACTTAGAGCACATTTCAGAACAGTCCTATTTATTTGTCGGAACAATAGACCTATCAGGTCATAGAATTTTAGAGTTAGAAAAGACCTTGGATATGAAGTGAGGTTCAACACCCTCACTCCACAAACTGAGAATCAAAAAGATTAGATGGCATGTACATGTTTACAATTAGTTTATAACAGAGGCCATTAGATAAATTACAAGGAGACAATCTAGTTGCTTGAATTTTCCAATTAGTCTAGAAACAGTGCAAGGATGTGGCATCTGAAATGCAATTACTGTTTGCAGGGCAAGACATGGCTTCTGTCCTCTCAAAGAGCCAGAGCAGACTTCCCTAATGATGGACCTGGTCTTGTTGCAAGAAATTGAACAATTATCAACCGGACCCCCACCAAACCACTCCATTGCAGATTCCATGGATCTACTAGACCTTGTCCCTAGCTAAAAGAGATTGGAAGACATTGTTGTGATAGCCAAGTGGTGCAACACATGGATTCAGTAAAAAAAGGGTCAAGAACATCCATGGCAAGAACTGGGTCACCTACAGGAAAGTCTGAGATCATGTTCCAGATTCAAGTATCAGTTGGCCAAGTCCTTTTGGAAAATAATCCTTCTTTTATTCTATGGCCTCCTGGCTTTCCTGTTCCTTCTCATCTTTAGAAACCAGCTTCTGGGGAAAATGACCACTTTTACTGAAACAGACAAGCAGTTGTGCCGAGAGGGCCTTTTCCCAATGACATGGCATACTAATATTGGACACTCAGGAATTGGTCAGTTCTGTGGAGGTTGAAATTTCTACTTGGCCCAAATTTTTCATTTTCCTACTTCATCTACCGCAGAGATTCATTAAAAGACCGTAAAATGAGTGACTTCTACGTGATTTAACCTGTGGTTTCATCTGACTCATCAACTGGGACAGAAATAATGGTGTGGCTGAATATTCAAACAGATGTTTTCACAAAGCCATTTTTACATGAAAGATTATCAACAAACATGAGGCTTAACATTACTGCCCAGAGAAAGCTGACATCCGTGACTAAGGTTTGAAGAATTCTTGGATTTTAGGTCTACAAAGAAATTGATGGCTCTGCTCATCCAGAATCTTTATTTCTCAAATGAGAAAATTAAGATCTAACTATTCAGAGATTTGGCCACGATCACTTAGCCATCATGAAAAATAGCAAGGAAAAGCCTAGCCTTCTGGGTTCCCACTGCATTTAATTTCCAGCAATTCTGGACCAGCTCACACAGGTCTGAAAAGATGATGGCAGAACAACAAAACATCACTCTCCATCTTGAAAAGACAGGATTTTGGAAGTGATACTACATCAGTTAGTCACAGCTGCCTGTGGGTGCAGCAGTAATAGGAACTAAGAAAATATAGATGATAAGGTAGTTCTTTAATCATTAAAGGAAGGCACTACTTAAGGTATCCTATGGGAAATCAAAGGCTTCAGCTAATTCCAAGGACCTTACAGAGCAATGGAAGCTGTGGGAACCCCAGTGGGCTTGTGAATTCCAGGACTGTCAACCCCATCTACAGTCTCTCACACACACACACACACACACACAAATGGTACAGTGATGTTTTTTTAGCAGAGCTACCTTCTTATTCTTTGATATAAAGCTTTGTTTTTCTTCCCTAAATTCACTTTGGATTGAGCTCTCTGTCACCAAGCCAGAGTGGCATTCCAAACAGTGGATCTTCAACACCTCTGAGCGGATTTGCCACTCAAGACCCATTGAAAGAAACATCCCAACCAACAGCTAGATCCCCAGACAGTGGGAGTGGCCCAGCGGCACCAGTGACAACCTTTACTTTCAGTCATCAGGGAACAACTCAGCATGCCAGATATCAAGAATTGTATAGCTATAATTTTATTCTTATGCCCAAATCCTGAGTTGCTGATGAGAAAATTATGTCCATGCTGAATGATAGTCTGAATGTCAGACAGCCCAATGTACCTACTTGAGCTCTTTCGCATCTCTGCCAGTAGGCAGCAGAGGAAAGAAGGCAATGGTGTTCTGAACTAGGAGCTCTCTAGAGTAGGGACAAGGAGGATTTTCCTTTACATAATTATGTCTTCAGAACCTACTTCATGGTCTGACACCAAGTAGATGCTCCATCTGGGTTTCTTGAATTCATAAGATAGCACTCATGCATGCCTGCAATCCCATAGAAGTTCAAAGCCAGCCTCAGCAACTTCACAAGGCCCTATGCAACTTAGCAAGACCCTGTCTCAAATTAAAAAGTGAAAAGGGATGGGATGTGACTCAGTGGTTAAACACTCCCTGAGTTCAATCCCTGTTACAAAAAAAAAAAAGAGCACTCAAATCAGTTAATTTTCCCATTTGATTTGATGAAGACAAAATTTTAGTGCTGTTTTAATTTTATTTATGCACATTATACTAGAAGGGAATCTTTGTAGATAATGGTTTATTTTTTTCTTTCAAATACAATAAATAATATTGCTACTATAATAGGCACTATAAAGGTAGTCTTTGTATGTGTCTATGCTAAATGCAATTATAGCTCTACATTCTAGAATTAAATAGAAAAAGTTTTGAAAATGTTTAAAAACAAAGTTTCCCAGTGCCTAAATTATTTGCTCATGAAATCTCAGTTAAAAAGAAAATCAAATTTTAACAACATGCTTATATGTAAAACATACAGAGTAACTCTTTATTTAATAAAGCAGAAGCTGAGATATAAGGAATAACTGGCTTTCAAAGCCCAATTCAATAGGACAGAAAGTTTTCCTGTTGATAAGGAAAAAACAAAAATTTATTTCTGTCAGTTAAACTAATGAAGTACTTGAACAAATGCTCAGTTTGAAATATTTCACAAACAGTGTGGACACATGTTTATATGTCTATGAGCATACAGAATAATGCACGTGTAATTTTTTATTTTTACTTTTTAGTTGTCAATGGACCTTTATTTATTTATATGTGGTGCTGAGACTTGAACCCAGTTCCTCACTCATGCTAGGCAAGTGCTCTACCACTGAGCCACACCCCAAGCCCTATGCACACATAATTTTATAATGCAATTTAAGCATAAAGAAATGAACTCACTTTTTCCAGGCACAGGGCATTAAAAAAGAAATCAGCCTAATGGGAAATGGAAGGATTAAGCAGAGATTCCTACATAGTATCATTCGTCTTGCACAGATATTAGCTTGATGTTCATGTGAAAACATAAAATCTCCATCTGTTACAAAGCCTACTTAGTTTCTGTTCAGATGGTTTGTTTTAAAGATTAATATGCAATGGTTAAGTTAGTTATCTGCACTGAAAAAAAAAAAAGCAAATGAAGTAGATCTTTGTATCTGGTTTTGCTAAGTGTTAAGCCATACTTAAGCAGGTGAGTGTCATCTCCAGATCAAGGATCAAATGAACCAATGAGCTAGATTCTGCCTCCAGACAGATGAGCTTTAATCCGCATGAGAGCAGGCAAAATACAAATAAGAAAGTTATTTTAAGCTCTAAGATCATTCCCAAATAGACTTAAACTTTTTATTGAGATGATTTAGCCATATCAGAAATTCCCTGTCACTTATTGTACATTGATAATGAAACCTTCACTATTTCTACCTTTTGAATTATACATTTAAATTTTTCATTTCTTCAAGGGTCACTGGAGTTGGGGTAGTGGGAAGCATGCCATGTATGTTCTCTGTTGCCTCTTAAATGACAAGTCATGTCTTCAAAGTTCTGTCTTTACTAAAGACAATTTTATTGGGAGAATTTAAAATATGCAGTGTGAAAATGTTGTCTTCACTCCCCTGGTTTTCTGCAAACAGTATGTACCCTTGGCTAAGCATGGGCCCTCCTTAACCTAGGAGGTTTCAGTGAAGCTTGCTGAGAGATGGCTTTGGAGGAGTGACGACAGCAACGAAAGCCCACCTGCCCACCTGCCCGCCTAACTGGCCAGCGCTGCCTTGAGGGCAACAGCACAGCAGACTGTGAGACGAGGCACAGAGGTCATGAGGCCATTCCAATACCCAACGAAACGGCATTTGGGCCAGTGTTCTTGCATCTGTGAGTGGTCAAGGTTTCTGTTTGGAGTTTTGCTAACATTTCCAAAATAAATAATTGAGATGCTGAACATATTATCCAGAAAACATTTCAAAAAAGTTTTCTGTTGACTTTTAGAATGGGAAAATATACGTACACTTAGCATGTGCACTTCAACATGAAGCAATCTTTGAGAGTTTTCCTAATAGCAATATTCTGATTTTTGCATGGGAAACAAAGTCTCACACCACTGTCTCAGATAGCTCCTGGCGGTCCCTTAGGATTTCTCAGAGTGCAGATCTCACACTCCCTGCTTGGCAGAGCCACCTTTGGCCCTCATTCATTGCTTACATCTGCCTTCACCCTGTCCTTTCTATCTCTGTCTCATCCTTGCTGGATTGGAATCAGCAGATTAGAAGATGGGAAAACGCTCCAGGAAACTGAGGGTCACGATGGAGTGTTATGGTCACAACTATCTCCTTCCCTGGGGTCTTTACTTCTACTACTGTATGTATTCACTCCCTTCTGTTCACAATTATCCCACTTCAAGTAAGTGAGAAAAAGATTGGCTCTATCCTTGTTCCTGCCCATGATCATAGCATCTTTGTCTATGTGGAGACTAGAACATTCCACTTTTCTTTCATCTACAGAGAAATTCAACATGAAGCAGTGAAATTGTAAAGAGCTCACTGATTTCTTCTGCCTTACCATCACTGTATCAAGCCCCCGATATCAAGTGCATTTGATATTAAAAATTTTGAAAATGTACAAAGCCACAGCTACATAGAAGTAAGTTCTGATATATTATTATTATACAAATAGGTGATTATAATTAACAAGCTTGTATCAAATATTTCAAAATAATTAGACAAGAGAATTTTACATGTTTTTACCAAAATAAATAATAAGTGCTTAAGATGATGAATAAATATCCTGATTTGGTCTTTATCAAATATATCACACCATCAAATCATACCTTATAAATACAAATGTTTTCCCTTTAAAAATCTTACAACAAATAATGATACTGAAATCAGAAAAAAATAAATCACTAACAAATTTCCCAGTTTTTTCTTCTCATGTATATTTGTACTGTATTTGCGCTGTATTTGTACTGTATTTGCGCTGGTATTTTAAATTCTGCCATTCTTGAAACGACCTTGTTTAATGCTTAAAAGCATGAATTCTGGAAACCAGACTCCCCAGGTTTTTAGCTCATCTATGCCACTAATTAGCTGTGTGCCTCTGGGAAAGTCACTTAGCCTCTCTGTGCCTGGGTTTCCATATTTATAAAACTAGAATAATAATAATATCTATTTTCTAGTATTATTATGAAGATTAAATGAGTCATTATGTGTAAAGTGCTCAGAATAGTGTCTGGCATTTAGTAGCTCCCTATAAGTACTTATTATATAAATTGAATAAAATAAAAACCTTAAAGACATTCATTGATTAGATTCCATTTGGACAATGTCAGATAAATGGCCAACGCTTTGCTGATCTTAGATTGTCATCAAAATGTGATCTCTCGCATTTTAGACTGATTCTTTCTGTGTGTGTTGACATCCATTTTAACATAATGACATCGTTTCATTTCACTCTGGCCTCAGCTGTTAACAGTGCTATTGAACACTTGGTTTGGATTAATTTATCTTTCACATTTTAATATGGCTTTCTCACTGTTAGAAAAACCTCATGATGTACTAAGCAATTTCATTTTTAGAAAATTCAATCTTAGAGGTTAGCAATTACTTCTAAGAAGACCCACAAAAATTACAAGCTCACTTAAACCTCATCTGGTGCCTTAAATGTTTTCTTCTTTGGCTCAATGACAGACCCTATGTTGACATTTTGGGGCTTCAATTCACAATATTCTAAATAGAATCACCACCCTTTCCCTGATCCTCTTCTAGGAAAAGGTCTTTAAAAACTACATGAGTTAGAAAGCAGGCTGCAGTCACGGGTTAAAACCACAAACTTGTGTCTTTAAACCCTGTGTGTCTTCTTGGATTGCAAAGTTGTATTTTTGCTGCCAACCAAACACTTGAAATACAACATTTGAAGAGTCAAGGTATGAAATCAGAGTGGAATTGAATCCCTATCTTCTGCGGCTATTGCTGGACTAGGAATCCACCAGTCGAGCAGGTAACCTCCAAAACCCGAACGCTTGATATGCACCTGCCAAAGGGGCTTCCAGTGAACTGCATGAGCACCACTGTTGGCACTCAGAGCGGGTCCTTCTCCGAAGGCCACTGTTGGCCCTTTGGCCCTTTGCCGGGTGCTGAGACATGGCCGTGGTGGTGGCTCCAGCAAAGCCTCGGTGCTGTGCTTGGCTGCATTTCTATCTGAGTGCCAACAGCAAGATAAATGAAAGCCTGGTTCGTTGGAGTACTGGTGGTTTGGGGGCTATTGATTTTTGGTCCATTCTCTTTAAAAGTGAGATCTAAAAAGTTGACAGAGGGTCATTAATTTCATCATATACTTGTCGTCTCATCCATAACCAATCCAGGTCAGAGTGTGCCTGTCACTCTGTGTTTGCACTTTATTTGTTTAGGGTTTTCTTGGTGATTCCACTCTTTTTTTTTTCCTTTCATTTTGGCCTCTTTAAATAAAGAAAAGAGATGCATCAGTCTGCGGGTCTTTCCTGAAATTGATTTGGGGCTGGGGAAAATTATAGATACAGATACATAAGGAGAGACTCGGATGATAAGAAACAACCACAAAACAGTCTCTGCCAGCTGCCTTCCAACCTTGGTTTAAAATAGAAAAACTCCATATAAAATTCATCAATCCTAATTATTCAACGAGCCTTCATTCCAATAAACACTTACATAGGTGAACTAGCAGTCTCATTTTAATGAAATATTAAAATCCAAGTTGCCGGCATTCTCTTAAGAAAAGCCGGAGCATTCTTAGCCAATGCTGCTGAAATGTATAAAAATAAATGACGGCAGTGACCACTGATGGACTTTCTTTGGCTGTAAGTTCTGAACAGGTCTACCAATCCTTCAAGAAACATCAAATGGAGTTTTAAGGTAGGAAAACATCTTAGCAGTGCGATTTTATTGTTGTGATGATGACGGGTTTATTTTCTGTTTGTTTTTTAACAGGATAAGGAGAGTTTGGCAGCCTCCATAATTATTATTGAAATAACCATCAAATAAAATCTTTAAGGCTGGTTGAATATTCAATGAGCTGTGTAAATCTGGAGTACATGAAACAATAGCACAGGGTGAGAGTGGAATTCCACAGAAATAAGCAGGGATTGCGAGATAATCCTGCATTTGGCCATCATAGACCTATCTTGTCCTGCCTGGCATGGGACATGGTTGATCCTTAGGTATCTATTTTGAAATCCAATGCAAGCCTGCAACTGAGGAAAGCAAAACAAAATATGATTAGGCTTACGGGGCCAAGGCAAGGAAATCCAGTATTAATAATATCACAACCTGCCAGTAAATCTCTATTTTATAGGTGAAGAAATACATTCCTGCTTTAAAGTGTGTTTTTATATACCCTTGAGTGCCCAACTAGTTAAACTACCAAGGGAGCTCTACATGATTTAGAAGTTAATCCTTCAAATGGCCAACAATTGAATGCCTCAGCTGTTTGTAGTTTCCGACCGCTGGCTAATTTCATTTTTGTTTCATATGTTCACTGGTAAGCTTTCATCGTTCGCTGACACTGAGGTTGTAAGTCTAGTTAATTTAGTTAAAATGAGGCTGGGAACATTCACGGTTTTTCCACCGGCTACAAGACCCAGGAGAACCTGGAGGCCACCCCCCTACCAAGATACTCTGTAGGCAACAAAATTGAGATGCCCCGCTCAGGGGCAGCTTGACCATCCTGGAAGAGGGTACACACACACACGCATTCTTAAATGCATCAAGACTTCTAAGATCAGAAAGTGCCCAATGCTATGCGCTGTCACAGAGTCTGGGTGACTCTTTGTATTTCAGGTGGTTTTCTCTCAAAGCTATTACTTGAAGGTGATTGAAGGACAAACTCCACAGACTTCCTGCACTTCTAACTAATACCCTGATGATGGCAATGACAATTTTGCATCTACCCATCGCTTGTGCCTAAAGAAGGAACACTTTCCCTGAGCACTTCGTCTATCTCCCCCGCCCCCTCCACGGCTCTCCTTGCCTCCTTTTAGTGGCTCGAAGGCACAAAGTCCTTCCGTGGCTTTGGTTCCTCTTTCCTCCTCATCAGGTAACTCCCACTCACCCCTTCACACAACATGGGCGCGCTTGCCAAAGTCACCTTTGCTAACTCTTCATGCCAGGTGTAGCCCACGGGCCCTATGTCCTCCCTCTTATGTGCACAACCACGTACTTAATTTTTTAAAATATTTTTTAGATGTAAGTGGACACAATATTTTATTTATTTTATGTGGTGCTGGGGATCGAACTCAGTGCCCCACGCATGCAAGGCAAGCGCTCTACCACTGAGCCACAATCCCAGTCCCCGTACTTAATTCTTCATAGCATCAATCAGGATAGAAATTGAACAATTGTGTAATTCATCTTTAACATCTTTCGATGTGGTCTGGAACCATATTTTAAAGTCTTATTTGCTATCCTGTGCCACAGGGCCTAACTTCTGGTATCAATTCAAATGTTGTTGGAATGAATGAATCCATTCTAGGATCAGTTTTCGCACTAGCCTAATGGGATAAAATGGAACCTCATTCTCAGTGTTATTGTTAGGATCAAATAAGGTATCAAATGTGTGAAAAACACTTTATGTGCAATCATGCTTATAGGAATTATTGTTCATACCTAATGGTATAATAAAGTTCTAATGGTAGAAGTTGTTTTTTGTTGTGTCCTTTTCTGATGTAGGAAGCAATTGCTTGAAAATAATTTGGCAAATGATGACAACTCTGATTTTCCTTTATGCAAAAGTAGGCAACCTTTAGCCTTGGAAGAGGCCCCAGTTTCCCTTTGTCTACCCTCACACCTCCTAAGCAGACTGTCATTAAGGAATCTGACTTTTGATCTTCCTAATTCCATATGAATCATAATCTAGGTTGAGCTAAAAAAAATATTTTGGATACTGATAGGTGTTAGAATGTCCTAGAAGTTATTTGAGGATAAAATAAGGCTCATCCTAGAAGAATTAATATTAGTGGGGCAAGAGACATAGGACAGTTCACTACAATTCTAGCCCAATTCTATAAAGGGAGAAGTCAAAGAGAATGTTGGGATGGTAGAAAAAAGAACCAAACTCAACCTGGAACTTCAGGAATGATGTCTCTAGAAGAAACCAGGACTGAGCTGATTCCTCAAGAATGAATGAGTATCCCAGGTAAAGGTGGTGAGAGTGTTCCCAGCAGAACAAGCCCTATGAGCAAACTACACATGTATGAAACTGTGAGAAATCCAGATCTCCAATCAGGTGGGCTGTCAGTGGAAGAGCAGCGGGGTACCTCTAACTGAGGTAGTTTAGTATTCTAGAAGTTGCATAGGAATCTATATCAAAGAAATGTGGTTTTAGCAACCAAAAGGAGAATTGCCAAAATCCCAGCAAAATTAGCAATGAGTGATGTAAAATCAAAACCACTATTCCATCATATCTATTTAGCATCAATTAAATGGAGCATCTTTTCAAAAAATTATTCACTCTAATAACCTTCTTTCTGAAAAACCAATCACGTGAAATAATAGAAAACATACATTTCCATGTCTAAGTATATCTTTTCCTTCTCCTACCCGGAAGTCCTCTTTCCCCTTCCTGTAATGCCCCTTGCATTCATAAACTCTCTGTCTATAGAGATACACACATTTTCCCCCAAAAGTCATTAATTTTGGAGTTTGAGAAATATGAAATAGACAAAGTGGGTAATTTTTCACACTTAGCAGAATTTACCCAGTATGTTTTGACTCTTTTTCTTGCACAACGGAAAAGAGATTAATATAACTTAGTTTCTTTCTTAATTGGCTTCACAGATTGCCCCTGGATGGCACCCAATCAAGTCAAGTCAAGATGCTCACAGCATCCCTTTACTCTTTTTTTTTTTTTTTTTTTTTTTTTAAATTTTTTTTTTTTGTAGATGGACACAATGTCTTTATTTTATTGCTCTGTATGTGGTGCTGAGGATCGAACCCAGGGCCTTACGCATGCGAGACAAGCACTCTACCGCTGAGCCACAATCCCAGCCCCCAGCATCCCTTTACTCTTGACCAAAGAACATGTTCGTCACACAGCAAGCTCACAGTGGCTAGCCCTGTCAAGGAGGGGGATGTTAAAGCTCAAGAGGCATCAATTATCAATACACTGCTGAATTATCCTCTTCTCCAAAGGCACTCACAAACACAAGGGAAAGAGAAGTTTCTCTTTAAAATTCAAAAATTATCAGTTAGGCACTTGTGCCAACAGCGAAATGTGTGTATGATTATGTTACTTATCAAATCATTCTAATGTACAAGGGTTTGGAGTTAGAACAATTCTAGCTTATTGAGACGCTCTTCAAATTACAAGGTGGGGCTTTTGGTAAGATAGGAAATCACAAAAGGTGCATTGCAACCCCCTCTATTCACAGCCCTAAAAAAAAGACCAGGGCAGAAGAATAATAAAAGTCCCAAAATCCTGTGAGATCATACTTCAATTGTGAAGTCTAGGAATCCCTTATTTCAACATAAGCAAAAAATATAAAGATTCAGATTTAGATTTATGGGAGAGAAGAAAAAGAGGGGCTTTCTTTTAATAGTGAACCATGATCAGATCAGACGAGGTCTTTGTGAGGTCTTTGTGACCAGCAACAAATTTATCCCTTTAAGTTCCTGTCCTTCCAGTCACAGCTCACTGCTGGCAAAATAATGCAACTCTACAATGGCAGTCCTGACCTTGAATGGAGATGTGGTGCAGGTGTGGGGGGAGGGGACACTATGGATTAGACTGGTCTCTGGTATCAACCTGGTATTGTTCATGTGTTCTATTCCTGGCCACATATACCGCACTTCTGAGGCACCTCTAGTCATGGTACTTGATATTTAAGCCCAGTAAGTGGAAAAAGGAAGCAATTCCTTCAGAATCCTGAAGGTTCTACTGCTGGAGTGTATGTTTTAAGGATGTATCATCCAGACACTAAAGGAAACCAAACTCCACATTTAGTTGTTCAGCAGTAAAACTACAGGTGAAAAGTGCCCATTTTAAAGATTTATAGATCCAAAGAGCTAGAGATGAGCTTAGACAATTTTTTAAACTGCAAGGAGACAAATCCAATATCTATTTTTTAAAAATTTTCATTCCTATTTTTGTTCCCGCTTTCCTAAGTTTGCCTAGGAAAACAGAGCAAGAGGTTCCTGCTTCAAATTCCAAATTCCTATTCTGTGCAACTCACACCTAGTAGGCATTCAATAAAGACATTGAAATGGAAGCAGATCTGCCACTTGGAGAGCACTTGATAAGACCAAGTTCAACTTCTCAGAAAAGTCAACAGCTCCTTGGACTCAATGACCAGGAAGCCAATGAGGAAGAAACACCATCCCAGTGGAGGAAAATATTCTTAGATATTTTCATCCCAGTGGAGGAAAATATTATTAGATTTCTAAACTGCAGCACTGGTGTGGTACTGTAAACCTCATATATTAATCAGTCTCCTTTTATATGTTCCTCTAATTTGTTTTATTCTCTCCTCTCAGCTCCTCATCAAAATGCCTAAAGTCATATATTTATAGTCATGTAGGCAAACAAAGCACTCAATGTCCTTTTATTTCTTTGTTCTGTTTCTTCTCCAATTAATTCCCCATTTTCCACTTATACAATTTACTCTATTTAATAGTTTTCCTGACTATTCCATTAAAGATCTCTTACTTAAATGATGTACTGTTATTAATGCCCCCTTCATTACAGCAATCTTTTTTTTTTTGGTACCAGGGATTAGACTAAGGGGTACTCAACCACTGAGCCACATCCTCAACCCGATGTTTTTTTAACTAGAGACAGGGTCTCACTGAGTTGCTTAGCATCTCGCCATTGCTAAGGCTGGCTTTGAACTCGCGATTCTCCTGTCTCAGCCTCCCAATGTGCTGGGATTATAGGGATGCACCACCGTGCCCAGCTTCAGCTATCATATTTTGCTGCCTATGTGCCAGGGACCTTCAGCTGAAGATCTTCAGCCTGTAGACAAGGGCTAAATTTCCTGTTGTCTGGAAGAAAAAAAAAATACAAGAAAAACCTGCCATGAGGATTTGTGGTCAGTTCATGCAATGGTGTTCTTAAAATTGTGTAATAACATTGTAAGTCTTAATGTTTGTTTTATCAAACTCTTCAATTTATAATTATAATCCTAATCCTTTTCTTATACCAACAGAAATTTCACAGGCAAGGTCATGGATAATAATTACTATTGTGGTAGGAGAAATATGTCATATTTTATGATTTATTAGTCAAAATATTTACAGGGCCCCTACTTTGTGTCTGTCTGGCACCTATCTGTGGACTCTACCTAGGTACCAAGTCAACTAGAAAGATTTTAAAATCAGGAATGAAGCAGAGGAAAGGGGTTATTAGACCCAACAATTTATGGGCTTTCAAAAATGAGGTCCACAGTGATGGTTTCATCCTACATGAGACTTAGAGTAACCTTAGAAGTTGTGTTAAGAAGTCCAGAATTCATAAAAAGAGCAGAAAGGGGGAATCACATGAAAATAGAGGGAAACCATTAGAATAGAGACAAAGGATTCAGAGAGAGGGAAGAGGAGATGGTGTGAGAAGTACTGAAGAAGAAAAGCTTACCAAATTGTGCTATGTCCATGTATGAATATACCACCACGAATCCTGATTATATATAATTATAATAAATCACTAATCAAAATAATAACAATATTGGGAAGAAGATCAATTGAGCAGA
>CM053409.1:34230860-34352380 GCA_028644305.1 Xerus rutilus
CCACATCGATTCTGTGATGTGCTCATTCTGCTGCTCCTTCCTGTCCTATCTACCCTCAGTCCAGTCACCTATAGTAGTGGCCCATCTACATTTTTCCCATTCCTTGTTAATTCTGTTATGCAGATTAAATGTGTCACAGTGGTCCACAGGCAAGCCTTTGCCCTCCGCCAAGCATCCCCCACAACTCCGGTATGAACACTCCCCAAGCAAAGACAAGACTAAACACTGTGTAGATAGAAAGTCTCACAAATTGCCATCCTTAGGTTGTTCCCAGATTCCAAAGGAATCCACAGGAATAACATCTGTCAAATGCTACTCTGCAAAGGTAGCATTTATTGTGTTAGCATATTCGATAGACCTGAATTTTGTGGGTTAGAAAACCATATACATGAGAAGGGAATGTCTGTTTCTGGGCTAAACCAGCTTTTTTTTTTTTCCCCCTTGGAGTGGAGGATTGAACCTAGGGGTGCTTAACCACTGAGCCGCAGCCACAACTCTTTTTATTTTTTGTTTTGAGACAGGATCTCACTAAGGTACTGAGGCTGGCCTCCATCCTCCTGCCTCAGCCCCTCAAGTAGCTGAGATTACAGGCATGTGCCACTGCACCCATCCAGCTTCCTTTCTGAACAGATATCTGCTCCATTATTCATATATGAATCATATAGATCATTCAGGGTACCACACTGGGCCACTCTGCAGTCCAGAGATCACAAACTAAGCATAGACCTCCACTACTTACTAATGTTGAACACAGTAGGGCTCAACAATCTTGTCATGTTCCAGTGCACACACTTACCAGTTTGTTTCTACATCTAGTATCATTTATTCAACAAAACATTTGTTGATCACCTATTGTGTGCAGCATGGAGTTGAATGTGGGGGACACAGTGATAACCAAGGCAAACATAGTCACTGTCTTTATTGATATTTTAGCTAGAGAAAAAGGCAGATATGAGCTGATATCTACCAAAATAAAAAAAATAATCATAATGGTGATAAGCAGCAGAATGGATACTGAAAAAGTTCTGAACCAGCAGGTGTAACGTAGGCTGGGTCTCAGGCAGGAAGGGACAATTAAGGTAACGTGAAGAAAATGTGAATTTGTCAAACACAGGGATGTGTGTGTGTCTGAGGGGAGGGGGTACAGAAATGAAAGGGAATGGGAGGAATGAAGGGAGTCCCAGGAAGAGTCACAAAGACCATAAGGCAGAAGGGAGTTTGGGTGCTAGAGGAATGAACGAAGCCCCATGTGGCTGGAATGCAGGCCATCAGGGAGAGAGGGACAGAGGCAGGCTGGAGAGGCAGGCAGAATCTGACCATGCACGACCTTGAAGGTCCTCCTAGAGCTTAGAGCCTTCCATACCTCTGCAATTAGAGAAAACACTGGAAGTCAAGCAAAGCAGACATTGGTTACTATGTCTGAGCAATAAGGATATTGTTGTGAACGAAATGTCTTACTTCCAGATTTTCTCTTATGTCAAAAAAAATTCTTCGTGACTCTAGAGAACAAACTTAGAAGGCAAGCACATCTGATGGCCTAACCTCTAAAAGTCATACTACCCTAATGTCTTCTGAATTTTTATGGCCTTTTTCTTTCAGGAACTTGAAAAGCCTTTCACATGGGGAAGACCAACTAACAAAACTGAGCACTTACTACATGTCAGGCACTATACTAGACTTTTTATAAATACATTCTTTTCTTCAATCCTTCATTTTTTAACTGCAAAAGCAAAGAGTAATTTTCCAATGTCAGAAACTACCAAGAGGCATGACTCCTAGTCCATCTGACCCTAAAGTCTAAGTACTTTCCACAATAAAGACAATGATCTTTTTTCCATGTCAAACCATCCACCTGTAAAAATGGGGTTATCACTTTAAACTATTGGTTTGAAAAACTACAGTTGACTATTTTATATAGTTTGCCAAGACAAACATTAAAATATGAAGACTTCAAATCTAATTGTGATTTTTTTTTCAGGCAAGCAAGTATTTTAATTAAAAGGGTTTCTTTGTTCTATATACTGTCCCATGAATACCTCCAACCTAGTTTGTACCCCAAACTATTACTCTACGCATTAACTTGCTTACAACATGACAATCTGAATTGGTTAACACTGTTGGCATGTGCCTTGGAAGATCCTTTCTCTTCAAGAGGCTGGTTATAGGTGTTGCACACGGCTGGCTGGTCTCATGCACCCACCCCCACCACCCCCGCCAACACACACAAACCTTCACCCTGCTACTGCCACCCACTGTATCCCCTTTCTACTTCCTTCTCTCTCTTTGCTTTATGTAAATAAGCGGTCTTTTATAACATCACCACCATTTTCCTTTCCACCAGCCATAGCACAGGGGCATGCTGGCAGCTGACAGGGCTACTTGTACACAAAAGGGGTGGATCATTGTTGTTCTTCAACAAAAGAGATAAAGGGAGATAAACTTTTTCTGAGTCCCCTCCAGGAAACATGCTCCAGCTTTCCAGGAGGCTGCTCTCTGGAAGATTCAGGGGCATGTTTGTGTGCGTGTGTTCTTACAGTGGTCTGCAGAACATCAATGGCCAATACATTAAGGGACTCATCTGTCTTGGTGTTTCTGCTTTCATGGGGAAGGGGTTGTTATACAGTGTTCTTGTTGTTGCTTTTCTTGTGTTTTGTTTTTGCTATCCTCATTAACAGCACATGGCACAAATTCTTTTTTTTTTTTTAATATTTTTTTTAGCTGTAGATGGACATAATGTCTTTATTTTATTGCTTTGTATGTGGTGCTGAGGATCGAACCCAGGGCCTCACGCATACGAGGCAAGTGCTCTACCGCAGAGCTACAATCCCAGCCCCATGGCACAAATTCTTAAAGGACTTGTCTTTACTTCACAAATTAACAACCACCACCACCAAAGGAGTATCTGTAGTTCTGTATAACCAGGAAAAGGAATTCAACTTCATGAAAACAAATACTCCACCCCAAAAGAAGCAAATCCTTACCCCTAGGATGACAGAAAATATCAGTTTAAAAAACAAGTTTAGAACTCAAAGCTGAGCACGAATTTATTAATGTGTTCACTGTTCATGGATATTAGCCAATTCCTGATTTCAGTTGTATATCTTGGCATGCTGTAATACTGGGTATTATAACAATTCTGAGATGATGCTGAGATTGGCCATCAAAAAGAAACCTGAAAATATTTCACAATATCTATAATGCAGCTTGTCTATCCACAAAATTTGAAGATAAGTATGTTTCATATTAAAATATGTATGTGTGCATGTGTGCCCACCCATGTGCTAATCTCCTCAATATCTTTCCTAACTTTCTGCACATTGCATGCCTGTTTCTATTGAGTAATGACAGCATTCATTACTGCAATGAACACCATGTAGTGAGACTTGAAGCTTTTCAGCTACATTTATATGGAGAAAGCAGGTTTCATTCTTAACTAAGGGTAAGTCAATCACTCTAATCTGTCTCAAAGATCTGACTCATTTGTGATTCTTATTAGATGCTGATTTTTGTTGTTGTTTGTTTATTCTTTCTGTTATTGTTTTGAGGATAGGGAGAGAAATTTACTGTATAATTCTTGACATCATATTCAGAATCAGGAATTCATAGACTGCAGAGAGCCCGCCACCTCTCTCCCAAGACAGTCAACCTTAACACTTCATGCATACACGTCAAGGGCTCCATTGCATTTCCAGTCACTGTGAAGTGAGGTTTCTCTTTCCTCCACCATTTCATTAAAAAATAATTTTTAAAATTGCTAAGAAACAAGGGGTCTAAACCCCACAGCTTATGCTTCTCCAGGGTACATGGGCAAGTTACAAAGTTCTCATGAAGAAACTAAGACGCACTAGGGGGTTTATCCACCAGCATCATGCACCTGGGGAGAAGCATGCACAAACTCTCTCCTAGGAGAGCTGAACTCAACTCCTAAAGGATGAAGTCATCAAGGAGAAGTCAGTACTGCTGTCTCCATGGCAGTTTGTATTTCTAAAAAAGAACCCGTTGAACTGAAACAAGGAATACATATTAACCTTCTCTGACGAGACCCTGGATTTTTTTTTTTAATTTCTGGTGAGTAACACTATAATATTTTACATGTTTTAGCTTTTGCTACCCAAAACATTTAAATTGATAGGCCTTTTAAATCTATGGCCATGAACCAGTAACTTGCCAATATTTCTAATGGAAGACTCCCAAAGTACATAACAATACATATATTGACTTCTTGTTTCAATGAGTATCAAGATTAATTGTCCCTGTAAAGGTAAATAAATATTGACAGAAGTTTCACTTTGGTCCATATTTTCCACTTGGGTCAATAAATCTTGGTATTCACCTCAACTGAAGTCAATATCAGATGATTATTAATTCATGGTATACTCGACTAGCAGCTGAAACTACAACTTAACATATAGAACATAGTCCTGCAGACCAATTTATGTTCAAATAAACATGGAATGAAAAATCACCAATCACTTCATATATCTAATGGAAACAATAGTACAATCTTCAGATGCCAGACATATAAAAGAATCTTTCTATTATATTTAGATATGTCTAATATAAAAAGTGACTCATTTTATCTCCATAATTCAGCTTTTTGCTCTGTATATAAATCCCATTCTTGCTTACAATTTCCAGAGAGTTTTTTATATGTAAAAATGTTCATGTCAGGAAAGAAAGGAGAAAGGAGAGAGAAAGGAAGAAGAAAGAGAAACACAAGAAGAAAGAAGAGAAAAGAAAGAAAAAAGACAAGAAGTAGAGTTGAAGGAGGAACACAAAGAAGAAACCTGGGAGAAGAATCGATAAACACATAAAACTGAAAATCAAGGAGAAAAAATATAATAAACTATCACAACTATTAGTTGTGTATTTTCATAAATTTTAGCAGAGATATTTATTTCTTTCCAATAGCCTCTCCATTTAAAAAGATACTTCTGCCCACCTCTAATGACTTAAACATCATAAATATTCTAGTTTTTCATTCAAGATCTGAAATGCAAAAAGCTATTAACTTAAATGGTTCAAAGAAAATTTAGAGCAAATATTTTTACACAGTAAATTTAGGACAAGTTCATTAAAGTTTCCAGATAATTAAATATTACTGATAGATGAATGCTTCATATAAAATTATGACACTTTTCATTTCTTTGAAGGCACACTAATATTTGAACACAGGCTACTTAAAAGAAGTTGCTCACCAACACTAGAAAATTGGCAAGCATATCAAAAGTTATTGATCTTTCTAGTTGCTGGTCCAGATACATTTGTAGTAAAGCAAGCACCGCCTGAGACTGATAACATTAGCATTTGATACTACCCAGGGAGGGTTCTGCCCTAGTTCACATTCCTGAAGCACTGCATTTCTAATCTTTACTGTGATTCTTTTAAATAAAAACAAAGTTTAAAATATATGTCTTTGCCTTTTAAAATTTGATATCAGCCAGAACTTTTTGATTAATGTCTATATCAACTGACTATCCGGTAATCAATAAAATATTTTAAATGCAAATTTATCTTAAACATAACACATTTTCTGTGAATTATCAACGAGTCATTACCAACGCAAAAGAAGTGATAGTAATGTGAAAGAGTGGGTTACAAGGACACCCATTCTTTAAGCCTATTCCTCATTCTCTGTCCCAACCCTAAATCACCAGGAGAATCACCAGAAGAATTTTGGAGGTGAAAAGAATCTTGGAAGTCATCTCACCCCAACATTTTTACTTAAAAAAAAAATGAAACCAAGACAAGAGAGAAGATATTGAGCCAATTATGTCAAAGGCAAATGAGAATCCATCTCATTATTATACTGAAAAGGCAGAGTGATCAGATGCACTTCCATTAGTTTTCACCTCCCAAAGGGCAATTTGGCAATGAAATATATGATATTGCATTTATCTAATAAATCTCTCAACAGAGCTGACTTTGCAACACTCAAGATTTTCAAATGATGATGCATAAATTCAGTTTTTCAAACACATTTGCTATCCTAGAGATACTATCAAGTTTCATGTGGTTTCAGGGGTGGGAATATGAAGTCTAGGAATACAAATTGATAAACTCTCCCTAGATGGTTATGATTCTTTAAAAATAAACCAATAAATAACAGAAACAAAAGCAAGATCATATTGAACCTGAGCATGAAAGTACTTTGGCATCTTCTCTAAGATGCCAAAGTAGAGTCTTAAGTCATAGTAAAGGTTTACTAGGCAAAGGAGGCTAGTTAATGAAGAAGCAACATATATAATGACCTAAACAAGAAAGCGCATGATTTACTCCAGAATCGCAAGCTTTCCTCTTCAGTATGAAGGATCTTTGAAAAGAGAATTGAGATCAGAAAACAACGCAGGAATCAGATCTTTCTAAGTGACTGGAACTTTTTTTTTTCAACAGTTTCATAGTAAGCCATGGGGATGAATATGATCAGAATCCCCTTCAAGAAAGATCATTTTAACATGAATGCTGAGGGTATTTGGAAGAAAAGGATCCTAAATACCCAATGATCTCCTGAAAATATGTTTTGATCACCCAGGAGGGAAAAGGGAACACCTTGACAACTAATCAATTTGGGTTATAAAAAAGAAAAAGGCTATCTCCTGGGATTTAGGCTTAGGATAGAGAATGAGGAATAGGCTTATAAGATCAAATATGAATTCAGTCTGGAACTCCCAAACTGCACAGACTTATGCAAAACTGTTCCAAAGCAGCACAACCCACTGAGTGTGGGCTCCACAAAATACCCTCAGATAAAGCCTTGTGAAAATGAGCTCACAGCCCAAAATTACAAGGAAATACTCAGAGAAAGAATAAGCAGTTACAAGGAATTGCAGGATGAGACATAATCTAATAATGTGTAATAATGTGTGGCAAACAATGTGTATAAATGTAAGTAATCATTAATTATATTAATAACCTAAAGAACAATCTGAAAAGTATAAAATGTTTATTTATTAATTAAAAATGTAAAATAAAGACCCACAACCAAAAGAAATACACTATTTTTATAATGATGGATTTTAAAGAACCAAACAGAATTTAATAATTTAAAATATGGCCTATGTAAAGAAAACATCAAAAAATGAGCTAATATCCAAAACAAAGGGAAGCTACTAGAGAGAAAGTTTGAAATCCAGATTACTACAGAGGAACTCCAATAAACTGACAGAGGATCCTCAACAATTTTGAAGCTTTAAAAATAGAGTAATATCATCAGCATGCTGAGAAGAGAACTGTATAGTCACAAACACCATTATTGAAAAGTGAGAGTAAAATAAAGACATTTTCAGACAGGCAAAGGCAAAGAGGACTCACTACTCACAGAACATTGCTTAAAGAATACTAAAGAATATAACTCAGGACAAAGCATATTGATCCCAGAAAGAAGGAACAAGAGACAAAAACAATGGTGAGAAAATAAATTGATTTTTAAAAAATGCGTACATCTGAATAATCATTAGTTGCATTAATAACAATGACTCATTTGGAAATCATAAGTACAAGGTCAAACTAAAACCTTGGGCAGCAATTGTCATGTAAACTTGGGGTAGGGGAAGTTACAATCTGAATTAATACACCTACAGTTTCAGAAAGAGGATACATGGTAGTGGTTATTACAAGAACACAAAAAGAATATAATAGAGGGAACAACTAAAAAATCAACATCAGCCAGTCTTACAGTAAGCAGAAGAGAATAAAAGCAAGTAGAGAGAGAAAGAAAAAAACAGAAAGCAGGGAAAATACAAAACAGACAAGATGCAAGAAATAAATCCAAAAAGACTCTAGTCACAGCAGACTAGAAGAGAGTGACAGGTTTTTATTTAAGAAATAAAATCTAACCTATATTGAAATGTCATATTGTACCTCATAAATATGTACAATTATTATGTCAATTATACATATATATGTGTGTATGTGTGTGTTTGTATATATATATGTATATATATAGAGAGAGAGAGAGAGAAATAGCATCTAATTAATAAAACTATAAAGTGACCAAGAAAAAAAGGAGAAACAAAATCCGGTCAAGAGAAATAAATGAAAAAAAAAAGGACTCAGTTTGAAAATAAGTAGATGAAAGAAAATACCAAAAAAAGTGGTAATGACTATATTAATATGACAACAGCATAATTCAATGCAAAAAACATTATTCCATAATTATTATAAATAACAAAAGGGATATTTTATCAGGGAAATATAGTATTTGGAATTTGTGGGCACCTAATATTTTAAATTCCAAAAGCATAAAGCAAAACTTGATAAAATTATAAGAAATAAACTACAAATTCACAATTATAAAGGCAAATTTCAATAAAGTTCTTTTACTAATAAGTAAAGAAGATTACAGCCAGGCATGATGGTACATGCCTATAATCCCAGCAATTTAAGAGGCTGAGGCAGTAGGATTGTGAGTTTAGCCAGTCTCATCAATGGCGAGACGCTAAGCAACTCAGCGAGACCTGTTCTCTAAATAAAATATAAAAACGGTCTGTGGATATCCCTAAGTGGTTAAGTGTCCCTGGGTTCAATCCCTGGTACAAAAGAGAAAAGAAAAGAAAGAAAAGAACTTTATGATATCAGCCAAAAACAATTTTCAAAAAAGAGATAATCATGCATAATAAACATATAAAATCACAAAAAAGGATATGCATGCATTTTATTACTTGAAACATAAAATTAAGCACAGTTCACCATTAACAAAGTGAGGGAAGGCCCACAGATGGGGAGAAGACCGTGAATGCATCTAAGAGACAAAGAAGAGCATCTTAAACATAGCTGTAAAGGGTATGACACAAAATCCGCAGAAGTGAACCTTAACGGCCACCAAACACGAAAAGATGTTGACTTCTGTTAGTATCAGGAAAGTCTAAACAAGGCCTTACATGCTCTTTAACTACTAAAAATTGATAACTCATAATACCAAGGGTTGGAACTGAGCAGGGCATGAATGGAGATCTAAGGAAAACAGAAACTCAGTTACTTCCGTTAAAAGTGTAAAAGGTACGATTGGTACAAGCGGGTATTAGCTGGCAAAGTTACACACATAACTCATGACCCAGCGGTTTCGATTCTGGGTACCTACTCTAGAAAAATGGTCACACATGTACACAAGGAGACTCAAATAAAATACTCGGTACAGCACGGTCTGTGAGGGTCAAAAAGCAGAAACAACCTATTTCTAAATAGAGAAATTCATAAACTGTGGTATACTCATAGAATGAAATTAGATAGCAGTTTAAATGAGAAAATCTATTGAATCTTTATCAGCTGGATTAACCTCAAATACAAGAGGCTGCGTGACAAAAGAAGTTGGAGAATGATATGCACAGTGTAACGCCACTTATGGACATTTTTAAACATACCAAAAGAACATTTATAGGTTATGGTGGAACATATATAGTACCAGTGCTAAAATAAGCATGAGAATACTTTATACCAACTCCAAGATATAAGGAGTAGATGAAAGGAGAGGTAGGAGAAATCGCTTTGAATGATATCTCTAATAATCTCTTTTACAAAAAAGAGTGTGTTAGCAGATATGCAAAATGTTAACATCTAGGTATTAAATATTATTTTATGTTCTTTTTTCATATATTTAAAATAGTTCATAATTAAAAATAAAAGGAATTATTGAGTGTATAACTTTAAAAAAAAAAAAAAAGACGCAAAGACTTCCATTTAGAAATTCTGCCCCCTGAGTTCTCCTGGAGTCAGGCATGGGGTCACTCCACAGACAACTGCTGACCAAAGAAGACCCACCCAGGACAAGTGTCCTAATCAAAAGGATTTCCTGCAGATTTCTCCAGGTTTTATGGGTATGGACTTGGGAGGATGCTAGAAAAGAAAAGGTCTTTAGGCAGAACAAGGATTTTAAGTATCAGTAACTAAAATAAATAAATTTTATATACACACATACACTAACAATTCCCAAAAGGAAAAATATTTTAACACAGAAAAATAGGAAGAAAGATGTCAGAATAAATGAAAGGGATTTTTTTTTAAATGAAATCAATTTTCTTCATGAATAACTCCATTTTTTTCATCTTTCTCATTTTGCTTCAGAATCATAAAAACTTCCTAACAGACTAGGAGGAAACCATAAGCCAATGTTTGAGGACTGCTTGTTTCAGGAACTTACTCCCCATCCAGTTAGCAGCCAGAGCCCATACTACCAACAGAACTTACATTATAATAAAACATTTATACTAACCTCAAGTGGATTGAGGGATTACTTTTTTTTTTTAGCAAGTCTTTCTGTTTCATGTTCCTGCAAGAAACACGGGCTATCCAAGAGTAAATGTACAATACTCTACGAATCACATCATATTCATCAATTGTCAATCAGGAAAAGCTGTTTCTTTTGTGAGTTGAAGAAGTAATATAATTCCATTCATTTTTGCTATACTTTGCCTTGCTTATTTTTATTTAACTCAGTAAAGAATGCATAGAGCATATTTAAATAGTAGAGAAAAAAATCACTGTAATTTGGTATTAGTATCCTTAGAGATATATGCCTTTTAATATTCCTCAGTTTGGTATACTAACATTATCTTCAATTCACTCAGCACAGACACTCATTCAGTTTCCTGGGGTCAATGACATGACCCCACCATCTTGAAGAACAGTTTCAAAGGAACAGTCAGTGCATAATGTTGAAAATAGATATGAAGCTACTTGGATTCTGCAGCAAGTCAGAGTGAGAGGAAGTGGGAAGGAAAGAAGGAATTAGGTCTTGACAAAAAGCAAAATATGGTCTCTTGACAAACCAAGTGACAACATCGAGTGAGTCAGTTGTGTAACAGACAACCTGATAAATTGTCACTTTGCCATTCACTTCTGTGCCCAATTCCAAGGCCATTGTCATGGGTTTAGCCAACCTCAGAACTTGTCATCTATTGAAGACTATGCTAAAATTTCTACCTGAATCATATACAAAAGTCTCTGCTCTGCCAGGCATGGTGGCGCACATGTGTAATCTCAGCAGCCTGGGAGGCTGAGGCAGGAGGATTGCAAGTTCAAAGCCAGCCTCAGCAAAAGCACAGCACTAAGCAACTCTGGGAGACCCTGTCTCTCCATAAAACACAAAATAGGGCTGGTGATGTGGCTCAGTAGTCAAATGCCCCTGAGTTCAAATCCCAGTATCCCCTCACCAAAAAAAAAAAAAAAAAAATTCTGCCTTCAATATATTTTCAACCTAAGAAATTCAAAATACATGTTTTCAACCTAAGAAATACAAATAGCTACCTGTAATAAGCACAAAGAGTCACAAAGGATGTAAAAGATCAAGTTTAACATAATTAATATACATGTTTAACATTATCATTATATAACATTGACCTATTATTAGAGAAATAGTAGCAAATGGAATAACTCCTAAAAGTAATCCATATTTAGAAACATAATCATACCTACCTCTCTTTTCCTATTTAAATAGAACAGAAGGCTAGAGTTAGAACAATGTGTGCTCCTACTGTTTAAGCACTGAAACTTTAGCTAATATGTATTCTATAATCTGTCCTTTGCCCCCAGCCACACCATGTAACTTCATTATTCAAAAAAAATTCGAGCATGTGCTGGATACCAAGCACTAGGACTCAAAAACAGCTCCTAGTTAGGGTTCTTTGATCACATTTGACCAGGTAGCATGTCTAATAAAACTCAATTCTAAATATCTGTGCAACACTGTGTCATTTTATTTTCCCCATCTTTGAAATTAATAATTGAAGTTTTAATCTTGTGCAAAATCTGAATGGGGCTTCTCCCTTCTCAGACATCTCCAGGGGCTCCCACCAGTAACAAACCTACAGAGCTGCCTCCTTCAGGTCACAGTTCCCATAGCACCTGATTCGTAACATGGCACTCTGCTTTGAACACTCTCTTAAAAAAAAAAAAAGAAAGAAAAAAAAGATAGGTACTGGGTAACTCAGGTTCTGCAGATGGAAAATGACTTAATCTGTAGTAACATCTGACTGTGCGTCTAATTCACACGAGTAGCCCTGACATTTTATGAATAGGGAAATGAGAGAGCGTGTTAAAGAAGGCTTGACAGCGAGAATGAAAGGGCGAAGATTCAACTTAAGCTGCTGAAAGCCTAACAAGATAAAGACAGGCAGGAGAGAGTCTCCTTAAATGTGATGAAATAAGGCCTGAAGGGAAGGAACCATCGAGAGATTGACGAGTATACACTTTGAAACACAAGATGAATGTGTTCAACGTGACAGTAACGTGTGGTTAAATTAATCAAAGTACCAATTGCCTTAAACAGTAGGAGAGAATACAGATTTATGCAGCAGTCATCGTTGATGGTAGGTGTGAAATTTGAGATAGATCAAAGAAGCAGAGCTTTTGAGAGGAAATAATTGTTATGATTATACAACATCCTTGTAACCTGTGGATGTGACTGGTGATAGTTCACTGTCTTCTTTGCTTGCCTTGTGTTTTATGTTCTCCACTTTAAAAAATTCAAACCAGGGCATTAGTATCAGTTTGTATTACCTAAAGACAATATTTAATTTTAAGTGATTTTGCTCTTATAATTTTCGATGATGAATTTTTGAAGGCAGAAATTGTCAGAGAGCAAGCTTACTGGCAAAATGAACAAGTCAACGGTTTATGCTGCCCAGTTCTTCTGCCCTAGTTCCTGAGGGTATGATGCAGCCCCAAATACCAAGCTCCCCATTTGTTTTACACTTGATTCAAACTACTCTGCCTTGATAAAGTGCTTCCCATGAAGTCAGACGCCACAAGTTCTATCTGTTGAGGACGTTGGTAAAGCAACAAACAGACAAGCACACTTTCAAAACATTCTTAAGGAAAAGCATTGAAATGAATTAGCCCTTAGCTAACTAAAACGGCCACCTAACCAAAACACACCACTTATTATACCCATCACTGAAGTTTTATTACATACCATTGAGAGCATCTGGCATTTACCTATCTGCATTGACTAACTGAGAGTACCATTTTTTAAAGCAGTTATTGTTCAAGGGATGGTAAGGAACAGTGATAGAACCCCAGAGCCTCTGCATCTTATCAAACTTCCTGGCGTGGTGATTCTGACTCATCTTCCTACTCCAAGCTTTCAATTGAGAACACCTGCCTAAATGGGAAGAAAGATGTTTTCTATATATTAAGCCATTCCATGAATGGTGCCATGCTTATTAAAATTCAGTAATGATGATAGAAGGAATAGAAGACAGTAAGTGGTGACAGTGATGATGAAGAGGAGAATTGTGTTTGAAACTCATATCTAGGTTTAATCTTTCCTGTTGTGGGTTAGTCACTTTTCTCCTTCTATCACGTGGATCTGGAAGACACTTGGTCACTATACTTCTCTTAATAGTCCTTCACACAGTTGAGGACAGTTATTAAGTCACCTCTAAAGCTTCTCAATACCCGTAATCCTGATTCCATTCATCTTTTTTCATCAGTGCTGTTTTCCAACCCGTTAATCATTTTCATTGCTCTCCTCTGGACCCTGTCCAAGTTCTCCACGTATCTTTAAGCTTCTGTGAATTATGTGACCGGTTTATAGCTTTGATAAGCCTGGGTGGTGGAAAAGGTAGAATCTCATCACTACAGACTATAAATGTATATGGGGGAGGGCAGGGATGAAGCAGCAGATAGTCCGATTCTATGGGAAATTTCAATGCAAATATGACATTCATTTAAGTATTTATTCTTTTGGAACTATTTCTAAACATACCACAACATAATATCCTGAGCTATAATGTCAGTCTGTACTTTACATCTATGTCTTTTTAGTGCCAATCTATGCCTGGCTCTTTTATGTAATAGAGAAAAAAGACTACGTTTTTCAGAAGGTTGGTTATTTTTTGCATGGAAAAAGCTTTTTAGTTGCAAGGAAGTGCTACTTATAGCACTTAGAAGAAATAGATTAGAGGGGCTGGGATTGTGGCTCAGCGGTAGAGCACTTGCCTCGCATGCGTGAGGCCCTGGGTTCGATCCTCAGCACCACATACAAAGCAATAAAATAAAGACATTGTGTCCATCTACAACTAAGAAAAAATTAAAAAAAGAAAAAGAAATAGATTAGAGTATGTCCACTGTGTCTCCAATATTCATTCTTCCAATGGCTGTTTCAAATGAGGTTAACTTGCCCACACAAGAATATATTGGTAGTTTGGACCTGCTCTCACAGACAAAACTATGAACAAAACTCCATCTTCAAGTCCATTAGCTAGGTTGTACCTATGGGAGGAAGCTTAGCACAGGCTGGTGACTGGAGGCTAGACACACTTACAAGCTGCAAACAGTGAGCTGGCACCTTTCTCTTCCAAGAGGGGACAATAAAAGATCTAATAGGACTGATGTGAGGATTTGATTGGACACACATGTAAAATCTTCACACCAGTATCTGGCACACAGTAAGCAGAATGACACTACCAGAAAAGGAGGTGAGTATAGCCACAAGTCCTCAATGTCAACAGCAAATAGAGACACAAAAATCTTCCTGTTGGATAGGTGCTGAGGTCACAAGAGTTTCCCCAAACAAGATAAAACATAGTGGTTATGAGGAGACCAGGAAGCAAAGAAGATGCCGCTGGGTCTGATAGCAGAATATCTCACCCCTGGAAGCATGTCAGGGGTCTGCAGAGTGCAGCAGGAGTTAACTGGATGCAGTGAATAGCTGGTTGCAGCTATGAGCCTTAAATATTCCTTAAAGAGAGACACCACACCCATCTCTGGAAATATATTCCCATGTCAGAACCAAACATGCATATGGAAATTATTATTATCCTTTGGCTGAGGCCGTCAGTTATAAAACATTTGTGGTGTTCGTAACCTAAAAGAGGGATTTCCTCAATTTTTCTAAAACTGCCTCATTTTTTTAAGGACCACCATTATCCATACCTCATTTGAGATCAAGTGAATTGTCAAATTAATGTGTTTTTGCAGGAAGCTGATTCCATTACTTCCTTAAGGGAGTGCTGCTCTTCCCAAGGGTTATCAGCAAGCTGCTGCACTGGATTCTTATGCCAGTCACTCTTCCTGACTGGCCATTTCCCCTCTGGCTGGAGATAACCCTGCAATGACTCCAAATTCTTTTATTCGGTATCTGATTCCATCTCCATCATAAAGCCTTCCCAAGATCATGGCTGAACCTAAGCATTTCCATGTCTTGGTTCGTTCCCAAGATCCCAAGCTGACTCTTGGTTGAACTTCAGCGGAAAATCCAAATTGTGCGACAATCTGGAGGAAAACGATGACTTTTACTTGATTCCATTTACTAAACACATTGTAAGGAACAATAAATACTCACAGGTAACCGTGATGACTACTGAAAATTTTTTCTTTAGGACCCACATAAAACAGGTTATATTCCATAAAATACAGACCATTATACACATATCTTAAGAAAGATCTTGGCTGTTTATCCATTCAAACTATGGCCTATTTCTCACCTCTTCACTGCCAATATTCCCCTTTAAAAAAAAAAAAAAAGAATCTATAAATTTGCATCATGTTAAAACAGCAGGATCTTTAGTTTCTTAATCCACTGCCATCTTATTCACCGTTTCTTCCATGGAACATCATTCCCTTCAACTCACAGTTCATACTTGACTTCTCCTGCCTCCCTATGGCCCACTGACTGTCAGTAGCCAAGTCCTGCTGAGTCTTTTCTTACTATGTCGTTCATTTTATTCCTAGTGCCATAGCCTAGTCTAGGTCCTTAAGTTGACTCCCAACCTTTCTTTTGCAATATCCCACCAACTAGCTCTCCTGTCCTCTAGTTTTTCTCTCTGACAATTCTTCCTGCCTATCCTTGCCAAACTAAACATCCTAAATCATCATTTTGATTATATCTCATCACATTTCAGACATTCCAGTGGTTCCCCATTATGTCTAAATAAAGTTCAACATGCATGAGGCCCATGTGTTTGAGTGAATCGGTGCAAAAATTCTGTATGTAGGCTTTAGCAACTAATTTGCTAGGAACCAAGCACCCTGCTCACATTACCCAAGAAGCCAGAGTCAAAACTGCATGGCCAGCTTCCAAACAGAGAATGAAACTGTTCTATCCACACCATCACAAGACCTGGTAGAACTGAGAACTACTAAACAGCTATACAGAGAAAACTGAGGAAAATTCCCACTCAAGATGAGCTCTTAAAAGATAGATCCACTTATCAGAGAGAACATTTGGCCTTTGGTTTTTTGGGATTGGCTTACTTCACTTAGCATGACATTCTCCAACTCCATCTATTTACCTGAAAATGCCTAATTTTATGCTGAGTAATATTCCATTGTGTATATGTACCACAGTTTCTTTATCCACTCATCTATTAAAGGGCATCTGGGTTGCTTCCACAGTTTAGCAATTGTGAATTGTGCTACTATAAACATTGAAGTGGCTGTGTTATTGTAGTATGTTGTTTTTAAGTCTTTAGAGTATAGACCAAGGAGTGGGATAGCTGCATCAAATTGTGGTTCCATTCCAAGTTTTCTAAGGAATCTTCATATTGCTTTCCTGATTGGTTGTACCAATTTGCAGTCCCACCAGCAATGTATGAGTGTGCCTTTTCCGCACATCCTCGCCAACACTTATTGTTGCTTGTATTCTTAATAACTGTCATTCTGACTGGAGTGAGATAAAATCTTAGAGTAGTTTTGGTTAGCATTTCTCTAATTACTAGTGATGTTGAACATTTTTTCATATATTTGTTGATCAATTGTATTTCTTCTGAGAAGTGTCTGTTTAGCTCCTTAGCCTATTTATTGATTGGGTTGTTTGATTTCTTGGTGTTAAGTTTTTTGAGTTCTTTTATATATCCTGCAGATCAGTGCTCTATCTGACATGCATGTGGCAAACTCTGATAAGTAGATGCTGATCCATAATGGGGGAGGTGAGGCACGGGAAAAATGGAGGAACTTTGATTGGGCAAAAGGGAGGGAGGAGAGGGGAGGGGGGATGGGGGCAGGAAAGATGATGGAATGAGATGGACATCATTACCCTAGGTACATGACTGCACATATGGTGCAACACTACATCATGTACAATGAGAAATGAAAAGTTGTGCTGCATTTGTGTACAATGAATCAAAATGCATTCTGCTGTCATACATACCTAATTAGAATAAATAAATAAATGAATTTTTTAAAAGTAAAATAAAAATAAGTTGCAGTGGCAGAGCAGCGAGGGTTATATTTAAAGCATAAAGTGGACTACTATTACAGAGTCACTGAAATGTTCTGTGGAGCCAGTTGGTATATTGAAAAATGAAGGCAGTTTGTTCTTACTTTTCAATTATTAGTGTACCTATTTTTCTGTTAAACTGGTAAGGACTTCCAGTAAAAATTTTAATATATTTTCTAATGTGTTAATAGTAAAATTATGTTCCCATATTAAACATGATGTTTGCAAGGTAGATATCCTTTATCAGATTGATAGAATGTACTTCTATTCCTGGAATGCTAAAAAGATTGTAGTAAAGCATATGACAATGTCTACGTATATAAAATGTCATTTCTTGAGATATATCTGATTATTATATTTGAATTTTATTATTCTAATATTTTTCTCTTCTGGCACTCCAATTATGATACTGTTTGATTATAATTTATAATTTTTAAAAAAAGATTCACACAAAAAATCAGCACTGTAAAAGAATAAATAAGCCCAACAGAAAAGAGAACTTACAGAATTAGAAATAATTAAACAAAAAAAGAAATAACTAAGAATTCTAAGAAGAACTTTTAAATAATGATGTTTAAAATTCCCAAAGATAAAAATAAAGATTAGCATCAATAAAACAAAATCAGGGTTATAAAACAGACCAATAGTCATGAAAAAGAGCCAATTAGAAATCTTTTTAAAATGGAAAAGTAGGAAATAAAATGTTATGCATGGGCTAAAGAGTAAACTAGATAGAGCTAAAGAGAAACTTAGTGAACCTGATGATTAAACTGAATGAATCTCATAGGATATAAAGAAATAAAGAAGCTGAAATAAAATAAATAGAATAGGTGTGGGAACACATGTATACATATGTGTGTGTTTATAAAGATATATATTTATGTGTATATGTATAGATGCCTGAAGGAGAGAAGTATTTGAAGAGATAATGACTAAAAGTTCTTCAGCATTTTCTAAAAAAAAAAAAAAGACATGAGCACTTAAAAGAATTATAAAAAAAGAAAGATTCATACTGAGAGATATTGTATTGAAACTCCAAAAGATCATAGATGAAGAGAATAATCTTAAAAGCTTTCATAAAGAAAAAAGAAAGTCTACCCATCAAGGAGAATATCAGAATGATAAAATTATTCTTCCCAATGACCACAGCTGATAAAGACACCGTGGAAATATATTCAAAGGCAAAATAACTGAACCAGAATACCACATCTAGTCAAACCATCATTCAAGTGAGGCAAAAGAAAGGTATTTTCAGACTTACAAGAACCAAAAAATAATAACCATTAATAAACTATTTCTGAAAGAAGTATTTAAAAATATACTTCAACCCAGAAAAGAAAGAAAGGAGGAAAGAAGGGAGTGTAGAAGGAACATAAGGAATACGGTAAGCAAATAGGTCAGTAAAAGATGCCAATGTAGGTAAAGTATTGACTGCTTGAAAAGAAGCTAAAAAATTGAATTCTAGAAAATAATAACAAGGGAAATGAGAGTTAATGGCCAGAGCATGAGTTATTGGAAGATGTTAAAATGTCTTAATGTTCTTGTGTTTTATGGGAGAAGATTAGCACTACTAAAAGTCTTTTTTACAAAAAGACTATGACATGTGTTACAGGTAGCCAAAAGAGAAAAGGCAGAAGCTTGGTAATGTTTCCTAAGTTTCTCTTCTTTATGATCTTCTTGCCTCACTTACTATCTCATGAAGAGATAAAAAATACATCTTTAAAACTACAGATGCTGTTTTATAGCCAACCACTGGAAACTGTATAATTTCCAAACAAGATAGCACTGTATCCAATCAATCATGTTTTATAGTTTTAAAAAGGCTTAATATTTTAGCAGTAGAACAAGAGAACAAAGTTTAAAATAACAGAATAAAATGTTAGGAAAAACTTAATTATTGGCTCATAAAGTCTCCCAATGAATGCCATTAGAAGATGTATTTGAAAGTTAAGTAAAAGTGGATGAAGCAGCACACAATAAAAGCCCTTGACATTTGGCCAGGCATTCTACGACAGCAGGCAACCTTATGGGTTAGGTTCAGCAGGCTCCGTCTTCTCTAAGTATGATGACTTTCTTAATCATTCTTTCAAAAATTTCTTTCATTAATTATTCAGTTTCTGAATAAAGTCTATAGATGAAATCTATTTGTCTAAACAGATAAAACTATATTTTAAAATAGATATAAAGAGAGAATTGAATTCATCATAAGAATTTTGAATATTAAACATAAGTGTACCTGTTTCTAGTGACATGATTATGAGTGACATTTTCCTTTCTAAAGTTTTTAAGTTTTACCAAAATATGTATCATTTTGTATTTTTTATCAGCAGGCAAAAGCTAATGTTTTAAAATTTTAACATTTTCCACATTAACCTATTTTAAAAGGATTTGATTACTAGGCAATTATATAATTTTAAAGAAGGTTTTCCAAATCTAATGGAATTCTTCCAATTTAAAAGAAGTTTCAAGTGTTGGGA
Organism: Xerus rutilus; assembly: GCA_028644305.1. NCBI lineage: Eukaryota > Metazoa > Chordata > Mammalia > Rodentia > Sciuridae > Xerus > Xerus rutilus. Next base: position 34,250,493 of record CM053409.1, read on the forward strand.
TATTTTAGCTTTAATTATTCACCTAAATCTATAATATGAGGTCATACAGCTGGCTGCTTACAAAAAAAACAGGACTAAGTCTGGTTATATAAACTAATCTCTTCCACCCATACATCAAAATGGTTGTTAAAATAATAAAGTTCCAATGAGAATGATGAAAAGTTCTAGTAGCTCAAAGAAAATGAATTTATTCCTAATTGAAATAGAAATTAAGTTAAATTTGATCATTTTCCAGATTCTCTTAAACCCAATACATTTATGTCCATGGAGGCTTCAGGAATGTAACTTACTTCTCCAAGTCCTAAAGTACCTCCACTATCCAGCTGCTTCCAAGTCAATAAAAACACTCAGAAGGGTTATTCTCATATTTCCGACTATAACTGAGTAATACTGAGGTTTGCTTAGAATGTGAGTAGACATTCCTGGGTTGAGTCAAGCACATTAATGTATAGATCATTCCTTTCTGCATGACTCTGTATCATGTAAGGAACACTAACAGACTTCCCATTTCCTCAGTTTTGTTTTGTTTTTCAATATCATACCACTAGAGCTAAAGACCAGAAAACAGACATCTGAATTTAAAAAAAAAAAAGAAGAAGAAGAAAAGGGAGGGGAGGGGAAACATGGCTGAATTTCCTCATAAAATTCCTGAAAGCATTATATACTCAAGATACACTGGTGTTCTACTAGTTTTATCCTCACTAATCAAGCAGGGAGAATAAAAGCAGAAACAGAAACAAAAACAGAAAAGTCTCTTTTTGAAAGGCCATGTTTTTTTATGGAGTTCTGGAATATTCATTTGAATATTGTGAACAAAAAAAATTGAAGTGCCATTTAAACAAATTCCTCTTATTGTATCTAGTTCAACAAGCAAATCTATTATTAATAACATGAAGTATTTCCCCTTATGCCATTGACAAAATTTTAGTGGCTGGGCTGGGCACCTACCAATTCTCACTGTTTAAAATCAAGCAAAGTTATTTGTTCATTGTTGACACATTCTGGCTCTCATTTAGATTAGCTACAGTTTTGTTGATTCTCAAGTAGAGAATGAATTCAAAATTTTAACTATAAACTCATAATTGTATTCATTTTTTTAATATTTATGATTATGTGTGAGGTAAAATGCTATCCGGGGGCTGGGCTTGTGGCTCCATGGTAGAGCGCTTGCCTAGCATGTGTGAGGCACTGGGTTCGATTTTGAGCACACATATAAATAAATGAATAAAATAAAGGTCCATCAACATCTGAAAAAAAATTGTTTTAAAAAAATGCTGTCCAAAAGCAACTGCATAATGTGATTACTGGGCCAGCCGCTTACAAATTCAAGTTGTATATCTGATTATACTAGCCAAGATCCACAAGGAATAACTAATAACAATAATGCTACCCAGTGCATTAGACTTTATTTAGCACCACCACATGTCACATAATGTAATATGCACAAATTGTGGGAAAAGCAGCATTATTTATGATCCTCATTGTAGTTAAAATCCATTGTTTTCTTGCAGCCCAGGGTCCATTTCCTTTTCCTACAGTGAGTGCTCTGATTTCCTTTTGAGGATTTACTTCTTACTCACAGGACACGCACAAGTAATAGAATCAGAAGTCCATCCCTCTCTTAAGACGTTGGTATGTTAGACAAGTTAGGACAACCATTGTGGAGTTGATCCTTGCACAGAGGAATAAAGACATTCAAGCTACTAAGAGGTTTTCGTTTTGGTGGTGGAATCCAAAACAGATTCTTCCTGCCATATGTCTGATGTCTTCAACCCCTTAGAGATGCCTTGACTTTTCCCTCTACTTCCAAGCCTGGTTTTCTAGCCCTCTTTCAATTCTATTTATTAAAAAATAAATAAATAAAAATAAAATTAAAAAATTTTAAAAGAAAAGAAAATTTTGCCTAAGTTAACTTTCTGTTCATTGTAACCAGAGAATCCTGAAACCTCCTTTTTTACATAAAATGCAGAAATGTTAAGTAATTTTCCAGGGTTGCTCAAGAAGCAAGAATGTTGATATCATGACTCCTTATCCAATGTTCTTTCCACTCTGTCACACAGATAAGAATGATCACACAGCATTTTTTGAATATGGGAACTTTATTTTTCAATGATGAAAATGGCTTTAAAGTTTAATATTATAGAAGTAATTTTTTTCTTTTTCTTTTGTTTTTTTGGTACTAAGGGTTGACCCCAGAAGCACTTAAACACTGAGCCACACCCTAATCATTTTTATTTCTTATTTTGAGACAGGGTCTTGGTACATTGCCTAGAATAGCTTTGAACTTGGGATCCTCCTGCTTCAGCCTCTCAAGCAGCTGGTATTACAAATGTGCACCACTGCACCCAGCTAGGAATAATTTATCTTCAAGAAAAAAAATAAAAAATAATCTGATTTTGGGTAGCCATAAGTATGTTCATAGAACTATTTGAGATGTATTATCTAATTCCCTCAGCAGTATTTTCCAATTTGTGTAAGGACAAACATATTGTATCATGTTCTTCAACTACTGGGTTATCAGTGCTTACTATCGGTTGACATTACCAAATACTTCTGTCTTGAATTTAAGTGTCATATAAAAGAAAAGGAGAAGGACACTGTAAATTAAGTGAATTGAGAACCCTGACAACAAAAGCGGTCATTCTTTAAGAATTTACTACATGCTAAGTTAAGTCATTAGCCTATATTTATATGATGTTATTAAATCCTCACAACAGCTTTGCAGGATCAGTGTCAATGCCCCATTTTAAAGTAAAACAACGAGGACTTTCAGATGTTAAGGAACTTGACTGAGTTCACATATTTGAAAAATGTTAACACTGCAATCTGAAGTCTTCATTCTTTCCATGAATCCCAGACTCTCTCAGAAACACTGCAGACGATGTCAGGATCCAGCCTTCTCCCTTCAATCGCAAAGGCTCACACCAAGAAAACATGGGTGGTATCATTAGACTGTATGACAATTAGTGCTGCACAAATGAGAATCGGCAAAAAACTAAATCTGTCTTCAGAATTTGGAAACACAGAAGATATATATGTTAAAAGAGATTCTGAATGCTGCAGTGACTGAAATGACAACATTATGGCATTCCCTGTAATGCAATCATGTGAGCCAGAGAAATCTTACATTTCAACAAGGTCCAGAAATTTTTCTTTCTGGTTTACAAGGGGAAAGGGGCCTTCATTTTCTCCCCCAGAGTTCTTTGCTCTCCCCCTGCTACGTTTCTCTATAAGAAATTTAACTTATATCAATCAAAATTTCCATTTTAACAGATGTACATCTCACACTCAATATGCCACTCTTTGCAAAAACTGCCTAACCCAATCGCGAATGCAAAAATAATTATGTGGAATATTTCTTTAAAACCTTTAGCAGTTAAGAAAAAAAGACACACCTAAGCCTATTTTTTCCATCTGGTCCCCAAACCTTAGTTCATGGGCAAAGTATATGGTATTTGTATTGGCAGGAAGAAGTGTGTGATTTCAAAACATCATCTAGTAGCACTGTAATATAGACCCTAGTGCTAATGAGGCATGGTGGTGAATATCATTCTTATAAAAATATCAATTGTTTCAATATGTAAAAGTCTGCTTAAAACTAGATTTTGAGTCTTATTCATGTCTGGCCATCCCAAAAATGAATCCTGCGAGTTACTAATAGGCTTAAGCTTACAACCATCTCTAAAAATAGATCAAAAGGTATACCCTGCCCAAGATGTCTCAAGGAAATGGTGACAGCAGCTCTTTTAAAATATGCTTTTATAAAATTGAATGATTGTATAATCTGATGAAGGGGTTGTCCAGACTTGCCATTTGGTAGTAGTGGGGGGTGAAGAGTTGGTTCAATCTTGCTGGCACTCTTTCTCCATGAGGATGCCAAAGTCAAGCAACCAAGACTTGAATCAGTAAAGTGCTTAATGAATTCTCATGAAATTCCTACATATGTGACTGTATTTATTTTTCCTTCTTGATTAATTTCTATGTTTCTCATAAAGAAAGATTTTTTTGTGTATCTTAAAAGTTTAGGTAGGGCAGGGAGTATAGCTCAGTGGTATTGTGCTTACGTGGCACATGCAAGGCCCTAGGGTTTGATCCCCAGCACTGGGGGAGGGAGAGAGTTTAGACTAACTATAATACTATTGCACTTTACTTTTATGCAACATCATTTAAAGAGCTCATAGACCAGATTCCACATTCATAAATTCAAATTCTTTTCATATTTCATGATTTGTTTCCATTTCACACCAACAAGATTGCCCGTATCATCAACCAGCCTGACTGCCCAAATAAGATTTGTGAGATCCTATCAAAAGATGGTAATGGTAAGTGAAAGAGCAGAAGTTTATGAATTTTGTCTCATGGAGGATGTGATTTTTTGTGTATTCAGAAATCAGAAATTTCATGTTGCAAATGTATATTGTTTAAAAGAATCCCCCCCACAGACATGCTCCATAAAGTGATTTATGGCCCCCAAATTGCCACAACTATCACATTCTTCGCATTAGCACATGAGACATTGGAGCAATAGATGAGTAATTGCATCTGTATTCTTGTACCTGCAACAAATTATTGGTCAAAATGGAGATTCCCCCAAAAGGAAGGAGTTTGGGGCATAATTCACCTATGAGAATTGTGTATGTAGGAGAACTCCCTCAATGTTTTGCATGAAAGGCAGAGATCAGATACCAGAAAAGCAAAACCTTCCAACTTCCTCTATTTATGGCCTTACTGTTCATACCAGTTCTGGTAATATATGCAAAATTCTCTCCTCATATACTATTAACAAGTAAGATAAGATTCTGAGATGGGGGATGTAGTTCAGTGGTAGAGCATTTGTATGTACAAGGTCCTGGGTTCAATCCCCAATACTGGAAAAAAAAAAACAAACAAACAAGGTGAGAGTCCATTTTTATAAAATGATAATATAAAATGATTATATGGTACACTGAATTCTCAGAGTAATGAAAGCCAACTCAAAGTCAAAATCTTCCCCTAAGCTTAGAGGGAATTTTTTGCCAATATGCAATATTTTGTGCCCTTACCAAAGGCATACCAAAGTAGCACATAGTATAATTCCAGTTTTCCATGTTTTTCTCAGCTTTATTGGGGCATAATTGACAAATAGAAGATGTACATACTTAAGGTAAACAACTTGATTTTTTAATAGTTCATTTTAGTTATACATAATACTAAGGTTCGGGGCTGGGGTTGTGGCTCAGTGGTAGAGCGCTTGCCTTGCATGCGTGAGGCACTGGGTTCGATCCTCAGCACCACGTACAAAGCAATAAAATAAAGACATTGTATCCATCTACAACTAAAAAATTTAAAAAAAAAATACTAGGGTTCATTTTGACATAATTGCACATGAATGGGATATAATTTACTCTAATTCAGTCCTCAGTACTTCCCATTTCTTCCTTCTATCCCCTTACCTCTATTGATCTTTCTTCTATTTATTTATAGTTCTTTATTTAATTAGTGCCTTGTGAATATACATGAAGGTGAGATTCACTGTGGTATATATATGGAATATATGTTCATGGGAACAACTTCATGTTTTGATACATGTATCAAACTGTGAAATGATTGTTGTAATCAAGTTGGTTAACATATCCGATCACCTCATATAATAGTTGTATGTTGTATGTGTGCGTATTTTTCTCTGTGTGTGTGTGTGTGTGTGTGTGTGTGTGGTGAGAACACTTCAGAGGTACCTTCTCAGCCAGTTTCAAGTATGCAATAAAGTACTGCCAATGATAGTCTTGCCATGCTGTATTTCGGATGTCCATAATTTATCCATCTTGCATAACTGAAACTTTCAGTTTTCCATGTTTTAAAATGTGTTCACTTTTTGCTGGAGGATAGGAAAAAGAGGCACATGGTGCTCTTTGGTTGCTACATGTAAGCCTGTTTTTCCTCCTCATCAAAACCTTCTGAAAATAAGGTCTCTTTATCGTGAGTGTGGAACTGTAGTTCTTGAAAGCTTCTTGGGGCCTTCGTTCCAGGCCTTTCTTGTCTCACATCAGTCAGAGGAAAGAGTGCCCCCACAGGCCATTATTAACCTGCCAATTCTGCCTCCAAACAAGGAGGACAAGAGCTCACTAATTTGAAGATCAAAAAGCCACTTGTCCATTATATAATTGGAATGAAAGGCAAAATGTTGCCGTTCTGAAGAGCACAGTAATTACTAGCTGTTAATTGCTCTCTCGTGGTGGCTCACTTTTAATTAAAAAGAACAGCTCGTTGCAGGCCGATAAGCAATGGTGGAGACCACTGGTTTAATCAACAAAGCAGAAAAATTTGTTTCTGCCGCAGCCAACAACAGCTTGAGAAATCTTCAGATGTCCAATTGAGATTAAAAACTGTCTATTTAGTGCAGTCAGATTTTATTTTAACCAAGGAAATGACTATTTGAAGTCTTCCAATGTGAGTGTCCCCGCCACATCCCCGCTGGTGCCGTGGGGACTAATCACGGACTGGGGTTGTGATCACTCAAGTAAAGAAATTTAGCGACTTTCCTCTTGACTTCATCATTCTTGGGTAATTGGCCTGTCTGAGGTGAGTACTCTTTTTTTTTTTTCTGCTTTCCTTCTTTCTTTCTTTTTCTTTTTTTAAAGAAAGCACTTTAAAGTATGGAAGGCCCACAGACTGTGCATTTAATTACTGTTCATATTTCATGCAGTCAAACTGAATTTCATTTAAAAAGAAAATGATTTACCTATCTTAGAAAAGCCTTATATGCTCTGCATTGCTTTTACATTCCAGGGGTTATATTTTTACATGCCAAAAAAAATGTATTTAGGGCATCCAAGTTAATTCTGTAAGATGTTTCTCTGTCTTTTCCCTTTCATCTAACAGACACCAAATGACGACCATATTTACAGGGGATACTTTCTGAAAGGATAATGCTATGTTTAGTTGAGAAGTTTCCCTAGGTGCAGTGGGTTACATGGTCACAGTTGGGCTCATAGTTCCAACTATGGACAGTGTGTACACCTGCCCCCAGGCCTCTTCTCTCTCTTCTTTTAAGTCATAGTAGTTGGAGAGCCATTTATTTTTAAAATTGCATGTGCTTCCACTTTACTGTCTCTTATGAGTCTTGGCTTGATTTTAGTCTAGCCCTTCATCAAGGAGGAAACATCTCTCTTCACTCATCAGGAGAACACATATCCCTGAGTTGTCTAGATAATACTAAAAATGAGTCTTCATCAGAATGCCTGCGATAGAGACCGTTAGTCAAATATCTACCTGTCTCACTGGGTGAGTGTTAGTGGTAGTCTTTCTGTACAAAATGGCTTATCACTACTGCTCAAATGGTGCCTCTGAAAAGATCTGTCCCCTGGCTGGACACAAAGCAAACTGCTCTTTCTCCTCAGACTGTCGACAGTCATCAAGATATAGCCTACAAACACAGGTAGGTAAATGAGTACTTTAATTTGAGTAAAGAAAAATTAATGTATTGTTAGCTTAATTGGCTAGTCCTTATCTTTTCTTTGGAAATACTGTTGACATCAGGCTGATGGAGGCTGGTACCTGCTTCATGCCTCTGTGACTATCTACCTAAAAACATAAAGCTCTCCCTCCTACTAGGAAATTTATCAATTGAGTCTTAAATTAACTTCCTCATATTAAGATTGTCTGCTTTTAGTAAGAACGGGAAAGACAAGAAAATAGAAGTTCTATGGGGCTTTCTTTTTCCACTCTCTTCATTTATGTCTAAGAACAAATGGCCTACCATTGCGGAAAGAGCAGAGATCAATTTAAGTTTAAATCTCACTTATGCCATTTCTTAATGAGTAACCATGGGGAAATTATTTAGCCTCATAAGAAAAATCTTAGTTCAATCTGTGGAGAAAATGACTCTTTTCAGGGATGTTGCAAAAACTAAATGAAATAATATTTTGAATATAGTAGGTGTTCAATAAATGGTAGTTGTTCCTAAGAAATGATGGATGCTGGTGATATATGAGTTCTTATTCAAGAAGAATTCCTCCCCTGTATACTTGCAAACATGGCAGGAGGACCTGAAGAAGACAATCTCAGAATTATTGTGTCCCCATTTTCTCCCAACACTATAATTCATTACTGGGCATGCCATTCATTACTTTACAGTAAAATCTGGATTGGAGTGGAGTGAGGCACAATAAATTGGTAAATGGCATGAAGAGAAATTTGATAGTGAATTTGCTTTAATATAAAGGTGGGGGGCTGGGGTTATGGCGCAGTGGTAGCGTGCTCGCCTAGCACGCGTGAGGCACTGGGTTCGATCCTCAGCACCACATAAAAATAAAATAAAAGATATTCTGTCCACCTACAACTAAAACAAATAAATATTTAAAAAAAAAAAAATATATATATAAAGGTGGGAAGAAAAAAAGAGATTTTCTAAAGTTGAAGCCCCTGAAAATTTCCCTCATTAAAAGAAAATTTGTTCATTTTCTTTTAATGAGCAAAAGAAAAGTGCATACACACACACACACACACACACACACACACACACAAACACTACACCACATACACTTTTGCCCGATTTCTCTACCTAGCCTGTCAATCCTGCAAATAAGTTTAGCAATAGTGATATTCGTTTGGTGAAGGTAAGAAATTATCCAGATGCAGCAGCATCTTTTGATTTAAGAAGACCATGCAACTAGGAAAATAATGAAATTAAATTACTTTTGCCTAAAATAAGTACTTTCCTCAAGTACATTTCAAAGTTGTTGCCTCTTTGATGTACTATACCTTCCTGGCTTTGCTTCTCCTGGGAACTATTACACAGCTTCTTTTATTTCTCACTGATAATCAGGAAGCTTTTAAAACAATTACTGAATTCAATGGAAAATTCAATGCCTAGGTGAAAAATATTAGTCTTATTTTTAGTTACAAAATAAACATAAAGCTACAGTCATCCTGTCCATATACAGTCATGAAAATATCAAGTTCTAAAGCTGAAAGAGACCTACAAGAGTCTTATGCAAATATAAAAGTTGCAAAATGAGTCCAAACATATTGAAGAAATAGTCAGTAAATTCTATACTCAGATAAATTCCAAAAAGAGCTGCTATTAATATGCCTCAGGGCTTCATTTTCCCCAAAGGCTAATTAGCAAGGGTCCCCTATGTAACACTAGAACTTGTTAAAAAGTGAATGGCCCATTTGTCAGGTAGGCTCCACCACCAGCTCCTGGCATGACCCTGGCAAAGCCTGTCAATTCCTAGATGTGATGATTGAAGTAGAGAAGCTCTGAAGGCCAATCCAGCTTAAGAAGTCTGTTTTTTTATGACTGCTTTTTTAAAAATCTTAATTGTGGTGAAATATACATAAGATAAAATCTACCTTTTTGGTTGGAGGAAGTGGTACTGGGGATTGAACCCAGGGGTGCTTTACCACTGAGCCACTTCCCTGATCCTTTTTATTTTTATTTTGAGACAGTGTCTCACAAAGTTGCTGAGGCTGGCCTGGAACTTGTGATGGTCCTGCCTCAGCCTCCCAAGTCTGGGATTATAGGTATGCATCACCACACACTGAAAAATATACCTTTTTTTTTTTTTTTTTTTTTGGTACCAGGGATTGAACCCAGGAGTACTTAACCACTGAGCCACATCCCCAGCCCTTTTTCACATTTTCATTTAGAGGCAGGGTCTTGCTAAGTTCCTTAGGGCCTCATAAAGTTGCTGAGGCTGGCTTCAAACCTGCAATCCTCCTCCTTCAGCCTCCTGAGCCACTGAGATTACAGGCATAAGCCACCATGCCCGGCATCCTTTTAACCATTTCTAAGTGTACAATATCAACACATTAAGGACATTCACATAGTTGTACAATCGTCATCACTAACCTTCTATAGAACGTTTTAATCATTCAAAACTAAAACTTCATACCCATTAAACACTAACTCCCCATTCTCTCCTGCCAGCCCCTGGTAACCTCTATTCTACTCTCTGCCTCCATGCATTTGCCTACTCTACTTAGCTCATGTAAGTTAATCACACATCCTTTATCCTGTGTGTCTCTTATTTCACTTCACATAATGTTTTAAAGGTTCACCCATGTTGCAGCATGTAAGAATTTCCTCCATTTTTAAGACTGTGTAATATTCCATGTGTGTTTATACCACAGTTCATTTATCTGTTCATCTGCCAATGGATATTGAGGTTGTTTCCACCATTTACTATTGTGAATAATGCTGTTATGAATGCTGGTGTGCAGTATCTTTTTGAGTACCTACGTTGTATGACTACTTTTGAGATTCAGGAAGAGCACAAGCAGAACCAAAAGGCTATTGACAGCAGCCTGTCAGCCTCCGGCCCATCTGCCTTCAGTGGAAAAGCCAAGGAAACAGGTTAGTCATCTCTTTACTCACTTTGCACCACACCAAGTACCAGAAGATGCTCAACAAATGTCTTCTGATAACTGAGAGGAGGGCTCAGTTTCTTTTAATCAACTCCACATTAAACCAAAATCCTCTTGTAGGGTATGCAGTGTCTGACATACTCCTAGTGCTAGTTAAGGCCAAAATCAAACAATGTGTTCACGCATAGGCTTTTCTGAACACTTATCTTCCTGTATTGACTCATGGCATCCAGACCAGCAGGGCTGGGATGATTGTAACCAATTCTGATCACTGCAAATTCCTGCATTCTCTTTGTGGAAGCAGGAGGGTGGGGAGGTGGGGGGCACTTATTTTTTTTCTTATTTCCTGTTTCTAATTTTCAGGCAGCACCTGTCACCAGCAGTCTTGACTTTCACAGTTTTCTTTTGAGCCTCTTTGCTTTTTTTCTCAGACTTGTTCCAAGGTTTATCAGAGGAAACACTTGCCCTCCCAAGGATGGCCTCCATGCTGTGACAGATTAATCCAAGTTGAGTGGACTTCCTTCAGACAGAGGACACTAATTATTACGAAGGCACTTAGAACACAATGCGAGCTGACATCTCACAGACCATTCCCTGCCAACTCTGCATTGTCTTAATGTCAGACCCTGTCAGTTCCCAGCCTTAATTACATCCTGTTTACAAACATTAGGCCTGACTTCAGATGAAGCCTTAACAAAGGTTGACAAAGGTCAGGGTCACATCGCAAGGATGTTATCTGTCTGTACTCTGTTCTCGATAAAGCAGAGGTAGAGGTCTGATTTCAGAGATAGCTTTCAGAGCACAAAAATGCACCAGGGTCCCTGGAATATCTAATCTCGGTGGACACATTTTCATCCAATCTGCTAAACACTGGCAGGGAGAAGGGGCCAAATTTAGAGGGCCAACTTGGTGCTGTGTGTTATCTGGAATCCCCTGAGGGCAGATGTGGGCAAAGGTGTTGGGAAAAACTCTGTAGCAGGAAGGCCCCATCACCCTTTGCCACTGAATCAAGAAAAACAAATTTAAAGCATAAAAAATGAACGGGCCTGGTTTCAAAGATGACAAGCAAATGTTAACCAGTGTGTTGAACCTGATTTTTAAATCCTCATTTATTTTAGAAATGTTTTTATGTTAGTGTCCCTGAGCAGATTTTTCTTAAGAGAAATCAAACCTTTTTAAATTTTTCTTTTACCTTTTTAAAATTCTCATGGAGGCTGACATCCAGTTGCAAGACATCTGTTTAACAACTTACACGACTCGCCCCTTCTGCCTTCTTTCCAACTAAATCACTTACATTCTTTTCATCTTATTGATTCCTATCTTACAACACATAAAATTTTTAAAATTTTCTTCTCTGGACGTACTCCTCTAAGTTTGGACACGCTCTTCTAAGTCTCCGGTGCACACAAAAGCACTCAGATAATTTATTTAACTGCTTGGGCCTCATTGGATTCTCTCAAAAGATCAAAACTTTCACTGTGCCAAGTTCAGGTCTTTTCTCTCTGGGCCCAGTTAGTTGCAATCAGTTTGACAGGCTGGTCCCCCAAGTGCACACCTTGAGCAAGTGAGTTACAGGTGTATTTCTCTACCATCCTCGCCAGGACTAGGGATTGAACCCAGGAGTGCTCTAACACTTAGCTACATTTCCAGCCCTTTTCATTTTTTTTATTTTTATTTTTTTAATTTTGAGACAGGGTCTCGCTAAGTTCTCCAGGCTAGTCTCAAACTTGTGATCCTCCTCCTCAGCCTCCCCAGTAGCTGGAATTATAGGGGTATGCCATTACACCCAGCAAGCTGCAGGTATAATGCAAATAACTTTGTTCTAATCAGATTCCTAAGCTATTAACTGTTTTCGGAATTGGTCTCTAGCTCTTCCCTCATCCCCTACCAGCCTGCCATGCCCCATGTCCTGTTCCACCAAGAACCAAGACCTTCTGCCTAGTTACCCTCCCAAGGAGCTCATCTACCCCTAGAATATTGATTGATTGCCCCCAGTGGGCAACTCTGAATTTTCCAAGGTTAGTGCTAACTCTTGGCTTCTCTTTCTTTCTCAACTCTGTGAGATGCATCTATAGCACTCTGTCAGTTCCAACACAGTAAGGGGTAGAACAAATCTCTGGCAGAGTCTTCCTCCCAATCCTCCCTTCATAGATAGAACACTGCTCTCCTGATCCTGAATCTTCACTTTAGAAAGCTGCTTCTCAGCCTTGCTACTTCACCATAGTGAGGAACTGTACTGGAACATAGTCAAGCACATATAGGATCTTCTGTATGAATAAATGGATGAAAAATCAATGAATCAGTGAATGAATAGATCAACTTGGGAAAAATCAGTGGGTCTTATTCCTTCTTTCTCTACAGCATCCCAGTTCCTCTTTTGAATTCCTCCTTTGTGGCCAACTCCATTTTAAGGATTCCATCACCAGGAGTCTGAATAAAGCATGGTTGCTTTATCTGCCTTAGTTTCTCCATCTCATCCCTCCCAACCATGACCAGGGGCAGATAGAAGCATGATACAAAAATGGTACTTCAATATTCCCTAAAAGAGAGACCCTATACAACTATCTTATGGAATATTCTAGTTTGTTACATAAAAATGTCAAGTAGCTCTAGGCTCAGGTCCAACTCCTGCCAAGTGTGACTTATTTTGTTCCCCCAGGATGACAATGAAATGCTGTTAACTACCCTTTGACTACGATCCTCTGAACAGGTGTGCACCCCATAACATTCTGTGGTCTAGACCAGATTTCCCAGCTTATGGGAGATTATGTCATTTGGGACTGAATCCAAGGTTTGGCTTAAATAAAGACGTATTACGGCCTTGCTGCTTATACATAGACCGCATACACACAGTGAAGGCAGACATATCTGCCCATCAAGTGTAATATGGAGCACTCTGACGACAAACTTGACTTATGGTAGTAAAATTGAGGTTAGAGTGAAATTGAACTAAAATCCCTAGGTGTTATAGTACTTAAACTTGCTTCACTCACTGTGATGAGCTATGTAGTTCAGAAGGTGATAGTTACTGAAGGTTTGTAAAAGTTGCACTTTAAGATATTGCCATTGTAGAAACATATATGTTGTCCGTGTTGTGCCTGCCAGCTAGTGGCTGGAATGTCCAGTGGGAACTTCTATCAATTAGCAGAAGGAATAAATGCAGAGGGTGGAAAGAGAGGGGGACAGAGGACAGCAGAGGGAAAAAATGAATGAAAAATGAATTCTTTCCTATAAAACCTTGAGGAGGTGTGATAAAGCTGGCCTTTTTTGCATGCATTACATATACATTTTAGTGCTAAGTACAGTTTAAAGATGGACAATAATCATCTGTTATCCAGGTCACACTGACACATTAATGGTCCTATTTGTAAATCTTAGGACAAGATCAATAATTGAGAGCTTTAAAAACATGAAGCACACCTGCAACCCTTTCCCACCCCTGAAAAATAACTGCCTGCCCTTTATTCAGGGGGTTGTTTTACTTTCTCTGCATTTGTAACGTCAGTCATACACACAACTTACTCTCCCATCAGAATTGGGTTACAGCCCATGGCTAACGCCTCTGGAAATATAGACCTAATATTTCACAATAGCCCTGCAACCACATGCTTTACTAACCCAAACAAAAAAATCTAATTTTAGGAAGAAAGGAGTTGAGAGGGTCATAAAGAAACCATGTCAGTAATCTAGCACATACTTTTACATTTGGGGGCATGCAAAAGTCCAGCACTCAAGTGAACTCTAGAATTCCTAGTATTCTTCCAATAAACTGTGTAATGCAAGTGTCGGGGATCTTATCCCAACAGGAAAACAGACACTAGCAGAACCAAAAATACTACAGCTCTAAACTCAGAGCCAGAAAAGAGAGATCATTTTACAAAATAATTTATTTTGCCAAGCTCATGCTGCCTTATTCAGGGGTGGATTGTTAGGGGAAGGGGGTGAGGCAATGACCAGAAGATCTGGTCTGCAAAGAACAGGGAGGATGTAAAACAGGCTTTGGGGACACATAATTAAACAAGAATCCTGAGCACTCAGTAAAAGGGAATCAGAATGATGGAAAAGCAATTGTTGCTCACATTGACCACTGAAGACTTGATGCCAAAATCTTTCCTTTCATTCAGATGTCTAGATCCATAACAAAATAATCTGTCACTTAAAACAATGCTAGATTTGATTGTAGGAAGGCATTGTGCGTGGGATAGGCACAAGGGCTGTTCTCCTACTCCTTTCCTCAGTTCCATGTCCAATGCAGAGTACACAGTAAGTGTCTAATGAGTGTGCCCGGCATGGGTAAATAAAGCAATTGCAGCAGGGGATAGGACAACATCCCCAGCCCTCCTGCATATAACACTTTAAAGCAATCCTTTAAAATATTTGAGAGCTGTTAGACTTTTGAATCAACTTTTTCTATAATGCCCAATTTGACTCGGAAAATAAATACAAATAAGGAATAAAGTATTTTTTGGCCTCACTGATCAGAAAAAAAATTAAATCCCAGTAGACACAGTGATGCATAATTCAGCATTTATTTTTTAAAGGTAGAAGGGCCAAGGGAGGAGATCAGGGATCAGAGAGCAGCTTCTGTCTGAGACAGACGAGCAGGAGGTGCCAAGCAAAGCCCCAGTCCAAAAGTTCTAACCTTGACTTTGTTCCACCACCATGAGAGCTCTCCTGGGGTCCTTCCAGCCTGAGGTAGAGAATATAGAAGGAAAAGAAAGAGAGATCTGATAGGGGATTTTGCCACAGGCCAGACCCTGAGGAACAATATTATTTTATGCTCCTATGACAATCCCAACTCATTCACTCCATTGTGTCTGCCCAAGTTCCCGAGCAGCTGGAAGCTGGCCAACTCCAGTAGGGCTGTCAGCCTAGACAAATAGCAGTCATCATTTATTGATACAAAGTAAATATTCAGTACAGCCATATAAAGTAAATATTATTATCACCATTTTACAGAGGAGAAAATTAAGGCTAATCTATTTAGCAGGTGATGGAGTTGGGATTTGAGCCTCAGTTCTCAGTTCGTCTGACCCTAAAACATGAGATTTTTTTTTCCCATTCTCCGTCCTGGGTCCTAGGTAAATTCACATGGGCCTAATAATTTAACCTCAGTAGCTTAAAATTTGAAAAAAAAAATCAAATATCACAAACTAACAAATATTTTAGAAGTCTCTCATTCTACCATGTACTACACAGGGAGGCCTCTTTGTAAGAATATCTTGTGAGATGTACTTGTGCTTATAAAAATAAATATATTAACATTGCATAGTACTTTTCCACTGAAAAAGTTCAAAGCATTTTTCAAATACCAATTTTGGTATTTGCTTGAGGAAAAAAGAAGCTGAAATATTATGAACAAACTCTAGGAAGCATCTCTTAAATAATCTAACTTCCTTCTTCCTGAAAAAATGTAGGCATCTCAAGATAAAACACACACAGACAAGGAGCTGGGAATGTAGCTCAGTTACAGAGCACTTGCCTAGCATGTGAGTTTGATCCCCAGCACCACAACACACACACACACACACACACACACACACACACTGTTAAAATAGAAGTCCAAATTCATGAGAAGTATAAAAACATTTTGACAATATGGCTACTAGCATTTGAGCACAGAATCAAATGTTCAACTTCTTGAAAAACAAGGTGAAAAGGAAAAGATAGGTTATGTGCAATTCTCATTATCATAAAAAGGACTTCTGTGGATTGTTCTTTAAGAGGCTTTAAATAAGATATTGGATAATATCCTCTATCACTTCTTTGTGGAAAATACATGGATAGGCCTCACGTGACATTACTTAAGCTGTCAACAAAAGTTAAGAGATCATTAAATATCATTAAACATAAAAGTAATTTATTTCAGATGCAACTCTATTTTCCTTCTACATTGCTCAGATCTGATCTTTTACAATATAGTCAATTTCTTGCATTTCTTTTTCAAGATCTTTTTGATATCTGACCATGTTTGGTGATAAAAGTCCATTCCTTTTTTAAGGTAACATCCATGGACTAATTACTGTGTAACTAAAGCCCCTGAGCATGTGCTCTCCTGACAGAGACTCAGAGCTGTCAAACCACTGATCCTCAATGTCAGAGCCCCACATGCCTGACCAGGATTCTAGCTGGTCTGATTCCAGAATCAAGCTCTTAACCATCACGCTGCACATCCTCTTCCATAATCTGCTTCTTGTGCACATTCACAACATTTTTACATTTTCATCTGTGTTTCCAAAGTCAGATAGACGAACGTTTTCCTGGGGGATTAATATTTTCCGTAGGTCAATTCTTTAAGAGCAGGCTCACAGAGGAAACTGGACACTAGTTGCTTTTGATCAGTCAAAACATTTGAAATCATAACCTGAATTTTTTCTTAACCTAACAACAGACAATACTCCAAGGTGCCAGCAAATGAAAAGAGTCTATGTGGATGGTAGGAAGTCATATATTTCATGGCATAAGCAATAGGAACTTTCTGTTAAGGTCACCAGACAACTCAAAGTCAGTTGAAAGTAACCAATTGTCATCATGGATAATGTTCTAGATGCAATCAGTTAGTGATCAAAACAAACATCTAAAATACCATGAGCTATACTACACAAAAACCAAAAGCAATTATAATCATCGTTGACCTGGCAGGAAGCTCCAGGGAGACCAAGAACTAAATGATAAAGGGGCCACAATCACCTCTTAAATCTTGGTGACTGCTTCCAGATGAGCTATTTGGCATAGGGAGGAAATGGAACTAAGCAATTCTGCCCAGCTGTTAGACTTCAACTAGAAGTTATCAATAGCTGAGGCTCATTTATAAGGGAATGGATTTATCACAGCATGGCAATTTTGTTACTACTTTTAAGCAGATTACATCTTTGAATCTTGTGAAGACTCACCCAACATGTGCCCAAGCATGTAAACACTGTAGGTAAGGAGGTGGAAAACAGTTACTGATAGATTGCCCTAGAATAATTATACAGAGGAGAAAGTATCTTCTAAGGCATAGATGAATGGAGTCAAATCAGTCTAAGACACACTCTGAACCGTAAAGTTTTTTAATGATCTGTTAGACAAAAACATTCTAAAATTACTGCTATTTTCAAAATCTCCAAAATGCCATGACTGACGATGTCAGCTGTTCTTTTAAGAACACCCCTAAAACACTAAGAGCCCAATGAGACTGAGGATTTCTATCCATTGATTTGATCAGGAACTGTTCTAGGTATAAGGGTTCAAATAAAAAAAGATAGAAACAGCCTGTGGTCTGGAGGAGTTTATATTCCAACAGAGAAGTAATACACTAAATACCAAATTACGCATGGATATCTAATCAAAATTATGTTAAGAGAACAGCTGACACCTATTGTACTGATGTTCTCCAATTTAATCTCAAGGACCCTAGATTCCTGGAGGAGTGGGGGATGGAAGTACTAAGCTGTCAGCTAGCTAAAAACATTCCCAAGAAAGTTCCTTTTAGAATAAAGTTTGAAGCATTTTTCCTGAGATTCCAGACCTCATGTCCAGTTGTGGCAACTAGATTCATTGCTGTGTCCGTCACAAAGTTGAAAATCATGGTAGCCAAAGGCAACCCAGGTCTCATAAATCCAACACCCTAGGCATATAAATATTTATGTACTATACATTTCACTTTCTTCTTTTTGTTGTTGTTGTTTTTCT
The DNA here is from genome assembly GCA_028644305.1 of Xerus rutilus. NCBI lineage: Eukaryota > Metazoa > Chordata > Mammalia > Rodentia > Sciuridae > Xerus > Xerus rutilus. Next base: position 34,268,514 of record CM053409.1, read on the forward strand.
ACCTCTCAGTTTCACATTTTATAGATATTGTCATAGTAACTCCAAGACTGACTTCATCTTAAACTCAATGGCCAGAGTGACAAATTCTTGACTTTTTTTTACCTTTTCCTTTCTACAACTAACAAAAAAAATAAATATATAAGAAGTAATATTCGGGGCTGGGGTTGTGGCTCAGCAGTTGAGCGTTTGCCTCGCATGTGTGAGGCACTGGGTTCGATCCTCAGCACCACATAAAATAAAGGTATTGTGTTCATCTACAACTAAAAAAAAAAAATTAAAAAAAAAAAAAAAGTAATACTCCTCTTACTGTGGAACAAGGCACTTTTTAAAAAAGTCTTGTTTTTAAAACAACTGCTATGATCTAGTCAGTGCCATAAAACTATAGAATCATAATATGTGAGACTTCAAATAAATCTTGGAATGAATCTCATCTGGCCCTTCATTTCACAGATGAAGATACCAATGATGTGCTGCTGATTTGTGAGGGCCAAAGTCATTTGAATTTTGAAACATTGAACATGGTGTATATTAGAGACACATGAACTCTGACATGGACCCACTGGCTGAAAGGACACCATCTAAATCCACCAAATTGTATGCAAATGCACAGCTATGAAGAGTCACAAACATTAATTGGTAACTCATCACTCTTCAAAGTCAGGAATACAAGGAATACAGGAATACTTCTACACATGAAACAGTATGGTTGCTGTACTCTGTACTGAGTCAAATGCCGCACTTAGTATCTGACTCTTGTCAGACTCCATTTTTAGTAAGAACCTAAAGAAAGTCATTAAGAAAATTGGAGGGATAGATGGGTACAGCGTGGTTTCTTGACCCCAAACCAGGTACTCATTTAATCAAAGATGGAAACACCTCAAGGCAATTGGCCTTTAAAAAAACCAAAAATTCAGGAAGATTCCTTTGCCCATTTTTTTCCTACTGCTCACTAAAATGGACACTCATGATTTTGGACTGCCCAGCACCTACTCCCTCTTCTGAGGACAGCAGCTGCTTTCCTTAGATCATCTGCCCTTACCCATTCACAGACTTAGTGTTCAGATGAGGCTGACTCTACCCTATCTCGTCCCAGACTCCAAAACAGCACACAACACAGGCCTGGCCAACAGGAGCACTTCGTTCCCTATCACCTTGGCTATTCAAGGTTGGACATGCGACTCTAGCCAGGCCAAAGTCTACATTTGGGACTTCTATGGACATCAGTGGGAAAGAGCAGAACTTTTCCTATTATTAGCTAGAAGCTTTCTGAAATCACAACAGTAAGAGATGACCTGAGAACATAACCAACATGGAAGAGAGTCAAAAGGTGATGTAAAGAGACTGAATTCAGAAGTGCTAGAGCCAAACCTGTCCCAAACTTCTCAGTTACCTGCTCCAGTAAAACTTTGTCTTTTTTTTTTTTGTCTAAGTAAATTTGAGTTTTGTCTTTTGCAAACACAGATATCCTGACCAATACACTCATTTCCCAGCCCTATTCCCTTCTCAACCCCCTTCTTCCTGGGCTTCCAGGACAGTGGAAAGGGCACTAGGGGATCTGAACTCTGGCCCTGGTCCCACCACTTCCTTGAGCCACAACTTCTCTAAGCCTTGATTTACTCAGAAAAGGGGCTACACCTATATCTCTTCTCTAACAATATTAATATGATTCTTAATCTAAAGAGTTAACATCATTAAGCCAGATCACTGATATAAAAGCATCCTGGTAAGTATACAATGTTTTCAAACATAAAATACCATTGTTTATTTAAAAATTTGGAATTATATCATTTCTCAGTTTGGTTCTTTTATCCTTCTTCTTCCTGATTGTCAAATAGAGATGCAGATCACTATCTAAAGGGCTATGTTTTCCAATTGTCTCTAGCCATTTTTATAAAAACTTAAAATCTTACTCAAAAAAAGAAAAAGAAAAGGTTTTTTACATAGGAAAGTGGAAAGTGTATGTGATGCGGTAACTTTGATATCTAGCAAAAGAAATTTTAAATCTCAGCTTTACCACCATCCCCAACCCAGTGTGGCCAAGTCAGTTAATCATGCTGAGCTTCAGTTTACTAATATTAGCAGAGATAAAAATTTTGCAAAGATAAAATCACTCAGCTCTTTGGATTGCTGTAATATTAAAGATATACACAGGGCTGATCATAAACATGAAGTTAATAAATGAGAGGGACAACACTGATCATTATTAGTACTAGTAAGAATCACAGAGGCAATGATACCAAGTCTGAAAAGACAGGTAGGGCTGGAATGAGGAAACAGCAATACCAAAGGCCACTATGGCAGAAAAACTTAAGGGGATCACAAAGGAAAAGCCCAGAGCCCTAGGACCAGAGGGTCAAAAATAGCTACACTCTTTGTCTATAACTTATAAACTGTCCCTGCTCCCTAACAGCTTTTAAGACACTGCATGTTGAAATTCTCAGACTCCAAAACAGCACACAATACAGGCCTGGCCAACAGGAGCACTTCATTCCCTGTCACCTTGGCTATTCAAGGTTGGACATGCAACTTGATTATTTCTATATTTCAGCCTCTTCAATAGTGATCAATAAATGTTCACTGTGATTTGAACATGATCATCTTTGTCTTAGAGGAAGGTCGGCCTCCACTTTTTGGTGTCCATTTCCAAGGATGAGAAAAGCAGACAGAGCCCATAGCATGCGCTTTTTCACTGGGAGGGCAATCTGTAAATTCCATGCTGTGTGGTTAAGTGGCTCTTCCAAAATGTATACATACATCAGCAGATACCCTCAGGATGGCGGTTAGTGCCCTGGGATACGTGGCTCAGACCAGTGCAGCTTTGGCTAGAACTGGGAGTATAGAAGTCATGCACATTCTCAAGCCTAAATAGAAACTCTGCGAGTGAGACCCAGGAGTTTATGTTTAAGAAGAACTACAAGGATTCTGGTGCACACTAAAGTTTGAGGAAAAACTATTCAGATAGCATCTTAACATATTTGCTTAAAAAAGCAAAAACATGCAAGGGAAGTTCTAGCATTTCCTTGGGAAAGGCAAATGAAAGCTACAACCACAGCATCATTCAATCACATAGCTTCATTTTCATGCTTCCTGTAGCAAATATTTCAAAAATATTGCTAAATGTGTACTGTACAAAAATGAGTGAGATCACAGTCTCTGACCTTAAGAAACTCTGATTTACTTCTTAAGGGGCCAAAGAACCAACTGCAGGTGGGAGCACAAATTTCCACATCAGTCAGAACCCTAGATTGCCTTCTAGGAGGTATGTGGAATTCATATGAATTTTAGGTCTGTGTTGGTCTCATTATGGATATTTGATAGACTGAGCATCCATTTGCCATGGTTTACAGGGGTCAAATCTATAGTTCCAAAGCACAGTAGGTTTAACCTCTTAAAAGCCAACAAGAGATAAGTGACCCCAAAAAACTACCCCAGGTCCTTCTAGGATCTGCTCAGCCACAAAAAGATGGTCTCGGCCCCTGCATTAATCTAGGTATCTTAGTCCTAGGCATTTACAGAAGATTGCATGTGATCATACAGATATGAATGCAAGAAAAATATGGTAATATTATAAAGTATAGATGAGGTTGGAAGAAACAAAAAAGAAAGCCTAGATAATATAATTAATCTTCTGATGTGTAGGACATGTACCTGGCCAGATTTTGTAAGCAGTGCTCTGAAATAATGAACATCATTAGAAATTGGTGTACTCTAATTACCCCATACTTTTACACACTTGTAAAGATCCTAGTACTTAGTACCAGATCCAATATCTAAAGACTATCAATGTTCATAAGATTATTCCAACAATGCAGATATCAGGACATGAATAACAACATAGATAATTATTAATCACTTTAAAAATTAAAGTTAAGTTCAGACTAACTAAGCTCTTTCATCTTTTCTTTTTATAGAAAATTTAAAAAACAAAATTTGATGATGACTATGCTAAGTAGAAAGGTATCCAAAAGCAATTTGCCCGCCCAGACAGCCCAGGCAAAACACCAACAGTGACCACACAGACACCTGAATGCTGAAGGTCAAAGACAATGAGTGGTCTTGGGTAGTGCCTCTGTCCTTTGTTCTGGAGCCTCTAAGGGAAGCCTTTCTTTTCAGGCACTTTCTCCAGATTTCACCACCTGGTCCAATTGGAGAGGGTAGAGATCATCCTCACTAAGGATCAGTGTCTATCAGTGTCACCACAGAGCAAAGTCACCATCAAAACTCACCAAAGCAGGTCATTTTCCCCCCTCAGAAAGAACTTCTCCTGGAGAATAGGGAGAACCAGGTTTAATTTGCCCTTTTGTAGCTCAGATACTGGAGTCTGTGCTATCAATGCATAATGGAAGACCAGATGCTTACAGTCACCACCTTGGGCTAAGTCCTTGGGTATTAACCGGAAGTATAAAGGACCCCTGCATACCCAGTCCTAAGCTCCTTTAGATTGTTTGTTATCAATATAATGTAATGTGTGTGTATATATATGTGTGTATATACATATATATATATAGTTGTGCATATATAGTATGTGTATGTATATGTGTGTATACACACACACACATTTTAGCCAGAATCCCTATGAAGGTTACCAGATTAGCAAGGCCCCCATTAAATTTTTTTCAATATTGTTTTTAGTTGTAGATGGATACAATATCTTCATTTTATTTATTTTTATGTGGTTCTGAGGATTGGACCCAGGGCCTCACGCATGCAAGGCAAGCACTCTACCACTGAGCCACAACCCCAGCCCCCCAATTAAATTTTATTGTCAGATAAACGAGCAATTTTTTTGCAACTATGTCCCAGATATGGCATAAGACATACTTCTCCATATAGTATGTATGTAACATATATCTGTATATTTTATTTTATTCATTATAAATATTATATATCCATATATTTTATTTTATATTTTATATGTATATGTATGCACACACACACACACACACACACACACACACACACACATATATGTAAGTATTTCTTGGTTTTCTGAAATCAAGTTAACTGAGCAGTTTGTATTTTATCTGGCTACCTTATCCCTAAAGCTATCAATGAGGAATTTCTCTCATGGAGCTAAATATGAGACCAGAAGGAAGAGAATATGGGAATGTAGAAACTGACCTTTTTTAATGTGGTTAGCACAGTGCTAACTTTGCACTGTGCTTACTCTGCAACTTCTGCATGAGGTAAGACCAAAGTCCTTAATCCCCACTTTACAAGTGTAGGCTCTGTGTTAAAGAGTTGCACACGGTTACAGAGCAAAGAAAAAGAACTGGGATTCAAATCAAGATCCTCTGGCATTTTGTAGGGGGCTCTGTCAATCACTAAACTAAACAAATGTGAGCAAAGGAAGAATTTAAGAGATTGGCTAGAAAGCCTTGGTTTAGCAAGCAAAACACCTGGTGCAACCATGGACACTCTTCTGTGTTCATGCCTAAGTAAGCAATCATCTGTCTGTGTTCTTCACAGGCTGAGAGTGGCCATTAAGAAATGAAAACGAGTTTAGATTTCACCAGCATGTTTGGATTTGACATTTCACATTTCAAGAAACCAAGGTCAGCTCAAGCTTTTAGCTCTGGCACCCGGATACCACACTGATTTAAGCAAATAACTTTGGTAAATTTAGGAGCAAGCGATGGAATAATTGTTCACTGCCTTCCATAATTTAATTGCAGTTATCATTATTTCTAAATCTATTAAGGAGAACTCTGTTTCACATTGAAAAACATCAGAAAATTCTGTGATGAGGTGGAATTTATCCTTGCAAGAATAAAACACTTTCCCAACATTAGCTGTGTCAAAGCATATGCCTTATTTTCTAACTCAAAGCAAAGCTATAACCTGGAAAATTCTTATGGTAGACAAGTATAGACAACTGAACCAAATACTTTCTGGTTCTTTTTAAAAGATATACTGTGAGATTAATCTACCACTGCTAAGACATTCCAAATTCAATTTTTTTTCTACTCTTCCACAAAATCAAATGCTCAGCTATATTTCCACATCAAAAGAAAATATTTGAGTTTCTAATATCACAGAAACAAACTAATAATTCTCATCTGCTTATTCATTTTTAGAAGCTGCATAAGGAGTAACATTTGCCTGTGACAACTGTCACTGAAGAACATTGTTGTTAGAGACTCGGAACTGACCCAGAGCCGCGCCAAGAGAGTCCAGAGATTATTATTGGGTAATGACATTGGAAATAAAAAAAGTATATAGTATTACAGTATTGAGCTATTAGAGTAAGGAATCAATTCAAGAAGACAAGCAAAATTTATATACTTTATTGATTTTAAATTTTACATGCTCTGCCATATGAGTAAATCTTTTGTAGTAATTCTAATGCTTTGAAACATTGTAAATAACAAGGACTGTGGGGAGTTCAGAACAGCCATTTTTTCATAGGGAAAGTATATAGCCTTTAATGCATATTAGAAGAAATTGAGGTAATAAAATACCTTAAAGCTAACTTAAGTCAGGGCTGGTGTTTTTGTTTTGTTTTGTTTTGTCTCCAAAAATCGAGCATGTATCAGGTAGTGAAGTAATTCCAGCTAGCATTGTACTTAAGGAAAAGCATAATTAAATTGATCCTATTGTATTACATAAATCCAACATATCCTGTAAACTCAAAAACAGGTGTCTCTTTGTAAAGAGTAGCTGGCTGCTAACCAATAGCAGCACAGTTTTCTCACAGAAAAACAAATACACTAGAGGAAAACTCTAAAACAATGGTGCACTCAGGAATCCACAATCAAGAAGTAGATTGGATTTGAAACACCGGCACCCCCAACCTGAATGCTCCATATACCTGAATCCAAAAACTTCCACCTTGGGCAGTGGGTGAGACTATCTCCAGACAGACATTTGAGTAAGTCAGTCAGAGCCGGCCATCTTATTAAAAATAATTGCAGGCTTGGTCATTTGTAATTTTCAATCATATCTGTAATATAAAAAATGACAGACATAAAGGGGTTGGGGGGAGTTTTATATTTTTATTGCAGTAAACCCAACTGACACTTAAGAAAACGTTTTGACACATTCAAGTGTGAGTAACAAATCTGTCTACTGATTCATAAGCCACATGTTTACTTAAAGAGGCCTGGTCCAATAAATGAGGATCAAAATCCCAAGTGCTTAAGTCCATAAAATTCCCTAAAGTGAAACAGCACCAACAGAACACATTCTGACCTTCTTAAGATGAGTGAAGATTTTCAAATAAGTATATAACCTGCTTTTACCATTATTCTCATTTTTATGCAATTTATTTCACTTTTTTCCCATCTGAAAATTACTTATTTTAATTGTGAGAAGCCACAAACCTGCCTTTCCAATATTGAAACCTGTATAAGTATAAAGTAAAGGGAGCACTCAAATCAAACCCTATTATTTACAATTTTTGTGCAAATACTTTTGTACTATTTTTGCAATTTTGACATATGTTTACCCAGAATGTATCCGTGAACTTGTATGGAAGCACTGTTTCATTTTTTTTCTCATTGCACTTCTCCTCACACACATACAAAGCTATATAAAATCATGACTCTACACATGTGCAAAGACCTAAAGGAAATGATAGTGATCTTAAAACATCACATTTGGATGAAATAAAGTATTACCATACTGATAAAAAAGGAGCTCCATATTTTGGGGGGTTTGTAATGTGAGCTATTGAAAATGGAAATCAAAATCACTGTAACCATTAACACTTAAAAGTTAAGCAATGAGGGGCTGGAGTTGTAGCTCAGTGGTAGAACGCTTGCTTAGCCGTGTGAGGCACTGGGTTCGATCCTAGTACCACATAAAAACAAATAAAGGCATTGAATCCAAATACAACTAAAAAGTATTTTTTTAAAAGAAAGTTAAGCAATGAATCAATCATTAGTGTCTTCAAACAAGAAACCTTCTCAAAACTGGAGATTTCTAAGAATCTGCCAGGCTGGTCGCCTGGCCACCAGCATAGGCAACCTTTGTGTGTTGGAGAGTGGGAGGGGGACAGGGGAGAGAAGAAAAAGAAAGAAATTCAGCTTGAGGACCTCGAAAAGTTAATTTGGAAACTTTGTTAGTGACTTTGGACTTCATTAAATTCCATGCACCACTCTAGCAGCACGATTTCAACAGTTTGAAAGATATTTGTCATCAGCGAAAGAAAAACATCATTTTTAAAGGAGTAAAGAGATGGATGCATCACTGTGGACTACTTAAGCCCCACGCAGCTTCAGCCTTTAGTATTAATCCCAACGTGATGGCTTTTGCATAAGGCACATAATTAAACATTTTCTTTTCGGGGCTTTATAGAATCCCCATATGTTTTTAATGGCATCATCTGAATGTTTTTCTTAATAATTCTGGCTGCCTGCTCCTGAATCTTCAAGTTTGTTTTTTTGTTCCTAATATCTTTTCTACAGAGGCTTCATTGTGCCAGAGGTTGAATAAAGCTCTAAGAAGCCTGACAGAGAAAATGCACACACAGAATCGCACATGCTCACTTTCTGCAGTCTCCTCTCTCTTCATTTGCAATCTGTATTGCTTGGTAGAAGAAGTGTGAGAAAGGAAAGACAAGGAGAGGTCACAGGGCCTGGAGTCACAACTTTACCACTATGGCATGAGCCCCTCTCTTCAGCAGGACTGTGCTAATTCATGATACATGTTTACCTGTCTATGAGGGTTTGGGGAATGCTTAGGTGTGTATATGCTGATGAGATGGGACAATTTTGCCATGAATGCAACAAATGGTGTGCCTGACACTCTAGGGCTGGATACACCAGGATGTGCTGACTCCATATCCACTGCCTAATGGAAGCAGACTTTGTTCTTTGGAGCAGTGGTCTATTTTCTGAACCAAACTCCTTCATACATGACCCATAACACTGAAATAATAAAATGTGCACCATTTGGCTTAGTCAGGCACATTTTGAGCTGTAAATCAAAATCGCTTCCACTTCAGGTGGTATAAATGCAACCCAGTGATCAAACATCCATCCAAGAGAGGACATTGGATACAGTAACAATTTGAGTCTCTCATATGCAGGCCTACCCAGGACTAGTGACCAAAGTCTCCAGCACACAGAACAACTAAGAGCCTCTTCTTGAAGAATCAGTAAATCAACGAGAAGAATGTACCCCATTGTTGTTCAAATGTAGCCTTGAATTTGCTTTATCCCAACATAAATTTCAATTCTGGAAATTGACAAAGACAATAAATAACTCACATTTGAATCATAAGTCTCCTTTAAATTGAGTGTTTGAACTCAGATCCAAGTTTCAAAATATAGCATTTTAAAAAAAAAAGTGTTCTCACACTCTTTCCATATTTGTCATCTTGAAATCTGATGATGTGAATGAACAAAATAGAAATAGTAACTGAAACAGCTTCCTTATGCTATTTTCCTCATTCATTTATTTACAGATGGCCAAGTGGCTACGAAGGCATTTGAAACTCTCCTGTTATTAAGAAGTGAGCTTTATCAAAAATTTCAAAGAACCAGTTTGTATTTCAGAATTCCACAGATGATGTGCCTTAAATAGAAACAATCAACCTAGAAAGTCTTAAAACATATGCAGGCAAACGAGGGCAGAAACAAATCATCCAGGAACGGGAATGCTATGGTTTTCAATGGTACCACTAACATTTGTTGTTGAAATGTGACTGAAACAACAAATAATTTCAATAGCCTCTTTTGTAATGGTTCCCACTAAATAAAAATACATTTAAAAAAAAAACCCTAAACCTTACTTTTTTTCCCCACCAACTGAATTCCTGTAGGATAATTTATAATGTGACAAATATAACAACAAAAAGAGAGAGAGAGAAGGTTCTGGAAATGAAGTGATTGAGTAAAAATTAAAAATGAGGTTTAAAAAAACAAAAATCAGTTGACATTTCCTCCAGTCCAGACATCATTTCAGTTGCTGGGTCTTCTAGCCCCAGTTAAAGAAGAATCAAAGCCACAAGGTCTAATAAGCTCACAGTCCAGTAGGGACATTCACATAAGGACTCCCATAAGGCCCCCATACGACTGCACAGCCTTGGCTAAAACTCAGAAAACCGTTCCTGAAAGGCTCTGAGGTATGAACACCAACAGGACAATAATACTTTCATCTTCTTTCTAAAAATTGGTCAAAGAACCTTCCCCTCTCCTTCCCTCTCCAGAGAAAACTGCACCCATGGAAATAAATGGTTGGCATTTCCACCTTTGAAACAACCGTCTCCTCCAACTCGCTGACAAGTGACAAAGCTTTGCACAGGCAGGTCTCAGGGCTTTTACCAACCACAAGCCCCATACAAGGAAGTTGAAGTAATGGCCAATATGACTCTTCCCCAGAACTTGAGAATTGCTTGTAAAGGTTAGCCCCATCTGTAAATCTAAGAACAATTTCGAGATCCAAGTGATAAAGAATTTGAAAAGTCAGAAGCCAGTCATAAGCTAGCTGGGCCTGATTTTCAGAACTTTCCTTTGGTTTTAGCAGGTGAATGCTAGTCTTACCCGTTAGAAGGGATTCCCTGCACTGAAGCAAAAGAGTATATCCCTGCCTCCACACTTGCCCATCACCCAAGATAAGCCTGGGCCTGCCTTATCTTCACCTTCCTACCTGCCGCCATGTGGTGGGTACCACTTAATATCAAGCACTATACTGGGCACTAGAGAGAAGAATGAATAGGGCACAGTCCTTGCTCTCAATGAACTCAAGGAAAAGAGGAGAGCAGATATATTGTAAGTGCTATACAAGATGATGAGGGTTATATAACAGGCAGTGACAGATTGTTAGAACAAAAGTGAGTGTTGGAGTGGAGAAAATTTCACAGGAGACATGACATCTGAGATAGCAGATAAAGATGTACATACAGTAGAAAAATCAAAAAGGAAAGGAGGGCTTCCTAAGAAGAGAGAATAGCATGTTCAAAGGCAGGCCAGTGGCTCTCAAATTTTCATGTTCATAAGAACCACTCGGGGAAGTGTTTCTTGAAATGCCAACTCATGGCCCTCACTCCCAGGTTCTGGGATAAGGGATGCTTGTCTTGTAACAATGCTAGGGGTTATTCTAAATATTACATACAGCAATATTTTAATAGTAAAAATGTTATCAGCAGTTTTGTTATGGTTTAAGTATGAGATATCCCCCCAAAGTTGGTGTGTGAGACAATGCAAGCAACTTCAGAGGTAAAATGATTAGATCATGAGGTATAACCTAATAAGTGGATTAATCCACTGATATGGATTAACTGGGTGATAACCATAAGCAGGTAGGGTATGGCTGAAGGAGGCAGATTTAGGGGACATGACTTTGGGGTAGCTATTTTGTCCCTGGTGAATGATGCTCTCTCTGATTCCTTATTGCCATGTCTATAGCTGCTTTTCTTGTCCACACCCTTCTGCCATGATGTTCTGCCTCATGTTCTCTGGACCCAGAGAAATGGAGGTGAGATATCTATGGACTGAGACCTCTGAAACTGTGAGCCCCAAATAAACTTTCTTCCTCTAGTTGTTCTTGTCAGGTCTTTTGGTCACAGGAGTGAAAAACCTGACTAAAACACATTTATTAAAATTGCAAGTAAATAACAGCAACAACAAAAAGACTTCAAATTCAGAAAGTCATTGTTTGCATGCAAAAGATGTCGTTTCCCCATTACAGAGTCTCCCCTGCAGGTTGCCATATCTAAATGGCCCCTGGCCATAGCACTTCAGATTCCCCAGCCTCCCATATTATACTGGGGGGTCCCATCCCCGATCACCAGCCTCTTCTTGGAGTTAGATGCTCCCTGTCTGACATGGTTTTCCACCATCACCACCAGCAAACCTGACAGCTTTTCACATCCTCTGTCTCTCTTCATCACACATAATCTCAAATTTTCCCAGTGTGGCCTTCATTGTTTTTATAAAGGTTGGCACTGAGCCTGAATACAATTAATTTATCTGCCAAAGCTACACTTAACCAACTGTCCCATGAAGCTCCTGATCTTGGTGGCATAAACAAATTAGAGAAAGAGCACTTCTGATCCTGGGATTCAATCCTTGGCTCTTCATTATATTAATAATAGTAAGGCTCTCAATTTAAAGGACATTCTGGAGATGTAAGACACCTTCCTCTATTTTCTCTCAATTGGCCCTCATAAGAAAGGCACCACACCCCCCTCATGTTACACACAGCAAAGTATTGAGATTCAGAGAAATCAGATGGCTTAGTAACATGGCCACTTACCTACAGAAACTCGAACCTAGGTCTCCTGACTCATGATATGAGTTCCCTCCACTATTGTACACCTGCCACTTCTCATTTTCTGTTTACCTTGACCTCCATTAGGACAGCAATGAATATTCACAGGTCCAACCCTTCCACATAGATTAAAAATTTTGACACATGAAATTAAATCCTGTATAGCTATATAGCCTAATAGATTCATTAACCCATTTCTTAAGAAGGAGATATTAATTCTAAAGGCATTGAAGAACCAACTGGGGTCCTTTCTATACCAATAGGGAACAGATATGTAGCCACAGGCTGGTAGTCATCATGGTAGAGAGATAGAAAAATTTTGGATCAGAAGGATTTGGGTTCACAGTCATGATTTTGTAACTCAACTGGTTGCATGATCTTGAGATGGTTCCTGAAATTCTGAGTCTGATTTTTTAAATTTTTTTTAGTTGTAGATGGACACAATACCTTTATTTTATTTATTTATTTTTATGTGGTGCTGAGAATCAAACCCAGTGCCTCACATGTGCTAGGCTGTACCACTGAGCTACAACCCCAGCCCTCTGAGTCTGATTTTTAATCTTAAAATGAGATGATCACCTCTAAACTCAAGTGTGACTGCAATACATCACAGGCCTAGCTTGAGAATCACATAGAAGTCCTAAATAATTGCTAGTTCACCACCCTTAGACCAATGTTATCAAACTTTAGTGCACAGGAGAGTTTTCTAAAATACATTTTGCTGAGTTGCCTAATCCTCAGAGTTTCTAATTCAGTAAGTCTGGGTGGAACTTGAGACTCTGAATTTCTAACAGGTTCCCAAGAAAAAGCTGATGCTGATGCTGCTGGTCCAGAGATCATACTTTGAGAACCACCATCCTTGAGCCAAAGCTGTGTCATGTAGAATTTGAGAGAGATGTCACTGGCTAAAACTCTCTATCCTAAAATAGCTATGCTAACCTCCTAAGTGTCAACTCACACTCACAAGCAAAGCCAGCTCAGAAAACAGAAGGCCAAAGACCCATAATCCCAACTCTATGTACTCACTGTCATGGACACATCTGGGTCAGAAGACTCTGGCCAGGTAAACACTTTGTCTAAAACACTTTGTAATCAAGACTTTCATAAACTCCTATATAAGGGTCTCCCTCTCTAGTCCTAGAGAACTTGCTGCCTCACACACAGTCCCTGAAAGTCCCTGGGAGCTGCTAGACCATTGCCTCAGTAACATCCAGTATCAGAGTCAGATTGAGGCTGTTCAACCAAATGGCCAGTCACCCTCAATCTGATTTCTGCATTGCTGGTCCCTTAGTTCCCCTCTCCTTCTCCTCCACCTCTCCCCTACAAGCACCCACAGACTAACCAAATCTAAGAGTCTTTGGAGAGTGCAATTAGGGCAGTCATTTAAGAAATGCACAGCAATTGCTCATTTTTATACAGATACATTTTCTTAAAGGGAATGGTGGATTTTGCTTCTTGAAGAAAACAACAACAAACCCCCAGAAAATACATTAACCCTATTTTATGAAGGTGGGATAGACAGTATATTCTCCTTTGTTTCTAGATATGAAGAATACATTAAAATGTGATGAACAGGTCCTGGCATATATATTGTTCTGTTCTTGGGATGAAATTCATAATATATCTCTATTGTGCTGCAGCCAGATTCCACTGAGTCATCAATTTTCACCGTATTATCCAATGTTCGGCTCAGTTGGCATATTAAGCAGTCACCAGATTTTGAACTTTACATTTCCTTGCATTCGGCCCTTCCCTGATCAGGCTTTGCTTCTTTGTGATTATAGGTATATATCAGACCCTGGAATCAACTTTCTTTGTTTTATCAAGACCTGGTGTGCAGTGATTCTGATCTATCATTTTTACAACAGTCTCTTCCCCGCGGGCTCCAGGTCGTGATGGTGGCATTGCTACGATTTATGGTGGGGATTGTTGACGGAAAATGTATGCTCTTTTTGATTTTCCTTCTTTCCAACACCTGGTTCTTATTTCCCCAACTCTAGCTTCTGCCATTTTAAGCATTATTTACCATTTGCTGAAATGCATGGGTCTATTTGGAGGGAGATGTGTAAGGTACAGGATGTATTTTTACAGTTGGCTGTGATTTTTCCTCTTATCAACCCAATACTGATCTTTTTTTTACATTTTCTTATGCTGTTAGGCCTGGAGTTCATATTCATTTCTCATTTGTTTTGCCTTATCTGCCACAACATATTAGTTCTCTCAGAAAGAAAAAGAAAATTCAGGCTGGGTTAAGTTCCGTGCAGAGGTTTGTGGATTCTGTCTGTGATTCACACTGTAGGTGGTCACCTCCCTTCCCAACCCCGATAGGTTATTTATTACTTAGTGAAGGCTTCTCTCCCTCAAAGTCCCAGAGCAAGGTTAATTTTTCTTCAGAGTCTAAGAGCATTTCAGAACAACTTGGCAAAAAGTACAGCTTATGGAGCCTGATAGGAATCCACTTGCCAACACTGAAGAAAACTTTAAGAGGTGGGGATGAAACAAACAAGATGCTCCCACTTGAGAAATGCTTGATTTTGAAGATTGCCATGTAGGTCTCTCTCCCGACATAAATCACAAACCAGTGGAAGCTATTTTTCCACCAGAAATACCCAGAGTGCTTTCTCCCTTTCATGCCTCCCCTATTGTCCCCAACAGAGGCTGGGCATTGTGCATGTCTTGTCAATATTGATTTGTATTTCCACTTTCGACCAAGGTGATGCAGGGTCGGGAGGGGTGTTGTTATAGCTAATCTATATACTTTACCAAGATGTCAGGTAATTTGGGGTATAATTTAAATGAGATAAATACCTAACATCTCTTCCACTTACCCCTCCACTCATTATTGACAAGAGAAGTAACTACTCAGGTGGTAATTTTTAAGAGAAAATTTTATGAAATAAGTTGATCACATATGCTGTGGTAGAGATAGCGAATATCACCCCTGGATAAAGTGCCCAGATATTCCAGTTTTTCAAGGAGAGTTCCTGGAGATCCTTTTACTCTCAAATGTGTGTCACTTTGAATGAAAGTTATATAACCCTATCATCCTATATCTATTCTTTCCTTCTTCCTTTAGTAACAAAAGAGCCAGGTTACAGATGAGTAAACTGAAGATCAGAGTCATCAGATACCCTACACAACTGGCAGAGCTGGGATGTGAGTCTCAACAGTCTGACTCCAGAATCTATGCTAGAAACCCATTTCCTCTAAGTATGACCAAGTACTGGCCAATCAGGTGTGACAGGAAGTGAATGTGGACAACCTCCCCATCTGGTCCTATAATGGAAACATTGTCCCTTACTCTTACTTTCCTCATTCCCTTGGGCAAGAACAAAGATTTAGTGCAGATAAACACACAGCCAGAGTCAACACTGGAGGGGTTGGAGGGGCCACAGAGAAAGGGATCTGGATTCCAGGCCAGCTCCTCAGCTGCCTGTCTTTTCTTCCCCAGAATGCCACCATCAGCCTCTACTTTAATCTGTATCATACTTGGTCATACTTGGACTGGGTTCCTAGCATAGATTGTAGAGTCAGACTGTTGAGGTTCACATCCCACCGAATAGAGTCCCACTTCATGCAAAGATCTAGAAAACCTCTGAAGCCAGACACATGAGAAGGTATATGTGAGTAATTAATTCCAGAATCAAATCCATCATCTTGACAAGAAACAAACACTTCCTCCAACTGGGTCCCAAGATCCCTATCTATTCTGATAACTGCTTACCTGCCATTATCAGGGAGGTGTTGCCCTGATTCTATATTTAATTCTAGATACATGGAAGATCTGCATTGAAAGGCAGGCAGAGAAGAAAATGCAGCTAGAGAGACTCAGCCTTTGCTCTACTCTTAAGCATCTTTGTGTCATTGTGACCTCTATTCCATCCTAAGGTCATTCCAGAGCAAAGGATTCAAATAAAGGCCTTCCTCTACCTCTGTATGAAAGCATATCCTATACCCTGGCTGTGGTATCTCCTTCTGTTGAGTCATCAGTGGGCTGTATGTGGACTATTGACATCACAGCCAGTGAGGGGCTAGGTCTGGCATTGGGAACTTCTCATGGCACCCCCGCAGGGATAGACCACTTGATACAGGTGAACTTCCTCCTCAGCTCTGCCAAAGATCCCACACAGCACCAGAGATGGACTGACCTACTGTAGCAGCACAGTCCCTCTGAGATGGGTGTGACCTGCCAAGATGCCAATCAACCTGCTGACTGCAAGACCTCAGAAAGCAAGACTCTGCCCTTGAAACCTTATCCCTGCTTTTGATGTACGCACTTAAATAAATCACGGGAGCCATTTTCTTGTTGTCTAGCTCCAGCTCCCGTGTGGACTGGACCTATCAGGGCCTCCAACTTTTGAAACTATCTTTCCACTTTGTTTTTTGTTCTTTTCTAATTCTAGACTTAATTTCTCAAGTGGCTTATATCTTCCTCGGCAGGAAGAAGAACCCCTCAAGGAGATGCTGGCCATCTCCCCTTATCCTTCCCTCTTCTCTATTTTATTTTCTTTAAAACCAGTAATCACCATTGCACAAAGGATAATCTATTTATAGCCCATTTCATCTAATATAATGTCACTGGCAGAGGAATTGTGTCAGCTTTGGTCACTGCTTATTCTTAGCTCCCAAGAAAGCCAACAGTGCTGTAGGTGCTCAATAAATCCTAATGGAATAAAGGAATGGAGAATGAAGAGACTTTCAATAGGCTAGCTATGTGATTTTTGAGTTACTTAACCTTTCTAGGTCCCATGATGATAGTATCTAGAAGGATTGTGAGAAAAGAGGTAATATAGATCAAATATAGAGACTATCCTCTAATACCTGGTAAAGGCCCCATTTAATGGCAGGAAGAGTAAGTAATATGGTATGTTCTAGGTGCAGATCCTGTGCTATGCACTCCTACTTCATTAAATAATGGCATGTGTTTGAAACCTCCCACCAGGCACCATAGCAGGAGTCTTGGTTCAGCCATCATTTGTCTCTTGCCTTGTTCTGGTCCTCTCTCTGGAATTTCTTAAGAAAAGCCAGACTGTGACTTCCTGAGGTCAGGCAAACTCTAACCTTCTCTAGTGAAACCCACATCAGAAGCCACTAGAACTGGTCTTGCCTTTGACAAGGAAAGACAAAATAGTATTTATTCTAGGATTAATACCATGTCTGGCATAAGAGTTTCTGTTTGGGTGTTGTTTGCTAAATAGGCCTGATTTTTTTTCTTTTGGTATGTCTTTAAGTCCATCAGTGGCCTCTCACCCACTTTTAACTAAGGAGCTAGCCAATGTATTTCCTTTTCTTGGACTTTACTTCATCAGGCCCTGAAGAGTACAAGTAGACCTTGAAGCTGAATCTTACACTCTGGAACAAATTCATATCTGACATCAATATAAGTTGGGCTAGAGTTTCTGAGATAGTGTGTTCTCTCCTCTCTCTCTCTCTCTCTCTCTCTCTCTCTCTCTCACACACACACACACACACACACACACACACACACCCCAGAACAACTTTCAAAGGGAAAAATCCACACCCAAGTTCTGTGCTATTTAATTGACAACTTTTAACTGCTATTTCAGAGATGGTCATCTAGCCCATCTTTACAAGTTATGGCCTCAGTTCTTTCTAATTTTAACATTGACCTAAATAGAAATGATCTAGAGGATGGTGACTAAAGGAATAATAGCACCACTACATACAGAAACTACCAAATGTCTTATATTCAGTTTCTAACATTATTTTTTAATCTCACAATTTGAAAAATAAGCTATGATTGTTGTTCTTATCCCCATTTTATTGATGGGAATACTGAGGCTCTAAGAAGTTGCTGCTAGCTCCCAAGAGCCCCCAACTAATAAGGAGCGAAATGAGGACTCTAATCCAGATCTTTGTAACTCCAGTGTCTCCACTGGATCCTCCAACCTTTGGCCACTTATAATTCCTATGAGAGGAGAGTTCCCACAAATATTTTTTAAGACCTGAATACAATGACATAAAATAATTTTACCTAATAAGAACTATCTCTCTGTGAGACATTCTCTGGGCTGTGAGATTCCAGGACCCATCAGCAAATGTGCCTGAAGTTAGCATTTCAGACTGTGGCATGCTGACGGGCCCTGTCTCTAAAACAGGTATTCATGTTAGAAATGTCCCACTAGTGAGTCCCTATTTCTATTGTATCATCCATTGGGTGGATTTTGCAAGGGGCCAAAAGCAAACATTCTTACCTTATTACACTGACTCTCTTTGCAGCCTCTAAACATGCAGGAAGACCTGAACTGAGGAAATCAAGGAGACAAGTACACGCAACCTGAGTCTCCCTAATCTCCTAAGTAGTTTATGTTGACAAAAAAATGTTTGCTAAGAACCTGTCAATATGTTATTATTGACAGTCTAAAGTTTGTCTATTCCAGGTCTGGACAATTTTGACCTTTAGCCCTGGTTTAGTAATTGAGTGTTAGAAAAGCCAAAAAATGTGTCTCTTAGCTATATTGACGTAGTAATTCAATGGAACATTGAAAAAAATCTTACCCAAGGAATTACAAAATTTAAAGTTAATTGAAATTCATTTTAAACCTTAAAAACAAAATAAAAAGTAAAATGGGTACAGAGATGCCTGGGCTTGGTTGACAGAACTAATAAGTATGGGATTAAAGGACATGGTTGTTCACAGACTTATTTCTATCAGTTTCATAATTCTAGGACTATTATCTCAAATTCTGCATATGGACAAGTATGTATAGCCTACCAAAGGTTCTCAGCTGTGGCTGCCACTTTGCATTATCTAAGGACCATCTTAAGAATAATGGTAACTGGCATTCCACACTTAGAAATTCTGACTTAAATGGTCTGAGGTGGGGTCTAGGCATAAGCACAGTGGAAAACACCCCAGACGATGGGTGGGCTGGGAACCACCACTCCAGACAATTCTCTACTAGGATTCAGTATCTCTTCTGTTCCTGTCGCATAGTTCTTTCTCAAGTTGAATAAAATTCTGGATGAAAATCTTATGCCAGATTTGTTTCTCCTTTATTCTAACTGGTGTATTCTATCTTCACCTAAATTATTCACTTACTCTGCCAATGGGCTTTAAATGTACTTTATGTATGACAATCCAAAATTCTCTCAACACTATGATAACATTAGTTTATTGGCTAATCACTTCAAACATCACACTAGCCTTTTTTGTTCATAAATATCAAATTAGGAAGGCAGACTTCATTTCTGGTTTGATAACTAGATTAAAGCAAATAAATAATATAAGTTTTCCATCCTCAATTTGCAAAACAGACAGGTTATAATATTTAATATCTTTGAAATCCTAAAAAAACTATAGTATAACATAAGCAGGATTAGAATCAAATTTGCTATCACTGTCTGCTCAACCTTTAGCAAATCACAATCCTTCTCTGAATCTATAGTTACTCAGCTACAGAGCAATGAATTTCTTTCAACCAGAATTGTTTTTGCATCTAGGATTTTCTCCTAATATTGAAAATTTCTACATCTAAAATCAGGGCTTCAGGCATTCTTTAGAGGTAAAGCACTTGCCTAGAATGTTTAAGGCCTTGGATTCAATCCCCAGTACCACCAAAAAAAAAAAAAAAATCTCTTTCCCCTCCACTAAAAGAGCATTGTTCCATTTTTGGCCAAAGCAAGAGGAGAAAAAAAAAAAAACTTCCTATATTTCACAACCAAAAATTAGCTTTGGATACTCCTATAAAACAGGCAAATATGTTCTGTAAATGTACTTAACAACAGAGGAAACTCAAGCCTAGAAATAGGACAATTTTTCAGAATTTGAATTTTCACTAAAGAAAATACTGTATAGATTCACGAACTGCATAAATGAAGGACACCTGGATGAATCACTTCATTTATTCCTCCTACATACATATGAAACTTGTCCAGAAAAAAATATATAGCATAGCTCTCTGTTCTTTAAGGATATTAACAGATGAATTTTAACAATCTTGGTTGATCCAAGACCCCGTGGCAAATTTGTTGAGCAAACTTCATTCAAATCAACTCAAACTCTGATTGTGCTGGTCTCTTCTCAGATGCCTGTGATACTAAAAAGCCCTGAGTCCTTTAGTACTTCCTCACAGGATCTCAACTTCCAAAACTCCCATGGAACCTTCACCAAGCCCTGCAAATTTTCTACTATGCCTTATATTTTAGCATCTCTGCTGAGCTCCAGATCAAGTGCCTCCCAGACATCTCCTCCCCGAAACCAAATTCAGCATGTCCCTACCATGCTGGCCATCTTCTAATGTTTATTGATGTTTATGAATGTCCCCACCATTCACTCATCTGTATTAGCCCCAACACCAACTCCACACCCTCTTCTCCCTTACTCCATAATCAAATATTCATCAAGATTGTGGACATAGTATGTAGTGAATTCTTGCACATGTCTCAATTTCCATTATCCACAATCCATAGGAGCCTGATTCAAGATGCTACATAACTAGACTCCTTACCCCACTACAAACAAGCAATCACAAATACACAAGGCTAGCTATGTAAGTGCTATCAAGAAAAATCAGAGCCAGAAGTGTGTAATGAAGAGCATTCTGAAACCATCTTGCTATTTTTTTCTGATGAGCATTTCTTGCTTCTGCAGCTGAATTCTTCTCTGCATGTCCTATCCTTTCTCTCAGGTATATTCGCACTCCCTTAAAAGACCCAACACTTGAATTTAACTTCTGTGAAGCCTCAGGCAGAATCAGGCACACTCTCTTCTCTGCAGCCGAATAACTTTGAATACACATCTCCCATGCATCCTTCTTTCTTGCATGTCTGTTTTCATCAATAACCTGGGAACCCTTCAAGTGCAGGTAACATCTTCCTCCAGTGCCCATCTTCAATAAATTTTTATTAATCATATGAATTGAAAAACAAATGAACAAAGCTGTTTTATGACAACTTTTAAAGAAGTAGTGCTCAAACTGCCATGCGCATTAAAATTAGTTGGAGATCTTGTTGAAATGCTGGTTCCAATCTGTATCGGAACCTGTGACAGAACCTGAAAATCTGCATTTCTAACAAGCTCCCAAGGGATATTGATGCAGCCAGACCAAGGACCACACTTCATGGGACACGGCATTAGAAGGGATGTAAGTTGAGAACTATTCTTGTACAACTTAAGCAAACAAAACCAAAACAAAGTAGTTCTGCTTCAGAGTTCTATCAAATATGCATGACATCTTGACAGCAACCAGCTTCCTGAAGTGCTAGAGAGAAACAAGCATTGTTGTAACCCTTCCTCAGCTGGGCAGCCCACTGCTGGCTTCCCAGGTCCACTGGGAAGTCCCAACTGAAGCTGACTGCCCAGCTCCTGTGGGTTGCAGTAGCACAACGCCTGCCTCCGTTTCTACTTGCAGAAGGCTAAGTGTGCTCCTTTCTCATCTCTAACACACACAAGCCCCCTAACCTCCCTGCCAAGGGTTGGTGGCACAGGACAGTTCAGTTCCTTATTCTTTTTTCCAGTCTCTGTTCTAGAGCAGCATCCTGGCCACACCATTCAGGGCATTGCTCTTGGGGCCATCCTGCCCCACTGAGAGAGGCCATGGCATTGGCTTACCCGCTTTAGCCTGGCCAGCACACCTCTATTGGCCCAGTGTCCTCTGAGCTCTGTCAGTAGCCTTCAAGAACTCAGGGAGCTGCCCGAAAAGCAATCCCAGTTTTAGTTAAAAATTTTCCTACCCTCAGAATTCTGAGATGCTACTGGGGATTTACAAGTTGTTTTAAGGTTGTTTTAAAGACAAACCCATGGTATTTACATAGATATATGGGCCTGTGTAAAGTACTGTGTGGTTCTTTATAAAAGGTGCAGTATAAATGTTCTTGTATTACTAGAAGAATTATATAAAAGATGTTAAAACATATTTCGACCAAGCGGTGGTATAGATGGCCACAGAATATAATGTATCCATTGTAAAGAAATCCCCACAAGAGACCTCTGAAATCTTACATTGATTGAGTTGTGCTGGACCTGAAACATGTTGAAAATTTTCCAAATGGTAAAATATTAAATATACTCTTTTTTAAAATATTTACCAGTTAAACACTACAGTACTGTAACTGGCTGACCTTTCACAGCAGTTTTTGTTCTACTTTTCCAAAAGCAGCCAAAAAGGGATTGTTTTCTTTTTAATGCTTTGTTTTGTCTTTTAGGAAAAAAAAAAAAAGAACAGACTTATTTTGAGTAGAGAACTCCCCCCTCCGCCTATGCAATAACATCATAATGGCAGAATAATCACTGTAAACAATGCCCTGGGGATTTAGTTGGCTACAGCAGGGGACTCTAGGAGCCAATTTCAGTGCTTTTCTTAACTACATCATTGCATTTTTGTCTGCAAGTGGATAAGAAGAGTCTCCTTTTAGAGCAGGTTGATGGAAAGTGCTAATTGTTGACACATTAGCTAATTGTTATGATTAGCCCCTGACTTTTTTTTTTTTATTCTAGAAGTCAAGATCTCAGCTGTGAAGTATGAAGATGCTTTACGACAACAATACTCTGAAAACATTCAAACAATGAGAGGCTAATCTTCAGGAGCATTCAATCCGGTGGCAACCAGACAGCCCTGCCTTTAAAGAACAGACAACCCTCAGGAAAAAAAAATATCCTAACTGCTGCGTCCACCCAGTATTTCTAGACATCAGTGCTCTGGGGTTATCATTAATGATCTGTTTGTACAAATCCACCATGTCTTTGGAAAACTGAAGCCACTCCAAACCAAATAAACCACACGCATGCCATAAGGGCCCAGTGACAATGCAGGCCGCTTGGAATCTGTGATAATGTGGACCTGTGAAAGAACCACACTTGGATGTGCCTCCATTTTCCACAAGGCAGCAAGGGGCCTTTGAAATTAGGGTCATTTTCAACTGTAGCTCTTCAGGGGGAAAACAGAAAAACCATGAATACTAAAATGGGCATGTTCTTTAATTTAGAGAAAAGGGAAGGAGAGGAAATCAAGTAGAGAGAAAGTAGCAAGAAGCCAAATTGCAGGGTTCAATTCTTGGCTCTGGCCATTAAATGAGTCATTATTCTGTGCCTTGTCCCACTAACATAAATGTAAGCAAACCTCACTATTTGCAGTAAGAATAATCTGGCTTTGTATTTAAAAAAATATTATTCGATTAAATTTCAATTTAAAAATAATTCCAGATATGTATGAAAATTAAAGCATTCTGACTTTTTTCTACACTTAAAATTCAACAGGAATATCACTCACTGTACAAAGAAAATGTAAAAATGTTTATGAATGAACGGGTTGCAAAATATAATGATCTTATATTAGAAAATATTTCTAAGAGCAGCATCCACCCAATATTTCAGACATAAGTATTCTAGTGTTATCATTAATAATCTGTTTTTTACAAGATTACTACATCTTATATAGGGAAGATTATAAACAAGAATTATTTAAGATGTCTTTTCCTGTATTTTATCCACTTGTTAAAATAGAAAACAAATACTTTAGTACAATAGAATTATGCTTTAATTTTCATATCATTGCTTCTGCTTTTCTTCTCTATCTCCTATTTTCTATTTTCAAAATTACTCTATTAAAATGATTTTAATCACAGAGAAAGAGATCAAAATTCTCACCAAACTGAAAGTTTTATTCAAAAGTAAAGCTTCACATAAAGGAAGTTACAAGTTGTGCAGGGATTACTGTAGGTAAATTAAATGAAGTAATTATTTTAAAGGAAAAAGTATTCTTAAATTGAACCAAAAATTGAATTTCTAGTTGAATTCAACTTATTTTCCTACCAAAATATAGACTCATATTAACTTCTACATGATCATTGTAATAATGCTTTTGTTTTTAATTTTTTAAAATTTTATATCTAAGAAACTTGCAATATTTCATTATAATATTCTTCTGCATTTTTGGCATTCCTGCCCATCTATCGATTTACTTTAAGCAAGAATAATACAGGAATAAAATGCCTGAAGCCGGGCACGGTGGCGCATGCCTGTAATCCCAGCACTTAGGGAGGCTGAGACAGGAGAATCACAAGGTCAAAGCCAGCCTCAGCCGTGGCGAGGCGCTAAGCAACTCAGTGAGACCCTGTCTCTACATAAAACACAAAATAGGGCTGGGAATGTGGCTCAATGGTTAAGTGCCCCTGAGTTCAATCCCCGGTACCAAAAAAATAAAATAAAATAAAATAAAATAAAATGCCTGAATATTTTAACATATTCCCTGAAAATGTTTTACAACATGACAGTAAAATAGACAGTTTTCTACAAATGTTCAAGTACATGCTGGGTGGAAGGGGCTGTTTAAAAACACATATTGTTGGGCTGGGGATATAGCTCAGTTGGTAGAGTGCTTGCCTCATATGCACAAGGCCCTGAGGCCCTGGGTTCAATCCCCAGCTCCATAAAAAACAAAAACAAAAACAAAACACATATTGTTGGTGGGAAGAGCAATGCTAAAACCACTCGTTTCACACCTGAATAAGAGGCAAGTAGGATCTGAAGGAGTAAAGTGACCTGCCCAGTGCACACAGCAGACAGTGGCAGGTCCACAGAGTTTGTTTGCACTGTGCCTTCAACATAAAAGTAGATGGCACAAGGGACAGGCCACTTCAAGATGGAGCTCTCCATCTGATGGTGTGCTGGACTATATCCAAACAACACAAGACTTAAGCAACTACAGACTGGCTATTAGGTACTCTATTACCCCATCTCCAAATTTAAAAGAAAAGGAAAAACATTTTACAATACAATCTACGTTCATTGTAAAACATTTAGTTTGTTTTTAACTACTTTTCAAAGTGGTGCACTCTATCTCCAAATTGGTGTATTCTATATCCAAATCCTAAAGGGGTTCATGGAGCTATCAGAGTTAGCAAAAGAACAGGAATTCAACTACATTAATTATGAGATATAAATCACTGTTTGGTTTGTTCCACAACACTGTAAATCTTTTATAAAGAGAGAAAAATAAAGACAGTCATCACCCTGTTGAAGATTCTGTATTCTCAAAGATGGTCATGCAGCACATACAGGCTTTGTGTGGACAAACGGCGGTCATGTTCTAATAAGAACCAGCATGGATGTGGAGGCCAACTAATCTAGGTTCAAATTCTACCTCTGGTGTTCTCTAATTTTGGGAAGTTATTTAATAACACTAAAACTATTTCCTCGTTGCAGTGGGTTAAAGAGTATTCCCCCCACCCCGAAAATAAAAAGAAATACATGTCCATGTCCTAACCCCCATACCTGTAAATATGACCTTATTTGGAAACATCTTGCTGATGTGATTAAATTAAAGGTCTCAAGATTAGACCATCCTGAATTTATGGTGGATCCATGTTGCTAAAAGAAAGGAGAGGGAGATCTGAAACCAAGGGACACAAAGGGACATTCATGTGTCTTAGTCTGTTTAGTGCTGCTATAACTGAATACCTGAGATGGAGAAATATAAAGAACAGAAATTCATCAGCTCACAGTTCTGGAGGATGGAAAGTCCAAGCCCAGGAGCCAACAGGTTTGATATTTGCTAAGGTCATTCCTCTTCCTACAATATGGCACTTTGCATGCTGTGTCTCTTCAAAGGATGGAAGGGTAAGTGTCCACATGGCAGATGATAGAAGCTCAGAGAGTGTGTACAGTCCCAAAAGGACCTTTTATTAAGGCATTAATCACTCAAGAAAGTGAAGCCCTCACCTCTTATAGCCCTCCCTCCCAACACTGTCACATTGGCAATTAAATTTCAACATGAATTCTGGAGTGGACAAATGTCCAAACCACAGCACTATGTGAAGACAGAGGCAGAGATACAAGTCACACAGTCCCACACCACGGAATACCAGCAGCCACCAGAACCTGAGAGAAACATGAAAAAATTCTACTCCAGAACCTCCTACAGTCAAAGGATCCTGCGAACACCCTCAATTTTGGACTTCTCACCTTCAGAACCATGAAAGAATAAATTTCTGTTGTTGTAATCCATCAAGTTTATGGTCTGCTATGGCAGTCCTAGAAAATTAATACAAAATGTACTTTGCAGGTGGCTACGGAGATCAAACAAGATGAACAGAAGGCATTTGGCCCAGTAGCTGCTTAATGAGAATTAGCTCCTTTTTCCCCTTCTCCTTCTGCCCATTGAGAACTTAGGTTTTCCCTTCATGAAGATTTGGGCTATTTTTTTTAAATAATTTTTAATTGTTGATGGACCTTTGTTTATTTATATGTGGTGCTGAGAATCGAACCCAGTGCCTCATACATGCTAAGCAAGCGCTCTGCCACTGAGCCACAACCTCAGCCCTGGGCTCACTACTGATCCTCCCCTGTAGGTCTGGAGCCCCAGAATGCCATCTCTGGTAACTCTCATCTCATTCCTTCTCTAAGAATGTGCCCAGGGTCCCCTCTGATGACAACGCAAGTGCCAGTGAGTTAGTGCAGGCTCTTCTTTCCTATCTGCCTCGCTGCCTAGCTCTGCCACGTGGCACTCTGGCTTCCTATGCTGTGAGAGAGAAAAGTGCTCTACAGGAAGGGCAGATCTGGGAGGCAGGATACGAATTCTCTGTGTGCTCATGTCACTGTCTCTCTCAGTGACAGCCACAGCTCTGATGCACAGCCCAGAAGATACCATGGATGCAGCACCCTTTTCCTTTGGGGCTTATCTACTCTTAATTCACTCTTTTCTGTGATGGAGAAGTAGACATCAATGTATGAAAAGCCTCTCCAACCTAATTTCATCATCTCATTTTCTCCTTTTAAGAAAAAAGGAAAATATATCATTTCTTTTTATTCCCTTTTTTCCCATTTTATTTCCTCTGGAAATTTCATAATCTCATGGGGGAAAAAAATAAGGAAGCAGACCGTATTCAAGTCCTAAATCAACTACTAACTAATGATGTCTACATACCAAAAAATAAAACACTTTATGAAGGATTGTGAAATGGAAACCTAATCCAAAGTCGTTTCTTTTTAGAATTCCATCTTTTTCTTCATTCACTTAATTCAGGAAGAAGCTATGTACAAGTAGACACAGCCAGATTGTTTCAGAGTGGTCTGTTTTCCTCTTGTTCCCCTAATCTCCTGTCTGCAAAGTAAAGAAAAGCAGCAGTCATATTTTCTTGGCCCTATATAATTCCTTGAGGTGTAATTAAGGGCTACAGCAAAGGCCAAGGATTTTTGCTTCCTTGGAATACAAGCTTTAGAAACTAAATGGGTCTTAAAAACTTAATTATCCCCTTTGCAGAAAGGAATAAACCCCCTGCATCATCTTCCTTGTTAGTTCCTAATTCAGGTAGGTAGTTTGATCATTTGTGAGCCATACTACAGTTATATGAAAAAGAACAGTAGAGAAGTGTCCCCTGCTAGTGAAGACATGTGATGTACCCAGAGATATGGTCCATGCTCTTGCTTGCTAGAGGACTCTCTCTTGCCTGAATTCTGACAATCTCCAACATTCAGACCACAAGGAAAGGAGAAGAGAGAGGGATATTGTGAATTAGTTGCTGTTTTACTGCATGCTGTATTATAGGTGCTTTTCATAGGTCAAGGCAACTGATCCTCACACTACTTGTAAGAGGTAGATGTTATTATTTCTATTTTACAAATGTAGTTACTGAGGCTTAAATAATGTAGGTCATCCATAATTGGGCCATAAGTAAATAAGCCTGAAACCTGCCTGCTTATAACCTCCCCTTCCCACTTAAAAAGGTAATCTAGAATAAAGGATTCAAGAACCACCAAGAAAATTGGACATGGTTGTTTATTTTTAGGTGACCAAACAGCATTAAAGAGAGATAGCTTCATTGTAAGCACAGCAAAAGAAAACTTCCTGGGCTTAAATCTGATTACAACACAATTTAAATCCACCGAAACTTATCCTGATATCAAAAGACAAGCTTTGCATACACCAGTTCTAAGAGCTTTGAAACCCTAGTCATGAAGCAGCAGGTGTGAACTCCATTCAATCGCTCTAGAGGATGGCCACCCTCCCCCAGTGTCGTGGCCTGTCCAGGATCTTCTGTGTCCCCTATTCTTCACTGGCTCAAGGCCCAACATATGGGGAAGGGAGAACATAGAAAGATTACATGTCATTTTTAAGTTCAAATAGCCTAAAAGTTCAGATAAAAATCAAAGGTCTCCGCTAAGCAACTCACTGAGACCCTGTCTCTATATAATAACACAAAATAGTGCTGGGGATATGGTTCAGTGGTCAAGTGCCCCTGAGTTCAATCCCTAGTACCAAAAAAACAAAAAAAAATCAAAGGTCTCCAGCACCATTTTCCTGAAATAAGTATTCTTGTGAGAATCTATAGTTTCTGTGCAGTTCCCTTAACCTGCATAGACTTATTCATGAGGAATCCCTATGAGTCGCGGGACTATCCAAAAGCAGATTCAAAACTTGTATAAGAAATGGCTTTTGCCATTACAGAGCTTGCAATCGGGTAAGCAGGCATATCATCTATTAAAAAGCAACTACAATTTAACCCTCACCATTCTGACAGTAAATCTATCAGGAAAGAAGAGAAATCTGTACAGGTTGGAGAAATTGGGTGGGGGGCAATATGAAAGGGGAGCTGGTTAAGATAGATATTGAAGGATGGAAAAGAGAATTTAAGTAGAGAGAGGACAACTGGAATTGAAGAGAGAACCATAAAAACTTACTACCATTTGGTAGGCAGAGAAGGAAATATTAAACAAAACCAATAAATTCAGAGTTGTCATAACTGGGTCTCTTTTCAGGCCATGATGCCCATTCACATCCTGTACTTAACTCACTTCCACCTTGATGGGCTCCTGAGGGTGGGGGAAAATCTCACATGAAACTGTTAAAGGCTTATTTTACTTTCCATAAACTTATTTGCCTACTTTCCACAGCTGTTTCACACAGGAGGTAAACAAACTTTTGCTCCAAGATGAAAACATAATTGTTACCTATTTCAATGAAGAAGCGAAAGGGAGGTTGGAAGCTGTTGGCAGAGTGTGAATATGAAACCTCCTAGTGAAGGAGCAGAACCAGGCTATGCCAAAGGCGCCAGAGGTGAGTCTTGGTAAATTTCCACCATCTACCTAGGAAAGTGCCATCTGCTTGCACTCAAGAAATACACATTCCAGAAGGCAGTAGCAGAACAAAATCCTTGCTTCTTTAACCAGAGATCTGCAGATACAATTATATACACAATGCACTACAGCTCACAAAATTTTATGACTGCATAGATGGGAATCAAAACAGTGGTGGAAGCTGGGCACGGTGGCGCATGTCTGCAATCCCAGCACTTTAGGAGGCTGAGACAGGAGAATCGTGAGTTCAAAGCCAGCCTCAGCAACAGCGAGGCACTAAGCAACTCACTGAGACCCTGTCTGTAAATAAAATACAAAATAGGGCTGGGGATGTGGCTCAGTGGTCGAGTACCCCTGAGTTCAATCCCCGGTACCAAAAAAAAAAAAAAAATTGGGGGTGGAGGGGGCAATTCTGTGAAAATGAAAGTTTCCACCAGATTTCTGGCATGGAAAACAAATAGAGTCTTTATACATGAGAGATACTTTTTCTTGTACAATTATGTCTACAATGGGGAGGAAAGCCAACCACTGTGAGTCATTTAACTAGCTGACAATTGATTTCACCAAAATCACCTGCTCATTTAGGAGTTTCTTGGTCCTATGTATCTTGGCTTCCTCTCAAATGTCTACCTCATCATGTCATTCCACCTTCTTGGTCTTAGCACATCTAGACCCCCATTAGGAGCCTTCCCTCAACATTGGACAGTGGCAGCCCAAAGAGAAGGCAAATAACAGAAGAGGAAAATAAACACCCATACTTTAAAAAAAAAAAGCTCTGAAATGCCAAAAATTCCCATCAACTCTTCAGAATCAGAAACTATGACTCATGTACCTAGGTTTATGCACAGTGGCTAAGACAGAGGGCTCTCAAGATGTTTGTGAACACCTGCAAATCTTTACTGCGAATACTGCGTTCAAATGATTGCTCTTTTTCAATTAAATCAGATCAAATTAATCATCAAATATTATACCTTAAATATTTGGGAATAGTTAAGCCACTTTGAAAAGTAGTTTGGAAGTTTTTCTAAAAGTTAAACAGAGAGTTACTATATGAATCAACGGTTCCAATGCTAGGTACATAGCCAAAAGAATTGAAAATATGCCCACACAAAACTTGTTCACAATGTTCACAGCAGCATTATTTAAGACAGTGAAATGGAAGCAACCATAAAGTCCCCCAATAGACAAATGGTTAAACAAAATGTGGTACATCTATGCAATGGAAAATTCTTCAGTCATAAAATGGAATGAAGATCTGCTACATGTCAGAATATGGATGAACCTTGAAAGCCTTTTGCTAAGTAAAAGAAGCCAGACCTAAAAGACCACATAATGTGTGATTCCATTTACTGAAATGTCTAGAATAAGCAAATCCATTGAGACAGACAGTAGATTAGTGTTTTCCAGGATCTGGAGCTGAGGAGTCAGGGGACAGGAAAATGGGAGGTAGCTGCTGATGGATAGGAGGTTTCTTTTTGGAAGATGAAAATGTTTTGGAATTGGATAGTGGTGACAGTTGTACAATTTTGCAAATATACTAAAAACTACTAAATTTTATACTTAAGGGTGAACTATATGGCATGTCAACTATATCTCAAGTAAAAATACTTGAAAAAATCTATAATTAGGACTAATGATGAATTCTTGAATGATGAAAATTTTTAATAGCCTCACTTTTTTCTTTATCAATAAATATTAGAAAACTTACCAGAATTCGTATGCTTACAAAAGAAACCTGAAAATTCTTTAACAAGTTGTTTTGATATTAAAATAGCAATATTTATAATAATGACTAATATTTATTGAATAGTTACTAGGTACCACTGAATGTTCAAAGTTCTTTACATATGTTAATTCCTAAAAACATTTTTAAAACAACTGTATAAGGTAAATACTTTTCTTATCTCCCTGTTATATAGGAGGAAACAGAGGCCAAGGTCACAGGGTTAGTTAAGGATTGAGCCAGGATCCAAGAGCAGGGAGCCTGGTTCAGAACTGACCCTCGATCGCCACTCAATTCCCCCTTTAATGCAAGGAGAAAAGCCATTAGTGTAGTGGAAAGTGCTTGTTGAGTCACCGCAAGATCAAATGTAGAGATTTGATCTGTCACATGCAAGCTCTGTAAGCCTGGAGCACTTTTTTAAAATACATAAAAAAGAAAAAAGAAAAAGAAAGAAAAGAAATTCTGTTTACTCTGTTCATTCTCTCTCATAGTTGAGAAATCATTCCTTATATTTTTCCTTGAATTGAATTCCATGATATTTCATTCAATGCTCATCAAATAAATATCAAAGTTCTCTGATATGCCAAGCATTTTTAAGGCATTAAGGATATAATAAAATAAAATTCAGAAAAAGATTCTCTCATTTTAGAAAAGGAAGGGGGAGATGATGATATGCAGGTCATCAAATCAGCAAACAAAATAATAGCTGCTAAGACCTAAGCTATACCTATAAGGCAGAGATTTTTATCTATTTTGTCACTATACCCCAAGTGCCTAGAAGAGCACTCAACAAATATTAAATGAATGAATGAATGAATGAATGAATGAATGAATGAATGAACCAGGAAGAGTAAATAGCACTTTTAATACACTGTGGCAAAAGACTGTCAGCTAATCAGCAAGTCAATTTCTACTTTTTCCTAGCTTAACAGCTAGACTATATATATTAGTTTGCTAGAGCTTCCATAACAAAACACCTCAGACTGGATAGCTTCAACAACAGAAATTCTGTTCTCACAGTTACGGATTCTTGAAGTCCATAACCAAGGCAAGCTGGGTTTCTTCTGAGGCCTCTCTCCTTAGCCTGCAGACGGCCACCTTCTCACTGTGGCCTCACACAGTCCTTCCTCTGGGCTCACTTGATCCTGATACCTCCCTGAGTGTCCTAATCTCCTTTTCTTATAAGGATATTAGTCAAGTTGGAATAGGGGCCACCTTAATGGTCTCATTTTGATTTAATTGCCTCTTGAAAGGCCCTACCTCCAAATCTGATCACATTCTGAGGTAGTGAGGGTTAGGACATCAGCCTATTATTGCGGGGGCAGCGCACATATTCAGTCTATGACAATACATTTCCCAGGTGTCCTTGCATTTAGGTGAAAACCAGTACATGGCTACACCCACTGGACTCTGAGTAGAAGTATGTGTTACTTGCTAGCCTGATCCACAAAAATCTCTGCACATGATCTTCCATGTTGCTTCCACATCTGCAGGCATGATATAGACCCCCAAGATGATAATAGAAGCCACAGAGTAAAGATGAGAAAGCCACCAATAGCCTGGGTCCATGAAAATGGCAGAGGAAAACCTTACCACACACCACTAACTGGGGTCTACAATGGACTCTTTTTTTTTTTTTTTTTTTTTTTGGTACTAGGGATTGAACTCAGGGGCACTCGACCACTGAGCCACATCCCCATCCCTATTTTGTGTTTTACGTAGAGACATGGTCTCACTGAGTTGCTTAGCACCTCGCCATTGGTGAGGCTGGCTTTGAACTCGCAATTCTCCTGTCTCAGCCTCTCTAAGTGCTGGGATTACAGGCTTGAGCCACAGCGCCTGGCATACAATGGACTCTTATATGAGAAATAAACACATGTTGAGATATGTTTATTATAGTAATCAGTCTACCTTAACCAATATAACAGCAATTACACCTTCCAATCTCTTTAGTCTTTCCTAATAGCCTTCTGTTATTCCAGTTAAAAAGTTTAAACTGTATTTTTTAATATTTCTTCACAGGACAATGACATCAATCATTTTTAATGTTCCTCTCTTCCAAATTTCTTTCATTTCACTCTAAAATACAGGGAAAAGCATCCAAAACCAGGCAAAGGTCTCCTAATGCAAGTTTCATTATAACAGATTGGCATATCACAGATTAAGGTCCAAAAACATGCGACAAACTAGAGACTTACGCTATTCCTAAACCTACTGTTTCAACTTCACTAAAACTTGCCCCGTACAGACCAACTCAGAGTTGCCAACTGTGGCTGTGGTTCACATGCTAAAAATAACAGGGTGCCAAAGGGTAGCTAGACAGGACGAATCTAGGCTGCAGGACTCCCTGGACCAGGAAAACATACAAGGTGAAGGAGGTAATGAAGGGAAGGTACCATTCTCCACAGCAGTGATCCCAAGAGCAATACAGAATCCAAAAATAAACATTGGTTGACTCCAGTGCCCTTGAACAAGTATGCAAAAGTCACTGAATACCAGAGCCAGCTAATCTAAGTGCCAATCTAAACTTCTCTTCTGAGCTGCTAATGCAGGTGGCCAGACCTTTTACTTCTAAATAAGTTTACCAGAAGAAACATGATGATTTTTATGCCACTTATATTAGTAACAGATGCATCTGACCAATTCCAAAGTGTCTAAATTTTCTTTTAGGTACCCAGAAATATAACTCAGAGGTTGGGTGATGAAATATAAGCAACAGCCTGACTGCTCATTCCTCCTTTCTTCATCCCTTCCTTCATTCATTGAACAGTATTACTCATGCCTAATATGTGCCAGGCACTCTGCTAAGGTTTAGGGAATTCATGACTAGTAAAATTCAGTCCTTCTCCTCAAAGATTTCACAATCTTGGGTTTGGGGAGGAACTGAGGAGGAAAGCACAAATAAAAATGTGATAATTGTTATAGTGGAATTTTGGCAAGATATTCTAGAAGACTGAGAAGGAAACAATCTACTGCCCAGTGGAAAATGGAAATGGAAATAAAACTACTAGCAAAACCCCCAAATAAGTGTCTATGATAGAGACTTAATCTACACTTCTGTTAAAAAAGAATGAATCTTTCATCCAAACACAGGCTTATCAAAGTAAAATGAATGCCCTGTAGATATAAAAGCACAAAGAGAAACCGAGTCTTCAAGTCTTAGGCAGAAGGCCTGGACATCTTTAATGCCCCTCTTGACTTTGTCTATGTCTTAAGAAAGTGTCTCCCAAGTTTTTGAGGTGCAGTTTTCCTCTAGTTATCTCCACCTTTCCCCAGTTAAATCTGCTCCCAAGATTATCATTAAATTACAAAAGCACAATCCTTTAATATGTCCCCATTTCCAGGATATCTGATCCTGGACTCCTTAAACATAGCTCTATACCTGTTAGAATACAATGTATGAAAACAATTCATCACGATCTCCTCCCAACTATACAGCCAGTATCATCACCCTAGCTGATTGGCATTTTAATTTCAGTGGTTCCTGAATGACCTCTGAAGACAGTAGGCTTTTTAAAATAAAATAAAAGCAGGGACTAAGTCACGAACTTCAATAGCCTAAATCGTATATACTTTTTTATTTTATATTTTGACTAAATTTACTTACAGCAAGTATCTTTTGTATTTGGGAAAATGGGTATTAGAGGTATGATTGGTTTGGGTTAGTGAAATGACAAGTTCTTTAAACTCCCTTCATAAGAGTGACCAGGTCCCAGGTTGAGAATGCCATGTATAACAGCCTTTTCCCTGTCACCTTGCTCAGGTGGTCAATTAAAGCTACAAGCCCTCATCCCTATGAAGAGGACATGTATCCAGTGGGAACTGGACTGAAGCCAACACATTAATTTCATGTAATTCAGC
Source organism: Xerus rutilus (assembly GCA_028644305.1). Lineage (NCBI taxonomy): Eukaryota > Metazoa > Chordata > Mammalia > Rodentia > Sciuridae > Xerus > Xerus rutilus. The sequence goes on from CM053409.1 coordinate 34,303,349, forward strand.
TGAATGATTTTACTTTCTCCAAAGGCTGACTCGGGGCTCATAGCCAGTGGATGGTGTTGGTGGTAGTGAGTTTTCAAATAAGACCCTTCACATCTACTGGTTTGGGACTATGAAGAAAATCCTCAAATGACTTTGTTGAAGGTGAACTAAAGGTGACCAGAGTTCCTCAAATGAAGTGGTTTAAGCAGAGAGCCATAATCTTGTGAGTCAAAAAATAACTGAACAAAACTAGTGAAAGGGGCTGTTGCAGCCAGACCCTAAGATGGCTCTGGTGAGACTCACCCCCCAGTAGTCACACCCTGTGTGATCTCCTCCCACTGAGTGTAGGCTGGACTCAGTGACTCAATTCTAACAAGAAGAATGAAAAGAAGGGGCAGTATGTGATTCTGAGACAAGGCCATGAAAGGCCCACCTCCTTCATTTCCTCTGGGGGAAGCCAGTTATCATATCAGGAGAGTCCTACAGAGATGCTCATGAGGCATGGAACAGAGGACTCCTCCTCACAGCCTCACAGAAGTTCCCCAGGCTTCAGATGCCCACTGGCCCAAACAATATCTGGGACTGCAACCTCAGGAGACCCAAAGTGAGAACTACCCAGCAACACAAACTCCAAGATTCCTGACCCACAGAAAGATAACAAATATTTGTTGTTTTAAGCTGGTAAATTTGGGGAGAAATTTGTTCTACTATGACAATTAATATAGGGGCTAAAAATTGAACACAGCATAAGGGGTGCCAAGCGTGTGCCATACCTATACAATTATCTCCCCCATTGACTCTCTCAGGCCTGAAATGCTGCAGGTCTTACCTTAAATATGTATTTAGTTACTCAGAGAGTAGACATGTAGTGCTCTCTGTGTGCAGTCAGGATATCAAGTGTTAGGGATAGCAAGGGGATTTTCCTCTTCTGAATCTCTAGATTCAGAAGTTTTTGAGGTGCAGTTTTCCTCTAGTTATCTCCACCTTTCCCCAGTTAAATCTGCTCCCAAGATTATCATTAAATTACAAATTATCTTCCTTCCCCTTAAGAACCAACCAGTTTCATTGTCAAAAATAGTTTTTAAGGCCATTAAAAACTGAGGCCAACCACAGTGCCCTCATCAGAGTTAGTTAGAAAAAAGGGGCATTCTGTGGAATGTACACACCCCACCTCTACCTTCACGGTTCCTCCTAAGTTTAAATAGAAGCATTCCATTCCACCCTCTTAAAATGAAGTATTCTCACAAAGCAGACACTGGAGTGCAGAATATCTTTTTACTTCAACAGTTTGAATACCAGAGATCAGCCTTAAAGAGCCAGGCAACTTACAGCTCTTCAACCAAAACATGACACCAATTACTAAAGGCAGGTAATATTTCATCTCACGCATCAAGTATATTATCCATACCATCATGGATTATAATGCCTTCTATTATATTAATGATAAAATATTTGCCTATCATCAACAAATTCCACCCAGATAGAGCTAATCCCTCACTTATGTTCTTTGTTGAATAGCTAACAGGTTTCTTATTCACCAAAACAAGAGTTAAGAAACGAAGGTATGCTCCTCAACCCAATCAACTGGCCCAAAATTGTCCCACCATTATAACATCATACAGCTTCTAGGACAATGATACTATTTTGACACAAAAATATTAACTAGGAAAGCTTTTAACTAGCCAAATATAAAAACAAAGACGCATGTTCTTAAGGCTTGGCTATTGTAAAATAAAGTTATAAACTGGTAAAATGAAGTCATAAGCTGGTCATATAAATACACATTTTCAATCACAGGATTTTTAAAAAGATTTTTTAAAATAATTCATACCTTTGTTGACTCCACTTGTGCCATTTGCAATTTAACATCAAAAAATAATCACTCCCAATGGTTCTCCCTGCTATGATTCACCACGGTGAATGATTCTGCCACTCACAGCAAATCAGAGAATGGTTCGGAATGGCTTATTTTCCTGCTCCAATAAACTATGACTAGGCATTCAGCAGATTTTTCTTTTGTTTCTTATTATTTTGCAGAGTCGAGAAAAAATATGAAAAATAAAAGAAATAACTGAATGGGCCACTGCTTTCAAAACTTATTTAGTCTTCTCATTTATGTCAAACCTGTTATAATTCACCTCCATCCTGCTGTTCTGCTGCTGTTTTCCATATCATGGATCCCTCACAACTAGATGCCCATTCTCTTTTGGATCCCAAGGCACAGCTTACCTTTTCACATAAAATTCTTACATATCCACTGCCAAAATGGATGTGTCTGATAAAATTCAAGTATCTCATTGATCTTTTGTTCTAGAAATAATTGGCACAAATCTCCTTCATTGCATTAATTTTGTATCATTAAATCTATCCAGCAAGTATCTCAACACCCACTTAGCCATGCAGGGTCTCAGCCCAGAAAGTTGACTTACATGAAATAACAATGAGGCCCTCTGAGAGTTTTCAACATACTGCTTTGATTAATAGTTTTTTAATTGTATACTTTTCCTAATTCAGGAGTCTAAAGTCATTAGTTACTAAGAACAGCTGCTACAATTCTCTTTATCCTCACAGTCTCATCCTTCGGAGTATGTCTCATCTGCAAGACACCTTCAACCTGTCAATGCTTAAACTTTTGGGAGGAAAGCATCCCAGTCTCTAACCAACCCTAAACTTCCAGGAAAAAAAAATAGTGAATGATGACAAATCCAGTTAGAGAGAATTATCTTCTCATTATTTTTCAGGCCAATGTAGAAAGTTATGCAATCCTCTCTCTTCTCAAAACATCTACACACACACACACACACACACACACACACACACACAGCTTCCTAACACTCAAGCTAGGACTAACATCCCACCAGCAAAGTCTGAGCTAGGATGCTGGAAGACACTGTGTTGTCAAAGCTAGAGTTATACGAGGTCAATTTTGCATAGAAATAATGTGATAAATAAAAATCATATAAACCATTTACCTGTATAACACCTATCACCTTTCATAGCCAGGCTCTTTGTTCTTTGCTGGGTGAAGATATCAGCAGACTAGTCAGTTTCAAACTGCTTTGATCAAACAATAAGTTTTTTAAAATATCAGTATATCTATCATGTGTATGTCTGTGTTATATGTATGCATATATGTTTTTAAAGTTACATTGGTATTTCATTGTGATGTGAAATCATAAAAATTAAAATTAGAATAGGGAAGACATAATAGACATAGGCAGTTTAAAATATGCCTGCTCCACCCCAACATACCATGTCCCAGACTGTACATTCTCCATTCTGAAATTCTATTGATAAACCATGTTCTGCCTATTCATACTTACTTATTTCTTATACATGGCATTTTATAATTCATAAATCATTTTCATATACATTATCTCAGGTAATACAAAAATTCTTTCTTCATCTTACAGACTAGGAATTTAACTGACATAAGTGCCCAAGATCACCCAAATAGACTGTGGCCAAGCTAGACTTGAAACCAGGGCTATGCTTTGAGATATATGACAGATTAAATGGGATTTTATGTGCCCATCTGGAAACCACAGCACCATTTACAATATTAGTTCTAAGGGAAAATGCTTTCTGAGTTCTAATTAACTGACTTGTAAAGAAACTTTTGGAATACAACTAGATCATAAATTCAGGACATGTATTACATATTTCCAAATAAATGTTTTTTCATACAGGATAATCTGAACCTTTTATTCTACCCCAATGCCAAAAAGTAAATCATATAAACATAAAAACCCTACCAAGGAGTGCTGAGATGCCCATGTTCTCTAAGACTATCAACTAATACTCAGGGAAGCATATTTCCCTGTACATACTCTCTCTACTTGTATATCCAATTTCATGACTTGAAATTAACTAACCACTTTCCTTTATCAGTGTTTATAAATCAGTAAAAATTTATTTATATATATTAACCTATAAACATTTTGCTGTAGTCCTGAGAAATTCTCTTTCAAGGCCAAATTGTTACAGAAGTAGGAAAGAAAATGTCTATAGTGAATGGTGCTTTGGGTCAAAAAGTGACAGGAGACACTAAAGATCTTAGTTATCTCTCTGCCCAGTAAGGTGAACTGACACTCCAGACTTCTGCTGGGCTCCCTTGAGTTTTTTGGAACAGTTTTCTTTAGATTGCCAGCACTGATTAACACTTTTCCTCATGCATTTTGGTTTTTTTTTAAATGTATATTCCCATTGTTTCATAACCAAACTTCTATGGCTCCTTTCTAAGAACATCATGTAAAATATCAAAATGTTTTAAACATTAAGTATTTTTTTGTAATGCTATTCATAAAATGGAAAACAACAGGTAAACTCAATGATACATCATTCATCTATTTTAAATAAGCTACAAATGTTGTATAGCAGCATCAAAAAAGTTTAATATGACAATTGGAAAAATAGAACATAAGTTATATTCACACTATAATTACAATTATGTAAGAATGTCATGAGAGAAAAAAGACTAGCTATAAATGTTGACTCATTTTGGTTAAAAGCAGTGGAATTATTGGTGGTTTCTTTCTTTTCTTTTTCCAATTTTCCCTGGGGGGCTATATTATGTTTTTATAGTAAAAAGGGATATTCTAAAAATTAGCATCTAATAATCTATAAAGAATTTCCATCAATCAGTAAGAAAAATATAAGTAATCAAAACAATAGGAAAATACCCATAACACTTCAGAAAAGAAAATCCAAGTGGCAAAAAAAGGAAATGATATGCAATCTTCTCTTGTAATTAGAGAATTTTAAATTAAATAGCAAAATGTAGCTTAATTCCATAATATTAACAGAAATTTAAAAGTTGCATAAAATTTAAAAGGGTTAAGTTGTGTGAATATTGGAGCTTTTATAAACAGCTGGTAGGAGTAAAACTAAAACAATTATTTCAGAGAGTAACATAATAATATCTAATAAAGCTAAAAAATGTGAGATGTGCATTATAAAATGTATATACATGTACATATGGGTTACAAACTGTTCATTGTGGTATTGTTCATAGTAATAAAAAATTTAAAATAACCTACATTTTAATCAATGAGGAAATAGATAAGTTAATTGTGCTATTTTCATATAATGAACCATTATAAAGCAATAAAAATGAATGAATTTGACCTATATGTAACATCACAGATAAATCAAAAAAGCACAGTGTTCAGGAAAAAGGAGCTCCAGATAACACAAACAGTAAGTTCCACTTAATTAAAGTTTTAAAACATGCAAAATAAAGGTATATTAAAGGAATATTACGTTCATCATAGCAATAATATAAAAACATTCATGGAATAGCTAAACATCAAAGTTAGGATCATGACAACCCTGGAGGAAAAGAAAAATGAATAGGCTTGAGGGGATAGGTATTTCAGAGGACCTAAGTTCTAATCTGTAAAGTAACACACAGACACACACACACACACACACACACACACACACACACCATCTAAAGCAAGATTAACTAAGCAATATCAGAGACAATAGGATATACATTTGAAGATAGACAGGTGGTCAATATTTTTGTGTTTTTTCTCAATATTTAATACAAAACTTTGCTTAAAAAAAATTAGGCACCTAAAACCCACTATCTTTTCATTCCAAAGAATGAAAATTGCCTTTAAGGGTCCAGAAGCTTATCTCTAAAAGAAATTAACAGGGTGCTCTAAATGAATTAGTCAGGACTTAGAACTGATACAGATTCACAGACGATGACCCAGCTAAATGAAGTCTCTTGCAATCTCCCAGGGCCTGTTTCCACTTACTCTACTGTGGCATATTGTATTTGGCTGGGGAAGTGAGACAGGGAGACAAGCACCAGAAAGGACTGTAGTTTACTGTGGTGGGGGAGCTCATTGTCGAAAATACGAATGTCATGGTTTAATGTGCTCTAGCCACGTGCATTGCTGTTTAGCTATGTAGCAATAGGAATCCGGTGCCTTAACCTCTCTGCTTCATGGGAAATACTGACTTGTCCAACTGACAAAAGCCTGGAGACTCTCAGCTCTTCCAGAAAGACCACAAAAGGAGCCATTCTTGGAAGGACCCAACACTGAGAGCCATGCTTCTCCCACTGACTTGCCACTAAAGAAGAAGAAATCACTGCTTTGAAAGAGGTCAGATTCTAACTAAGTCCCTGCCTGTTCTTAAAGGCAATGATTATTCTTTTGTTCCAGCAGAGGGTGCACCCTGGCAGACAAGCCAGAATGCAAAGGTAACCAGCACTCAGGGACATATCCTGGGCGCACAGCCCTTCCCAGGAGACCCATTGTAAAGGATAAGCAGGTTCACAAGGCCAATTCCACCTTCTCAGATCAACACTCCACCACTATGTGCAACTGTAACTGGCCTGTTCCCTCTCCAGACACTAACACAGCAGATTTATCCATTCAAACTTAACAATCCAAGCTGGGCGTGGTGGTGCACGCCTGTAATCCCAGCACTTTAGGAGGCTCAGACAGAAGAATCGCGAGTTCAAAGCCAGCCTCAGCAACGGCGAGGCGCTAAGCAACTCAGTGAGACCCTGTCTCTACATAAAACACAAAATAGGGCTGGGGATGTGGCTCAGTGGTCGAGTGCCCCTGAGTTCAATCTCCAGTACCAAAAAAAAAAAAAAAAACTTAACAATCCAAATATCAGAATACTTTGGTGCTGACATAGCCCATATGGTGATCTACTAATCCTTGGAAACATCTTTTAAGAACAAGAAGCCCAAAAATGGTCAAGGCAAATCAGCCCAAAATGTGTTCTTTCAACTTCTGGTAATCTAGTCTGCATCTACAGACAACTTTGAAATGTGGTGCAAATGATACTGAAAGATTATTTGCCCTCCTTCCCTCAGGAACATTTCAGAATTCAGCTTGCCAGTCACATTTTCTTCAAGGCAGCAAATTTGTTCCAAGGTGAGGGGTGGTGGACAGGATACTAAGTGGACGACAGGCCCAGTGATTCGCAGATTCCTTTGCACGGAGCTGCAGGTGTTTGGGGGACAGATAGAAAGAAAAGGAAGCTGATTCAAGTCTCAAAACTGTCTCTTTTCATGCGATTAACCAGAAGTACTCATAGTTATCATAGTTACTCTCAGAAATAAAGGCAGGCACCCTCCTGGGCCTTCAGAATGGTTCTCCCCCTTTCAGTTTCCCTTCTCTCTTTGAAAGCACCCAGGAAAACAAGAGATCCACTAAGAACTCCATCTAAAATCAACTGCTCACTTAAAAATGGTTACAAAATGCATTAGAGTATATCTTATCAGGGATGTACTATTTAATTATTTCCATTTGTTTCCAGTCTGTTTCAATAAAGGGAAACCATTAGCAGCATTAGGGGAAAAAATTGAAGAAAAGCTGTGGAGTTAACTGCAATGATCATAGGGAACTTAATATTCTTGAATGAAAGAAAGAAAGAGAGAGAGAGAAAGAGAAAGGATTGATTTCAATTCTAAGGCAACTCAATGTACAAGAAATCTACTTGTGTTCTTAAGACAAAATGTTACATATGCAAAACAGCCAAGACTCATCAATATTTGAGAGTTCAACATTAAGAAAAAGAAGGCTTGAGCTTAGTTCTACCAGGGTGTACTTGCTTAAAATTGACAAGAGTAAAGAATCAGGATACAGGCGGAAAGCGGTAAAACATGTTTTTCAAAAAACAAGTACATACGTTTATTGTAATATAAAACACAAACAAGCTATATGTGTATGTAGTTTATTTATTTCATATATATATGAAATATATTCCCCAATTTTATCACACACTTACATCCCGTAATCTAAGTTTATACAATAGATCTTAATGTTAGTCAAATGGAAATAACAATAATTCATGTGCCCTTTTAAAAATACTTTAGGGAAACATTTATGGGGTTTAACTGGATTTTTGTGGTTGGGAGAGTCTTTATTAATACAGTTTTATTGATTTTGCAATTAAAAATTTGGTAGAAAATTTAGCATTTTCATTACTATTGACCACATAGTTTCTACTTTATTCTATTTTTGTTAGACATCCAACATCAGATTTAATAAACTTTCAGAAAAGGTGAAAAAATACTTTAGTGAGAATTACATGTCTTTTCTATAGCATGGTCCATAAAGTTAAATGAAATAAGTTTTTTTAAATTTGAATTATCACATTAATTGTCAAGTTCTTCCTTTTATTCCTCTGAACACTAAAAAGTTTGATATAATAAGGCTTAATATAAGAAAATCTCCATGGTATAGGAACTTCACCTCATTTAAAAAATCCTAACAGTTTAGGTATTCACCAACCCTGGAAATATATGCACCTGGGTACACATGCAAAGCCCACCTACAATCCCAGGAGAAATTTACAGATCAAGACCCCTCTGTTTAGGCAGATAAACTCTGCCAGAAATGCATGTTAATAAGAACTTTGGCTGGGCAAGGTGGTGCATGCCTGTAATCCCAGTAGCTCAAGAGGTTGAGACAGGAGGATCGCAAGTTCAAGGCCTGCCTCAGCAACTTAGCGAGGCCCTAAGCAACCCAATGAGACTCTGTCTCTAAATAAAATACAAAAAAAAGGGTTGGGGATGTGGCTTAGTGGTTGAGTACCCCTGGGTTCAATCCCAGGTACCTTAAAAAAAATTGGAGAAGATAGGTTGAAGATAATGGGCAGGGCAAAAGCAAGATGTATTGAGCATCTTTTATATACCTCTCCTTTTAAGGGTTTCATCTTACCGCCACCCCATGAGGCACACATAATCACTTCTATTGAACAAAGGAGAAAGGGCAAAGGAAAGTCATTGTGGCTAAGTGAGTTGCTCCAGTTTATGCAGTGACTCCAGTGATACAGGCTTTGAAACCTTGAAGAGTAGGACTATCCTTGGCTTTTGACCCCAGTGGCTAGCAAACAGGACAGGTAGGGTGGCATCTGATAAAGGCTGAATTGAATCTGACCATCAGGTCTCCCCACTTCAGTCAATTCAATGCATTCTGGAGAATGGCATCAGAGAGCCGCCATGCAGGGTGAGGCACAGCAAGCAGGAACAGCCAGCCTGGTCTGGGGTCCACTGAGTCATTTCATCACTCAGGTGTGCTATAGCTCTAACTGCCCCCTTCCTCTTACTGTATTCTCACCATTACCTCTCCCCAGCCCTGTCTACCTGGCGACCATGAGCTTATTCTCCCAGTGTAGCTGCCAGCCTTGGCAGAGCCCCACACTTCTCATTCCTCACTCCACTTCCCAAAGGGTACTGATTGCCAGAAAAACCACCAGCCCAGTCATGGCTTCCGTCCTTTAACTACTGGGATTATCCAGGCCCCAGGGCATCCTGGCTCTCCACTGACAACATTGTTCCAAAGTCCACCAACTTGCAGGTGAACATTGGGAGTGGAGCTCCAGCCGGGCCCAATGAGTCAGGGACCCCTGGCATGGCTTTGAGATGAATTTTAGGCAGAAGGTTTGCATCTGCCTAAAGTGAACACCTTAGGTAGTTATTAGAAATATCTGCAGGAGGGCTCAGCTTGTGGTTCAGTGGTGGAGCACTTGCTTAGCATGTGTGAGGCACTGGGTTCGATTCTCAGCACCACATATAAATAAATAAAAAATAAAGGTCCATTGACAACTAAAAAATATTAGAATATATATATATATATATATATATATATATATATATATATATATATATCTGCAGGAGTTTGTGGTCTTTAATATGAGGTGAGGGGGAAATAAGAGTGGCTTGGCAGTCCCAGCGTATACCCCACAGGTAGCTGAGGGAGGGTTTTCAGAGGCAAAGACACAAAGACTGAAAAGAGGTGCCTGGGCATGTGCCCAGTGGCAGAGATTTTGCTCCCTCCAGCCTTCACCACAAGCCTGCGTGATGCCTCCTCCTCTGCAGGGAGCTTAAGGGAGTACTTTCCAGTAAGTTCTTTGCACTGCAGATCAGCCTGTTTTAAAGTAACAATAAATGGTAACAGCTCCATTTATTTTCTTAAGGCTTTCAACCTATCGTAACCCGCACTAAGGGACTAGTCATTTCCCCCATTCTGCAAATGACAATATGGGGTGGATATTTAATGACCTCTCCAAGTCTCCTCCAATGATCAGTGGCCCAGTCTGGATCCCTTTACCATGTAGCCAGCCCTCAGATCACCCTGGCTCTCAGGAAAGAGACCACAAGGCCCCACCGCAATCCATGTCTTTCCAGCTTTTGCTCCCAATACAAAGCTGCTTGGACTCCAAAGCCACCTACTTCTCTCCTCTTGCACACCTAGGCAGGAAGGAATGAATATATGAAAACCTCACCACTCCACTGTGGGCGCGACTTCTATACTCAGGTGTGCTATAGCTCTGAGAGTTTCTTAAGTTTCTTAAGTTTTCATCCAACATGGTGAGAAAAGAACTTAAATCCTGAATGACATTAGCAGCTGAACTCTTCTCCTTGGCCTAGACCAAAATCAGCTATGGTTCTCTAGCTCCTTTCCCTCATTTTTAGCACAGGTCAGACAGGACCCCTCATCTTCTAATATGCTGACTGAGTCTTGGGTCTTTGCCTCGGTTTTACATCCATTTGGCCACCAGGACCACTATCAAGGGGTAAACTCGAAGAGACAATTAGGATACTCAAAATCCCAACCAGGACCTAGCCTAGGCCACTTTTCTGGGGAGGGTTGAGAGGGTGCCGAGGATTGAACTCAGGGGCACTCAACCACTGAGCCACATCCTCAGCCCTATTTTGTATTTTATTTAGAGACAGGGTCTCACTGAGTTGCTTAGTGCCTCACTTTTGCTGAGGCTGGCTTTGAACTCTTGGTCCTCCTGCCTCAGCCTCCCAAGCCACTGGGATTACAGGTGTGCACCACCGCTCCAGGCTAGCCTAGGCCACTTTTCAGAGATATGAACCACAATCATTGCCAAGAAGCTCCAGTAAGGTACTACCAGGGCTCAAATACTTCAAAAGTTCCAGAAACATACCACTGGAAAGAACCTTAGAAAAACTTCCAGTCTGAATTCTCATTTCACAGTGAGTAAAATAAGGCATAGAGAACAATCTGACCATTTTGCCACCTTCCCTGCTCCCACATAGCATAGGGCAGGACTTGCATTCAAACTTAGTATGCTCCTAAACCAAAATTCATGTTTGTTGTGCTACACATGTGGCCTCCTCTGATTTTATTTAATTTTTCAGCCATTAATATAATTACATTTGATAATACTACCCTGAAGAGCAGAAAGGAAAGAGTGAAGCAACTCAAGCTTGTGGAATGTCAGATAGAGAAAGGCTCTTGAAGATCAATATTAATAAGGAAACTGAGGCACAGACATATAAAAATGCTTTTCCAGTAAAATCTAGCAAGCTGATGACTGGGCAGTGTTCAAACTCCAGTCTGTAACTCCCTCATCCAGAGCTCTTTCATGATATCCTGAGGAAAAACTGCAGCGATGTGGCAGTTTTCTGAAATTATTAATTGCCATAATACTTCCTCTTTCTTACATATTGAGACAGTTAAACTGTGCACAACTATGACATTTTCTGTATTCAGAGGTGCTCCAATCATATGGAAAAATATAAGCACCACTAGCCCAAATCACAGGTTAAGTTTAAAAAGAAATAAATTTGAAAAGCAGCACATACACAGCTGGGCAATCCAACTCACCAGTGTCCATCAACAAGCTCAGATGAAGGCAAAAACCCTCACCCTGGCAGCAGTCCAGCAGGCCTGGACACCGCTGCCACTGCCTCCTCCAGCCCTCTCCCCCCATCCTCTGCTTTCACAGACCTCCTGCACATCAGAGGCCACAGGGCAGGAGAGGGGAGCTGGTTTTGTTTTCTGTATAATAAAGATTTCAAAAGGCTGAGGAAGGGAACTTCCATGCCTTGCTCTGCTGAAGTTCATTTCTTACTATTTTTTAGAAATATGTAAACAAACAAAAAATATTGCAAATGTATACAAAGCCCCCTGGTGGAAGCATATTTAACAACCATTTTAAGAGCTTGAGTTTTGGAAAAGGAGAATTAGAGCATTTGTGATATTTTAGGCTGCCTGTGGGCTCATGAGCATGTGAAGAATATTCAGGTATCTTACTTTGGCAGCAGCAAGATAACATGAGGCAAATTACCTGCCTCCTGGACCGCCTTTGTATAATGACAGAATCCTTTTCCTTTTCCTTGTAGCCACCAAGGAGAGAAACGCAATATAAACCTCAGCAGATTTCAATCTCATTTTTATTCTATGTTGCTTTTATCTTTTATTAGAGGCAGGAAATCAAGTGACATAATTTCATTTACCTTTGCTTTTTTCTTTTTATTTTTCATAAGTTTCAGAAAGAAAATACCTCTGTATCTCCCAAGACAACAAATAAAAGACAGGCAGGTTTCCAGCTACCAGTTTGTCCTATGGAGAGTTTTAATTTCCTTGTAGGAAAAATGAACAATTAAAAAAACATCCTCCAAAGATATGTTAAAGGCCACATTTTGAGATGGAAATGAAATAAAATGCTGCATGTTCTATATTTTTTGAACTCAAAGAAAAACTTTTTTGACTTTCATGATGTGCATATGGCCATTAATTTCAATGTCATATTATGGTTTTTGGCTGAACAGACAGTATGTATGTATGTGTGTAAGCAAACAAAACAAATGCATTTTGTATTCAAATTTATACAACTCCATACATTTTTATGCTGTTTATTTGAAAATTAATTTTGGCTTAGGCCTCAGAGACAGCAAATGTTGTCAAGATTTGAGGGCTACCTGAAAAGCCTTGGGGACAGCATTACCCTTATGCATAAGAAACAGCAAAATAAAATAAAAATAAATGAATTTCCAAATACGTCATGGCTAATCCCTTGAGCTGACCTACAAATGAATTATGGAGGTTTTGCTACAGGACTGAGTAGATCTGGTGATTTCACTGAGAGATTTATCTTATTTTCCAACTTATTTTCATATCTTATTTCCTTTTCTTTTAGAATTAGACTGTAAATAAAAGGGCTAAGACTGAATGAAGCTCCCTTTCACAGAACTCATATTGGATTGATAAATTAAAAGGGTGAGATGAGTTTTGTATGACCCATCCTCAAGGATTTAGGAAATTTAGCCGATGCAAAACAAGGCATTAATTTGGAGAGGCCTAGCTACTTACAATGCTTAGTATTCTGACAATGATGAATGGCATCATTCCAAGCAAATGGTAATTTCACTTTTTGTGACAGTACTTTAGAGCAAAACCGACTTTCTTCACACAAAGAATTTGCAATCCTATTGAACAGAGGCAGTACCTGAATATCAGAAATCCTTCATTGTTTAAGTATCATCTGATATTCTTGATTGGCTTCAGACTGAAGGTTGGAGTTGAATTAGGGAGAACGGAGGTTAAGTCCTAACCTTGAAAGACTTCGCAGCCATTGAAATGCTGCCTTTGGGCACTTATTGGCCTGTATTTATCAAAAAAACTTTTCAATTCAATGAGGGGAGGGAGAAAACACAAAACTTGTCACATTCATCAAGTGAAGCCACTGGAAAGACATCTACAGAACACCCAAAAAGCATAATCTTTCTGAAGCGCTGATAGAAATGGTAATTGGATGGGTCAGGGAATAATACGGCCAAAGCAGAGGCAAGGCAGAATATCCCGAAAAAATCAAGGTCAAAAAGAAAAGAACAGACCCTTTTAACTTGCGAAAAACTTACACTTGGCCTTTGTACTCAGGGAAAAATATACCTGTTGCTACTGGTAATTTATGTCCTCACAAAAGCCTCTCAAAAAGAACTCTGAGGCATAAAAAGCATTAAAGACCCTCAGCTCACAGCCTATAAGAAAGTTTCACCTTAATAGTGGCTCCATCAAAGTATGTTTTCAGAAAACACAAAAAGATAAAACAAAGAAGAGTTATTCTTTAAAAAGAACATCTATAGCCAGGGACCCTCTGTCTCTCGAACCAGTCTTTTCCAGCAGGGAAGGTGTGCCCTGGAGGGGGGGCAGACAAATGGACTTAAACTCTTCCCCCAGGGGAGGGGAGGGGTGGCAGGGAACACCCTTTTGGAAGACTGGCAGGAACTGCGGATGTGTCTCCCCAAAAAGGAACAGATCTGATGAATCACAAAATCTGGGTAGCAGATCTTCCTGCCTTCTTTTGCTAATGAGTTAATCGAGGCAGAGCCAAAGGACACATCGGAATAGATGAGTCAAAGGACACATCGGAACAGATGAGTCGTCTGGGGATGCTGCATTGTCCCTGTCTCATGTTTTATCTTAGACAAACACCTCCTCCCTGGATTTGAGAGGCTTTGGGCACAAGGCAGAGAGCTGATGTTTTGGGCTGCATCCAGCTGGAAAAGGAAGGGAAGCTGGGAAGCAGTAAGTAGCTCAACTGGGGGAACCGTGCAGATGCAGGTGTCTGACAAGGATATCAGTGAAAGGGAAATGGTCCCTAAAAAGACAGTACCTGGAGCTCCTCCTCTTCATCCCCAGGAACAAAGCCGAGAACACCCGCAACAGCTTCTTAGTTAGGTTCACTTCAGAGTTAAAAAGAAATAAGCCAAAGCTTACCCTAACATTTCCCTCTCAACTGTACAAATCTACTGATATGCAAGAAAAGACAATATCATTTGTTAATTTGCAAAATTCTAAGGTGCCTACATACCCATCTCTATTATTCCGGGATTTCAACTTTCCACATCAGAGTTTCACAGTGATGTAAGGTAGGAGATGGAGTTCATGATTTGTGCTGACAGAGCCACATCATATTTTAGGGAGATGACATTGCTATTGATGGCTTCTTCTAATCTATTCCCAGTAATATGCTCATCTGTATGTTTTCCCCGGGCACCAGAAGAACAATCTCAGATACCTAAAACACTAAGTCATTTCTTTCCACAAATCTCATATGCACATATATTATTATTATTTAACGTTTATTAAGTACCAACAGTATGCTAGGCACAATAGACATAGGGGACCATAAAAACATATTTAACGCATCAAAAAACACAATAAAAGGATGCTGTGTTTGTGACAGAAGACAATAAAAATCTTTACAATTCATAGTTCCCAGAGAAGCCTTGGTACAGCTGGCATATCAAAAAAAGGTACTATAATTTTTGTTGAGCCAGAGTAAGGGAGGTTATGCATACCTTCCATTAAACATGATCTTCCTCAACCTCCTCAACATGCTGCAATAAACAATGAGTTCTTTGATACAAGGCATTGATCACTTACCTGATTAAACCTCAGCACTCTGCATCATCTCCAGTCATAAGATATGCTATACTAAGCCCTGGGTAGGCCTTTCAAATGAATTTTTCCGCATTAACAGTATAGAGTTTTCACTGAAACTTGGAAAGGTTAAATGACTCATCCAAGATCAATGTTCAGGATTCTGTTGTCTGTTTTCCTAAAGTTGCATTTAACACACACACACACACACACAATGCAACACAACACACAGCTGAAGAGTGATGTATTTCATCCACAAGTTTGGAGATATAGAGATAATATAATATCAAATAGCCATTTGGACATTGTGTAGACACACCATTATCCTGGCCAAGACAGAATGTATATGATAAGGGTCCCAGCTTCCTCACTTGCTAAAGCTTCTTTGGTCATAGTTTATTGTGGGATTAAGAGCATGAACTCTGGAGCCAGACTTTCTGGGCTTGAATTCTGATCCTGCCACTTTAAAGCTGTGTGGCGCTAAGCAAGTTAATTAGCATCTCTGTGCCTTGCCTCTCTTTTCTCATCTGTTAAAAAGATATAAGGAAAATAATTGTAACTTATTTTAGAGTTATTATGAGGAAGAAATGAGCTAATTAATTCATGGAAAATGCTTAGTACAGGGCCTGGCACACAGTAAGTGCTGAAAAGCTTATTATTTCATCAGTCCTAGCACTGAGCACACAGTATACAAGAAGACAATGCTACTGAGGTTCCATCAGTAAATCATGTGCTTCAAGTTGCTTTTCAATTAGTAAAACTAGGTTTACACGAGCCATCCAACCCTCTTCCCTTCAACCCCTCATGAACCGAAGTGAATCTACAAGACAGCCAGCTAAAACCCTCAAAGTTGGCTTCCCTGTGGGTCGCTGCCATTGAACACCAGACTGGTGGGTTGAGGGTCAACAAAAGACCAGACCTATATAGGACTAGGCACTTGGAAGTGAGAATGAATGAGTGAGTGAGTGAGTGAATGAATGAATGAATAATCAGACAGTGCTGAGAAGCTCAAAGAATTCAGTTAAATGTACATTATGGATTCTGGATCTTCTTGAAAGTGTGCAAGTCTCAACAATATATAGTCTAATTTGCGTATTTTCCATGTACTTTCTACTGTCTCCTGGAGCCGTTATACATACTCTGGATATTTACCAGGTGTTACCATTTCTACAGAGGACCTAGAAGAGATTGGGGAATTACACTTCAGACAGGTTAATAAGGCTCTTTGTTTACTGACTAAATGGTTTAGTTTTAGTTGGAAAAAAAGTCAAAGCCCATGACTAAATCAAGGCTTTTGGATTATTAATCAACCACCTGGATGTGCATGCCTTAGCCAAATTAGGATGAACAAAGTTGCAATATGTAGGTAAACAATCAGAACTGATGCTTGGTACAAAGGAAAGATGTTTTCTTCTAACATATTGTTTATTGTCATAAATATCAAGGTATTAAATAATCTATTGTCACAAATATCAAGGGATTAAATAATCAACTGCTATGAATTAATGGCAGCCTAAGATGCAGTTTTATCCACTGACAAATTTAAAATAATGGCTTTAGACAGCTTAAAAGTATGTGATACAGACTTGATATCACAAAATACAAGCTTTCAAAATTATTTTACTGCCCATATTTCCTTCAAGTTCAGTTATCCAATGGGAATTAAAAACCCATCAGGACTCCCTCGGTGATCAAATTTGTGATACTTTTCTTAAGGAAATTACTATGGAGCAAAGAATTCTTGGTAGGTTTTAACACCTTTCTAAACCACCTTTTTTCCTGAGGGATATGGCCCACTTTCCACAGCTCTAAGCTTAAATGTGGTGCCATTTAATTACACACAAACTAATAAAGCAAGACATATTTAAAAGTAATTTTGTAACCTGTACATACAAACTCAAGCCTGTGGATGATGAAATGTTGCTAAAATTATCCTTATCCAGTAAAATTTATTGCAGTGATGAAAATCTTGACATCTATTCCAAAGTTCAAATTAAACTCCAGCGCAATACAGTAGCCTGGGTTAGACCAAAGTAAATAAGCACTTATTTATAGTAATTCTATGTGTATGTGTTGCACGTATTTAACTTCTCAGAAGAAGTCAGTGAGCTCACATTGTGGGGAGCACTGAATTAATTACAAGCACAACAAAAGGGTATACTCTACAATGATCTCAGCATGTCACTTTGAATTTATCCATCTGCCTAATACCCACCTGTCTACTTGCTCTTTCATTTAACCACATATTATGGCATCAATATTAACTTTCGGATTTGGGTAAAACCATGGCCATTTCCCAAGCTCTTTGCCTCCTAATAAACACAGACTGAAGGGGAAGTGCTGAAAGCTGCAGCAATATTTTTCCCGTAATGTTTGATACGAATCCCAGCTGCACAACATTGTATGTTAATAACCATTATTTAATTAACAGATGAAGAAGCCCTTTTGAGCTGCTCTGGCAGATTTTGAACTTGATCTTCTATCATTTGATGTCATGCAAGACCAGATAAATGACAAGTCTTTCGAGAGTCTGCAGAGCCCCTTCAGAACAGCTGCACGGTCTTCCCCCCTTCTATGCAGCAGGTTTCTCACTTAAGAAAAAAACACGCTTCATTACATCGCCTCTTACTTGAGCTGCAAGGGTCTATTCAAGGAAGATAAGCCTCTTAGAAATGAAGTAGCGTTGAATTTAGGTTTTGAGTGACAGCAGGAAGATTTATCCATTCAACAGACAATACCGCTTTCTCTGCATTAATCTAGGAGGCGGACAATGATCTGTTTTTTAGGCCTCATCTCATCTCTTTCCCACAGCAGAAGGTGATTAGAGTTAGGAAACAGGGACTGTGAAAGAAAACTTGAGCGCTATCTCTGCAGCCCTCCTGTTTCCTGAAGGGGTAAGAGGGAGCCCCTAGGCCAAGGGCGTCCATCACAGATTCACAACAAGGATAGGATGCTTCACCACTGGGAAACAACTGAGAGGCCACAGGTAAAGAAAGGGGTGAGCCCCGGAGCCCCAAGAGTAAACCATGACTGTTAACTGTCCAAAGAGAGAAGAAAGTACAAAGTAGTCCTTCCTGAGTGAAGGCCCTTGAATTCCTCCTGGCCAGGCCCAGAAAAAACTCTGGCATCATCTCTCTTGACTCAAGGCCACATTCTACCACCTATCCACAGGCTAAGGTTCAGTGAAGCTGCAGATGAGCCGGTCTGCAAACGGCAGCCTGGAGAGAAGACGAGGCAAAGCTTCTGCTCAACCCACAGAACAGTGCCATGCCCCGTGTGAACATGTGTTTGCACAACCCAGCAGTTTCATCTCCCTTCTTATGCCATCTTCCACAACTCGAGAGGACTTCTTTTAAAGTTGTAGATGGACACAATACTTTGGTTTAATTTATTTACTTATTTATTTTTAATGAGGTGCTGAGGAGCAAACCCAGGGCCTCACACGTGGTGGGCAAATGCTCTACCACCAAGCTACATCTCCAGCCCAAGACAAGCTTTTTATAGAAATTATAATTATTAATTTGCAGCATCCCTGTCAGGCAAGCACTGATCACAGAGTACAGTGTGAATAACTCACAGAATGCCAGTAACCCACAAGGATATTAAGCTGGAGTCCAGCATCAGATTCCCATTTTATAGGCAATAGCTCGTGCTATACTTAGCATGGGAGGCTTGCCATTTTATTAGTAGAATATTTGCTCATACTTTGTAGTGCATAGCTTGATTAATGAGCCTTAGAGTGAATGTGGAAGCTTAAAACAATGTGTCTGCTTTGGGACATGTATATTTTTATTTGGAATGCAAACACAAGACTGCTGTTGTCACATCACAATATCCAGGGATGCCTTTCGTAGGCCAGTGACAGTCTTGCTCCTTTTTCCCTTATCACACCATGAAGGCAATATCAAATATCTAAAAATAAACATATAAAGTAAAATGTTTCTCTCCAGTTACTCTCAAAGCATCCCTGCCTAAAAAATAATCAAAGGTGGGTCCAAGAAGACGTAGAACAAAGGCTTTTGAAAAACAGGTATGAGGCAAAATGCTGTTGCACGAGATCTGTTTTCCTGAAAAGGCAGTTCATGGAGGCCGGAAGAAACTCTCTTTCAAGTATGAGTAATTAATTTAGTGAGTAAGGAAGCAGAGAAAAAGTCACAGACATTACCACAGAATTAAATCAAGTCGCCCCAAATGACTTCTACAGGGGAGAAGAGATTGTGTGTTCTCCAGAAATCAATGCGGAGTCATCCCATTTTGGCATTTCCTATTGCTAAATTGTTTTGTTTTGTTTTTGCAAAATGTTATATCGACAACAAGAGACCTCCTTGACATTCACCTCACACAGTGCTGGAAATATCTGTTCGTCCATCTTAAAACTACCGTGATGGTGACAGGATGTAATCCATGTTCCAAGTCCCCTAGGAACCCAGACCCAACACCAGCATGGCCTGAAGAAGATCCTGGAAGGAAAACCCCACCACATGAACCCTTTGGAAATCCCACATAGCACAGAGGCTCTGCTCACTGAGTGGACTGTCCTTCTGAGGAGCAATAGCAGCTCCAAACAAGAGGAAGCAGGGCACCAAAGCTGTGTGACTCTCACACTGTCCACTGAGCCTCAGGGAAGGTGGCTTTGTTCTTTTTAAAATATGTTTTTAGTTATTGATAGACCTTTATTTTATTTTATTTTATTTTTATTTTTTAGATGCAGTGCTGAGAATCAAACCCAGTGCCTCACACATGCAAGGCTAGCCCTCTACCACTGAGCCACAACCCCAGCCCCCCGGCTTCATTCTTATTAACTCTGGGTCTCAGACTCCTTCAAATCCATCATTACAGCACCGTTATAGACACCGTCTTCACCTACTGTCTCCACAATCAAAAGTTGACCTTTCAAGAGGCAAAAAAAAAAAAAAAAGCAGAGACTCTACCATCAAACCCTGCATGACGGGCCTAGTCAGCACCTCCCATGATAGTCTTTATTTTCTTTTCTCTCTCTCTCTCTTTCTTTCTGCCTTTTTTTTTTTCATTTTAATTACTGAAGACTCCTGTTTTAGAGAAACCCCTAATTGCTTCATTTTGAGATGTTATGTTTAACCTCAGGAAATGGTGTTATAAGACCTGGCAAACAGCTTTCTGGTTGTTTCAATCAGTACCAGATTATGAGGTCCAGCCGGGTAAGAAACCTATTCATTTTCTTGCCCTGTCATCTTGATCTTATTTGAATGTCTGGGGAGCTGGAGGTGCTTAGCCGGCCCTGGGTTTCAGGAGTGGGGGTGGGAAGGGCCAGGGAGAGCTGTGCGATGTGTTAGAGACACTGAAAGTTTTCATTTTGACCCCTTAATGAGAGCGACCTTTGACACAGGCTGATGAGTTCCATGCCTGTCCTGGTGTGCTTTTTGAAAACATTTGACACTGGTCACAGGTCTGACAGGGATATGACTAATGAAGTCGTGGTATAAAAATAATGGGCTGCAATTGCAAGTCATTTGCATGAAACCAAACTCCTTAAAAACTTGTCTCTGTTCACTTTCTGTTTTCTAAATGAGTCAATAATATGAATCAGATGGCTTGAAGGGAATAGACTTCCAAATATTCCTTCTGTAAGTTTGGTAAATTAGTTGGCATTTGGTGCAATTTTTGTTGCCTTGAGGGTTGGTTTAAATTGGACCGTAGTTACTAAATTGCTAGGGCGATTGCAGAATGTGTAGTATAATACATAATACCTTGTTTTTCTTAAGCATTTCGTCAGAGAGCTTCTTGTGAGGTCAAAGGACCCAGACAGCTCTTTGCAAAGAATATCATTTGAGAGTAAAACAAGAAGAAATAGCAGGAAGAGCTTGAGAGGAAAGGAACAGGGAGTTGTGGGAGAAAAGAAGGAAAAAGAGAGTAAAAGTGGAACAAGAAACAAAGCACATCAAAACAAAGAAGGTAACTAACATGAGTTGAGGACCAAGAACGCAAAAGAAGGATGAGTGGGGGAAAACAAAAAAATGAGCGCAGAGGGGTGAAAAAATCAAAATAGAAGAAGATATATAAAGAGAGAACCCAAAAGAAAAAAAACCACCTTTTCTCTATCAGTTTATCCTACAAAGCTGTCTACTACTTAGCCTCGCATAGTGATAAGCATGCACTAAACCAATCCCTGGGCTCACAGGCGCCCACGTGCCCAGGATCCATTCTTCCTTTCCTTTAACTTGGCACAAACCAGCCAAGTTCCTGATATTTCAGACTTTTTCCTCAAAACACTTCCATCATGGAGAAGTTCAGCCAAACCCTTCTCCTCAAAGCCGCAGCCAGCAGGAGAGCAACTGCACAGGCCCCTTTCTAGAACCTTCCTCATGTGCAGCTTATCACTCACTGATGGCTTCAACACATGGGACTTCCGTTATGATTTGTCCATTTCACCAAATCTATTCGGGATTTCATTTTGCTCGCTTGGTGTATATGACAAAATTAAATATCACTTGTCCCTAAATTTAAATAAAGAAAAAAACAAATGATTTCCCAATATACACAAATGCAAAGAGCAAATGAATAAAAACACAGGTTGCTAGGCACCAAGGGAAGTGCACACCCAAGCTTGAAAATAAAGGGGCTGTGGCTGCTCTGTGACCTTGGGAAATTTTCCTACTCTCACTTTGTCTCAATTTCTTCAATCATAAAGTGAAGGATTAAAAGATTGTTTTATAAAGTTCTAGCATAGTACCTATTAACCATGAGTAGCTACAATAAGGAAGGAAGAAGGCAAGGAAGGAAATATTCCCTTTAAGAAAGAATTTTTCACCTTCCATTTCTACATAAACAAATCAACAACTCTACTAATATCCTTCAATAACACAGAAACTGTGGGATAGAACATACATATATTCCATAAACTAACCACAGTACACTTGATAGGGCTGTACATTCTACTCCCACAAACCCAAAATCCCCCAAATTGTCTCCCTTCTCTCCCCTCACCTTTTTTCTCCCCCTCTCCCCATATTTCAAGTTCCCACTCCCATCCTTGGATCAGTACACACCAGCCCTACCTCCCATATTTACTCCTAAAGATGTACAAACTGAGGTTAACCAAGGATAGGTATGATTTGATCACAGTTCAAGATTAGTAAATACTTAAAAATCAATTTTTGAAAAATATTCTATTGTGGCCTAATTCTTATAAACTATGATCAGTCATAGTTCCTTTCAGCTCCTAGAATTGGCCAGTCTGACCATCCCAAACCCTAATGACTCTAGATACACATGCATTTACTCTGTGAGTTCCTGCTTACAAAATATAATTTATTTATCTCAAAAAGAAGCAGGTTTTGTTATTGGTTTCTGAAATTAAGGCATAGAAGACAGTCTCGTTCTAGAAGACAAGGTTAACATTAAAGGACAATAATAGATTTTTTGGATAAATCTCAAAATAGCAAAGAGTTGTTTTTTTAAGAGACAAAATTAAAATTAATAAAGGCAGAAGAAAAGGTTAGGGAAAGCCTGAGAAGGCTCAAGAGGAAGAGAATTGTAGTATGTTTCAGACTGAATTTGAGCATCGCACTGGTGGACTACTGGTCATCTCTAAGAAAGTGGGACTTAACAAATGTGCACCACATTCAGCAGCTGAGAGAGCCAGTAATGCTCAGTCAGGACCAACCCAGCATTACATTCACATCTTAAAAAATGAAAACACTGCAAATGAATAGCACCAAAAAACATCAAGAGAATGAAAAACAGACCCTAAGAGAAGACCAAAGAAATTCCAGTTGTTTCACCCAAAAAAGTGATACTCAATTATGAAAAAAGTTCCACGACAGTGATGCAGACTGGTTGTCCTCTACTTCCAGAGATTAGCAAATAAGATGAAAATGGACAAAACATAAAGAACAGCTTCTTGACAGTAATAAATACAAGAATTTTATTGAATTTTGGAAGAGATGACCAATAGAGGTTATGGATTAGAGGTCTTAGATATCTTTTAAAAATAGGAGCAATGACCATCTGTCTTAGATGGTTTGTGTCTTTACCTGCCTGGAGGCCAAATACTGAATCATTACCAAATGTATGGTTCTATTATCCCAGAGATTGATATCATTACCCCTGACGTTTAATGCATGGGAATGGGGCAGGTGATTGAATTGTGCTGAATTGAAGATTTCAAGATTGAAGGGGATGATGATTGAATATAAGTCGAGCATCTAATTTCTTTAATACACCACAAAAAATAATTTCCTAAGAATAAAAGTTTGTTGAGGGGCTATTTTGTATTTTACTTATATGTCTATTTGGTTTATTTCCTTTATTAAACCATAAGCTTCTTGAGGGCAAGAGACATATATACTCATCTTAGTTTCTTCCCTATCTCACCAAGGGCGCTAACACCAGGGATGACTAGGTTATTATTGTCAAGTCTGTAGGCACCTATCAAGTCAGACTGTAGTACTAGGTCAGACAGGCTTGGTTAACTATTTTGAATATCATTCATTCCCAACTCTAAAGAGTCCATTCACTGAACTGATAGTAGTTTCTGGTGCATGGTCAGCACTTAATAAGTACTGATTAAATGAATGATTTATATTCAGAATATTAATCAAGTGCTATTTAAGAACATTTTTTAGATCTCCCAAACACAAGAAAAAAAAGGTTAAGAACATTCTTGGGTGGCTCTGTATACCTGGATTCAAATTCATATTCTTTCTAATTTTTTGTCCTAATTTTTTGTCCTCCTATCATGTTCCTGTACAACACATGTGGTATATACAACAACCAGCAAGTTATACCATTGTGTTCCAAAAGAGAGAAAATGTTTAGGATCAATAGATCCATGCAGAATAATTAATTCAATTCCTAGTTTTTCATATCTTCATTTAAAAAACTTCTAAACACCTAATCAGTAATTGGTCTTATATGTACATTGTTCAATCCATTTCACTTGAAGCAAAAAGGATGGAGAATACCTTGTCCCCCAAGGGGAAGGCATCATAAAAACCACAGAATTTTATGAATATGCCATTTAACTTAAAACTTTTGACATTCTATACTACCCTCTGCATTTGAATTTCCCCTTTTGTTTTTCCCATACCTTTATATTTTAAGCATCTATCTAAAGCCAAAAACTAGTTTTCCGTCTACTTAGCATAATTTACTTATTGCCTTGGGCAATAGAGTCGCAATGTAATATAAATAACAATACTATTTTGCATGGCTATTGTACTTCTGGAAACTCTTTACAGACATTAATTTTCACCAACCTCCTTAAGGAATAGGTGAACACTAATATTATTAAGGATCAGGCTAATAAAATCCAGCTTGAAGAAGAACATATTTGCAAGAAAGTTTTAATTTACCATTTGTCAGTTCAGTGTTATATGAGCATCTGTTTGTGCTTCATGAGATCCACCCCCCCCATAATATTCCATAGGATTATAAATTTCAATTTAGATTCTTCTCTTACCCAGAAAGGAAGCTGAATTGTTTATTTGTTTATAAATTTATTCATTTGTTTTAATGGATCTCTATGTCTATATGATACCACAGCTCAGTCTGATCAGATACATAAATGAAATTCCTCCATCTGGTCAGCTCTTGCAGAAGGGCTGTCTGGAAATGCTCTCTGTGCACTGACTTTTAGAAACAGCCTCCCACTGACGAGGTACCAGCAGCGCGTGGTGGCATTGCTGTCATACCAGTAGAAGACATGGACACAGTCATTGTAGCAATAAGTAATGTTTATTTAAGATTATGTGCCCATCCCTGTTCTAAGAACCTTACACACTTAACCTCCCTTTCTTTTACAATAACCTTCTAAGTGCAATTATTACCCACTACTTTACAGACACAGGAACATGGGTGAAAAGAGGTAAAATAATTGCCCAGACTTGTCCCCAATAAAAGGCGGAGCTAGTATTACAACCCAAACAGTCTGGTTCCAAAGCCTGTGACGATTATTTATTTAGCATGAGCATTTTATTTTATTTTTGCAGGCATTTCACGATGCTTTGCCCAATATTTCCTATAATAAAGTATTGATCATCCTGCATTTTGATTCAGCAATGGTCATCCCAAAGCATGGAATTGACCAAATCTTTCTGATAATCACTTCTCTTTCTTAAAATAGTAAATACTGAGAAAACACTCATACAGATGTGTTGCCATTGTCCCACATGGTTTCTATCAAAGGGATTGTGGCGCTTCATCACATGTAAATACACATGCTCAAATTAGCTGTTGAATAGGCAATTGAACAGGGGTCAATGAGGCTGGGGAATCAGTCCAACCAGTTATTTGACACTCTGTTGAATAAAAGGAAGAGGAAATGCAAATTTTGTTGTCACTAATTTTTTACTTCTTAATATCTTGTATCAGAATCCCGAAAATTAACTCTGGAAACTACAAATTCTTTAGGGAGAGTAGGTAAGGACAACAGACACAGCTTCAAATGTCACTGTGACACTGTACTGATCTGGTTGCAGAGTTTCATACTGCCTACCGCCATAGCTTAATGCTTTATGGAACAAAGGATTTCCAGTTTCATCTCCATGTCCTTTGTATTTAAAAATTGACATTTCCCATTTGTTTAAAAAGTCCTGCAATTCACTTGTCAGGAAAAAAAAAAGAAAGCATTTAAATTAATTCCTTTATCCAAAATTAAATGCTGTCCTTATGGTTCAGAGCCAGAAGTAGCCAGGGATAAGCATAAACTTCACATGGTTCCAAACTGATGGATTAATTTAATTATCATAAAAATTCAAATTTGTGCTCTTTTAACCACATTGCCATTGCAGAAATCAGAATAAATAAATATATATGTGTGTGTATAATATATTACACACATATATAATCATTATTAATTTTATTAAGCAAAACAAAGTTTCATGAAGAGTCATCTGGAGGTTGAGCATATCTTCCACTTTTGAAGTGTTGCTATATCTTCTGTCTGATATTGTAATTTTCAACCCAAGTACTTGTTTTATCAAACAGAAGAGTAAAAAAACAACATAAAAGCATGGAGTGACTTGCCGGCTCATAGATGATGACTTCCCCAAGGCTGAAGCGAATTATATACCTTCCTTTAGCAACTCCTTTGGAATTTTTTTTTCATTTTCCCATAGAGATTTTGTGAGTGATTTTTATTTTGTTTTGTTTTGTTTTGATTCTTTCATGAGCTACAAAATTATGTGGCTTTCCCCTTCCACAATTCCTCCCATTAAAAGTTCTGCCATCCTGTTAGGCACATAAGTGACATGTTCACCAGGGTTCAGGGGTGAAGAGAACTGAATTTCAAAACCACACAATTTATGTGGAAATGAAGTACATTCCTGGCCTGTTTCTGTGTCAGGAATATGGCAAGACTGTGTATATAATAGGCTGTTTGATTTGTGTGATGGAGAGATTTTTTTAAGCCCTCTGAAGAAAAAAAAAAAAGTCATACTGATTTCTATGCTCATCTATACTTCTTTTCCTGTATTTTATGTGGAAACATTTCAGAACTCACAGTTTCCATCCGAGGTACGTTTTCCACAGTTAATTAATCCTGCTTCCCCACATGACAAATAGCCCTATCTCATAAAAGCGCACATTGGCAAGTGAGGATGGAGTCAAAGAAGCTATTCTTTGATATTTATATATAAATTTCTTGTTTTTTAATTTTAAAATATTGAACTCTCAGAGTATGAAAATGTAGGCCATCTACAGAAAGGTAAATATGGGGATCTTTTAGGTAAATTTAAAATGTGAAGTTTTTCCCCTTGTCTTCTTGAATCACAATGTCCAATTAGAGGGGAAAAAAAGTATGAGTACTTCATACCTGTGATTTTAGGTTTACTATATTTTGTGATCTCAACTAAGAAAATTCAGAAAATAATAAACTACTCAGCTATATGGTAGCTACTGAAAACTGCCAATGCCAATGACCTTTATTTCCACCACCCCCTCCCAAATCTCCAAGTTCTGAAAAACTAACTCTAGATTATTAATTTGCTTCCTCTCCCTTTTATTCAATATTAGATTAACATAGAGATGAGAGCCCAGGATATTAGCCTGGTCTCTCAGCTTCTCACAGAAGCACAGGACCTTGCTGCACAAGAGCAAGAAGGATGAATGGCACCATGCTTCTCACCTAGACAGGACTGAAACCTCATGGAT
Organism: Xerus rutilus; assembly: GCA_028644305.1. Classification (NCBI taxonomy): domain Eukaryota; kingdom Metazoa; phylum Chordata; class Mammalia; order Rodentia; family Sciuridae; genus Xerus; species Xerus rutilus. Next base: position 34,330,633 of record CM053409.1, read on the forward strand.
GGACAACAGCACAGCCTCAGCGCCCCCACATCCCCACATGTTCTCTAGGACAAGGGTGATATGCTGGACTGGATTCTGCTCTCAGCTTATCAGTAACTGCTGGTCCTAGTGCCCCTGTTTCCTCATTTGTAAAATGATGTGGATGAGGAAAAAAAAAATTCTCAGCCTCTCAGTACTGGCATTTTATGATTCTATCTTATGCCATGTCATACAGCATTATGCCCCATTCCCGACCCCTACTGATTTGTTGCTGAAAATAGCCAGTCTCTACAGAAAACTCTGGACTTGACCTGGCCTCTCTTATATTAGTCAAACCAAGTTATTTCTCATCTCCATCACCACCCCACAATTCTGATTCAAAAAAAAAAAACTATCTGCCCACAAGTCCATCCATCTGTTTGACTACCTTTAACATACCTATGTTCAAATAACATACAATTCTTTCAAAAAAAATTAGTGTTTCAAAGCCTGCTTGCCATGACTGCCCTTAGAATCATTCCAATTGTTTTGTCACCAAAGTCACCAATGTCGTCAGTTTGCAAGCTGGTTTAAACTTGGGCATTTCCTCTTCGCTTTGTTCTCTATCCCCCAAGGTTCCTTCTCAGCACCTCATCTGGACTCAGTGGTGATCCCCACATGCCTACCATTTTGTTTGACACCTGGACCAGAGTCAGATAAACAACAGATTATCAACAAACTCAAATAGAGTTTGTTGAGGGTTTGGATTTCTATAAACAGAGATAGAAAATAAACTCTAAGTAATCATCAGTTTTCACTGATTTATTTTTCAAATGTGCTACATTTCTGAGAGAAAATCTACTGGTTTGATGAATGAGTGTCAAAGTTGGGAAACCTGTTGTGGTAGGCAGAGAAGTAAACACCAAGATGAATAAGATGAATAAGAAAACTAAAACAGGTTTAATACCAGCAATAGATACTTTGGGTTACTTGCTCCCCAATGGAGTGAGTTGCCCAGTACCCATGAGAGTGAATGAGTGTACCTGGAAAACCCACTCCCACAGAGCAGGAGCCAGGGCTGATGTTCCTCCCTGTGTGCTTTTCAGCAGCCAGTTTGTTAAAAAGACTAGAAATGAAGAATCAGAACAAGTGAGAGTAACATCCTTTTCTCTAAGATTCAGGCCCATGGAGTAGGTAAGAGGAAAGGTCTCTATTAAATCTCTACTGTAGGTCAGGCATGGTGCGAGATGCTTCAACATGAATTTTTCATTTAATCTTCTCAAAAAATCAACAATGTGGCTCTTATTGCCCTCCCCCAGCACAAAAGGTAAAAACTAATGTTTTGAAAGATCACACAGCCACTTGACAGTGAATAAAAATAATTGTACATTAAAATTATTAAACTCATGCAGCTAGAAAGGATATTGAACAGCATTCAACTAACAGTCACAAGATACTTATGTGTCTGCCCAACATAGAATCGGTTTGTAGCTAAGATACCAATCCAGAAGTTACTATTTCTATTAAAGATGAAAAAACAGAAAGCATCCTTGCTGCCTCTGCAGCATACAGGCAAGTACAAGAGCGATTAGGAGCAAGTCTTTTGCAGACTCTGTTAAAGAAAAGTCTGCTTTAGAGTTAATGAAGATGCCCCAATCAAAGTGAAATTGAGAAAATATCAAGTACAGCTGGGGAGTTTTCAACTAACAAGTGATCTGATACAAGGATGCCAACCTCCTCATATGAAATGACATAAGACAAGACTGATGTGGAATATACTTCCTTAACAATCAGAAAACTCCACACCCCACCAGAACTATGACAATCTCTTAGCCTTCTCACTTTTTAGTGGAGAAGAGCTGGAAAACAACCAGAGCATCACTTTGTACATCATTTATTAATTTATATGTGTAATCATACTTAAATTAATTATGTAGGAAACTTTGTATTGCCCTCAAATTATAATGTGAATTTACTCTTTCCTTTGACTTGGGGAAGTGTTGGTTGGGCAGAGCCAAAATACTCCTGCAGGTATTCTGTAGACTGTAAACTGAGAAATCCCCAGAACAACTGCAGTCAAGAGTCTGAAAAACCAGGTGACGGAAAGTCAAGAACACTGCCCAGCAAAGGCTGCTTATGGTTTACTTTTTCTTGGGTTTTTTGCTGCATGTTACACACTCATATTTGCAAGGAGTCACCAATGGCTATGTTTGGCTGAATCCAAAGGCCACACACTTTCTGCCTCATCATACTATTATGGCACAAAGTCATTAACCCGTGCTGATCACCTATTTCGCTTGAATGAACAGTATGATGTGTGGATTTGATTTCATACTAAAAACATACAAAATTTTAAAAGAACTTGTTATAATGTACAAGGCTCCTTATTACAAAGATTCATAACCATGGGTTAAACGGTATGCTTTCCAGTAACAATATGATAAAATTCTTTCCTAAAAGGAAAATTGCAGTGAAAACAAGCACTTTCTATATCCTAAGAGATAGCCCATAACAACTATATAGAGAAAATTTTCTCCATAACAAACCAATGCTGTTGTTTCCTAGTGCCTGTCCCATTTCATCTTCATTTTCTAGAAACCAAGCTACTGAAGCCATGTGTTTGTTTGCACTTCCAGAAGGAGAACAGAAAGCCGAGTGGCCGTTGTAGGCCTTTCGTGCTGAAGAACATCTCCTGGCGTCACCCCTCAACCATTCTCTCTCCACCCTCGGCATGCACACTGCAGTCATCCTGCCAGAAACAAACTCAAATAACTCCCAAACACACCACTAAAAACCCAAACAAAGCACTAGATTAAAAAAAATCTCAAGGTATCTGCTGTTCACAGAACTGGCTGGCTCAATCAGCAGCTCTGGGCACGAGCCCAGTGTTCTCCACCACTCCTCAGGACAATGTGGGTGACTTCAGTCCAGATGGCCTCTCCTTACTGCCTTTCACATGACCCAGCAGCCAGCTGCAGCCAACATTATCTTCCTTACATTTCTACCTAAAGCCTCCAACTTCCTCCCATAAGTCCCCTTACTGCCCCCATGCCACCCTGCTGGACCCTCTTGTCTTCATTCTCCCTCTCGACGCTCCCCTCTCCCTTCCAGGGTTCCCATCGCCCCTCTCTTCTAGTTCCTCTAAAACCTTCCTCAATGCCCAGTTTAGAGACGGTTTTTGCCACATAATTTTATCCAAGTGCACCAGCTTCTCTCTTTCCTAAAATTCTAGAGTTCTTACCACTTGGTCCATAAAATTGCAAAGTTCAAATTCTGCAGTTGCTTCATACGTGATAGTCTTTTCACCTGGATTAAAATTGCATGTCTTAGAATTTCTCAGCCTGCCCTCCACCTCATCCAGAGCGCTTAAAATCAAACAGCTAGCCAGGTGTGGTGGTGTATGCCTGTAATCCCAGTGGCTCGGGAGGAGGATCACAAGTTCAAAGCCAGCCTTAGCAACTTAGCAAGTCTCTAAGCAACTCTGTGAAACCTTGTCTCTAAATAAAATACAAAATAGGAGCTGAGCGCGGTAGTGCATGCCTATAATCCCAGCACTTTGGGAGACTGAGACAGGAGAATCGTGAGTTCAAAGCCAGCCTCAGCAACAGCGAGGCGCTAAGCAACTCAGTGAGACCCTGTCTCTACATAAAACACAAAATAGGGCTGGGAATGTGGCTCAGTGGTCGAGTGCCCCTGAATTCAATCCCTGGTACCCCAAAACAAACAAACAGCTGCCAACATTCTCCTCAAGCATATATGGACTAATTCTAGAAATCTACTGTTTGGAATTCCACGATAATTTTAAAATGCAAATATCCCATAATGTTCCTAAATGTGGAATCTGTTGAATCTACTGATGAACGCTGCTCTGCAGGTCTTTTCCCTGCACCTCCACTTTACCTCCTTCACTTAATGCCTTCCCTCTTTGCCCAGACAGCTTTCTGTGCTAGCTCCACCAAAACACCTACCACACTTCCTTATGCCCGGATAAGAATAACATGAAAATTCAGGATCCTGTCTGGAGGGCAGAAATGAAATAGTACTCATCTTTGTACCCAGCCTCTCATTCTCTCTATATGGATACATGTGTATTTATAAACATACAAACCCATGCATACACATGCATGTACCTACATACACACACACGCTTGGATCATTATACATGGGCTATATAAGCATGATATATAGTTATATACACATCATGGGTTATATCCATACATGTAAAGCATGGTGTATGTGTATATATCTAAAACATAACATACATATAACATATAAAACACAGAGGACTTTTGTATTCATTAATTTTTTTGTTTATTGCTAAATGTTTGTCAAATGACTAGCACAGGGAAAAGAAAACTCAAGAGTAGCCTAGCCTCACCCTGAATTCTATAGATGGAGAAAATCAGACTTAGAGAAATTAATTTTTTCAAGACTATACTTGGTAGAAATAGGATATACAGTTTGGGAAGCAGCTATCAAACTTTATCATAAATTCCACAGGAAAACAGCATAAAGATTTCCACTGGGACAGAAAGAGATTGCAGCTGGACAAGAATGCTGAAGGAGAAATTTCCCCATAGAGCAACCACACAGGGTTCCTGAGGCAAATATAACCTACACAGTGTGGATTGTCTACAGGTCAGTATAGCTCTGTGGCCCAGGAACTATCAGCAGACAAACCTCCTCAGTGTTAATGCTACAAATCCAGATTCTTCAGTGCCATCTCAGAGCTACCTGATTTGAATCCCTGAGCTGGGCCCAGGGATCTGCATCTCCCCCAGGGTCCCAAAATGATTATCTGCACACAGTTTGAGAACCACTGCCCATTTCCTAGACCCAGCTGACAGTGAAACAGATATAACAGACCAGGCCAGTGCTTCTGGACTTAAGATCTTCATCCTCAAGAGGACAATAAGAGAGGAAAACCAAACAGTCACTGGTCAGCAGATTTAACCAGGCAATCCAATCTTCTTTATTTGTTTTGTTTTGTATTGTTTTGTTTTGGTTTTTTCCAGTGCTGGCAATCAAACCCTGGGGCATCACACATGTTAGGCAAGCACTCTACCCTTGCTTCTAGCCTGTATTTTATTTATTTATTTATTTTTTTGATTCCATGGATGGACTTAACACTGAGACATATCCCCAGCACTATTTTTTTATTTTGACACAGGATCTCTAAAAAGTTGCTGGGGCTAGCTTTGAACTTGGGATTCTCCTGCCTCAGCTTCCTGAGCTGCTGGGATTATAGGCGTGCACCACCATGACTGGTCCTATTCTGTATTTTTAAAAAGCACTTCTCACCTAAGTATCTCAAGATCTTCCACCAAATGAACATTGCTCTCTGCAAAATAGCTGATCTTCTGCTCAAAGTATAAAGAATAAACTCAGCACTTGTGATTTTTCTGGAAATGGCCTATTCCCAGTTTCCCATGTCTATCTAGAGCTGTGGCCTCCTTCACCTCTTCCCTTCCTCCTCCTTTTCCTTCTTCTCTCCCTCCCTCCCCTCCTCCTCCTCCACCTCCTTCACTTCCCCTCTTCTCTTTCTCATTTTAACTTCCAAAGCAACAGCCCTCAAAATAAAGTCCCTGAATCAGCATCACTTGCTGGAACTCAGATCCTTAGGCCCCACCTCAGAATTACAAACTCCAGGGGTGGACCCAGCATCCTGTGGCCTATGATTCTCTCCAGGTGATTCTGATGCAGACTGGCATTTGACAGTCACTTCCCTAAAGGACACTAGTAGAAAAGGAACTTCCATCAGCCCATCTCAAGCCTGAGCCACCTCTGCTTGGGGAGATAGGACGGGGTTAGTGGCATAGCTCCCACTGGTCCATCTGCAAGCACTTTCCACAGTCAACGTTCATAACCAAGCTTATCCTGCAAATCACAGTTGATATTCTTATAATCTCACCACCATATTGAAGAACCAGGCAGCCCAGCAGGCCTGGTGTGCACACAAATAAACCTAACATAGCCTGGCCTTAAAAGCTGGGTCTAACTTTTACAAAAAAGAAGAAAAAAATCTGGATCTATATTCCAAAGTTAAAGGGAGAGGGGATTGGCTGGGGAGGCCAGAATAGTTTGATTTAGCCAAAAGTGTTTATTTTAAATGAATCAATTTATTTAAGTATAACCACCAGTTTCCAAGCACTTGCTTTCAAATTAGCCAGTTATTTGAATGAAATGGTGGATTTCCATTCTTTTACTCAAGACAAACTCATATGACTACCACCTGAAATCAATTGTTAAAGAAATGTTTAGTAGTATGTGCCCATCATTTAATTATTGCTATTAATTCAAAGATTCAAAAAGAAAATGAAGCTTAGTTTTATGTACTAATGGATATAGGGATTCTGGCATTACAATTTACAATTCTAAACCAAAACTGCTCAAGGAAGTGAAGTATATGTAGAAAATTCATCTCTAACAGCATACTACCCACCAATGGCTACCTAATTTAGCAGAATATATTACCTCTATGCTTCATAAATCTTAATTAAAGCCGTTAGTTTTCCTATTATGTGATCGAGAAATGCCCCATTAAAGTTAAACAGTTTCTACAAGTAATTATACACATATACACTTTAAAATTGCTTCACATATACTGGAAATGTTGTCTACTAAATCAAAAACTTGCAGAATTTCATTAATGCAAGATTTTTTTTATCTCCCAAAAGTCAAATGTTTCCCCGAGGAACCTGTATACTCAATGTTGGCTTCTTATAATACAATTTAATGCTCACAAACACAACTAAAGTATTTAAACATTTACAGAGGTTGTCATAAATGCTTTTCTTATTTTTGATCAAATTCAACCTTACATTTAATATGGTTAACTGTAGTTATTTAATTTAAAAACTTGAGATTCCAACCTCAAAAATTTATAACAATATAAATGCAGTTACTTGGCTATAGGATACGTATACTATGGGGACTCTATTCTTCAATCTGAAACACAAATGCCAAAACCAGAGAGGGGATATTTCTAAAAGTAGACATTATTTTAAATAACTTTTGGCACATTCAAGAGAAAACACTACAAATCAAAATACAAAAATAGAACTCTTTTATTCATATAGTCATTTCGATCAGACAAGACCACATTAATAATAATAGTAATGTTTTCTCTCTTTACTATTTGCTTTGAAAAGTAATGCATGATAAACAGTTAATTGAAAATATAGTGTCATTTGGGATAGTGTGGATATGCTGACTTAATAACTGGGTGGTAAACATTATTGATAATTTTTCCATTTTCTTGAAAGGCCTAGAAATTTAATTTAATTCATTGAAATGTTACAGGTAACTGTGATATTGTGCTTCTGAAAGATGAGCAAATTTGGCCTTCAGAAACAGTGCCACTGGCCTTGGAAGAAAACACCACAATGCAAACCATTAAGCCAGGCACTTCTCCTCCTAGGGCACACTGATGAGCACATTCACAGAACACGACACGAGGACGGGGAGACAGCTGCAGCCTGCAGTGATGGATAACCCATGATCCAGACGCATGTAATATCTCTCAGGGCTGAGAGTGCATTATTAATTGAAATCCTTGTTTAGTTCCTCCATGTAGACCACTATATAATGGCATCTCTACCTGGAAAACTATTTTCAGCAGAATTCATAATGGGTAAAGTGTCTTCAAAATGTATAGGAAGAAAATTTGTTCTACTTACAAGTGATTATATCAGAATATATGCTTACAAAGACACTGAATCCTTATTCCCAGGATTATGCATAGACCACAAAATAGATGCAGGTAGACTACCATTCACTACATAGCACATAGACTATTAAAAGGCCATTTGACAAAAAATTATACCTAAAAAGTCAAAACCAAAAAAAAAAAACCAACAATGTTAAATGAAATTAATGTTTCCACTTAGCAACAAATGTAAATGACCACTATGCATTCTGATATTAAATATAAAGCTTTGCAATATAAATTTATTACAGTTACAAATACCTTAGTTTAGTGAAATGCCTCCTGCTTTGTAGCTATATTTTATGAATATAAATTGGACTGGTCAAACACATTTGCATTTTTTCTTATTAATTAGCCCATATTGAATCACACTGGTTTAAAAAGTAAAAGTTTCATAGGAAAATGAAAGTTTTGTGGAGGATTGGTTGTGGGGGCAGGTAGTAGGTAGTTTCAAACCAGGGTAGAAGAAATATTATATATTTCATTACACTTTTGATGTTACTTTTCCTGACATGGAAAATCCTAAAATCCTAAAATTCCTAAAATATCAATCTCATCAAAATGTAAGATTAATAGAAGACAGGGACAATTAGAAGATGTTCAGTATAGGTTTAAAAAATAGGCAAAGAAATAATATAGTCCACTAATAAATGGGATAAGGAGTAGGACAGGGAACTTAACCACCATCCGCACTAAATGATAGCACAGAGGGCAAAGAAGTGAGGAAATTGAGAAGAGAGACTCCAAGTCTTTTTCTGACAGTGCTTATATTCTGAGGAGAGTCCAGTGTTATCTGACAAAAGAGTCTTTGTGCAACAATACTGGGGATGTGAAGGAGAGCTGCTCAAGAAAACCAGTGAAGACTGCCTAGTCTTGGACCCAGAACTGCTGCACAAAGGAATGCCTGCACTGCTAAGCATAAAACCACCACATTCAACCACTATCAGAGTGGTGCAGACTGATGTCTTCAAGGAATCATGTTGGGCTTCTCTTTCAAAAAAAATATATAATATATACAAATAACAGACTATGATTTCACATTGCAAAGATAGTCTTAGATGGGGTTCTCTGACATTGGACCCTCCGGAATGACTTCACTTGCCCCCAAAACCTCAATCCCTCTGGTTGGCAGCTGCTCTGAGTTCCTGGTGAAGCTGGCAAAACATCCAGGAGGCGTGTTCACACACACAGCCTAACATCCTGCAGTTCCAATCCCAGGATGATGAAACTGGAGTCTCATCACCATTAAAGGAAGCCTACAGTCATATGGAGAAAAGCTGGCAAATTCAAAGTAGAGAAATGTACACTGGACATGGATAGGGGTCCACTACTTATCCGAATCCAGAAGAGCTACAAAAACTTATGCTGAAAAGCAATAAAGTTACCAGATAATTGGCATTTCCACCTTTAGGGAGAGTTGCCCAAGCTCTTGCCTCTACTGGAAACCAAAACTAAGATAAAAACATCCAATATGAACTTTCCATATCTTCAACATACATTGTCCTCATCAGTTTTACATTCATAAAAATATTCAAATGCTCCTAGTAAGGAAACAACTTATTTTTCTCCTTTACCAGTTCCAATTGCCTTGCTACCCATCTAAAAAGAATGTAAGTGGTTTAAAAGTATCTCCTAAATAATCAACACCCTTGAATAAATTTTAAAATTAGGTGATAATTTTGAATTAGCATTAGGTGAGATTTTATCTGAAATGACATCTTATCAGCTGTCACTTGTCATATAAAATAAATGGCAAGTGACAAAATAGAATAAAATTTTCTCAGAAATATATAGCTGCCAAAAAAAATATGAAAAAGATTCAATCTCATACAAGAACCAAAAGAAAGTTGGGAAGGGGGTAAGGATGGGACAGGAAAATACCAAAGTGTAGCTCTTCCATAACCATTTTTTTGTAATGTTAAATTCTGTATTGTAATGAAAAGAGCATGATGTTAGAGACAGAAGCCCATTTCTGTATTCCATTTCCACCTTGAACTAGCCATGGGATTGTGAGTTGTAGATTCTTCAACATAAAAGAGGTAATGACAGTCTTCATTACAGTATAGAAAGCAATCTGCACGGTGGCTACTGAGTGACAAATTCTTAAGTATTATTACTGATGTTGCTATGATCATGAGTTAGTAGGTCTGATTAGCTAGTAAAGAGAAGGAACGTAAGAAAATAAAGAGACAAAATGGATCCAAAGGGGGCCAGCGTGGTGGAGCAAGCATAGAAGTAGGCATTAAAATCACAAAGGCCAAAGGAAAGAGAAGTGAGGAACATTGGAAAGATGGCACTCCAGCCCATGTCCCTGTGAATACTCTGACTGCCTAGCATATGTAGCTTTAGAAACAAGCTATGTCAAATTCTTGCACTCGGCCTGTCCCTGATGGACACAGATAGGCTCCTTTGTACTCTATTTCTGTTATTCAAGGTATTGATAAAACTGTTAAATCAGGTCCTCACACCATAAATGTAATTTTACTAAACTGAAACACAATGGAGAGTGGAACTCTGTACATGTCCAGGAGAGCCTCAACTAAATGTTTCTCCTTTAACCCAGAGTTAAAGTGTAAACCTACTTATGAAAAAATACATGATGAAAGCCTGCTGTTATATGTTGAACTTTTAAACAAGAATAGGTTGGCTCCCAATGCAAGCTTCATGAAGACCTCCATTATGAAAACAATCCATTCTCTTTTGGGGAATGGGTGAGAAATGGGCTTAGTTGACCAGATGCTGTATTACACATAAATTAATGATTTACAAAAAGAAAAGAAAGGACGCATCCGATACACTCAGTATCACAACATGATAAATATGTTGATTAATGCCTTGATCACTCAGACAGAAATTCAGGAGTTTCCAAGCTTCTATATCATTTATGATTTTCTTTGTCTTTTAGATATAGGAACTTGCCAGTTAAAAGGAAGTCATTTTTAATACATGTCAGGTGAGAGGTTATTTTATGGGTACGTAATTTAACTGCCTTTTGACTTAAAAAAGTTTTGTTGAGGTTTAACATATAATCATAGTAAGTTATAAGTGCTACTCAAAGGATTAAACACTAAGAAAAATAGCAAAGAAAGTCAATTAGTCAAGTATAATTCTGTAATGAAAAAAAGAGCATTTAAATACATAACAGAAAAGCTGACACATAGGCCTAATATCCACAAATAATTCAGGTGGACACATATCCTTAAAATGTACTACATATCATTTAGATGTACAAAAACAAGAAACACCAGTTACCCAGAGGCCATGATTAATTTTCTCCCTTCAAGAGGAACCAGGTCTGCAAAAGGCTTAGAAGTTGGTAGACTCAGACCCACTCCAGGAAACTCTGCTGGTGTTTCCATTATAAACCGCATTTCAGGAGTTTACAAGTTGAATGTTTTTAAAATATATTGGGTTCATAATGAGCTCACACATTCTTAAAATGTTCCTTTTTGCTCTCCTTTAAAAAGTATGGCTACTTTTGTGAACAAATCATAAACAAAATTTCAGGTGATTATTTTTGGCTGAGCTCCAAGACACAATGGTTAAATGTTTAAATAGGGCAAAAGGACTAATTATTTTCTTCATTTGGAAGGTAGAGTAGAAAGGCCAGCCTGAGAAATGCTCCACAATACTTCCGTTTTAAAGCATGCTTCTGCAACATTTTCATTCAGTGGTTCAAGATCCTAGGACTATAGTAGGAATATGCAATCAAACTTCAAAAATTCCATTTCTACATCTGGAGATTTATGCAATAATTGCTCCGGCATTAGACTTCCCTAATGTTATTAGTGGTCAAAATTACATGTACCATGAAAGCCTGGAAGACTCTCAGAATGGCGCTAAAAGCCAGGTGGCAGGACACCTACACTTAGGTGCCGCCACAAACCCCAAATTCAAACCAACCTCTGAGTTTTACAAGCCCTTTCTTTGTGCCAACCCCCAGCTTAAAATAGTGCAGGGCAAAGCTCTGCAGGGAACTGAGTTGATGAGTAGGTTAGGGCTTAAAACCATTTCTTTCAAAGCTTAAAAAAAAAAAGAATCTGGTGGTTCTGCCAAATATAAAAACTACTCTCCGCAGCAGTTCCTAACACCTTTTAGGGTTTGTAAAAGAGGAAGGCAGTGGAGATGCCAAAGCCAGGGATGCCTCATTCCCACAAGGAATGCATTGTTGGGTGTGATTCACCAGGCCTCTTACATGGTCATGTTGGATGGGAAGGTGCCATCAAGCTCCAGGACGATGGTGCTGCCCCAGACTAGGAAAAACACCTTGATATCAGGCAGCTTTGCTGCTAAACCCTCTCACCACATCTGGCCAACCTCCAGCATCTGAGGAAAAGGTGTTCTCACTGAGCCTGTGAAATGACAAAATTTCCCCTATTCACAGAATAACCTTTCATCTGCAGCCCTCATCATAACCAGAGGACTTGAGAAGGTACAGTGACCCCAAAGGAAGAGACATGACCTGCTCGAATGTTTGGCCACATGAACTTTCTAAATTGCAAATATGAAAAAGACACAAGCAATGTCGATTAAAACCACACACATTCCAACATCTCACTGATGATATTCCACATGTAGGTGACAGGTCAAAAATACCCTGCAACACTGTTATATTTATTGACAAGGGCAAACTTTTCCATTTGTTTCTAATTTTATCCATGATTGATCATTGGCCTCAAAAAAAAAGAGAATCTGCTGCTGGTAACAAATAAAATGTAATATTCACGTTCTTAAAAATATAATTGGAAGAAGTAGAACCTATTCATTATTACTAGTTAGTTATCAAGGAAGAATAATTGGAATGTTAATACATATTAATGTCCTAAATATTGGTCTTGATCAGTAAACACACAGCTTCAAACTCAGAAAAATTACAGACAGAAATGTAATCTGATTCGAATGGTAGTTTGAGCAAAACTTGAGATATCCAAGTAGATGGATATGATGAGTTGAAGTAATGAGTGGTCACCAGCCAACTTTTCAAAGATTAAGAATTTGAAGAGATAACTTTACCCATTGGCTAGCAAATGACTAAGACCTTAACCACCTAGATCCAAATTATGGGACTGATACAAGAAGGGAGGCTGGAATGGGGTAAAGAAGAGCTTTTTTGCTAAAAGAGTATTTTTATAGCCCTTCTCACTGGCTACATAGTGATCTGACTCTTTATCCACCTATACCAGATTTCTCAACCTCAGCACTGCTGACATTGTGGCCCAGATGACTCTCTGTTGTAGAATGCCTAATGGCACTCCTGGCTTTACCACTGGAAGCCAATAGCACATTCTCTCCCAGGACAACTCAAAATGTTTCCAAACATTGCCAAATACACCCTGGGGAGTAAAACTCCCTGGTTGAGGACTTCTGACCTGAACCAAAAGAGGAAGAGATATCCAGTAATAAACAAACAAACAAACAAATGGATACATTAAATCTAAAGACATGGAGTTTCCAGAATCTTCAGAGTCTTCCCTTCCCTGAGCACCCATGAGCTATACAACCATCAATATAATCCATGGGACTCTGTCTTACAAACTGGGTTCTATAAGTTTTGAAACCATCATTTGAAACTCATCAATTTTCCCGCAGAAATGCCTATTATGTGTGATGGGTGGGTTTTTACAGTCTAGACCACCAAAACATACACATATATGAATATAGACACGTACCACAAACATCCATATTTAACTCACGATGTAACTCAAAGTGTAAGAGCATATATGGTTGTAATATCAAGAATTATGCACCATGAAAAATAAAATTTGAATAACAAATTATATATTTACTTAACTCAATATTTAAGGAAATGTCATTTTTATTAGATATGTCAGACAGAGACTCTGTAAAGATTCTAAAGGAGGATTCTAAACATTTTAAGATCTTTGACATTTAGGAGTCCTGGATTCCGTAGGCACAATATTTAAGGTTTCTAAGGAAGTCTGTCTAGTTGCCTCCTTCTCTAGGCAAGATTCCTTTAGAGAACTGAGAAGGAGGATGAGGGGCAAAGAGAAGGAGAACAGTATTAATGAGGACTCAAGTGTAGGCATGAGAAGTTTTTCCTGCAACTCACTTGAAATTAACTCAGCTTTGAGTCATTTAAATATAGAGAATCTAATATTCATTCATATTCTCTCTCTCTCTCTCTATGTCTCACTGTCCCATCCCTCCTGGCTCCCCTGAGGGGATCCTGAGGAACACAGTCTGAAAACCACCAGTTTAATTCCTGCCTCTCATTTCCCAGATTAAAAACCTAGGGCATGTGTAAAGGTTAAGTGACTGGCCCAAGGTCACACTTTACAAATGTTGGGCTGGAAGAACAACTCTGCCTGGGACTCAGTATCTGCACCTCTGGGCCCTGTGGAGGAGGCAGCCAGGCAGAACGCAGGAATAGACTTCTGCAGGGAAGAGCAGTGAGGCCATGCGTGGGGACAGACAACTGAAGACTCAGAGAGCCAAGGAGATGTCAGGACCTGGGCTGACCTCTCCAACCCCAGGGAGGGGCTAAGGAGTGGTAACAGAGGCAAGCTCCTGGACAGAGCTGCCCCCTGGAAAGGACCTACATCTTAGGAGATTCAGGAGGAACTCAGGAGGAGACGCTTCCATGAGCTGCCCTCTAGAGGAAGCTGAAATAGTAACAGAGAAACCTCAGCCCCTAGAAATGGGCACAAGATGACAGAAATAAAGCTGCTGGACACTGAGACTGGAGACACAGTATTCTTCAGGGGATCTCCTTTCTTCCTTTTCCTCATCATACTCATACCCATTTCAACACAAGTCATCTTTAAAATAGAATGAAGTTAATCTCTCTTCCTGCTTGATATTATCTTGAAAGGCAAGAGTAGTCGGTCTTCGGCTGTAGATACCATGAAGAAGCACATATAAATTCCCAGAGGCAAGATTATAAAGATGGAAAATCAGAAACCTCTGATGGGAGCTTCAGCCAATTGCAGAAATGCCTAGAAGATAACATGGCTCTCGGATTCCCAGACACAAAGGAACCATTCAAGGAAAGAGGATGACATAGAATGCCTCCTACATAACTTCCAGTAAGTCTAGTTCCACCTCAAAAAACCAAACCCTTTCAGCTATGTTATGTAGCTATCATGTCCCTTACGTTCTATGTGAATTAAAAATAAAGAACACAAAGAAAAAAGGCAGCATTATATATTTTTAAACTTAGACACATGTCAACTTAAAAGCTGGCCTTTCTTCTGCAGACAGCAATTCTAGGAAAAGAGAGATGAAATAACAAAATTTTCTCTGTACCACAGAAATGGGAAGCAGTACATTTGTCAGCCCCAAGTACTACAAATAAAATTCAGCAATGCTGGAGGGTGTCAGTTGGTGCTAGGTAATAAGAGTAAGCAGAGAGCAAGCATCCCACTGGAAGGAGGAGGTGACAAGGGAAGAGAGCAATTAAAGAGGGACAAGAGTGCTGTTTTATCAGGTGAGGATACAGCACCATTAAAAATTGATCCAGGTTTCCCTGAGTCACCTATAGACTTTAAATCACCCATGTATTGATTAGTGTTCTGAAACTCCATGTCACTTTTCCTACACATTACCATTTATCCTAAAGTTTATCCCATTTCTTAAAGCAAAAGTTGTGTATATCATTTGGTAAGTAACTATGGCAAATCAGTTTTTATAGATGACAAAGTGCATTTGATACTGTAGGGGAAAGTGGAGTTCACTTATTCTTCTGAATCTTGAGTGAAATATAATAGAGGAAGAGAGATGATTCTGTAAACCAGAACAACCTGAAAATGTGAACATTCTCCAAGCATGTGACAGTTGACTGGTAGGACCAGTTTGGGGCGGGGGAGATGATTATTTAACCTAGCCACCAAGCAGATACCTTTTGGTTAATATTTAACATATTCCAAGTGGTATTCACTACTTTGATTAGAAATTAAACAATACACATTGTTTTAAACAATAAGCACATTGATATGCTGCTACAGGCCAGCCTATGTTCAGTGCTCTCCATATACTAAATGTATAAGTTAGTGTATGGGCTAAGGTGCTATAACAAAGGAACCCCAAAATACAATGACTTAAACAAGAGAGACATGTGCTTCTTTCTTGTGTGGCAGTCTCCAATTAGGCAGAAAATCCCAGCCAGGTAGGCAGCTCTGTTTGGCCAGGTCATCCAGGGTTCTAGAGTCCTTCAAGCTTATTGCTCTGTCATTTCCTAGGGTGTTGTATATGGTCAGAGAGGACTCTGTTCCACCAATCTTTCACATTCATAGAAGAGGAAAAATAGGGGGAAGAGGAAAAGGTGAACTTAATGTAAGCATAATTCTGTTTGTATTCCATTGGAGAGAATCATATCTAACTCCAGGGGAGACTGGAAATGTACCCTATAACTGAATGGTCACATACTCAGCCAAACCTCAAGTTGTAGTATTATAAAAGGAGAGAAGAGGGAAACAATTTGAAATCTCTTCCATTTTATTTCATGAAACCCTTTCAATGATCTTGTATCATAATACTGTTTTTTTATAAAAAATGCATTTGAATTTGTCAATAATTTTTCTCAGCACCATAGCAGGAAGTGGCAGAGATGGAACCCAACCCAAGTCCTTCTGTCTCAAAACCCATCTTTACTCTGCTACTCTAGGTAGTGTGCCTAATAAATCCTAACTCCAATAGACAATGCATGTAAAAAGAAATCAAACTCATGCCACATGGACATTTTCTTAAAGCCAATGTCTTTTAAGAAATTAATACGATGAACAGAAAGATTTTTATACAGCAAACTTAAAAAACTTTTTAGAAAAAAAATTTAAGGAGAGAAGGAAATTGCAAGGAACTTATGAAAATGTTATAAAAGGAACAAGAAATTTTGATTTTTTTTTGAGCACCACTATAATCTATTGGGTGGTGTTGACCACAAATTGCATTGATAAAAATAAAGGGATTTGCCAGGTATGATGGCTCATGCCTGAAATCCCAGCTACTTAGGAGGCTAAGGCAGGAAGATCACAAGTTTGAAGCCAGCCTGGGCAACTTAGGGAAACCCTGTCTCAAAATAAAAAATGTAAAGAAGATCTAGGGATGTAGCTCAGTGCTAGCATGCATAAGGCCCTGAGTTTAATTCCCAATGTCACCACAAAAATAAATAAATAAAAGAAGAATAATAAAGGGACTCACATGGACTGACTTTCTTATTGAATATCCACAATAACCTGCCACAGAACAATCTAAAACAGCCACTGGTCTGGTTTGGTGGAGTTGGTTCAATATATGAGAACACACACATACACACACATATACCTTTATAAAATAGGATCAGTGCATCCCGCTAATCTTAAATCCCTACTCACCTGAATGCATGTATGCCATGAGATAAATGCTGGTAGAATACAAATGTACAGCTCCACACATTCATTAAATTTGCGTAAGCACTTTCAAGAATGGAAGTCTCCGCTTGGGGCGGGGTATTTTTTCTCTTTCCTTTGCCTCAAATCAAGAGAGATATTTTATAATCTACGGCTAGCTCACTGGCAAGTCTCCATTCTTTTCAACCTGACAGACTGTTTGTCAGTTAAACTCCCCTGTCATGTATCCCTACCACTGCCAACTCATGCACGGAGACCTTCACTTTTACTGCTACCACTTGCACCCTATGCAACCTTTGTCATTGATCACTGATCCGATCCAGTGCCCACATGTTCTTCAAGTGCCTACACAAGTAATGAGGTACTTGTGGTGTAAAATTAAACTGTCAACTGTCAGCGATTGATAACCACAGTGAGAGCTGACCTAGAACACCTGCACCAGTGGCCAAGACAGGTGTGACATGTTTGATCGCTGAGGCCTGCTAGTCAGTGTGACCCAGTGCTGTCCCTCCATGGACTTTGCTTGCATTTCAGCCTCCCAGCTTTCCTACATCCCTCAATGAGCATCCCCAGGTCGCAGAAACCACTCTCACAACCAATTTGGGCAGCTGGTTCGAGTGGCCGTGAAAGCAGATCTCGAGTCAGCGGGTTGGTTTGAAAGTAATATGGCCTAGAGATTTGCAAAGGTGGTATCTGGCGTCAGCCTGGTGGTTTTTCTCCCACATTCCCCCAGCTACCCTCCTCTTAAAGTAGATCTTGGTCCAGGCTTCACACACACCAGCCTCCCTCCACTGGTGTTCGCAGGCATGTGCCAGTGTGCCTGGCAGACGGGCCTTCCCTTCAGGGCAGGCACACGGCAGTCATAGAGTCTGGTGGAAGAATGAAGCGGTCCTAATGGAACTGCCTTATGGCTCTGAGCATTTGCTTGAAGGCATTTAAGTTGAACTGGCTCACATTCTGTTAAAGCGCCATAAATGCAAGCTTTTCCTACTCAGATGTAATTGAATAACCAGCACAAAGGAAAAAACATGTTCTGCTCTGACTACATCAGTTTTTAGCCAGCGTTGTTGCACAGCATTTAAAGTTTTTATTCAAGAGTTTTATTATTTAAACGAGTGATGGACTTTTCTTTTAACCTTAAGCAAAAATGCACTTAAAGACCTAAAACCTCCTTTGTGAAAAATCTGAGAAGCATGATGGGATTCTCATCCCATTTCGCCATCCCACCCCCACCAAACAGTTGCACTATATTAAGTTCATGTGATGAGAAGATAAAAATCTATTAACTTTCTGCTGACCTTATCGACACAGGAATCTCTGCAGACATTACAAAAGCCATATCTCTTCTGACTTTTACATCCAGAACCTCATGCTCCAAGGTCCCAAACCAAATGTAAAATCTTCATGATGAGTGAGACCCTGACACCAATTCAGATTCCAGCCTTGCTGGCTTGCAGTCGATGGAGGCTCCTCTGGGGCACAGAGGCTGGCCTTTACTTTGCATTTGACTTGAGGGGCTTTTTTTTTCCTTCTCCCTTTTTTTTTTTTTTTTTTTTGCCATATGCTACTGGGGACTCTGAATCAAAACTATTTCACGCGGACCATATGTTATGAGAAACGCATGATGGAAAGTGAACGGCAAGAAGTTGCCCCATATCACTGGGTGATGTATTACAAACATAATTAAATCTGAGTAATGTGCAGTGTTATTTCAGTTAATCATTTCTTTTTTCAATTTAAGCAAGGAAAACATAGCCCAATTTCCAAATTACATACCAAAGTCCAGATAAGCTAAAAGCAAATTAGTCGGAGAGAAATAAAACAAAAACTGTACAACATTGTTTAAGCTTCCGTAAAAGGTTTTGGTATATTTGAAATATGTTGGCAAGAAGGTGACAAATGATAGTCTTTGTAAATAAGAGGTTTAAAACACTACTCATTTCCTTTTGAACTAACAATGAATTCAGACCAGTCCAACTTATAAACAAGATGCAAGTAAAAAAAATCACTTGTGTGTTGATTGGTTGGGACTCAGCATATATTGCCATAGATATTTGATTATCAATAGGTCTTAGGTTTCCAGGCTAGCCCATGAAGACCAGTCGTTCCTGAAATTTGGTATTTCTACTGGGCCTTCACAGAACTAGTTGGAGGGAGAATAGACAATACATTCCAAATTCAACTTAATTCAATAATCAGCTCAAATCAATTCAATTTATTCAGTCTCTGCTGTTTTCCCAGGATGTACAGATTACTGTGCTTCCCCAGAGGAGGCAACTTCCTCTCATCCCAAATGCCCTCCAGCTAGAGGAAATTACTCTGTGTTCTGAGCCCTCAGAACATTTCATCTTACTTTCTCATCACTTTCTACCTAAACTACAGCTATGTGTGAACAGAGCTACTCCATAGTGACTTACTTCCCATATTCTAGTGCCAAGGCTTGAATTTGGCAGATTCTAAGTGTATGTGAATCAACGCTTGAGTAAATGAAGAAATACAGTCTACTAAGATGGGCAAACATTTTTTTTCCTTCAGTGGCACTGGGAATCATGGAATTTGGCTGAGGTGGGGAAGGGAAGAATATGATGATGATGATGGCAAGGATAAAGATGATAATAGCAAAATAGATTTATTGTTCTTTGACCTTATGACATGCACTTTACAAGTATTGACCAATTTAATCTTCATGATAACTCTGTGTGGTAGGCTATATATTATATATTACATGATTTATATGCTGTATATCATATATTTTATGTAATACATGTGTTTATTATATATATACACAAATGTATATTACATAAATTATAATATATATATGAGTGAATATGTGTATGTTTACATATGTACATACATATATATTTATATATACATATATTCACTACTTTCCCTTTCTCTTCCCTTCCTTTCCCCTTGATAGATATATATAGGTAGGTAGGTAGATAGATAGACAGATAAATAGATATGACCCCTATTGCCCAGGTTGGCTTTCCAGTATTTATTCATTCATCAGATATTGATACACCCACAGACCCACAGAAAGGGTAGCAGTAGGGTAAGAAATGTGTGCATGGACGCACACATAGATAGATAGATAGATAGATAGATAGATAGATAGATAGATAGATAGATAGAATCCCCCTTTAAAGATGGGAATACTGAGCACAGAGATATTAAGCAATTTTCCCAAGTTCACACAAAGAAGAATAGATACTTCTGGAGGCCAGAAACATATTTGCTATGTATATGTGCACAAGAGGGGATACATTTCTTCATACAAACTTTCTTTTATGTGTTAGTTCTGTTTAGTTATACCTAATATTAGGGTTCATTTTCACATAACTATACAAGCATGGACTATACTTTGTTCTCATTCAGTCCCCACTGCTTCCCCTTTCTCTTCCCTTCTCCCTCCCCCGTTCTATTCTCTCTACTCCACAGATTTTTTTCACAAGCTTCTTTTTGCCTCTCTGATCAGAAGGACCTTTTCAGGCAAAAGGCTCCCCTGTTATTTCAGTTCTCACTGGTGAACCTGAATACCAGCTCTGAGGGCAGGGACCTTACCAATCTTATTCACAATCTCCTGGGTCTCTAGAGCAGTGCTAGTGCATGGCAGGTATGTAACCGATTTTGGCTCAAACCACTAATCTAGACTGGTTTTGTTTGCTGAATAAAAGAGTGACAATCTGTTTGGGATAATGGTAGGGCTAAGGATAGGACTCTGGACTCAGGTTTCCTCTGTGTGTTTTGGGGTTTTCTGGTCCTAAGGCAAGGAGAGGGTCTTCCTAAACTTGCCTGATGATAAAAATCACCCATAGCACTTATTAGAAAGCCCTACGCCTAGAAATTTTGAGTCAGTGACCTGAAGTAGAGCCCAGGAATCTGTTTCTGTTGATATTGCTGCTGCTCTGGTTTTAGACAGATGCTTCTGAAGGCTTTGAGCCTGGGAAACACTGACCAAAAGTGCAGTTCTGCCTCATCATACGCCACCTCTTCATATGCCAGACATGTGCAAATTCCCCAAGAGATGGACAGTCTCTGGCCACAGTCAATGTCTCTTCCAAAAAACCTGTGCATTGTGCTGAATGGCAACATGGAAGGGACTTTGCACGATAGAATCCTGCAGATCTCAACTAAGCTGAGGAAAGTTTCCACGCACACGTTTCTAACCCCTCTCCTACTCTTTCTGTGGGTGCATCAACGTCTGCTGAATGAATCAATGCTAGAATGCCAATATGGGCTAAAAAGCAAGCCAGGCAGTTGTGAAGAGCGGAAGTGTTTCATGAGCCTCAGTTTGGTGTTGCACATAGTAGCACACAATGACAAACACAATTGATTAATATATCCTGTCCATTGCTTTCCTTCTGACTCGAAGAGCATTCTTACGACAGCTAATAATCTCTGAGCCTTGGAACCATTATTTGACCTTTTAAAAGTACTTTATTTCTTTAGGGTATAGGCCAAGGAGTGGGATAGCTGGGTCAAACGGTGGATCCATTCCGAGTTTTTTAAGCAGTCTCCATACTGCTTTCCAGATTGGTTGCACCAACTTGCAATCCCATCAGCAATGTTTAAGTGTACCTTTTTCTCCACATCCTCGCCAGCACTTATTGTTGCTGGTATTTTGGATAGCTGCCATTCTGACTGGGGTGAGATGAAATCTGAGGGTAGTTTTGATTTGCATTTCTCTAATGGCTAAAGACATTGAACATTTCTTCATATATCTGTTTGTTGATTG
>CM053409.1:34352480-34419174 GCA_028644305.1 Xerus rutilus
GTAATCTGCTTATAATTTTGTGCAAAGTTAGAAAAATTATGATTGTAACAATTTTTTTCTATTTGCCTCAACAAATGTTTTCAGTGAATAGTGTGTACAGCTTCTGATAATTTGTTTTTTTCTGTTATGTTTGCCAACATGTATTAAAATGCAACTTTTGGGAAAAAAAATAAAATAATAAAAAAATAAATAAATAAATTTAAAAAAAAAAGTACTTTATTTCCTTAGTTATAATAAGACAGGTATGGTGACCTGGGGATCTATGGGATCTTATTTGCCCTGAAGATGTCTCTCCCTTTCATTTTCTCATTCTTAGTCTCCTCTCTTCTTTCACTGTGTATCTTTTTTCTTGGTATTAGGGAGTGAATCCAGGGGCACATTACCACCAAGCTACATCCCCAGTCCTCTTTATTGTTTAGTTTGAGGCAGGGTCTTGCTAAATTGCTCAGGATGGTCTTGAACTAGTAAGCCCCCTGCCTTAGTCTGTCAAATTGCTGGGATTATAGGTGTGTGTGAGTGTCACTACCCAGCCCAATCTGATAATTTATACCCAGAAATCAGTGAATAACATCAGTCTTGGTTGGGATAAAGGTAATAGCTGGAAATAATAAGGTCTATGATTCTCCTAGAGTCTAAAACAGGGTTTCTAAACCATGGCACTTTTGACATTTTGAGCCAGATCATTCTTTGTTGTGGGAGTACTGTCCTGGGTCTTGTCAAATATTGAGTAGTATCCCTGGTCTCTACTGACTAGATGCAGTAGCAAACCTTCCTGACAGCCAGCTATGAGTTATGACAACCAAAAATGCCTCCAGATATTGTCAAATGTCCCCTGAGCATACAAGCCTCCCTTGGTTGAGAACCACTAATCTGGAAAACATTTTTTAAAAATATATTATTTAACAGTTAAGTTGGTCAATACTTGGTACTTATGCGCAAGGATATATTAATCCGTAAAGTTGCTTGGATATTAAATAAAATTATGAATAAAAGTTTCAAAGAGACTATTGATTCAAAAAGATCCTGGCTACCTTTCAGGTGTGGAGTCTGGTGGACATCAGGTAGATGCTGGAATAGAATTTGACACAGCAGGAGAATTTTACCAAAAAAAAAAAAATCATTTGAGGGGAGCACAAAAACTCATTAAATACCTTACTTTTGGCAAAAACATTCAAAGGTAGTACACTTTGCCAACATCTTTGCCCTTGGTTGTTTTGCTGTCTTTTTTTTTTTAACTTAAGGGTAGTTTTAATCTGTATGTTCCTGGTTTCTATAATCTACAAATCATCAAAATGCAGTTTTATAAGGATATCTCATAAGCTTTGATGTCCAAGAAGCCTGGGGGCCCTTTTTTATGTGCTTATTTTCTTTTGAACCAGGAAATCATGTTTTGCCAAAAGCAAATGGAACTTGAGCCTCAAAAGATTTGAGTTCCGTTTGAAACAGAACCCGCAAATTCTCTAAGTTCTCAATTTGACAAAATACATGCTCTCTCCTTCCCTCAGACCAAATCCCTCTTGGTTCTATTTTGAATCACAATTAGCAAAGTCCTACGTGCCTCAGGATTACCCAGGAGAAAAAGAGATGGACCGCAGGCTGAAATTCTGGTACAACCCTGTTTTGAGCTGGACTCATCATCAAAATGCTATACAAGGTAAGAGAAGTTAAACAGAAGAGCAGAGAGAAATCAACTAAGCAACGTGTTCTTTGACTTTCTCCAGGTCCAAATCCAGCAAACAAGACATTACATCAAAGTTAAATTGTTTACATATTAGAAGACCTGTCCATTTTTTTCCTTACCATTGATTTCCACAGTACAAAAATATTATTCCAGTGGCAAGGATGTAAACCTTATTCATAACAGGATTTCAACCACATCCTGAGAACGAAGCATCTCCTTAGATAGTGTGCCCTCATTTATATCGAAGGCATGCTGGTTTTATTTGTCAGTGTTTGTCGAGGGGTCACAATATCAGGAAGCAGGAGATGGCTCATCAAAGCGTCTCTGCAAGTCCCCACTACTCATCAGTTAGACAGTACCTTGTTTTTAACATCAGGACGGAAATGCATCTCCTCTGACCCATTGTTAGAAGCTTCCTTCTGTCTTTAAGTTTTTGGAAAGAGCACTCAGGACTCGACTTCTTTTTCCAATAGGTAATTGTCACTAATTAATGCTTCTGCTGCATACAAGAATGTGGACCTGTGACCCCGAGTAATCTGGGCCTGTATCTCTGGCCTTGGAGCAAGGACACTCTAATCTCCTGACGCTACCCGTGGGGGCCCAGGTCACAGCCGCAAGGCTTCCCACTGGGTTCCTGAGCAGGCCTCTCTCTGCTTCAAAGCCATAGAGTTCAGTGGGGCAGGCTGACTGCACGGAGAAGATGGCATATGGCCAGTGGATGCCTTCAGAGGCGAGGAGGTCCTTTCTCTGAAGGTCTGGAGATCTTTCTGCAGAAGCCAGGGCCTCCAGATCTATTCGTTCCACCTCCATTTACTGGGTACCTACCTTCTTTGTGCCAGGCTGTCTTCTAGGCACTGAGAATAAATGAATAAAACAGAGTTCCAGCTGGCAAGGAACCAGAGCTAGGCTCAAGCCCAGTCCCTTGTCAAAATATCCTTTTACATATAACTAGACAGGGTGGTCTTGTTTTCTTTTGTTTGTTTGTTCTTTAAGATCTAATAGGATAAAAACTATGGTGTTTGTTATTTTCTCATTGATTAAAAAATGAGAAATATCCATTAAGATCCATTAATCTCATTCCTCTACAAGATTCTTGAGATGAAAATACTTTGTTGTTGTTTGGTTTTTGTTGGGATAGTGGTGATGGTGGGATTATTTTTGTTTGGTTTTTGTTTTTGTTTTTGGTACTGCAGACCAAACCCAAACCCAAAGATTCCACTGAGCAAGGAAGGGCTCTACCATTATGCTACATACCCAGCACCAACTCCATGAGATTCTTCTTTTACTTTCCCTTCCCTCTCAGTTCCCTTCCTCCCTGCAACTCTGTCTTTCTCTCTCTCTCTCTCCCTCTTTCTCCTTTACACATAAACAAACTAAACTATGGGATTTCTATGAGAAAGACTTCAGTATAAAAATATCTTCTCCCATACCCTTAACAAAACACTAAATTATTAAGAATGTCTATCCAAAATCCCTCACTTAAGTGGAGCTTTATGTTCTGCTTTTCTTTGAATAGTAGATCTTTCTCCAAATCAAGGCTAAGGACTACCTTGTGCATAAACACCACTGGATTAATCCCAACGCAATAAAAATGACATAAATAAATGCTCAACTTTAAAAAATATATAAGGAAATTCTTCTAAACTTTAAAATAGATAAAACAAAAGGCTTGGTGCTCTTTGTAAAGCAGTCTTCACATTAACAATGTTAGGTTTCTTTGAATAACTCTCGCCCAAGTGCTTCTCATATGTCCACAGCAAATTGAATTTCACCATTTAAGAAAATATCTCTGCTTGATAAACATGGTACATGTTCTGTAATCAAGCAGGCTGCATGATGAACACAGATCTGCCTGGTAATAAGCAATGAGCTTTGCACATTTCTTTTTGGCTTGCACTGCAGCATGCAGCCACTTTGGAGAGACAGCTTAGCACAGTGCGTAGGAAAGTGAGAACCAGGTTTCTAAGTTCAAGTCCTTCTCCTCCACCAAGCTGGGCAAGTCACCCCGTCCCTCTGTGCCTCATTTGTCTTATTTATAAAAAAGGGATTAACAACCATAGATTAGATGAGCTTACATCTCCAAAGCTATTCAAAAATTTCTGGCGCACAGTAATTATGACACAAGCGTAAAGCATTATTTACATATTCATAAAACACACAGGCTCAAACAAAACAATGATCCTATACTTAAAAGCAGACTTAAGATATGTTGGGAATGGTTGAAAATCGCCTTTCTCAATACGCCTTGTACCCAGCACATTCATGTCTCTCCCAGCTGACTATATGGTGTTAACTCAAGAACCCTGTCTTATCCATCCTGGTATCTCCCACAGCGCCCAACACAGTGCCCTATGGATAGAAGGCCTTTGATGAATATGAGTTGTCTGAATGAACTTATGAGTGGATTCTTTAGAGAACTGAATTAAAAGATATTTGTTAGCATCTTTACCACAAGCACTATTGAGGTTACCTGTATATTAGTGGTAAAATGTTTGCTTTAGTAATATGGGAAATTTGTAATGAACTCGATAAGCTTTGCTCAGTTCTTTCTAAATGTTAAAAATCAGAACACATCCATTAAATCACCCACACACATACCTGCCAAATATCCATAGAGATGGACTACTTCACACCATTATATTCATAATTCAGTTGTCTCTGGAAATCCCACTGATTCCAGGGAACTTAATTTGGTAGCCAGGAGGAATTCCACTGGCATCTTAAAGGGTGTTGCTGGTTTTTTGTTTTGTTTTGTTTTGTTTTTCAATTGCAACTCAAACAATCTTCAGTAGTTGGTTTCACTCACTCTACAGAAATGCTGAGCTAATATTTGTTCTTCAAAGTAAATACCAGTATTTCTTGGACTAGACACCACCAACTTTAATTTTATTTTTCTCACATAAATGTCAATCAAGAACTAAACAGATAATTTCCTTCTGTCACACAGCAATTTCACTGTGGTGGAACAAAGTGTTATCTTAAGTTTCACAGACCAATTGTTCAATAATTTCTGTTAGTGGCTGCTTTCCAAATCTTTGAGAATGGTGTGGTCTGCCAGCCCTTGAAGCTGGGAGGGAGAAGCCAAGGGGAGGGTCTCTCTGTCAGTCAAGAGCTCAGCACCATGGCACACTGGCCATCCTTCCCAGGACCAGCTCCTGCTCATGAGGACAATACCCAAGGCAAACTGTCTATTTGAGAATGATGAGTAGGAAACCTCTAAATGCTGAAAGTGAGCAAAGGGGGCTTTTAGGCATCAAGGAAAGGTTCATGTCATCCTAGTTAAGTGAACTGAATTCATTAGAAAGTTTGAGGAAGAAAGAATAGGGACTTAGAGAAAGAAAATAATTCCCTATAAATGAAAAGCAACACTAAAGAGTTCTGCTTCAACAAAAAAGTAAAAATAAAAATGTATAGAGAGAGGTGTGTATGTTTGTATATGTGTTTGTGTGAGTGTGTGTATAATATATTTCCACCTACACTACCTACCTCCTGCTAGAAAACTATCTACAAAGCCATTCTTTAGAGTTGAATCAACTAATCTTTTCAGATAGACTGCTCAAGGAAACTCTGATATGTGTTTGATACCAACTTCCTTAAACAAATGAAGTAAGTTTGCTAAACCTCAAACACACTGAGCTCTGTGCCCATTTAGGATATCAAAATTGACTGACATAAATTAACCAAATTTAATAGTTTAAATTAGTGTATAATAGCTTGAAATTAATAACCAGTTCTATACTCAAATTTCTTATAGTTTGGAGGTCTATGACAAAGAGAAATACGGTTATGCCTCTATTTTCATTTTGTTTTCTTCCCCGTCCCTCAACACTAACAACAATTAGGCAAACTCAGTACATTTTTTGAAGATGTGGGAGAGGCTTAGTAGAGAAATAGGTCTCTCCTTCTCTCTCTCTCTCTCTCTCTCTCACACACACACACACACACACACACACACACAAAATAAAGTCTAGACTTTTTAAATTAAAAGAAAAAGGGAGGGGCTGGGGTATAGCTCAGTGATGGAGTATCTGATCAGCTTTCACAAGGCCCTGGGTTCAATCCCCAACACTGCTCTCAACCCAAAATATAAGCAGGAAAAATATTAATAACAGTAGGATCATGGCCAATTTTTTATGCATTTTGATATTTTTATATTATGATAAACATGAATCATTTGTATAATCAGTAAATGTGTGTGTTTGTGTCTATGTGGATGTTCAAGTGCCCCCACAGGGTGACATTTCTCTTCTTGCCTTGACTTTGGTGCTTACATAAACCATCTGTGAATCATATTGGAAATGCAGATCTGGTTCTGCAAGTCTGAGATGGGCCTGAGAGGCTGCATTCTAACAGGATCTCAAGTGACATCCACATTGCTGGTCAGTGGACAAATACTCTAAGCAGGAAAGTATATCACAGAGTGCCACTGGATTGAGGGCCACTCCAGGTGTTTTACTGGATTGAAGTGCCACTGGATTGAGGACCACTCCAGGTGTTTTACTCTCCTGTCATGCCAAATGAAGCTAAGAAACATGAGCCCAACACTATAGAGACAACAACCAAATACAAAGTTAGAGGAAATCTGAAGTAGTTTGTGAAACCTGGTCTGTGGTCACATTGGTTTTTCTCTTCTGAATGACTTTGGTCTGTAAAGATAAGATTTGTTCCCCACCTCATATTGGCCAGAATCTAGAGGCTTATGGGGAAATCCAGATAATGAAGGAAGCAAATTTCATACTTATAATAGTTCTAGCCTTAAGCCGGGTGCAGTGGCACACGCCTGTAATCCCAGCACTTTGGGAGGCTGAGACAGGAGAATCTCAAGTTCAAAGCCAGCTTCAACAACAGCGAGGCACTAAGCAACTCAGTGAGACCCTGTCTCTACATAAAACACAAAATAGGGCTGGGGATGTGGGTCAGTGGTCGAGTACTCCTGAGTTTAATCCCTGGAGCCAAAAAAAAAAAAAAAAAGTAGTTGTAGCCTTAGAATGGACAGCTCACCTGATGCCAGTCTATGCTGACCGTGAAGAGGCTTTCAGACCATGTACTGAGGAGCCTTGACTGGCCCTGCTGTTTCTTGGAACAACCAAGGCAAACTGATTTTTATTTTTCCTTGACCCTCAGCTCCATTGCACTGAGGTCTTTCCAACCTCTGATCTCATATGTGGCTCCCAGACAGATCCTGGGCTTTTCTTCCTCACTTCCTTTTTTTTTTTTTTTAGTGCTGGGGATTGAACTTGGGGGCACTCTACCACTGAGCCACATCTCCAGCCCTATTTTATTTGGAGACAAGTTCTCACTGAGTTGCTTAGCATCTCCTCGTTGCTGAGGCTGGCTTTGAACTTGCGATTCTCCTGTCTCAGCCTCGCAAAATGCTGGGATTACAGGCGTGCACCACCGCACCTGGCGCTTCCTCACTTCCTAAAGTTCCCTTTGTCTTCCTGCTCAGTGTCATCAAAACAAAAATATAACTTTCTATCTATCATCTCATGTAACCCTATCATTAGATATATGGCATGTTACTAATCCCATTTTGGAAATGAAGAAATGACAACATAGAAACTAGTGACTTGCCTAAGAAAATCCAACAAATAAATGACAAGGTTCATCTGAACCACCCAACACACAAAATTCCTTTTGTTTACTCCACTAGTCCTTCAGATCTTGGCCAGTGTAGCTATTCTTAGGTTTGACTCTGTGGCAATGTTAGTGAGCTTAGCAACTGCAGGTGAGTACGTAGGACCTTAACAGAGACCTCGAGGAAGAGAGAGACAAGAAACGAGACTGACGCAGAAAAGAGGAGAACTCCTAGGTGTGATCTTAAACACCATACTGCCATGGATGTTCACCATCCTCTCATAGGAAAAGGGAGTCACTGAAGACATTCAGGCATCAGCCTGGCCAAAGACGATGGTGGAGCTGGTGCAGGAATGAGGGGTGTAGATCCCAAGAGGGTAAGAACACTAGATCCTATTTCATGTCCACCCATTAGCTTTCTATATAATGAATCAACCTTAACCAGTCAATTACTTTAGTTCACTTTATCAAAAATAAGACAAAATACAGGCGATAGCACTGAGTTGTTAAACAACAACTAATAAGTAAACTTCAACATTGCTTATTCTCACTGAAATATAATTGACCTAAAAACACCAGAATAATTCTGGTTTAGTCCTAGTAATTGATATTTGGCTTCCCCACTGCATGTGAGGCATCTAGCATAAATCAATTAAATGTTTGCTCAGTGGATATTAATAATGAAAAATAAGTGAGCATTTCTCACGGAAGACAAGGAAACCTAACAGAAAGTATAGAGTGGGCTTAAGTATCACACCAAAAAGCCACTGTCCTCTCAGACCAAAGAGGGTTGTGTCTTCCACGTAGCAGCAGCGTTCCATTAAAGCTGGTAAACCCTCACCTAAACCTTGCAAACTGGAAAGAAAAGCAGAGGTCCACTCTTGCTCTGCTTGAGAGAATCAGATATAAAAGATAATCCAGATCCAAGCCAACAAGAGTCACTCGCCTGCGAACGATGGTGGCATTCTCACAGTTAATTTTGCTGCCATTTGTGCCTGGATTTATCGTGGTTTGGAAAAAGTAAATTGAGAGGCTAACACAGCCCTCACTCTGGAGTCCACCAGCGGCAGCGCATCCCCAGTCGGGCTGGATAT
The DNA here is from genome assembly GCA_028644305.1 of Xerus rutilus. NCBI lineage: Eukaryota > Metazoa > Chordata > Mammalia > Rodentia > Sciuridae > Xerus > Xerus rutilus. Next base: position 34,360,833 of record CM053409.1, read on the forward strand.
TTAGTGCCAGCTGTGCTGAGAAGGCCGCTCAAGAGCCAAGGGAGGGATTACTGCTGGATGCTGCCCATAAATCACACGCAGCACTCCACACAGCTCCACATCTCACAAATAAGGTTGGGCTCGAGAGGTGTCACCCACACAAAAGGAAGGAGCGCCCTGGATGCCTGTGGCCCACCTGGTCCTTCCCATCCTGGTACTCATAAAGCATGAAAGGGCCTTGAGGTTTGCACTCACTCTTCTTCTCCCATAGTCTCTTCCCTCACTGGTGACGAGAGACAATTGGGCCCCAGGTCCTTAGTGACTTTAGCAAAAGCTGGTCACCACCAAGCCCCAATTCCAAACTCACTTCTCACTTGTTAATTACCCAGCACAGCCCTGGCCCTTGCTGATTGGCTTTTCCCTGAACCAAAGACGATGTAAATCAAGGATGTCCTCCAAACAAATATCTGGACAGCCCTACTTCCCGCTTCTACCAAAGAATGTCCCTCCAAACATGAAAATCAAGGTTTTTAAAAATTACCAAAAACCCACAAAAACTTGTTTTTCTTTCTAAAGCTCATATGAACCTGTAGGGGGCGCTAGTCGGAAAGATTCTGAGGACCCAAAGGTAGCAGTGAAAAACAGGGCCCTGATGTCCCACTGCCCAACCAGCCCTTCATGTTCTAAGACACTCATCACCATGATTCCTGAAAACAATAGCGGCTTCTTGTTTAAAATGGAACTGCACCTGCTCGAATACGTGTCAACAAACAATTGCTTTGTTTTTCATATTAGCCGTCCAAGCTGAAGCAATGGGACTTCCTGGAGCGAATACTGGAAGGCTTATTCTTAGAAGGGGACAGAATTCTCATTTTAACACAAGGCTCAGAGGGCCCCAGTGATGGTCATCTTCCTTCCTGCTTTTGTACTCCCTGGTGTTCATCTTATTTGGTTTTCAACAGGTTTATTTCCATTGCAACCCTCTGGCTTCTAACGCCCATACCACCATATTAGGCAACTACCCTCATTTCTGCTTCCTATCCTTGAATGACGAAGGCTTTTAATTGCTGTTCCACCATTTCAAACAGTTCTCAGAAGAGTCTTTCCTCCTCTGTTGAAAGAGTTGGGATAAAGCCTGATGACAAACTCTTTGCCAAATGTTCACTCATGGCTAAATCATTCTTTTATTGTAGTCATCTGATTATGATGTCCGCTTCCAGCTTCTCTGTCACTGTTTGATGCTTGTCTGTTGAACAAATTGGGACACTTTTAAAAGGAGTTATTTTGGTAAAATAAGGTGCTTGGTTGTGATTAAAAAGTGTTTTAAGTGATTCAGCCAAGGTCGTCTCCACAGACTCCGGAAGAAACCACGGCCAAAATACCTTAGTGAAGGCAGGATTTGAGAGGTAGATAACACCTATTATTACCTTTATCAAGGTGCAGCCAGGCACCAGGCTCAGGGGAGCAAGTAAAGGTCCAGGCCTCCGACACCACAGATTCTAATGCAGTAGTGCTGGTGATAAGCACTCAAAGAACTGAGATCTAATGATTTTTTTCAAAGTGTCTTTGTTTTCTCTTCTATAAAACAGAAGGGGATTGAAGGCTAAACACTATGATTTTGTGCCATTTTAAAAATGAAAAAGTCACACGAAAACTGCAGACATAGGAGAAAGGGTATAGGGCTTGAAGTCTGCATTCAAAGAGCTATGTGATCTTAGGAAAGTCACTTCACCTCTCTGAGCCTCAAATTCTTAATCAGTAAATGCATGTTGTGAACCAGCTTCTCTCTAAATTCCTTTTCAGCTTTGAAAGTCTAGGATAACTACTCTAGCTAAAGATCCAACCTTGTAGAGAATTAAAACAGATGAAGTAGTCTAGTATATCTGATAATATTGAGGAATGTTCCATTTATTTGAAACTTTGGGCCATTTGATACTTCTTCATCTCTTAATTGAGAATTTACTTAACTCCTCAGTACCTCAGTATCCTAGTCGGTAGAATGGGTATATTAGTAGCACTTATTTTGTCGAGTTGTGTAAGGACTAAATGCATTCGTGTATTCAAGTCTTACATGTCTTAGAACAATGCTTGCCATGGAGAAAGTACTTGATAGATTTAAGCAACCAGTGGTTATAGTAGTAATACTTGTAGAATATCTATTTGGTTTGTTTGATTGTTTACAAATGTTTCTGCAATACTACAGTGATACAGCCCCATCAATGTTTATAGCAGCTTAATTCACACTAGCTAAGCTATGGAACCAACCTAGGTGCTCTTCAATAGATGAATAGATAAAGGAAATGTGGTACATATTCACAATGGAATATTACTCAGCCATAAAAAAAGAATGAAATTATGGCATTTACCAGTAAATGGATGGAACTGGAGGCTATCATAAGTGAAATAATCCAATCCCAAAAACCCAAAGGCTAAATATTCTCTCTGATATATAGATGCTGATTCACAATAGGCTGTGGGGAGGGAGTGGAGGTTCACTGGATTGGGACAGAGGGGAATGGAGGGAAGGGAGGAGGGATGGGAATGGGAAAGACATAGAATGATTGGACATAACTTTCCTATGTTCATATATGAATATACAACCAGTGTAACTCTACATCATGTACAACCACAAGAATGAGAAGTTATACTCCATGTATGTACGATATGTTCAAAATATATTCTACAATCATGTATAACAACAAAGAACAAATAAAAATTTCTGAATAAATAAATAAATAAATATAGCTGCAAATAAACAAGCTTACGTAGGAGGTGTTAATTTGTGACTTTCTCAAATTGCTCATCAGTAGGTGCCCAGAACATCTGCAAGGCCAACTCCACACTGCCACTGTCAGCTTTCAGAAATCATTTGCTATCATCAACATAAAGAGGTAAGACAAACCCAATAACAAAAGACGAGGCCCCCTTAAAACTGACCAGAGATGTAACACTGGCCATCAAGTTTAACAGAGGATAATTTGTGTTTCAAGCACTCCTAACTCTCTTTCTCCGTGCTAAATATTTTGAGCTGTCACAAAGATGCTAACAGAAGTCAATTCATTCTTAAAATGGGTTGAACTAACATCACTTCTGGCCATAGGACTCTGTGTCTCTAAAGGCCACTCACTCCGGGTCACATGCTTAAAGAGGCTGTTTTCAGACCGAGCAAGAATACGTGGCCCTATGCGTGGTACTACTTGCGGTGAGCTCCAAAAGACATCTCACAAAACATATCAACTTCTACCTATCTGCAAAGATTATATAATTTATTATTGAGACATTTTTGTCAGAATAAAAATGTTAGCTGATATCAGAGGGAATTGGTTCATCTGATGCAATGGCTATCGGCTCTCTTTCATGGAGTTCCTATTGTGTTCCTGGCACTGCACTGGCACCAGAGTTTCAAAGATAAGATCAAACGCTCATAAAAACAAACTATATTCTCCAGGACTCTCAGACAGCATCACACGGTGCTTAAGAGCATAGGCTCAGACTGCCCTGGAAGACACAGTTCACTAGAAGGAAGAACACCAGGTTCTTCATTTAAAAAAAAAAAAAGAATCTTTTTCCACTTCACAATCTTTCCTAATTCAGCTCTGCTTCAAGATATAGAATATTTACTGAGCCAAAGATGAGATGAAAAGAATATGTGAGCAGGCTGGGGTTGTGGCTCAGTGATAGAGCACTTGCCTAGCATAGGTAAGGCCCTGGGTTGCATCCCCAACACTGAGAAAGAGACAGAGACAGAGAGAAGGAGGAAAAGAAAGTTGGGAAGGGACGGGAAACTCCTGAAGGTCAGAACAGGTACTCCACATATATTTGTGACATAGAACTAGGAAGCATGGAACACTGAGACTTGTCAAATCACAAGCAGTGAAGCCCCTTACCTGGACGCTTCCTTACTGAATGGTGAAGTGACAGTCCTCCTGATTAACTCTTTGTATGTTCAACACCTCCTCATTCTAGACTGACCCTAGACAATCCACACGTAAAACCCAACAATCGTTGATGGTTTGTGCAAAATGACAACAATAACATCAAAAATGTGTGCTGGTGGCAACACTCAAAACCACACTTTTTCATATATTCTAGTTCATTGTGCTCTCTTACCACGTGATAATGCATCATAATAATAGGATCAAGTACTACTGAAGAACAACTTTCTAAAACTGCAAATTTTTCATTGAACAGGCCATTAATTCTAGGAGTTTGATGATTTACATAAAAATCATATACCAAAAACAACCTAGATTCTCATCCTATAGAAAATATAGATTAATGTTGGAAATATTTGTTGAACTGTTTTTTTTTTTTGCAGAGTTTTGGGTTTACATTTTCTTAATACACATGCTAAGTTAGGATGATGTGTGGTTATTAATTATCCTCTTGTCTCTTAAAAAAAATTGTCTAGAAATAACAAAAACTATTTTTTAGTCAGAGCTAGGTTTCCTAAAACACAAGTGTGCAAGTAAGTGCACACAGACACACACACACTTCCTCTAGTCTTTCCTCTAGTGTAATAAAAAAAACTTATTCCCTAAGATGTTTCCCACCTCTTTTCTTCCTGCTTTCTTGTTCCTTTCCCAAGCTGCTCATTCCAAGAGTGCCTTTAACTCTGATGACTCTTATTAAACACGACTACTTAATTACCATCAATCTATTATGCTGTGTACTTCACCCTCCACTGACACATCTGATCCCATTATGTGCCTGACCTTTAACGGTCATCAAATCAAAGTCATTCTGGTCAGTTCAGCTTGGGCCTGACACATGCCCAGGTCACAGAGATGAAGGCACGGGGCCTTGCATACCACGTTACCCTGCCCTTCATTTAACACCTTTGTCAATAGAATTTCACAACTGGGAAACGGCCAGATTTCTGCCTGGCTTGAATAAAATGTCCCTCCTTTTACAGAAAGCTGAAATAAATAATTACCCACATGCTGACCAGCACTGGTTTTTCTATAATTGGTACTTCTCCACCAGCATGATACACTTCCCTCTTGCATGTTTCTGTCCAAAAAATCTTCGATTAGAAAGTGAGAACATATCAGGCAGCCCTCTGGAATGTGCTAAGCACCCCTACAAGTGGCAGAAGACTGCCTAAAGATACCCTGAGAAAGGAAACTAAAGGACACTCTGACAATAGCCATGGCACCACCAAGTGGGTGGCCGCCTTCCACTGAGTGGCAAATCCACAGAAGGGCTCTGGGTTCACAGACTTATGTGCCACCCTCTGACAGGAACAACTGTTTGGGCTGCTCTATCTCAGGGTCACATGCTGAAAAAAACACTCCCACTCAACCTAATAAGACAGTCATTTAGAAAGGAGGCTCTTCCTGGCAGTTGGGGCCTGGTCATTGTTACTCACCCATGGGCCTTGCCTGGTGGTAAACATGGAACTGTTTTCCCAGACCAAACATGGACCCTCCCTCAAGGTAGCCAGACATGGTGTCTGGCGTGCACAAACATTTTGACTTCTGACTGAACGGCCCGACCTGGCAGTGTCTTCTTCTGGCTTTACTTTACTAATGTGTGTGTATTTTTACCAGCCCCTCTGGGAAAACTGCCCTGCTTTATGGCAAGTTGTCGCTGACAAGGAATTTCTCATCAAGATTGAGATCTCTGACCATCCCCGCAGCTCCCAGCCCATCAGAGTTTCAGAGCTCAGAGACAAGGAGGCTTGTCCTTGAAAAGAACAGTGACTTTAGGAAGCAGCATTGGGGTTCCTTCATGACTGCCACGAATGAAAAGCCACCCAGAGTCGCCAAAAGGAGGTTATGAACATTTGATGGGTGACGAATTTAATAGGGAGAATTATTTCCTAGAAAAACAATGTTTTTGCTTAGATTCGTTTTTTTTAATTTCTGGATTCTCTGTGGTCAGCTGAGTGCTCAGTGCCTTATTCTTTTTCTCACACTTTCTCCAAAATATACCAATCTGGGATGAAGAAATCAATCTCCCTCCTATGTAAGTCTCTCACTCTTACTCTTTGCAGTTTCCAGCTATTTTCACAATACATTTTTTTTTCTTTTTCTTTCTTTTTTTTTAAACCAGGCTCTTAAGCCTTGCCTGCTCTATATTAAATGTACTTAACAGTCTAAACCCAATCTTCTAATAACTGGATCAGCTATTGGTTGAAACAAGCTCAGTTGGGTGAAAAATACAAAGTTTCACTGTGCGAGAAACAAGAACACAAATAATAAATCAGAAAGAAAGACTTCAATCCCATTATCATCTTTCATCTGAGAGACTGAAATTCACAGTCTTTCCACAAATCACTCCCCTTGCTACTAAATGTCTTCCAAAAGACTCGAAATGTCTTCTAAATTGAAGTTAATTGTTAAGGAAGGATACGCTCAGGTGATCTGTCACTAGGCCCAGTAGAAATATTTGGCAACGTGACCTTAGTTTTCATCTGAGAATCTAAAGCAATTGACCAGCAACCAGACTTTCTTCCTATATTGGGAAGAGTAATCCGGAGCACAGATCCTATGATAACTACAAGCCTCCCAATTCAGATAAGTCATACCCACCAGCAAAGCTGTCACCCATCCACAAAATAGCAGAGGGGGGAAAAAAATCACATAAAATATTATTTGGTAGGCAACTATTTATCAATTCTCTTTCAAAATGTTCATTTTATTCATGTTTGCAGATGAAAATAATAGTTATGAAGGGGCAAAAATAGCTCCAATATTTCCCTGAGATTTTTTCCCCCTTGTTTTAAAAGTGGAATACAGTACCAGAAAGAACTTCAGATGAACATGATATAGGACCGCCAATGTGTTTATAACATCAGCTGTATCTTCTAGTACTTGTAGTTTTCTTGTCACCCTCCTAAACCTGAAGACTCAGATTTATTTTCAGTGATGATCATATATTAGAAAAATTTCCATGTACTGTGTATACTATGTAAATTATAGCTACCTGGCCCAATTAGAAAGTTAGTAATAACTGGAGGAGGCGAGGGGTACCCCGTTATTTTAACATATATTTGCACTCCAAGTAACTAATGGAGAGTCTGTAGAGAAACAAAATGTTAAAAAAATGTCACATCTATAACTATTCCTCTCCCTCTCCCTCAACAACAGGGCCTCCACTGATCTCATCAGATCATGGAGGAACGGCTCTGTAGACAGCAGCTCTGAGGTCGGCTCTGTGCCAGCCCCACAGCAGCCTTCTTCTCCTTCCTAATAACCCATCTCAGATTCTAAAGGGTTAAACAATCTTCCTTTTCCCCTTACACCTAAAACCCACCCAGTTTCTAGTCACAAGCTTCAGGGGTTCATCTTTTACATGATTATCTCAGAAATGCTGAGTCCTAGAAGATTCTGTATGTCTGCTCCTTGATAATGCCCTGTGAATTAAAGATTTCTTTTCTCTTTTTTTCTCTTCCATCTTATCCCTGCTTCTCTTCTTTCTGTTCTCTCCACTAAGTTGAGTTTGCTCCTTTCTCTGTTATTAATGTCTCCATAAATATTTTACTCTCGTGAGCACACGCGCACGCTCATCATGATGCTGTGTAAGGATTACGCGCATGTTCAATGTGTCACTAAAATTGCTGATGTCAATCTGTGTTAGTATCCCCTTAAAGGAGGGCCGATCAATTAACCCTTTTAAGTTCTGCTTAAAACGACTTCCAGCAGTCAAAAGAGTGATGCACAACCCTCTAAGCAATGCTAATGTATTCTTGTGAAAGGATCCATTGACAGTTTTATGAGACGGGAGCCTAGTGAAAGCAGGTGTACAAGGCCCAGCAAAAATGGCACTACGTCAGGAGGTTTGAAGGGAGATGCAAAAGTCATTTTATGTGGTTGGCCTTTGCAGAGCCTCAGAGAAATGAGGCAGGAGTGAAAAGCCATCTGCTGCCAAGATATAAGCGCAGCTATTATACTTCTCACCACTCACATGATCATACCTGAAACTGATACGGAGCGACATTACCTAACGGCTTAATAGTGCTTCTCCACGCTGTGTTAAATACACACTGGCATGAGCCAACCACAGGAAAAGTACCTAGTGGATTCTTATGTTGAACTACAAATAAGCTAGTTTAATAAAAAGTGCACGTATAAAATTTGTCCTCCTAACACACACACAAAAATAAGCATTGCAATGAAATCTAAGTTGGAATGTAATGCTGAAACCTGATAGTACTTGATTCTAATGGCAGTATTTGAAGCTAAACTCTCAGAAGCAAATGAAATAATTGGTACTTCCTTTTTGGTCCATAATCCATCTTTATTTTTGTTTGTCTGTTTGTTTGTTTCCTGCTCTATTTGAGACCAGCCTTTGTCCTTCTTCACATTAACTTATCAGACAGACTAAGGCTTTCTCAAACACACTTTACCATAAAGCACTTATAAACAAGGGCCATTGGAAAATCAGAATCAAGAGGTTCTGGGAGGCAGTAGAGAAAGCTGTGATTTACCTATAGACTTGAGCAGTGCTGTGGTCAGGGTACAAGTGAAGAAGAAGTCTCAAGGGCACTTGCTCAGATATAAAGTTGAGTCTAGAGAGACCTGGAGATACACCAATTATTCTGCAAGAGCTCAGGAAGCAGTTCTCTATACCTAAGGGTATCCCCAGAGAGGACCTCAACCCTTTACCCTGGGTCTCCACCAAGAACTGTGTCACCTGCCACCTGTAGAACTTCCTTACAGGTACCTCTCCATCTCTGGGCCAGGAATTCCTAGCTTCTTGGTATTTTGCTCCAAGTGCTGGTTTTACACCTGCTGTGGGGAAAGCCTCAAACATCTTAGCCACATTTGGAAGTAGTTCATTAAAAAGGCTCTAAATGCCCATTTTTTAAAAATATTTCTAGAACACTCAAGAGTTTTATAGCACAGGAGAGGCCAATAAAAGTAAAGTACTTTGCTAACAGTATATGGAAGGAAATTTTTCAAATTAATTTTTAGTGCACATTGTTGCTTCTGAGGGTTTTTGTTTAATTTTTATAGTGTTAGAGGTTACACTCATCATTTTATTAAAAGATTCAGTTAGGTTTAATATTTTTGGAGCACCTTTCCTTTTCAAGCTACTGGGCTAAGGATTCAAGGATGAATAAGACATGGCCCTGTATAGGAAGTTCATAGTGTGGTGAGACCACAAACAGCTATCTATACGTATTGTTCGGATACATACAAGGCACCAAGGGACCTCAGGGGAGGGAACAACTCATTTGAAGGGGAAGAGGGAATGCAGGAGTTTTGCTGAAAAGATGGGGCAGCATGGTTTCCAAGAAGAAGCAGTAAATACTCTGAGCCTTAAAGGGCCATTCAGAGTTCTCCACAAGGGGTTCAGTGGGAGGAGCGTTCCTGTTTCACTGCTCAATGGCCTGGAGAGCAGGAAGCACAGGTGCTCTTGCGAACCAGGAAGTCCTCCTGCCTGAGGAGCAAAATGTGTGGCATTTTTTGTTTGCCATTATGCTTTGACAAACATCCTACATTGGGCAAAGTTTGGCTTACCAGCACATCCAGCAATATGCAGAAGCAAAGTGGGTTTCCATGCTATTTCACACCACTAAGAACTCAAAACACTTAAAGAATATACCACCACTTCTTGTCCCTATTATCTTGATCCTTCTTGGAACTTACCTTTTTTTTTTTCTTTTTTGAAAGCTTTTAAGATGGTCATTGGAATAGGAAGGAAATGACATAAAAATTGTGGTATATTAGCAATATTTACAAATAATAAAAAGTAGAGGATTTTTGCATGTCAAAAATGTCTGTGAATACAACATTCATGTGTTTGCTAAAATCATACTACCATGCAGACAATATGGTTTTGTAATGGAACACGAGTTTAAAGTTTTATGATGGGCTTTGTTCAGCCTCTGAGTAGCTCTGTTACAGTATGTGTACCCTTGTCTGGAGAAAATCTCATGAGATTAAATTTGAGGCCCCTCATGAATGGAAAGCCAGAGCAAATGGACCCCAGCCCATGTGACCACCCCACACGCAATGCTTTCTAAATGTTTACTTGATTAATACAAAATAGTGAACTAACAAATAACAGCATCACTCCCCCATAGAGAGCTTCTACTGTTCAAACAGGCATATTTTAGCATTTCTTTGTAAACTGCACTCCCATGTTTATTTGTATGTGTTTTTATTGGTGTAAAAATTAATTACACAGAATAGTGGGACTTGTTGTGGCATATTCGTGTATGCGTATAACAATTTGATCACTTTCACTCCCCAATAGTATTCTTAAGGATGCAATTAGAAGGCTATCTGTATATAAGAATATATATGCAGGTAACACCTTTGTGGAAAACCCAGAACCCTCCAGGCCTCTCTTTTGATAAGATTGCAAGCACATTGCTTCTGGAACTACTGAATGGTTAAAGACAAGCAGTGAATTTGCTGACAATCATTTTACCCCCACCACTGCCCCAAAGGTCCATTTCCTGGGCTTTGCTCCCTCTTCAGTTCACTGCCTAGAGTGGAGTTAACAGGGACACACTTCACCAGCTCCAGCCATCACTGGTGGGCTGGGTAGCACAGGCTGCCTGGCCATCCATCAAAGCAGGGCCTCCTGAGAGGAGCAGAACGCTGGCTCCCACAGCCAACCACCTCTACTGGCCCTTCCTCAGAGCCCTGGGAAAGGGGAATTCCCTGCCCGCTCCTCCATTGGCCACCTAAATAAGTCCCAGCAGGACTGGCAGATGGAAGGAGAATGGCTTATGAGACCCTCCACACAATGAAGAAAGAAACCAGCCTTCCTCCATGGGAGGGGAAACACACAGCAGCTTTTGTCATGACCCCTGTGCCAGACCAATGTCACCAACATCTACTGTGACCCTGGGGGTGAGGGAAGGCCAAACCCTGGAACATGATCTCCACAAAAAAAACACAAAACTTCGTATGTGCACAAGTACAGAGGATTCTGGATAAACAAGCCCAGGGTTTTTCTGGGACTCAGCGTGTAAATATATCAGAGACCTGGGTTCATCAGGTGCCCAATGGAAGAGATGCAATTTGGGGAAATTTTCTCTTAATTGTCATGAGTTATGGGAAGAGAAGTCTACTATGCTAGAAATCCTGCCCCCAAATTCATCCTCATGAAACTTTGCCCAGCCCATAGGAAGGAATTCTTAAACCCCATGTGGAGACAGATCCTGATATCCATACCCTGGGAAGCATATTGATGTCCTCCATCTGCGATCCAGATCCTGCTATGCATAGCTCTGCAGTGGTGGAGCACAGGGACCCCACAGAAAGACCCCCCAGGCTTCAATCAGTGCCCTAGCTTCAAATCTCAGCCTTGCCTCCTAAGATTCACATGTGCAGGCAGTGTTTCCCAAACTTCACTTGGCCCTGCACCTCCTTCACACACACCTGAGGGTCACCTGGACTACAGCCACTTTGCGACCTTCTTCACACTCATTTGTGTCCTTCAAATCTATTTCAGATACTTTTTTTTGGTACCGGGATTGAATTCAGGGGCGCTCGACCACTGAGCCACATCCCCAGCCCTATTTTGTGTTTTATGTAGAGACAGGGTCTCACTGAGTTGCTTAGCGCCTCGCCATTGCTGAGGCTGGCGTTGAACCCATGATTCTCCTATGTTAGCCTCCTGAGCCTCTGAGATTACAGGCGTGCGCCACTGTGCCTGGCCTCCTCCAATCTATTTTAAAAGAACAATTTTAAATGGAAAGCCAGTACCATTTGCCATAATACAAGGAATAGCAAAAAAGAGTGAAAACAAAACAATGTTGTTAAATTCTAACTGAATTCCCGTACCCAACCACACTTCCCTCTTTTTATTAATGGAGAAATTAGCACATATTAAACTGCATTTATTCTTTCAGCTATTGGAAAGACTAGAAGGAAAGACTTAAAAGGAAGTGATTCTCACTTCTTGGTTCAAGGCTCATGAACCACTAAAATCACTCTGTTCTCCAGTCTAGTCTACATCCCATACTATAGGAAACCCCCTGCTAATTATATGGAAAGAGAAGGCGAATTTTGTCTCTGTCATTGTTGTTTTGCTTTCATTTTTCATATCTCAGGAAAAACAATAGCATTTTGACTCTGTGTCTATAACATACTTAGTGCCACATGTCACTGAGTTGAGGGGCTCTGTCTACACCAGCACTTGGCTTATGTGAAGGGGATTACACAAACCCATTTGAACTGAGAGCAAGTAAATGCCACTGGCAGTCACCTTTTTTCACTTCTTTCTTCCCTTTCATTTCCCTAGAAGCAATCCAGAGAGATTTTACATGTGTTTTTGTAAATTCAAATATATTCAAAATAAAGCGACATAAAAGCCTTTTAGCAATCCATCACATGAGATTCATTCAAATATGGGCTAAGAAATTCAAGGACACTGTCTTTTATGCAAAAGATTCCATTCCCTCACCAGCCATCCAGCATTCACCAATCAGATGGTCCTTCTGAGAACAAATATGTTTATAGGTCCATTTTACAGATGGGATGACTCAAATTCCAAAGAGGCAAAGGTTGTCTCCCAATCACAGAGCACCATCTTGGGATTAAAAAGAAAAAAAAATCTAAACTTATCAACCCATTTTAAAGATGAGCTAACTCAAAGTCCAAAGAAGTAAAGACAACTGCTCAAGACTACATATAAGAAGAGGTAACAAACTTAAAATTTCAGACTCTCAAAGCTTTGGCTTTTGAGTCAAACAGTAAGTTGGCTGGAGTCATAGCTCTCATATGCAAACAACAGAAATGCTGTTCTATCTGCCAATATCACCATTAAATATTATGTCCCTCAAATTCTATATGAAATTCATGGCAGTCCATCTCAGGTAGCTCATCCCAATGCCTTTTACTTTTGTTTGGTTTGATTTCCTGAAGTCCTATCTGAACAGAGGCTATAAATCCAAAGAAAAAGACAGACTTTCTGAACATTTAGCAGGACACTTGTTCTGTATTTCTTGGCCCGAGTTTCCAACACTAGGTTCATTGTGTAACCTAAGAGTGTCAACAAACGCTATACATTGAAGGAGAAAAGCGATGGATCTATCCACTGCTCTCTGTCCCATGCAGCTTTCTAATCAATCTTTTCCTGGAATAACCTGGGGACTGAGAATACATTTAAAGCAACACAAAATTCTGTGAACATTTGCCCATTCTCCAAAGGCATTTTTTTTAAAAAATCACAAAACAGGAAGTTCCAAGCCATTGAAACTCACCAGTATATGTGCTTGAAATTCTTCTGGAACAACAAAACGGTGCATGCCTATCCAGGCAAGCAGACTATTATAAAAGCAGATGTTTTGCTCACTTCCACCTCAGAGAAACACATTGTCAATTTAGTTAACATCCTCTGGTCGTTTGAACAGGCTTCTCAGGAAGTCAGCAATGATATAACTCAAGTGCAATGTGATCCTTATGCTCCCATTTATCTCATACTTGTACATCTTAGCAGAAGATAGATGTGTGCGTGTTAAATGGATTAGAAGAAATATGCTTGTAGTTGAGCTACTCGCTCCTCACACTAAAATGTCAACCCACAAAGTGGGATTTGAGGAACAAAAGGTGCTTAGAGGGTGGGGGCTTCATTAGGCACAGATTATATTCCTGCTGAGGGGCTGGCCCTGCCTGTTTCCCACAGCAAGTGCATAATTCACCCACATGCTCAACTGGGGTGGATCAACCACTGGGAAGGTAGTCCCCAAAGCAGCCCAACATCCGACGTTGAGAGCCTTGCTCTGCCCTTTCCAGTGACGTGGCCTCAGTGTGTCTTGGTTGAAGTGATTTTTTCAGGCCAACCAAGTTAGGGAGAGAGGCTGATGGTCGAGAGGAAGGGGACAAAGGGATAATAAAGAATCAGACTGAGGGGCTGGGGCTGTAGCTCAGTGGCAGAGCACTTGCCTAGCATGTCTGAGGCACTGAGTTTGATCCTTAGCACTACATAAAAATGAAACAAATAAAATAAAGACATGCTGTCCATCTACAACTACAAAAAAATGTTTTTAAAAAAGAATCAGATGAGACTAGGGAAAGAGGGACAGTCAGAGAGGAAACAAAGACAGACAGAAAAAGAAAAGAGGGAGGTAAACAGTTGTGACCCTGAGTGAAAAGGGGTGGCTGGTGTCTACCACACAGGCCCGCTGTTAAAGAACCCATCCCACAGAATGAGGCCATTTAACATGCCTGAATAGGACCCTCAGTCATAGGTACAGGATTGGCAGGAGTAAGAACACCAAGATGCTTGGTAAGTATTACTGTAGAAGGAGAGGAAAATGGCATTACTGACCTGACCAACCTTAGGTCCTCCCAAAATAAATAGGCCTTAGTCATTAAGCTAAATATTCTCAAGTCTCCAGAATACACAAATGTGTATGTGCATGTACACACACACACACACACACACACCTTTGCTGGCAATAAGATAATCAAGTTTATTAGCCAGCATTAGTGGAACAGCATAGGATTGGCTTTATCCTTTATTTACAGAGATTTTGAGGTCATGCTCAGTAGGATTTTTTTAAGCTAACATGGTCATATAGGGGCATCACAAATAAGTGTATCAAAGTCACTATTAACCCACACCCCTGACCTACTAATTCAGTCCTTTCATTTAAGTAGCTAATCTCTTTCTCTGATGATAACCAAGCCTTGCTGGTAAGAGTAATGGGGGCACATAGTGAGGACAGAAGAGCCCCAGCTCCGGTCAACATTTTTCTCTCTTTCAGACATCAATGCCACCCAAGTAGAATCAGAACTGCAAGGCAGCCAGACATCAGTGGGATTTGAACAAAGGGCCAAAGGGTCTCTTTTTTAAATGTCTGCTTGGGGCCTTGCAAACCTAGAATTTAACCTTATGCTACTGGGGTAATGTTCATTTGGGAGTACTTAAACTTAAATTACTCTTAAATCACTCCCCTGTGCTGGACACACCCAACTCTTGGCAGTGACCCAAACAGTTGGAATATACCGCCCAAGACCCACTGTTCAAACCTGAAACTTGAAAGGCTTCAAAATCCAAAAAGTAAACACAGCTTCTTAATCACTTTTTTAAATCATCTGCTTCCTCTATCTCCAGCACCTTGTTTTTCTGTCGGGTAGTTCCAAGGAAGAGTGAGGAGTGAAATGCTGGTCCGGAAAGGGGGTGGGAGGTGCACAGTGCTCTCAGTGCTGCCACAGGCGCTAAGAAGGGCACAGACAAGCTGGAGCAGGCCCCCAAGGTGATCCCAGGGCATTGGCCAGCACAGCATCAGGGCCAGGCTGCTGCTCTACATTTACAAATGGTGTGACTTTGGGGAAGTTCCTGGACCTCTATGTCACTGCTTTCTTATCTGTAAAATGAGGACAATAGCAATACTCAACTCATAGAGATCTTGTGGAATTAAATGAGTATATGTGTATATATGCTTGGAACAGTGCCTGTTAGCCTTATTATTATCATCATTATCATTATTCCTTAGTCTATACACTGCGAATTACTTCCCATTGACTACTAAGGTAAAGTGGCATACCCTGGTATTGCATTCAAGGTTGGAACCATCTGCCCAAACTACTTTTTCAGGATCATCTCCCATTGCTACTTGCCATGCGCCATATGCTTAAAACAAAGAAGAGGATGTATCATTCCTCATAATTCTCCAACTCAGTTTTCTCTGCATTCTCTCCACCCTCCACATTTCATCGAAAGTGGGTCCATGTCTCAACAACATACCCAAATGCTGTACATTCTATTAGCTCGAATTTCCAAATATTCATTGAATGTGTAAAATTCAATATCTCCAGTTTATACATAATGAAATTATGTCTTTAGTTTCTCATATGACACAATTCCAGACACCTTATAATCTACTTTTCCTTCTTCTTCACATGCTTCGGTTATCAGTGTCCTTCCTCAAAAGCAACAACTAGTTGGGCACAGTGGTGCACACCTATAACCCCAGCTACTCCAGAGGCTGAGTCAGGAGGATCACAAGTTTGAGGCCAGCCTAGGAAACTTAGGGAGACCTGTATTGAAATAAAAATTTAAAAATAAAAAGGGCTGTACCAGTGCTCCTTGGTTTGATCACCAGTACCAGGAAAAAAAATTGTATAAAACACTCTTAATTATGCTCTGACTAATCAAGAATATAAAAGGGTGGATTCTCTTCACAATTAATTTATTTCTTTATTGCACCCTAATATGATGCCAGTTTTTCAGAAGCTGCATGATATCCCTTATTCATACATAGCTTCTGTTCAACTAATTACTCTTCACTTGACTATGCTGTCAAGCCATTCTATAATTATGCAATTAATTCTTTAAACCTAAAGGAACAGTTTTACATTTGTATCTACTGAGTAGTGACTTGCAGGTCACAGGGCAGAGTTCCAACTTGATAAAATAAGTTGTAACATACTTTGTTATCTCCTCTACTGGCTATATCTCCCAGTGAAGTCATCAGAAAAAACTGAAAAGCATTCTATCTGCGTCATGGATACCAATGTGAAATAATATAGGGCAAGGGCAGATGAATGCAGCCATCTACCCCAGAGTCTCCCTAGCCTGACAGAATCACAGACCTTTAGATATGGTTATTTCATCAGCTATCTAACTCACTTAGCCCACTTTGATGACCTTATCCACAAAGACAGAATCAAACTTCATAAAATGCTTCTTGAAGCTGAGGTTTTCAATGTCTACTCCATTCTCCTAGTAAAGAATCTTTCTTTTTAAGACTAAGGACTTATTTTTTCATGACAAACATGCTTGTTCCATAACAATTACTACTCTTTTCTAATGTTCCAAAACAATGCCTGGATATATTTTTCATGAAAAAAGAAGAAATAGAAAACTGAGAGAGAAGTTATAGGAAGAAGCCCAGAAATCCCAACCAGTGCAGAGTTTGTTCTACTGAATCTAAGGCTTAGATGAACTTCTGAAGACAATTCTGCCACTCCTTAGAAGTTTATAACAGCCCATGAGGAAGGTATACCTCCTGAAACCTTTAGACTTTTGAAGGTTCTTAATTCCATCCCCAGTTGGCCTTCTAGATTTTATCTATCAAGCCATACAATAGACTAGCAAGAGCTAAGATCATCTGGGCTCAATTTCCTGAATATTTTTTTAAAATTTCAGTTATACTAATTCTACATTCCTTACCCGAAATTTTCATCTATTGAGAAAGGTATTTCATTTCCTTATTTCCACCATGATCCAGAGAAGAATTTAGGCTCTGAATAGAGAAACCGATCTTGTGTGTCAGACCTGGCTTAACATCCTAGACTGCACTGTTTCTAAACAGGCTGCAGTAACTCTTCTCCATGAATGCCCCACCATGCCCATGAACCCCAAGTCCCAGTATTCATGTCCCTGTGTAGTCCTCTTTCCTTGAATCTGGGTTAGCCTTGTTATGTGTGATCAACCAACAGGATACAGTGGAAGTGACACAGAACAAATTCAGTGCTAGTGACATGACTCCCTGACTGCCAGGCCCTGCAGCCAGCCTACTGGTCCCTGCAGAGTTGCAGCCTGAGTGGACTGGAGCACCCAACTGTGTGGAGCCTGCACACAAGTGAGCCAAGGTGCGCTGATCCGCCACCCTGCTTCAGTGCAGCCTGAACACAATGGGGATATCCACTGCAGAAAGGCACTCCACACAGCGCTGCAGCCCCATCCAACAACCTCAACCTCCCAATTCCAACCTGCCATGAAAAAATGGAAGTGGAGCAGATTTGAAAGTTGGGACTCAAGAGTTGACCAACAATGTCAGTTTGTTTTCAAGCCCTAATTAGCATAAATTGGGACCAAAACCAGCAAACCAAGTGCTGTATAAACCCATAGATTAGCACACCGGCCAGGAGAAAACCTGCTATGGGTCCCCTTTTGCAGGGTAAGGGTTCTGTTCCTGTTCTTCAATAAATGCTACCATTGCACTCACTCATCCTGGTCTGAATTTCATTCTTCAAATTCATGATACAAAAACCCAGAGAGAAGAAGAAACTTAAGACCATATCTTGGGTTCTGCTGCAACACTGCATGGCATAGCCTACCATTGAGAGCTGCAACACTTCGGAGCTGCGGAGGCCTGCAGCTCGTGCCGACCCCACCTGCCAGCAGAAGCAGTGAATCGAGTAAGCAACTCCAGTTTCACTAGGCCATAAAAAGCACTGCAGCTTGGGATGCTCCCATCAGCAATCCAATCAGCATCCTATGAGAAGCACAAACCATATGGAGAAGCCATATGCAAACACGTTAGTCATGTAGAGCCATAGATGAGCTCTAATAGCCAGAAAGCAGCAACCATCACATCTTGAATGTGCAGCTCAGTAGTTTTCTAATGACTGCAGCCCTAGCCAAAATCTGACTGCATTTACATAAAATCAAAAGTGATAACCACCCAGTTTAATTCAATCAACACCCATAACTATAAGAAATAAACTGTTAAATCACTAAGTTTCAGGTTCATTTTTACCTAGAAATAAAGAACTGAAATTAGACCCAAGTAGGAGAATATGAATATCAGAATCTATTTTATTCTAGGTCTAAATATGCTAAGGATGACTTTGGACTCCCAATGACTTACAGCCAAGTTGTCCTGGGCATCAGATATTGGAGATCTGTATATGGCTTTGAACTCTGAAGTAAATATCAGCCAGAAGATTTAAATTCTCTGGCACTACTTCCTAGCTCAGACTGTTGGAGAATATCACACAACAGTAAAATCTTACTTAACTTCAAATCTACTCAACCAAAATTTTCAATAAATCACAAATTCATTATTTTTGATCTTTAAGTTTTAAAAGTCTGAGATAATTTCTTGAAGTTTTAAAGTCTTAATTTGATTGGAGGAGCCATTCTTCAAATTAAAAAAAATCAATAGATGTTTACAACTACGGACTCATAAAATATTATTCATGCATATTCCAAGGTAATGGGTATACAATTGGGGTCAAAGTAGACATTGCCTCTGCTCCCATCTAGAATGCAATCTAGAATGAGAGAGAGACTCTATAAATCAAACAAACAAATGATTACAACTTTAACATGAAGTACAGTAATGAAGTAATAGAGGGTAGAAAAAATTCTGATCAAAGAAGTGTCTCTGGAGAAGAAATATTTAATCTGATACTTAAAGGATAAGAAAAATTCATACAAAGCTGGGCATGGTAGCACAAGCCTGTAATCCCAGTCAGTTCAAGAGGCTAAATCAGAAGGGTTGCAAGTTCAAAGTCAGCCTTAGCAACTTAGCGAGGCCCTAAGCAACTTAGCAAGATCCTGTCTCAAAATAAAAAATTACAAGGGCTGGGAATGTGGCTCAGTGGCTAAGCTACCCTGGGTTCAATCCCCAGTTCAAAATGAAAAAAAGAAAGAAAAATTCACACAAATTTCATACACATTCAAGAACTTGATATAAAAACTTTGACACCATAGATAATCACATTGAATTGTATTTTTCTTGCATTGGTCTGCCCAAGTACTCAGAGCACTTACAAGTGTTTTACTAGCATTTTTACACCATTCTGAAATGTCTTAAAGCCTCCTCCCTCCTAACTATTCATCCCTTCTCACTATTCTGTTATGTCTTATCACTCAAGACTCAACGTGAATTTCATAGTTTAGTTCTACTTCCACACAGCCCCTTTGTGTGAGCCTTGTGAACATGATCTGCTGACTTTGTTCCCAGCCATCCTCCTGCACATAACTGATGTGTTTACCCCCTGCTATCATGCACAACATCCTAAGAAAGAGCACCCCCATCCCACCACACCTGAGCCTTGGCCCTCAATTACTTCTCCAGAGAGAGGATCTTGACGTCCTTCAAATAATCATGTACTTACTAGTTTGGAGTTTTCTGAAGTGATTTTCAAGTAACACATGGACTTTTGATCACATAGGTCAGTTCAATAGGCAATGCAGGGTTTGCACATCTGCTTCAGCACAAATCAATGCCCGTCTGACATCAAGACCAGGTTTCCTGGTGTGGTGGATATGGTTAGTTGCCTTCCCAACATTCACTCCATTCCTCTCCCTTTGTGCTACATGGGTGGAATTAACATCTGTGGCAGAGTGGGCTGGTTGACCCCAAAGATTCACACTCCCTTCCAGAGTGTGGAGTACACGCCGGGAAGGAGATACCCAGTCAAGGGATAATCTCACACTTCATACTTCTCTTGACCTAAAAGGAGTGACATGACTAGTTCCCACCAATGAAATGTGAGCAACAATGATGTGTGTCATTTCCAAGCTAAAGTGGTTAAGAAGTAGATGGTCTTCCTCAAGATCTTTCCCTTTTTTCAACAGCTTTTGGAGCCCTGTGTTGAATACAAAGGAACTCTAAGATATAAAAATTCATGGTACCTAAAAAGCCTCCTGGAAGTTAATCAATCATTAAGATTAACAACACCAATATTAGTCTCTGACATGACTAAGAAATAAATGGTTATTAAGTCAGAGAGAATGCTGTATTTATCTGTTATAGAGTGGTTATGGTTTGGATATGAGGTGTCTCCCCAAAAGCTCCTGTATTAGTACAGGAATGTTTGAAGGTGAAATGATTGGATTATGATGGCTGTGACGGATCAGTGCATCCTAGTTTGAATGGACTGGGTAGTAACTATTGGCAGGTGGGGCATGGCTAGAGGGTCACGGGGGAGGTGTGCCCTGGAAGGTTTATCTTCCCTGTGATCTTTTTCTCCATTCCCCTCTCTCTGCTTCCTGACCCCCTACAAGATGAGAAGCTTTCCTCTGCTGGGCCCTTCCTCTATGCCGTGCAGTTTGCCCAGAGCAATGGAGTTGGCCATCCATGAACTGAGAACTCTAAAACCATGAGCTCCAAATAAACTTTTCTTCCTCTAAGTTGTTCTTGTTGGATATTTTGGTTACAGCAACACAAAAGCTGACTAAAACAATCACATAGCTTTCTCATAGTAATATAACATCCTTCCAAGTTCCAGGGATGGGCTCTGGCTTGGTTTCAGGGATAGGCACATATCCCAGGTCAGAGCTAATCAGTTCATAGTATTCTTCTAGCCACAAGAGTGTCTTCAGAAGCTGACATATTTAGTCAGTCCAATTAAAGAGAAGATTGTTATTTTTTCAAAATTTTTAGAAAAAAGTAGCCTTCTGTCTCCAACTGAATATGAGTAAGATCGCATGTAGTAAAGTATTTTGCAACAGTCTGAAAGGGAAGCCAAAACACAGAGCAAAGAAGTGCCAAGAGCAACAATGGATAAATGGAACCAGAATGCTGATCCAACTATGCCTGAAGCATGATCTACATTTACATTTTCAGTTTCATAGCTAATAAGCTCCCTTTACTTTTACACCAGTTTAAATTTGTTTTTCGCTATTAACAACTATTACCTTCACTTCATTGTATGTGAAACTCTTATAATCTATATAGGGAAAGTGAATAAATTAAAACAATTATCATTTTACAGAATTTATTAAACCCCACATATTGAGGTAGGATAGGTAATTGGCACATCAATAAAACATTAGTCAACATTTTCAAATATTTATACCCATACCAGTCATAATAGACTAAGTTATGCTGCTGTAACAGGTAAGCCTCAAAATTTCAGTGCTCATAACATAAGTTTATTTCTTGCCAGTGCTCTGCTATGTGTCCTTTCTAGGTCAATGATGCCTCATCTTCCTCTTCCCTCAGTCTCAGGCTGCTTATCCTCTATCTGGAACACTCTTGCTGTTGTGACAACAAGAAAAACATACAACACGATGAGCCACAGCTGAATCTTAAAAATTTCTTTCACAAGTATCGGTCAGAGAAAACTTGGAGTCACAAGGCTGGGAAGTGTAACTCTCTCCTAGGAAAGGCAGTGAATATTTAATGTAAATAATCTTCAAATATTTTATTCAAATTTTAATTTTAAAAAGTATCCAAATATTTTATTTGAACAATAAAAGTCTGTCATCATATCTAAAATTGAAAAACTCTAAATTATCTATTAAAAGAAAAATTGAGGCCCTAAAGAATAATTAGACTCAACCTTTTTACGGGCACACAGAGCAGAATCTGAAAGTAAGTTCACCCAAGACTGAAAGAAATCAGGCTGTCAGTAAATAAGTACTGAAAAGACTTCTCCAAAACATTGTGTTTTACTACTCCAAAATACTTTACTACTTTTTTACTACTGAAAATACTTCTAAGGGGCTGATAGAGCAGAACCGGGGGGAAAATATTGATGCTTTAATGGAATTTAAAGCGAAAACTGGCTACAGAACTATGTCAATCTATCTGCATTATTCTAATATTTGTTTGGGGCATCTAATCTCTAAGGGGTGATGGTCATGTTCACAGCTTTACAGAGGGTATAGGACTGAAGAGGAAAATTATATGGGTGATTTCAAAGTGCTAAGCACACATGGTACAAATATGATCTCATGGAGGCATCACGGCACCACTATGAAGTACATGGTCCCATCTCTGTCTTACAGAAGCAAAGTTGACATCCAAGGTCACAGAGCTACTACTAAGTAGCAGACACCGTTTAAACTTGTGTTCTGTTCCCAAAAGCTACACTTCCCATAAGTCCAAAAGTTATAATTCCCATAACTCAAGATCTGACCTCACCAAAATTAGGAGGTGATCCCAATCTTATATCACTCTTCCTCACCCTAATCAATACATGCTACTCTGGAGGAGCAGAGCAGACACTCTGGGGGATAACAGAGGCCTTAAAAGACTTTGACAACTGTCTGAAGCGACAGCAGTGACATCCCAGGCCTCCCTGAGCAGGAAGAGGCAGCACTGAAGGAGTTCAAGTCTTTTTACACAGGATCCTTATGGTTACCCTATGATTGAAGTTAAGGAAAACAAGATGGTGGCAGGAAATGAAAAGAAATCTGTATAGTGATCAAGAAAGCCTCATGTGCTGAACAATTCAGACCAGAGCATGATTAAGGAGTCAGGAGACCAGGTTCTAAGGTCTAGAGAAATAAGTTGAAGTCATAGCAGTGAACAGAAGTAGGAGAGCACTCAGTTATCTCAGGACTAGGCCAACTGAAAGAAAATTAATCCACATAACTATTGCTCTCTATTTGCACAGGACACATGTCTGGATGAATCAGCATTTCTGTGTGACTTTAACCCCACCAAGCCAACTCCTTATTGATAAGGCTGCACCTTCTCATGGCTCTGGCTGCTGTGCAGAGAGTCTTGGCACTGTTCACCAAAGATTTCCTAACTTGCCTTTGCTAGGTTTGCATTTTCCCTGCAAGTTATTCCACATGTATGAAGCCTCATCACAAGCATTTTATTCAAAGGAGCTAGAGGACCATGTTGGCTAATTCAACATCAATGTAGACGCCATTTTTCAGCCAACAAAGCATTTTCCAATGCATTATGTCATTTGAATCTCATGCCAATTCTGCAAAATAAATACTCTCACTGCCACTTTACAGATGAGAAAACCGAAGTTGAGGGCTATTAACTATTTGTATAACATTTCACAGCCCATGACAAAGGCAGAATTTGAATATGAGTTCTTTTGACAAGATGACATTGCCCTAAGGAAAGAAATTCATAAATAAAAGAACAATTGTGGGCATTGGCAAAGAGGAACACATTGGAATGGAGAAGGTCCATCTGACAGCTGTAAAATTATTTCAGGGAGAAATGAAGACAAATTGGAATTAAGCTCTCTTTTAATTATACATTTACCAGTGATCTGTCATTGAGAAAGAACTAATACATTAGAGTATCAATTTTCAGTAAATATAAATGGCAAATAAGGCATTTAATGAATTGCAAATGACAGTATTTCTAAGAGTAGTTATCAATCACCAGTAAGGGCCTTCCCATTTATTAATCATATATTTCATTTCAGCAAAGAATCTAATGGAATGGCTTATCGAAAATACAGGGATGCTACAGATGGTGACTGGGGAAAGTAAGGATGAAAAATAAAACTTCTGCTTTACCCATTTCAAACATGAAGGGAAGACAAGGAAGAAGAAAATATTTGCAAATGGGATTTTAAAATGGTCAAATAACTGATGGAACGTTAAGAAAACTGCAAATTCATCAACTGTAGAGTAGGTTCTTGAGCCAACTAATAATCTTTTTTTAAAAAAGTGAAAAGGAAAGAATATTGGCCAGATGTAAAGACAAAGCCAAAAGAAGACAAAAGAGAAAAAATCCAACTGCTGGACCAGAGCCACCACAGCTATGGGGAGGGCTCTAATATGCTACATGAGGCCAAATCATCCTCAAGAGAAGCCTGTCCATTCACACAGTTTCAGGTATTTTCCCTGGCCTGAGTTTAATAACAGGTTAAAAAAAAGAAAAGAAAAAGTACTCTCATACTCCTTTCCCCTACCTCATTCTGCCAACTTATCAAAAAAAAAAAAAAAGTAAGTCTCTTTGGTCAACTATAATGTTAATATCATTATAAAGTCTTAATAGTTTGCACTGAGTGTGCTAGTCAAGCCACCATGCACCATGCAAAGGATTCAGGGCATTGTGAAATTATTGGGGGCCGGGGGCCAGCGGGTGTTGAACATCTAATAGCATTTCTCAAAGCCAAGACAGAAAGCTTGGTTCAATAAAGAAATACCTGCCATTGCAAAACTAGAAAAGAGAGAGCTGCAAAGGAAGGTAAGAATGTCTACAAACAGTTTCTCTAACTGGTCGATTGAATTTAGCCTTTCTTCTACTTCTTAAATTACTAAATTATTTTACCCACTTATACCATGGTAGAAACGTCTGCTACCAACTCTGAAGCAAACCAATTGCCATTTTTCTCAGGGAGCCTAATGATTCAACTTCTCATTCAAATAACATTGCATATTTATGAAGCTGGAGTCTAATTAAATTACATCAGTCATCAATCTGACTTTGCTAAACTTCCTTTCCACAGAACTACTCATGGAAATATGTGAATCCCTAAATATGAATGTTGAAATATTGAATTGTTAGCACTGTGCTTTCTACACAAACCCTCTCATGAGACACCACATCGCCCCACTTTGTACATCCACTGTCTGCTACACACCTGTGTTCTATGTTCTTCCACATCCTCGCACGGCCATGGCCTCTTACCTCACTCCCATAATCCAAAGGGCAGAAAAGTGTGAATTAGCAAAAACCAGTCTTGTTAGTACTACCATTTCCTTCTGCTTACTCTCAAAACAGAGGCTCCAAAAAGGAGAAATAGGTCACTTATAAAATTATTAAAAGAATCCTTCATCCAAAATCATTCACCAAGTGGAAGCTTTGAAAACATTAACTGAGGCACCATGACAACTCTGGTCTGGCCTTGCGCCTTCATCTCCAGTGGATTCCTAATAGGCAGACCACCTTTTAAAACACAGCTTCCCATGTCATCTTAATGGTATTTAAAGAGCTCTGTAACAGACACAATACTTAGTGAAAAGGAAATGAATACTTTCACTGTAGTGAATAAGATGACCCTCAACTAGACATACTCAACTTCCATAAAATAAATCACAAAACTTTCTCTTAGGCTGGGGATGTAGCTCACTTGGTACAGTGCTTGCCTCACAGGCACAAGGCCCTGTGTTCAATCACCAGCACTACCAAAAAAAACCTTTCTCTGACCACAGTGGATATATGCAGTCCAGCACTAAAACATAAATAAGCCAGGGAGTTCCACAACTCTGATACAGGTGGCCTGGAAAAGTTACCCTCATCGTTCTTATTTCAAGCCCTGATTGCAGAATAAAATCATTCTACTTTTTCTAGCTCACCATACATCACACTATAAACCTCCTTTTGCACTGTAGCTTCTACTACTCTTAAAATACACAGGTTTTTGCAAATAATCATGATTCTGAAGCCCTGCTTCTGAAACAAGAAAATTATACTCTGGATTCCTCTATTTTTAGATTTTTTATTCATTTTATACTGGCATTATAATACAAAATAATCATTCAGAACTCTTATAAAGACATGGCTTTAATCTCTCTTTAAGAAAATTGAACCACCTTATCCCTTTACATCTGGTTCAAAGAATATTCTAAAAATTATAAAGTGCAAGTGATCAATCTGAGGGGGAGTAAATCACAAAGGGGTGATTAGATTAAACATCTCTGAACTAAGCTGTAGCATTCAAATGAAATTCCTCAGAGGATTTGTGCAATAGAGTTAATAATTTTGAAACATACAGCTAAAATTAAAACTGAAGGAGGCCCTTAAGCATCCAAAGATACACACTAGCACACAGTCTATAAACACACATGCACATCTTTTTCCTGGCTTAGTGCTCTCTTTCAGCAAAATGATTCTCCTTCACACACGTGCGAACAAACATCTGGGTTCCTTAACACGGCCTGTTTTGGTGTCCACCCCACTGAGCTTAAACAAACCTCCAGAAGCAGTGGGCACACTGACCAAATGTACACTCAGGTGCAACTGAACACACTTGGACTGTCCAAAAACAACAAAAGAGTTTATTTAATGAATTTTCATGTATATGGAAGTGAGTGACTGATAGCATTTATTAAAACCAACCAGGCATAAGGGCCTCTGGCATTCCATGTCCAAACTTCCTAATATATAGCACAATCCCAGCCCAAAAACCTACTCTTCTGTTTTATATATTTATTTTTTTTAATATTTTTTAGTTGTAGATGGACACAATATCTTTATTTTTATGTGGTGCTGAGGATCCAACCCAGTGCCTCACACATGCGAAGCAAGCGCTCTACCACTGAGCCACAATCCCAGCCCCTGTTTTATATATTTCTAACTAGACACCTCTGTTGTTGTTTGTTCATTTTTTTTACATTTCATTTTCTGGTTTCCTATATACATTCTTCAGAATTCCCAGCACCACATTTGTACAGGAAGAATGGCAGAAACATTGATGCCTGGGATTCTAGAAAACTGAAAGACAAAAGCAGATGCCAATATTAAAGTGCTGGCTCACAAAGCAGTTGTGGATTCTGTTGTTGTTGGGGTTGCATTGTTGTTGATGTTTAACCTAAAAACATTGTTGTCTCATTAGATACAGCCACCATATCAAAATGGTCAAAAGTATACCAGACTCCTGGATTCTCCAAAGATCACCCACCTTTGGAACTCTTTCCACCAATGGCCTGGAAATTTCTTTCCTATTGCTGCTACGAAGGTAGAAAATCACAGGCAGAAAGTAAGTTCATGGAGCTAGATGTGAAGTCATCCTCATAGCTATAAAAACTAAAAGGAAGTCATGCTTTAAAACATATATAACCATCAAAGAATTCCCCCAAGGATGGCATTTGGAGGCACTCCTCCATCTCACTGTTCTTTAGTTGAAATGACCTCCTTCTCACCTAGAGCAGTTGGACAGCCCATAATCCCAGCAACCACAGAGGCTGAGGCAGGAGGATCGCAAGTTCAAGGCCAATTTCAGAAATGCAGTGAGAGCATAAAAAATAAAAAGAGCTCGGGATGCAGCTCAGCGGGAAAGCACCCTTAGGTTCAGTCCTCAAGATCAAAAGAAAAAGAAGAAAAATGACCTCTTCCCATTTCTCATGTCCAGGACTGCATTGCTTCCCACTGCCTGAGCTCCACTCCCACTGATTCTGATTTTATTGGTTTGTGGGTGGATAGTGTTTTTAAGCTCTTCAAGTGATTCTGTGCAGCTGCATTTGAAAGTTATTGTTACCTTCTAACTTGCCCACTGTTCTCTCCCCAAAAATAATTTTAAAAGCGAGGCGAGGGAAGACCAGTTCTGAGAGCTAGTTGGTGCTCTCATTATTTCACTCCCACAGATCATTCAGTTATGCAACCAGCCAAACTGTTTGTTGCAAGGCCCAAGTGATTTGGATATTAAAACAAAGTCGAGGGTGAGTGAACAGGACTTGATTTCAAATGTACAAAAGGAAAGCTTCAGAAATCTGTGGCTTGTTTTCCTTGCCTTAAAAATATGCTGGTGAGGTTGGGCAAATTTATAGTCCCAATACCTTGTTTGGAGAATGGAAATCTGAATCCAGCACCATCCACTGGTAAGTTGTAAGGTATAATTAGCTGGTGATTTCAGGCAATGAAGTAATGAAGTCATTCATTCACCAAAGATTTGTAGAGTTCCCTGAATAAAACTAAAATCATAATGTGTTGGAAAACCACACTGCAGATAACTCTAGGAGGAAAATGAAAGACAAAGAGATGGCTAGTCTCTGTCATAAAAAGAAGATTACTCATATAAATTGCAGCAAAATTCCTCTTTACTAAGGGTGTTACGAATCATTTCTTTAAGGTATCTTTAATCCAAAATCTAATTACCTTTTATGAGTTCTAGAATGCCCAGGAAATATGATGTTCTACTTTTATTTCTGGTTAGAAAAAAAATAAGGCAGTAGAGTGTTCAAATTGAATTTGAACTAGTTGAACTAGGCTCTAGTTGAAGCAGATCAAAGTTTGGATCCTGGCTCTGCACTTAAAGTTGAGAGACCTTGGACAAATAACTTCAGAACATAACTTCAGAACTTTCATCTTTAAACCATGACAACAATATCACTACCTCAGCGGGTGTGAGGATTAACTGCAATAACACATGAAAACTCAATACCTTTGACTGGTATCATTACTAATTGTTGCTATTATAAATTATCTCCATTGTAGAGGGCTGGGATTGTAGCGAGGTGGTAGAGAGCTTGCCTCGCATGCATGAGGCACTGGGTTCAATCCTCAGCACCACATAAAAACAAATAAATAAAATAAAGATATTGTGTCCATCCAACTAAAATATATATATATGTATATATATATATATACATATATATATAAATTATCTCCATTGTACAGATGAAGAAACTAAGGCACCGAAAGGTTAAATGACTTGTCCACAGCCACACAGCTAGGTAGGGGTAGAGCCAAGACTTCAACCTAAATAATGTGGCTTCAGAATCTATACTCTTACCCTTATCATTTTCAATATTCTATAATTTCCAGAATTTATAGGACATTAAATTTGCATAGCTCTTTGCAACTTATAAAAACTTGCACATAAAAAAGAGCTTACACATATGTTATAATAGTTTAACATTACTAGTCTGAAGGAAGCCAAAGCAGAGATATTGTCCCTATCTTATACTTGAAGACACTGAGGCTTCAGAGGGTTAGTACCACATCAGTGAGTAGCAAAGGTAGGATTCAGATCACTATGTCCTGACCCCCCAGACACTATCATCCACCAGAAATCATGCCCATGACACCCAAAATATACTTTTGAGATGATCACACCTATCTTCAAGGTGGATAGGGCTTAAGCCAATGCAGATGGCATTTTCCTCTTAGGAAAGTTGTTAGTAATGATCCAGCCTGCATAATGAGATCCAGCGGTGCAGTCAGGCAAACTCTACAAGTAGTAGAAGGAAACATATGGCTGCATTCCACACACCCCTGAAACGGTCTACAAGTCCTGGCCAACACCAGGGATTCACTTGGAAGGTTGACTAAGATGCAGCTTATTGTATTAGATATCAGAATATTTTCTTTTCTTGAAGGTAAAACCTTGGTGACTGAGATTACCATCACTCAAGGGCAGGAAGAGAGAGATCTGATATTGCAAGGCCCTTTGAAACCCCTAGACACATAATACTTTTTACCTTGACATTTCCCATCCTCTTCAGAGCCATCTCCACATTATTTTTAAGTCAAAGAAACAAAGATGCAAGGCGGCTTCCTGGGTCAAACATCTACACACACCTTTTAATATTGCAGCACTGTCAACAGGATGCTTAAGTCTCTAGGGTCTTATGCATTTAGGCAAATAGGGAGTTTTGCTTAAACTGTGCGCAGTGGTAATGATGTTGGATGCACTGATTTCTGTGGCTGGAACATTGGCTTGGACCCATTCACCCAGCTCAGCAAGAGGGTTGGCAAAGAGAGGGCAGTGCTTTTTATTCTTATTTGTGCTTTTTATAAACAACAAAATCACATGCTAGCCTGAGAGACAAGACACTTCTCTGAGATCATGTCAGTCTTTATGTCACACTACCTTGCACTGGATAAAAATTGAACCTGGAAGCAACACATACCTTTTGAAACCATGGAAACTTCAGTTTGGGCATTTTGGTCAGATCTTTTGCTCTCAGAGCCACAAGTGGCAAGGAGGTAGGGAAAATTCTTTGAGATCTTCCAAAAAGAACTTGTTCTTGAATAGTAATGAGGAAAGGCTACCAAAAAAAAACTTGCACAAAAAATACACTGATACTGGTGAACATGGGAAGAGAAATTTGCCTATCCACAGACCCAAGGCTCTGGGGCACACACCTGAAGTACATCCTGCACTTTACTCATTACTATCAGCATGTCCCCAACAGGTGTGATGGGTGGACCTTACAGGAAACACTTAATTGAAGTCAGGTGTGGTGGTGCACTCCCGTAATCCCAGCAGCTTGGGAGGCTGAGGCAGGAGGGTCGCAGGTTTGAAGCCAGCCTCAGCAACTTAGCAAGGCTATAAGCAACCTAGTGAGACCTTATCTCAAAATAAAATATAAGAAAGGGCTGGTGATGTGGCTCAGTGGTTGAGTGCCCTTGGGCCCAATCCCTGGTACCAAAAAAAAAAAGAAAGAAAGAAAAAAAAAGGAAACACTTACTGTCCATCTAATATTAGACATTTGAAGGCTCAGAAGATAGATTTAGAAATTTGTCTTAAAACACATTCAACTTTAATCCTCAAATTTGAAACATATATTTTTTTCTAACTATGTGGGATATTAAAATTTTTTGCAAGAATAGATGTGAAGGGCTGGGGATACAGCTCACAGATGAACACTTTTTGATCCCTAATACTGCAACAAAAATATATTAGAATAGAAAAGAGTATATGCCATTTGTCACATACCACTCTAGACCATTGTTGTTCAGTGGGAATTAATCTATCACCCCTGTTCTCGAACTTACCCTCCTGTATTAAAATTGTCTGTTTATATATCTGCCTCTCCCAACAAAATCTAAGTTCTTCAAGGGCAGAAAATATATCTTATTTTATTTTATTTCTCTTTGAATGCTCAGTACCCTACATAGTGCTTGCCTTGAGTTTCTTAATGTATGTTCAATAAATATTTAACTGTACAGAATTATGAGTCCAAAAATCTAAAATGTTTTCAGATGCTGCCTCTTGCCCAATATTTGCAGATCAAACACCAAAGTCCCATTCCCTCCATTTATAAAGGAAGACAGACAAACATCTTTGTCCTGGCTCCTAGGCTGTGAAGTCAATTAAATGTATATACGGTGTCTATAAATGCACTTGACAAAACTGAAATAAATCTTATTTATGGCTTTTACCCATTGTTTGCTTCTGCCCTAGGACAGAGAGAAAACAAGGCAGGAGGATACACTTGCCCTTCTCCAAGTGTCAATAAGCCAAACATCAAACGCTTAATAAACATCCTCCTCAAGTGTCACCTCCTGAGAGAGGTCTTTCCAATTACCTTTCTGAAATAAAGTCCCTGGGTATTCTCTAGCAAGTTACCCTGATTTACTTTCTTCATAATACAAGTCCATGTCTGGAGCTCTATGACTCTCCACGTTTATCTCCTCCAGAATATGAGCTGCATGTGGACAGGAGCCTTGTCTGGTTAACTGCTGCCTTCCCTTCACCACAAAGAGCTGTGGAATGAATGGTTGATCGTCACCAGCAGCAAATATTTATAAAGCACCTGGCTCTTTTTTTCAGGTATCTTGAATTAAAATCTTATCCATAATCCCATGCAAGTAACTCAGTGAGGCAGAAGCAGGCAAAAAACAAAACAAAACAAAACACCTCCACATCTGACAGGTATTAAGAGAAATGAAGTGTGGTATTATTTTCAGATGGAAGACCCCAAACATGTGAAATGGCACTGGAGCTTTTCAGGCATGTGGCTTTACAATATTAACAAAAATATCTGGAGAATAAAATGCTTGGAAGGAAAGATAGGCATAGGACCCAATTCTCCAAACTCATGTAACCACTTTGCAGTCACTGATAACCATCCAACAGGTACATGGTCACCTTTATGTCTATTAATAAACCATTGACAGGGGCATATATATGTCTGTCAGATGTTGACTCTCAACACTTTCAGAAAACTGAGTTTCTATAATTTTGTTCATCATGTTTTATATATACCACTCAATAACTATTTATCAACTTAATTTGATTGATCTAATTTAAAATATACTTTGAAAATGTTAACTAGAGTAATGCCCCCATGGAATAACCTTTCTGTATCCATAAATATATATATGTATATAAATTTAGAACAAATATTGAACTCTAAGGAATCAAATTTGCAAAGCAAATTAATTCCTAAAAAGATTTATATCACTAAATTGTAATTTTTTGTACTTTTTCTAGTCCAATCTAATATTTTTATTCTAATATAATCCAATAAGCTTTAATAAGCAAAATAGTTCCCAGTAGAACCAAATCCCAGATATTCCTTTTTGTAACCTTCTGTGTAAAGGCATGAGCTGAACTAATTTTTCTGAATTTTTTATATTTAATCAATAACATCATTGCCAAAGAAAACCACTTTTCAGAAGTCTCTCTATCCTGGTTTATAACTTATAATCAAAATTGGAATTTTGCATCTGATGGGCTTTAGTGTGTAACATTATCCTGTCATATTTTTTATGCTATAGTTAAAAGCAAGAGATAGTTTCCATTATAAAAATTTTCCCATAGTCTGGTTACCCAGGGAAAAACATTTTTCTATAAAAATGGTCTTTCCAATTCATAGGCTAGACATTACTGTGGGTAATTTTTTAAAAGAATATCAAAAAGGGTTTTGATTGACTTCAGAAACCTTCTGCATTCACTTAGTTGCATCATTTGGCTTAAGGAATAAACACGGGATAAGGCATCGTGATCCTAATGTACCACACAAACAAGGAAATCACAAAGTCTTAAAAATTTGAAATCCCAACAACTTGGTTATTCAGTTGAGGCTATATGTGTTTATTTCAGCTATGGCCTGTTCTAAGCAGCAGGAGAAAATGAAATGGGGCATAACTATGAGGTCCAGAACAATTCAGTGAGCCTGAAATATCACAGATATTATATATATATAATATTATACATATTATGTATATATGTCACAGATATTATATATATATATGTATATATATATCAGTGGATTTTACAAAGATGTACCTTAGCTCTGGACTTAGACCCTTGATCCTTGATCCTCCAGGGGGTAAAGATGCTTGGAAATCTGATCTGTCCTGACAGGGTGAGGCAACCCTCTGTGACCTCCCCAAACCCCCACTGTGGCCCTATGGCAGAGGCCAGCACACTTCACCCTGAACTGTGAGCTTCCTTTAATTGTAGTCTTCACTTTCATTTTCCCTAGAGTCCTGATTTGGGGAACTTCTCTATCTATTCTGTTCTGAAAACTGGAAACTAAACATATGTCATCAGTAGAGGGTTAGTTCAATAAAGCAAACTATGTCCCAACAATGAAAGATCTGCTGCCTTTAAAAAGAATAGGTTAGATTGGCACATACCAACAAGATAAAAGTTCTGAGTCTATATTAAGTTTTAAAAAGAAAAAACAAGTTGCTGGGAAAAGTTGTAAATCTATATCTATGTGCTCACATTTGCATAAAGAAAAAATTTGCAGAATTTTACATTAAAAGACGAACAGTGGCCATCTGCAGGTACTGTATGACAAAGGAAAAGATGAAAAGAACTTTCATGTTCCATATGACACACTTTTATACACTTTTTAAATTATGTAATGTGCATAAATTTTGTAATCAGAAAAAATAACATTCCTAAGATGATGGGAAAAGATTGATAAGGACTTTAAGATGTTATATAATAAACATAGACTGAATCAAGTCTGAACACAGAGGTGAACTCCCATCCTATTTATGACTGGAATTTAATCCATGAACTGCTGAAAATCTCTAGGTGTACAGGAACTTTCTGGAAACAGCCTCCATGACTTTCATCAGATTCTTACAGGGGTCTGGGACCCAAAAGAAGATCAAAAATCATGACCTAGCAGAAAACAAAATAGCCCTTACATCCCTCCATTCATTTCAGTTACAATTTTACACTGAAACCTATTATTACTACTTAATTTCATAGCTCTCACCAAAGCTGAAGTCCATAGTCAGCACCAAAGTATAAAACCTGTGACTTTTATTCTCTACCTCTATTTAAAGCAGCTCCCTTGACTACACAGCAGTCCTTAATAACAGAACAAGAAATCACATCTGGCTGGTGTTGGTGAAAAAACTTGGGACAGGCACTGAAACCCTATAACCGTTCAGGGCTCGAGGACAGTTTTCCAGGCACAAACGGTCCTGTTTTCTCCAGGGAAATGAGAAATTCGTGAAACAGGGAGTGGAGGTGGAAGAATGGGGAAAGAGAGAGAAGTCATGTGCACCGCCATTAAGGGGACAGAGCTGAGCAAGTGGAGTTAAATAAGAGTCAACACAACATCATCTGTCAGCCTTAACTTGTCTAAAAATATCTTTAATCATAAACATTCATTAAAGTATATAGCAAAATTCTTGATCCTATGTTCTATATTAAAAGTGCCCAAACTGGGGTGAGGATTTAGGAAAAAATTAGCTACTAATGACTTTTGTAAGATGAATAGCCCCAAATCCCTAGGAATTACGTAAGTCCACAAATTGTTTCACCATCTCCACCTTGACTCCACTGACATTCTCCAGAATCAGGTCCAGTGAAGAGTTTAAGATCAAATGTAGATCAATAACAATTTGTGATTTAAGTGTGGAGCCATGGGTTATACCTGCCCTGGCAAAATGAGAAACATTATTGGTGAAAATTAGGAATAATACTCTACTTTCCAAATGTGCTTTCCAGGTGGTTTATCACTGTCAAAACTGGCCAATTGTGGATTTAGTATGCAATTAAAGTGTCAGATATCCCAGAGTTCTAGTGCTGACATTACCTAACTGTGCAGGTTTTGCAGGCAAAGAAGTTGAAGGAGTTCACATAATCCACCAAAGCTTATCGCTAACCACTGTCACCTAATTGTATTGCTAACTGCCATATGCAAAGCATTGTACTAGACCCAAAACAGAAATAGGCTCTGCAAGGTTTAGCCATAAAAATAAGATCAATACCATGAAGACAAGGAATATATTGTAAAATGCCAAAATGATGGTAGGTAAAGATAATTCCATACTACTGGAATGAAATGACATAAAGAAATTATGACTGGGCACAGTGGTACACAGCTGCAATCTCAGCAGCTCAGAAGGCTGAGGCAGGAGGATTGCAAGTTCAAAGCCAGCCTCAGCAATTTAGCAGAACCTTAAGCAACATAACAAGACCTTGTCTCAAAACCAAAAATATATATAAAAAGGGCTGAGGATGTGGTTAAGCACCCCTGGGTTCAATCTTAGGTACCAAAAAAAGAAAGAAAAGAAAAGAAACATAGCTGCTGGGGGCAGGGAGAGAGGATCTCATGAAAATCAAAGGGAGATCAGTAGAGGAAAAAGGCCAGGGGGCAGAAAGTGGGAGGGAGGGAGGAAGTGCTAGGGAGTGATACTGGCTGAATTCTATTGTTATATTGTGTATATGTACAAATATGTAACAACAAATCTCATGATTATGTACAATTATAATGCACCAATAAAAAATATGGAAAAAGAATTTTTAAAAAGTAAGGGTTTAAATGAATCTTAAAGAAGACATTACATCTTGATGGTCAAAGTACAATATGGATAGATTTACAGATTATAACATCTCAGCCAAAGTTGGGAAAGCAAAACACAGGGGTCAGCTCAAAAGAAAGTGAGAAGAGAAGAATGGGAACCTTACGCTGAACAGACCTGTCTTGGATGAGGAGACGAAGAAGCCTAAAATGTTAATAAAACAATAGTAAACATACTTTGAGTTTTTACTTTGTTTAAAGTGTTCTAAATGCATTGGTTGATCAAATCCTCACATGAGGAAGTATCCCCAGTCCATAAGAAAGGAACTGAGACACAGGAAGATTAAGTGGCTTGCCTTTTACTTCAGCTGGTAAGTGGTGGAGCCACTTAGGCAAATCTAACTCAGAACCTGGGCTCAGTGTCCTCACACTCTTCTGATTCAAGAGTAAGAGACCCTCAACAGGTAGGCTAAAGTATTTAGGCCTCAACATCAGATTAACACTTGGGAGCTAGGTATCTGATAACCATCAACAATGCCTATGACCATGATTCCTCACTACCCAAAATCCTCCTCTCCAGCACTGCCTTATGTAACAATTTACCCAACAATATTATTTGATGGTGACAAGTATTCATTAACTCCCTTGACTACAGCTCTAGTTTAGATAAGTTGCTTAGTCCAACCTTTATTGAGAGACTCCATTATATTGGTATTCCATCACCATATTTTGCCCTTTTAATCCTCAGGACTTAATTTCACTGGTATTCACCTACTACCTCTAGAAATACAGCTCATGAAATGAATTTTTTTTTCAAATATTCCCTGAACATACAACCTTTCTGTAAGGAGAGCCACTCTTGTCAAATAACACAGTCATCCCTTAAAAGCTAATTTCTCCATCTTGGGTTGAGGTCTTTCAAAATCAGTGGGACTCTTTGGTTAGAGATGTACAGGACATGACATCTGGACCTTCCTAGGAAAGGAAGCAAAGTCTTCCTTTGAATACCCACAGTAGCCAAAAGCTTTCTCCCACCATGGAAAACCATAGACAACTGTCTCTTAATGATTTACTACTGCTCATTCCCCAGCCCACAAATCAAAGAGTTGGGTTGAGTGAGAAATAAGAAAGAACAGTGGCCAGTGGCTAGGAGAGGAGGAGGGGATGCTTAAGTTTATTTTTTTAAGTCAATTAATGATGAGCGGCATGGAAGGAAAGAAAGACACAACATGGCTGTGGAAGACTATTTTTCCAGATAAATGGCCAGATATCAGATTCTGTAATAAGTACTTCCACCTATCAAAACACACACACACACATACACACACACACACATTAAGTTTGGGATAGAGAGGAAGATATAGATCTTAAAAACACAAGGTAGTATTCAGGAACCCTTATGGATATTGTAAAATGCTGGAATTTTGAAGGACCTTAGAAAACACCAAATCCAGACATTGCAACATTGCAAGCCCAGGGTCCATGAACTATATATTGCAGTCAGAGGTATTTGGTTGGGCTTTTTATATATATATACTGAATCAGCATTTTAAAGTAGGGAAGATCCACATAAAAATACAGACTGTGGGGGCTGGAGCTGGAGCTCAGTGGTAGAGTGCTTGCCTCACATGCATGAGTCACTGGGTTCGATCTTCAGCACCACATAAAAATAAATAAATAATAAATAAATAAATAAATATATTGCATCCATCTACAACTAAAAAAAATATTTAAAAAAATACACGTTGATAAGTGGATGCTGATCCATAATGTGGGGAAGGACATGGGAACAATGGTGGAACTCTGTTCACAGGGGTGTAAGCGGGGAGGGAGCATGGGGACAGTAAAAGTGGTGGAATATGATGGTCATCATAGCCCTAACTTTATGTATGACTGCATATATGTTGTGATTCTATACAACTTACAACTAGAGAATTGATATGTTATCCTCTACCTATGTACAATGAATCAAATTGCACTCTGTTATCATGTAAGCCTAAAGAGAACAAATAAACAAATTAAATATGAAAAAAATAAAGTACTTCTTTATGAAAAATAAAAATAAAAAATACAGACTGTGGCTTCTCTTAGAAACTGGAAGTCGGCAGCACGGAGCCCCCTTTTCCAGATGGCAGCAGTGAATTAGCACTCAGTCGTAGCTGCTCCTTTAGAAAAGGGTCAACCTGCCAGCTTGCCACAGCCTCCACCACTCCCTCTTGTTCCAGAATACAAAGACTGGGCATCAAAAAATAAAATAAAAACAGTAGAGAAAGTGGCCTTCCACCCACCTTGCTTCAGTCACTGTAGCTGCAAACCCATCCCTATACATCTCTGAGTTTATAAGCTCTGCTCTAGTCCAACCCCATCATTTAGGGAGAAGCAACTCAGCCAGGAGAGTAAAGTGACTTACAAACTTCTTCTATTATAAGTCTACATCACAAGTGAAGATACCCAAGGAGGGCAGTGTTATTATAAATTTAGAGCTGGGGTTGTAGTTCAGGGATAGAGCACCTGCCTAGTGTGTGTGAGGTACTGGGTTCAATTCTCAGCACCACATATAAATAAATTAACTAAAAAATAAAGGTCCATCAGCAACTAAAAAAATTTTTTTAAGTTAAGTTTTCATACAGGAGGGACTCTAGTCTAATGACAACTGAAGAACACGCACAACTAAATTTAGACTGTAAAGCTATGCAAAGCCAAAATCTATGGCGAAAGATTGAAATCTCACTTTACATTGAGTCCCATCAAAATAAATAAATAAATAAACAAATAAGAAAAGAATAAGCAAAATTATTCTCAAGTTTTCAAAATACATTTACCACCCAGTTTGGCATGGTATAGGCAGTTTAAATGTATTCAAATTCTAGATATGACTTACATTTCTCTGGAGTGCATAATTTATTGAGAAGTCATATAAAATGTTTACCATGGATATACAAATACTTCTAAAAATAAGACTGCATAAAAACATGAAACAGAAGAAGAGCAAAAGCATTTCCTCTTCAGAAAATTTAACTGATAAATCAGAAGGGAAGTTATTAAGATTTATTGAATGATTGCATGTGACTTAGATACTGGGAAAACCTTATCCTGATTAACCCTCATGGCAGCCCAAGAAAGTTGGTATTATTACTCCTACATCACAAGTGAAGATACCCAAGGAGGGCAGTGTTATTATTCCTGCATCACCAATAATGATACCCAAGGAGAGTAGTATAATTACTCCTATGTCACAGCTAAAGATACCAAGGAGGGCAGTGTTATTATTATTATTCTCACTTCACAAGAAGTATTCAATAACTTGAAGCTGAC
Organism: Xerus rutilus; assembly: GCA_028644305.1. NCBI lineage: Eukaryota > Metazoa > Chordata > Mammalia > Rodentia > Sciuridae > Xerus > Xerus rutilus. The sequence continues at coordinate 34,399,653 of CM053409.1, forward strand.
CTGACTATTTAGTCAGAGATCACATCAGATCCAAATACTGATGTGCACATTTGAAATGTTAATGAGAGCTAGAAACAGTCTGCCATGCTCAGAGCCTAGCACACAGGAAGCCTTCATTTTATTTGTTGTGTAAAACTGCCCATCACCAAAGCTCTCCAACTGCTACCTGCAAGGACTTTCATAAATGTCATCATTTGAACAATCCTAACATGCAAAATTAATTACTCCTTAGGCAGGTTCTTAAACATAGTTAAGGAAGTTTTAGTCCTTCCTGTTATATAGTTATTGACTCCTAGGCAGGTGTTGACTAAGAGAATTAATAAAATCTCTTTTCCAAACAAATTTCTCCTTGAAAATTGTCATGAAAATTAGTATTCAAGGATGTGGCTAAATATACAAGCCAAATGCATGTTTGCTATTGAGTAACAATAATAACCAAAATCAGAATAAAAAGTAATTCAAGAATGAGTACTTTTGAAGAGTCAGGAATTTGATTAAAATTTCACTTGCTTTCTTTTTCTGTAATGAAACAGTTCTTTAACCACAAAACAGCTTTTATAATAATGCAGAAGAACATGGTTCCAAGTAAAACACTCCCTGTTTTAATCATGGCTATTATTTTTGAAAATGAAAATGGCTGAGGTCATTGTAATCTATTTCAGGGTTTGCATGGGTTGGTGGTATTTTTTTTCTTGGCTTTGAGCTCTCCACGTTACCAGCTAAATGTTATGGGTTTTACTGTGTGCCCTTTCAAATCCCATTCTTTTTAATAATGTACTTTACACACGTAAATTAGAGTAAATTCCACTTTCTTTCCTAACAACTCCAGATGGAGTCCACACTTGCAAGAGGACTAGAACTTGCCTTTTTTAAAAATTTAAGTTTGTACTTAGAACAACTACATTCCCATCAGCATAAAAATACTGTATAGAGGTTCAAGTGCTGAGAAATTAGTAAAATGGGAGAATTCATGTGCTTCTTTTGATCAAACTGAAATATGAGAAAAAGTATCTCTGTATCTACTCCTTCCAACTTTCAGAGACAGGGGAAAAAAAAAAAAGTCCAGAAACAAAATCTCATATGAGAAGAGTTCTAGACTGGCCTTCAGAATCTATAAGGAATGGGGTTCCATATACAGATATCTATTTAAGACACATCAGTGAAGTCTCCTGAAGGACAAATTATCAAATATTTAAAGGCACTAAAGTCACATAGTCAAGCCCCCCTTTTGATGAGATTAATATTTCATTGACTTTCTGAACTTAGCTTTTTCTTTCTTTTTTTTTTTAAATTCACTATCAGGTCACACAGAATAGCTTAAGATCCTTCTAAATAGCTCCTATACACCTCCAAGTGAGAGAATGGCTTCACAATACATGCATACTGTGGAGATCTGGCTATTAAAATGCCTTAAGCTCTGTTTGTTTGTTTATTTTTTTTAAAAAATCAACTTGGAAGACCAATGTAATAAGCTTTTATGAAAGAGGTAAAATAATTTTAAACACAGACACACAATGAGTTTATTTATTTAGAAACTTGTTAAATAGAGTCTGGGAATTCAAATATTCAATGTTGACATTGTACAGAACTGGCCAGAAGCCAGAACCCAGTCTCCAGAGGGACCCACTGGACAAGGAATTCAGGGCTTTCTCTCCTCCCACTTGAGCTAAATAGGTAGAAGCCATTAGTTATATCCACAGCAATATCTGAACTGCACTCAAATAAGCTGCCCTTGCCCGGGCACTTCAAAGGAGGGTAAGTGTGTTTAGCTTTTTAGTGCTGAACTAGAGCAATATGTCACACTTTTGAAAGCATTTTGTAAACAGTTTCTTCCCTGTGTAGAAACATCTCTGAAGTTTCTTGTATGGCATGTAGAAAAGGTAATTAACAAGAATTTTTTTCATTTACTGGAGGGAGAGAGGAAAATACCACTCTTGTGCAAAATAGAGATCTGGAAGGAGAAGGGCTCTGCTTCTCTCTTCTGGACCCCCTTTCTTGTTTTCTGTTAGATTTGTTTGTATCCTTTTTATCCTTTCTCATACTTGCTTTCAATACACAGCCAATTTCCTTGAGAATTCCCTAGTAAACTCAGAAGGCCAGAAGCGTGCAAAGGGGGAAATCTAATTTTAGAAGGAGGATTGTCCTAATGGAGTGGGGAAATAGGGAGGGAACTAATGATTCATACTGGGCCACCCAGGAAAAAAGAAAAGCAGACCCCACAGACTATTTTAGAAAATGCCTAGACAGCAGCTTCCAGCAGAGGAAGGGTTAACCACACCACTCCAGAAAAAAATGTGCCTGGCATCTTAGACTATGGCTGTCCCCTCCTGCCCCATCTCCTCCCCCACAGTCCCTGTCTCCCCTACCCTGCGAGGCTGGGAAAAGGCCCACCCTGCCAGAGATGGTGAATGTTTACCCTCTACACAAGAGCGTTCCTGAACCCAGGATGTGTGTGTGCTTGTGATGGTGTGCATGTTTTATACTACCAATGCACGCTGGAGGGAAGCAGTTGTCCCAAGCACATAGCACTTTAGAGGTTGGAGTGGGAAGAAGAGTGCTGGCCAAAGCTTGAAGCCAAAACTAAGAAGTCTGAGGGGCTGGGTGGTGTAGGGGGGTAGTAACCACCTGAATGCATCACTGGCATCACTGGAACCACCTCAGCCCCACCCTATTCCCCACTGAGGGCCACTTTCTCAACACCAGGAGGGTTTGAGATGAGCTAGGGAGGGGTAGATAGCTCTAGGGAATTGGGCTTTGCCAAGCACTTGGTACCTTGCTGCGAGGGTGGTCAGGAACCCAACACAAGCCTCTCTACCTCCCAGCAGGCTTTCAGTGGAGGCAAAGTGGAGGGAGATAGCAGAAGAGAGTGGCTGAGGTAGGCAACCAGTCTGCCCTCTTGCCCTCCTTGCCCGCCCCCAAGGGAGGACAGAGCTAGGCATCCCCAATTGAAGCCTTCCTGCTCCATGTCACAACTGCAGGCTCTTATAACCTGGACCCAGCTTCGAAATATAAAATAAACTCCCAAAACACTCTGATGTTTGAAGAGAAACTACTTACAGTTTCTCTTTAATGAGACATTACCTTCAACTAGAATGAAAGAAAGACAAAGAGAGAAAGACCAAAATTTTCAAGGAATGATGTGTTAATTTCTATTTGGTAATCCTCTGCAAGTTGAATGTCTGTCCACAGAGGAGACCAGGCCCTGGGGTACAGGAAAAGGCTTTGGTGGGGAAAACTTGGGAACTGAGAACGGAGCTACCAGGAAAAAAAAAAAAGTACAAGCACACCGTTATGGCCAAGACCCGAAACTCCTCAGCTCCTACGAATAAAAACCTGGGGAAATAAGCCTGGCTTCCCAGCCTTACTGGCTCTGCAGCTAATGAGCCATCCCCTCCCATAGTGTTGGGGATGTGGGGAGAATGAAAAGCATAATTAACCTTCCCCTAAACACAGATTTGGGGGTAAGGGAGTGGGGGGTGCGAAACACATCTAAATGCTCTAGGAAGACGGTGCTCAAAGTGCCAAATGTAGTAAAGAAGCCCTAAGCCCCGGTAATGGTCAAGTAATGGCAAATAAACTGCCTTCCTAGAAGGGGCCTCAGCCTCCATCCGGAGAACATTTCTCCTCAAAGCAGGCTGAAACAAACAAATAAACGTGTATTTTATAATAAAGCTCTGTTTTGATCTGGGTTTCTTAAGGATGAAGTAAAGTCCAAGTAAGGTGCACGTACAGAGAGACTGAATACCTCAACATAAGCACGCGTTTCCTTTTTATCTTAGGTCCTGGGCTGCTACGATGAGGAGTTTAAGGACAAAAAGGAGAGTCAGCATCTACCTTTCCTACCTCAGAGTCTGTTTTTAAACAGAGATCAAGTGTAGAAGTAACAAGTGCCCTCCTCACCAAGGTTTTGCTAATCGCGTCGCTGCCTTTTGCGTCTTTAAGAGATTTCTGAGGGGCTGGTAGCTAAGGGGGTTACTCCTTCATTGCTGTGATTGAAATCCTGCCGGCTGTCACTTTGGGGAAGTGAGGTGGGGGTACCTTCGTGTTTCAGACTCTAGATATGCTGGGCAGACCCAAATTCATTTCTTTCCCATTCACCAAGAGAGTTGCAACTGGCATTTCTGGCATGGCCCAGGTGCTATTCTAGCTGTCCCTTAAAACGGCTGGGAAGTGTCCCAGGACTGCCAGGCTTGGCTTGGCTTTTAGTTTTCTTTTCTTAAAGATGGAAATAAAAGTCAGACGCTTTAGACAGTACAGACGTCAATCTTCTTGCTTTTCCCTTCTTTATTTTTTAATTAAAATTTAAATCCTCTCATGATTGATAACGAATTTATCAGCTTCAACTATTGTGTAAAAACTAAGGCATAGGAATTGCAAACTGAATTGTGTATTCGATCTTGGTGTAGCTTCAGGGGCTATTTTCAGGGTACGTGGTATCTGGTCGACCTCCACGGGCTCCTCTTGTACCATGGCCAAGATCAAGCAAGGACTTACGACCACCAAAGAAATTTACAAAAGACAAAAAGAATAACAAGCAGTCCAGAGAACAATTATTTCTACGTGATTTGTGTTCACTGAAATGTTCACTTTTGCCACGATCAAGGTAGAATTCTTTTTTAAAAAAATATGCTGGTCACACTACCTCTTCCCAACCCAAAAAGAGAAAGAAACCAGTACAGACCGAGCAGCTAAATTTTCGTTGGATGATTGCACCGCAGGGGTCACCAACTATCTCTGCCACAGGCTACTCGTCAAAAGGAAATAGTGCTTTAAAATACAAAAAAAAAATCCGTAGTTTAAATATGATTTCCTTTATTACTCAGATTGTAACTGAAAATTTGCCCAACTCAGCGCTGCTAAAGAAGGCAGCTGTGGCAGCAACAGCTGGAGCCCTGAAAGTGGGAACCTGAGGCTCAGCAGGAAAAGTTTGTAAGAGTTAGGTTCTAGCTATCTGAAAGCAGCAACGGCATCATTACCGACACTGGAGACAAAAATGAATGTGTCTCCCACTGGTTGAATGACAAGTATTAGATCAGAAACGAAGCTCGGATTCTGGGTGTTGAGTGGACTGTGCATGCGGGAATATTTTAAAACAGCGGTGTACAGCTTTCTTGGCAATTAAAATAGTTGAAACGGTTGTTCAAGAAAATCCGAAGTGTTTTGTGTTCTGCTTTCACTTCGGCGGATCCCTGGCAATGAGGCGCGGCGCGAAGCCTTGGGCTTTCATTTCACAACTTAGGCATGGTTGAAGCAGGGCCCCCCTCCCGCCCACAACAACAATCACGCGCGCGCGCGCGCACGAATACACAAAAACACACTCTTAACCTTAAGTCAGAATTGAAGCCTTCAAGCCTCCAAGCATATGTACATTTATTCCCCCTCAGATGAGAATAAAGACATCAGACTCGGTTAAAAGCAAACAGAAAAAACAGTTCCATTGGCACGCCCTGACACTACCGAAACGAAGTGAAATGAACAATATTCAAGGAAGACACAGATGAACTGGTGACACAATGAGCTCTACATTTAGGTTGATCTCGGAGACCAAAACGAGAAAAAAGAAATGTATTAGGAAGTGTGAGAGTGCTTGGGTGAGGACTGGACGAAGCACTGGAAAAGCGCCTGGGATAACAGTATCTCGCCCAGCTAGACCGCGAACTCCCACCGCCGACGAAACTGAGCGCCTAGGTGTCACTGCCTTCCGCGCAGTGCTGCAGGGACGCGGCCGGCTGCGAGCCGTGGAATACCTACCGTACTTGATTCTAAAGTGAATGGACGGGAGCGGGAGACTGGGGACTTCACTGAAGGAAAACATCCCACCCACCCCCATCTCTCATTTCTCTGGCCTACAAGCAAAATAATTCGAGTTCTGTTTTCAGCAAGTGCCAAATGCGAGTGAACCAAGGGCGGCCTGTCCTCTCCCGAGGCAGCTCGAGCCACGCGTGCCGACACTGCGGAGAAACACTCGCGACTGTTCCGCAGCTCGGCGCCGCCGAGTCCCCTTAGACTCGGAGTAGAGGCGTTTGAACAACACAGCCCAGTCGCACACAGCCCCGGCTGAGGATTGGGTCGTGTCCGACAGTGTCCGCTCGGCCGGCAATGCTAGGCTAGGCGAGTCACCCAAAATCTTTGCTGAAAGAGTGGGGGATGCGGGTCTCGCCGTCCCCCCGCCCCCGCAAATTCAATCGCCCTAGTCCCGCGTGACCAGGGTTGCTCCACGCCGGGCAGGCAGGGGGCGCCGGGGAGGATTACTGACCCGGGACCCCGGCTGCTCCCAGATAGAGACCTGGAGGCTCAGCCGCGCCCTCTCCGCGGCCCAACGCTCAGGCAGCCCGCCCCCTGGGGGTCACTCGGCGCCCAGCCAGCCCAGGGTTGGCGGGTCGGAGCGCGCCCTCTCGGCCTCCTTATCCTCCGCGGCTCTTGCCGCTGGCTGCGCGCCCTCCTTTCACCGCTCTGCACGCGCTCGCGGGGCTTCTTCTCTCCCCACCTGCCTTGTGGCACTCAAGAGCCGATAGCTCGGCTCTGCCAGTGCCCCCAACCCGACGCCTAGAGCCCCCCCCCCTTTGTCTCCCCCACTCCCCTCCCTAGTCCTCCCGCCGCGCCGCACACGCCGGAGAACATGACCAAGCGCATAGCGCCCACTACCGCAGCCGCGGCTCGGCGCAGCCCGCCCGCCCGCGCAACTTCAGCGACCGTCTCGCAACTTTTCCCAACTCCACCACTGCCGCCCGCCGCTGCCGCCACAGTGGTTCCCTTCGAGCCTGCCACCCATTCCAAACCCCAGAAACAAACCGAAGCTCGATATGCTCCCTTCCCCTGCCCGCCTCCCCCATCCCCCGCTCCCCCCTCCTCCCACACCCGGGACTAGCTGGTTGGCCAGAGGCGACTCTCCCCCGCCTGGGGGGAAGGGGAGGGGAGGGGGAGACTTTCTTCTCTCGGTTCCTTCCCCCCCCCTTCGCGCTCACTCTCGCGCGCTCTCCTCCCTCCTACCCCCGTTTTTGCTGCCCCCACCCCACCCCCACCCCGGAGTTGCCACAGCTAGTCGGTGTGCGGGGCTGAGGGCTGCCCGGGCTTCTCTGGCGCCCAACCCAGCAGCGAGAGCGGGCTACTGGGCGCGGAGACTGGAACCGGCAGGTTGCTGAGGCTGCGTCGCGCCTGCCCTCCAACCGGGGCCCGGGCGCAGGACGCAGCTCGCGCTCCCTCCCGGAGTGCTGGAGACAGATATGCAAGATGGCAGAGGAGGGGGGAAAGCCAATAGAAAAGGGATATTGCACCTACTTGTGGCCAGTTTCCTTGCCCTGCCTTTGGATCTCATGCTGTGCCCAGTCCTGCAGCCGCTGGTGTGTGGTTGGTTTTTTTTTTTCTTGGATCTTTTCCTTCTTTTGCTCTCCCTCTCGCTCCCTCCCTCTCTCTCCTCTTCTCTTCTCTCTCTCTCTCTCCCTCTCTCTCACACACACACACTCTCTCTCTCTCTCTCTCTCTCTCTCTCTCTCTCTCTCTCACACACACACACACACACACACTTACTTGCACACACTCACTCTCTTTCCCTCTTTCACTCTCTCTCCCTTTCTCTCAATCCACACTCGCTATCTCTCTAGCATTGTCAGTTTGGGCACCTTCGCACATGCGCGCTAGACGCCCCTCCAACATCTCAGCGCCGCCAAAAAAAGTTTGGAGCGATTTATCACTTTGATTTGGAGATCTTGTCAGATGGCAATCGCTGAGGAGGCGGAGAAAGGAGCCACGGGGAGGGCGGCTGGGGGCGGGGAGCGAGCGCAGGGAGCTAGAGGGGAGCAGACACCTCGCCCCCCCCCCAAAAAAAAAAGGAATGAAAAGGCTTGGACCGAGGATTGATTCCGTGGGGGCAGGGGATTGATTCTGTGTTGGAATCACCAAAAAGCTTGTGTTAATTATTATTACTGTTTTTCCCATAATAAGTTGCAGAAATTTTTCTATACTGTTCATAGGGAAAGTAAGCAGTAGAGGCGGGGGAAACTTATAAATAAATCTTTCCTTTACTAAAGAATTATAAGAAGGGCTAGACCATCGGCGAATGATCCAGGAGGAAGTGAGAATCATCCTGAACTTGAGAAATCTGCTGCGGCTGCTACTGCTACCGAAGCTATTGCGGCTTCCGCTTTCAGAGTTGGAAGCAGAATAAATAACTGTTTCTTTTTCAATTTTAGGTGTGGTGCTAATGCTTGCTGCTATCCTTCGAAAATTTCAGTAGTCTATTGCCATCAAGTAATAACGATCATCCTTGAATACCAGGTCCAGGCCAGCACGGGCATTTGACATCCAAGACCTCCTGCCTTCCCTAAGGTTGGCTGTCATCTTCTGGCCTCCCCTCCGCTGCCCCCGACGCCTGCCTGCCATTTTCACTCACTCACTTAAACCTACAACCTCTGGGGTCACAAGAAGGAGGAAGAGAGGGGAAATTCCATACACCTCCTTAAAAAATACATTGTTGAAATTCGCATTAATTATAGGATTTACCACTGAAGTGGGCATGCAGAAATGGGGAACTCCTAAAGGGGCCAGGTGTGTTCAAGGTATGAATCAATCCTAACTCCATAGATTTTCTCTTGGTACAACCTCCTTGCATTAAACAGTTTTGTTCAATACCTTCCATGTGCTATTTATGTCCCCATTAATATCTGTTGCAAATCCTGCCAGACACCATAAAAGAAAATTACAATCTTTTCAGTCTCTGTGCTGCAACAATACATCCTTGATGCTCAACTTAAAGGAGAGGGAAAAGAAAAGCAGGTCCTAAAGCATGGGTTTGGCAAAGACAGAGGAAGAAAAGTGGGATTATTGAGAATGCCCAGTTGCACCTGTTGGTATTTATTGTCAAAACTAGGACTGGAGGTGTGAGAAACAAATAGCAATGTTCAACTCCAAGGGAATTCAATGGCCAAGAGAATCAAATTGAATGGACTCACCCTGACTAAAAGATACCCACCATTTTCTTTCTCCAGAGCTGTGTAATTCCAGAGGCATTTGGCAATAAGATACAAGTCCCTATAGAAATAAGCTACAGGTCCCAAGAGAGACACAGATGTGTAACCTTGAAATGTGAGGAAGGGAAGGGGGTGGTAAAGGAGGGAATTACACACAGCATGAGTGGAACAACTTCCAAAAGAGAAGGCTCTGGTGCCCACACACATGGGTACCAGGAAACTCTTGTCAATCCCAACAAAGAGGCACCTGGGTGGGTTTTTTGTTTTTCTTTTTTCCATGTCTACAGTTTCATTGCCTTTCACATACAGGTGAGAGTGCTTACATATTTGGCGTGTTCAAAAGCACCAGCCAACTCCAACATTCTCTGCATGTGGGTGCCCCCATCCCCACAGGTCTACAATTCTAACCACCACCACCCCAGATGTGAATCTGCCAGTCCCTCCTAGTTTCCATGGATGAGTGTCTTCCTTCAGATCAGTACATGTCCTCAAAAGAAAAAGAGAAAGGAAGCTTGAAGGCCTGAGAAGGAGAAAAATCTCTAGAGAAAAAAACAGGCTAACCGGTGAGAAGTTCTGACAGTTGGTTCTGGTCAGCTGAGAGGGGGGTCTAGGGAGCATTGCCTAGGCCAGAGCACAAGAGGATCTCAACTATAAGAACCTAGAGGATCTTGGCCTCACCAAGAAAGAGACCAAGGATGGCCTTGGCACCCAGGAAGTGCAGAGTGCTCTGGACAGGAGAAAGTTCTGCTTGGGATGTTTCATCTCACCTCACCCTACAAAGTTTTTGAAAAAGGAGTTGACTTCCTTCCCTCCACAAGTCCCGTTAATTCCATCAACCTCATCCCCAGGGGGTCTGTCTATATCTGAGTTCTCTTAGATATAGGAGGTAAAGCTGAGACCTGGGGAAATTTTCTAGGAAAGGAAGGGACCATTGTTATCAAACCCTGCAATTAGATACAAGACCTACAAGTGAAGCTAGACTTGTTTCGGCTGAGAAATTAGAAACCACGTGGTGGGCTAAGGGGTGGGGTAGTTTGTGTGCAGTGAACTGGATGGGAGGTGGGAAGCAAGTCTCAGAACCCTCAGATGCAAAGGTCCCTGTCTTTTAAACTTTTCTAGAAGGGCGTGGGGGCGGGGCAGGAAGACGCGGTTGGAGCACCCTCCCTTCTGGATTTTAAAGTCCCTGGGATAGCAATCAATTCAGTGCAGGGGCCTTTCTCCCTAATCTTTCCAAGAGTTTCGGAACTCAAGAGTTTCCGACCTCATTTAACTGAAATAATAAAGTCTTCTGCGTCCCCAGGCTAAGGCGTTGTGAAAAGACAAGGCATTATTCTTTAAAATTAAAAAATAAAAATAAAAATATTGACAATGCCAACATGTCTCTTTATTTTCGAACCTGAAAGCTGGATTTCTTGTCCTTCCCCTACCCCTTTTCTTTCTTTCTTGTTCTTTCTCCATCACTTGTTTTCTACCCTAAATGTGCGTTAATAAAAGAGCTAAGTTGCTAGTTCAAGTGTATTTAACCTGGTAAAGCAAACGCCAAGCAGCGGCCGGCAGCGCACACCGCCTGCTGCGCTGCGGCCCGGGCGCGCCTGTCCCAGCGGGTTCCCATTCCCAAGTGCCAGGACCCCGTCAGTTCCACCTGTCCCAAGTCCCAACCGTGAGACTAGAGCAGGTGATTTTCTGTTGCGGCCCCTGGAATTCTCCACAAGCTATGACTGGACGTCTAAGCTGTCCCTGGCCCAACAGAGAAAAGGCCTCCAACAAGTTGGCCAAGCCGCCTTTGCTACTCACTCCCCACCTCCCGCCTTTCCTTCTCCTCCTGAAATTCGTTTCATTGGGAGGCAGTAGTGTGGGTTCTAACGTTTTCTCTCAGGGAAGCGGGCATCCTGGAAGCAGTGCCTCGTTGGAAAGTTGATGAGTTTATGTCTGTTTGGGTTTGCTTGTTTTAGTTTTGGTTTTTTGGTTTTGTTTAAAAAAAAAATGCAGGGAAAGGGAGAGGGGAGTTGGGACTGAAGATGGGTCATCGAAGAGGAAGACACAGCCAAGTATACCTCCTTCTACTGTTTAATTAATGCTAAAAATGGCAAAGAACGGATTTTTCAATACATTACACGCAACAGAAAATTTTCCTTTCCTCGCATTATAATTGAGCCAGCCTCATAGTCGCTTTGGAAGAAAGTTTGAATTCTTTATGGAGGTATTTCTTGGTCTATTGTCTTTGTGCAGTGAACTTTACATTGTGCTATTGAATCGCAACCTATATTCTTCTAGCTACCAGCAAGATTAATTTAATCATTGTAATGCAATTATTAATACTGTTTACCCAACGCTGGGTTTCAGGTTGGCTGTTAAGAAATTAAACTCTCGCTAGGTGACCAGAGCTAGGCAGGGGTTTCTTCATGTTGAAATGAAACAGTCCTCTTTATTTAGTCTCAGAGCTCCAGCTTTCGGCCACGGGCTCAATTAACCAAAATGGAAACAATTTTCATTCATTGCAATAACTCACTGTTCTGGAGATCGCTTTCAAAATATACACTTTATTATTATACGCTGACCTTGGTGGCGTGGAGTGGCAATAAAAGAAAGAGGCAGGGAGATCTATCTAGCCCCCTTGGGCTATAATTATTAGAAATTAATTGGGTTCAGGACCCTGGGTAGCCTAGCTAAATTAATAGCTTGTCTAGTGGTTTAAATCCGAATTTTCAGTCCACAGGAGAGAAAGGGAGAGAGTCACAGACATGAAATGCAGACCCAAGGGACGCCTGAGTTTACTTGCAAGACACTCATCTATTAAATAGTGTCCAGAATACATTTGAGTTGAGGAGGGGGGACAAGAGTGGGAGGGAGCGGGGGGCGACAAGAAAGAAAGAAGCAAGATGGGGAGGGTAGCTGCGAGTGAGCGAAAAGGTCTCGAGTTGATTTTATTCGATTTTTCTTGTCTGCATTGTTTTCGGGAGGGGTTGCATTTAGGGGTTAAAATAAAAAATAAAGATCCCGTGTACTCGGAGCTGTCGTGCTGGAGTAAAAGTGAAAAGGGAGCCTTAGGCAAAAGGAAATTACTGCGAGCCCGCGTGACCTTTCAGGGAGGTAATCAATCAAGTGATCAACAGGGATATTTATCATCGCTATATAGGACTACTTCGCCCCGCACGAGCGAGGTGGGGGTGGGGGTGAGGTTGGGGGGGAGCAAAAGGAGGGTGGAGACACGCGCACACTCACTCATACACTCACAAAAGTTTGAACAAACCCGATGAGCCTCGAGACAGAACACGCAAGGCTTTAACAAATGTTATGACTATCGGTTTTGTTTGACATCCGTCGGAGAAACGCACAAACCCAGACACGTACGAGGGGGCAAAAGCGCATCCCGGCTTTAAAGGCTGAATGAGGGTGTTAACTTTAAATTGTCCGCCGCTCTGCTTCTCCAAGGAAGCTAGCGGCGGAATAACGCGCTTCAAACGCCTCCGGGGCGAGAGCGCCGGGCTAGCTCGGCTTCCGCGCCCAGCTGGGGAAGGGGTGCAGCGGGCACTGGCGGTGGGAAGCACTACTCTCTGCAGCGCACGCGGACCCCTGGGCCCTCGGGTCTCCTCTTCCAGCGAAATCCGCGTGCTGCCCTAGCGGCGCGGCCCGAGCGCGCCTCGCTCCGGGCCAGCCGGTTCCCGGGAGCACACCAGGCGGCGGTTCAGCTGCCGCGCGTTTTCTGCCCAGTTACCTTCTCTACCTTGTAAAACTCGCCGTTTTGTAAATTGCGTTTTTGGTCCCAGGTTTCTCAGCAAATCATTTGGTTTAACAATCCTGTTCCCTCCCCCTAGTCCTTCAACACCACCACCACCACCACCACCCCACACACATACACACACATACATCTTCAGAAGTGTATATAAGGAATGGGGGTGGTAGGTCAGGGTTGCTGGTTTTTAACGACGACAATGATGATGATGATATTAAATAGTCGATTTATAATCTAAATCCCCGAGGCCTCCGCCCAACTCAGGGATTATAATCAGCAGTTCTTTCGAAAGAAGGTCGGCTGACTACTGGCCCATGAGGCTGGAGAACTATTTCCCGACGGGTTTATGAAACGAACGTTGGGGTGATGCGAGCCGCCTCCCAGGTAGCGAGCCTCGGCTCCCGCGGTGTGGGAATGTGGGGCCGCGCCAGGGCTGCGCCAAGGCCGCGCCGGTTGGCACCAGATGAGGTGCTCGCTTTCTCCCGCCCGCCGCCCGCCTCCAGCCGCCCGCTCCCGGCTCCACGCAGCCTCCTCCTACACAGCCTAGTCTGCGGCGCCCCCGCCTGGCTTCCCCGGTTGCCGCAGCTCTGGTGCTCCTACAGTGTAGGGCTCCAGCTGTGCACAGTAGCTGCCTGGGCGTGGGGGTGGAAAACAGCTGGAGCGCCCCGGGGAAGCACGGGTTGGGGTGGAAAGAAACCCAGCAAGGAGGATTATGAGGCGAGCAACTCCCGGAGCTGCTACTGGTTTAGGATCAGGAGGAGCAGCTTCACGGGGAACAAACCTCTGACCTCTAGGAACTAGAGCTCCACGAGAGAAACCAGACTGCTAGTGTGGGATGCCCGGGGTCCTCTTTGAATCCCCTCCATTGAACAAAGAATCACCTACAAAAATGTTTCTAAAGTTGAAGGTACACATGAATCACCTGGGGAGCTTGCTAAAAATGCTGATTCTGATTCCCTAAGTCTGCAGTGAGGCCCAAGCCCCCCGCGTTTTTTTACACTCTCCCAGGTTATGTGGAAGCACCTTGAAGTGTGGTTCGCAGACTAGCGACATCAAGTATCACCTGGACTTCATTAGAAACTCGAAATCTCAGGCCCCAACCAGATCTACTAAATCAAAATCCGCATTTTTAGCAGGTGATTTGCTTAACACTAAAGTTTGAGAAGCACTGCTCTAGAATGTGAGCCTGGCCGGGTTTTCTGTCCTCGTCGTAAATCAGGATACCTCCTTTGAAATGAAACCTCCTTTTAAATTCGGCTTTCTGCCTTGCTCAAGGAGAGGATGGAGTCGATGAATCCACCCACTTTAAAGTTACATCTCCTCTGGCGCATTGCAGAATCTCCCGCCGCCACCGCCCTCCCGCCACGCCCCCCCCCCCCCCCACACACACCCCTTGGTTGTCAGAAGCCAAAGGCCACTGGGGAAGCTTCTTGGATCTTTGTGTGATGACACTCTTCCTCTACTTTCCTCTTATCCCCTGTATTTTGCTGCCAAGTTTATGGCATTTATTTGTCCGTCCTTATATTAGAGTTTTTATTTACACATCTTCGTTTCCCTCTCAGCTGTGGGCACCTTCAAGGAGAACATGCCTTAAACTCTCCACACTGGTTTTTCACCTGCAGCAGGGAAATAGCCATTTGTTCCTGTGTGGGATTCATATATGAAAATGCATTGGAAGCCATTGTTGCTATCCTTAGGAAAAGATGGCAGTATTCAGATTTCAGGACCATTCTACATTAGATAAACCCTGGGTGGATAGAGTTGTAAGCTATGAATTGTAAGATAAAACTGCAAGACCTTAAGGGTCAAACCATTTAGCCCCACACCTTGACACATGCCTGTAATACTGAGGACTAGGGAGACTGAGGCAGGAGGATTTCAACTTTGAAGCCATTCTGGGCAACTTAGCAAAAAGTCTGCCTCAAGATAAAATAAAAATGGGCTTGGGATATAGCTCAGTGGCAAAACACGCCCTGTAGTGGGGGGAGGGAGGCAAGCCATTGAAGGTTCAAATCCCAACACTACCTTTTGCCAGCTATAACCTTAGGCAAACTACTGAGCTTTTTAGCCCATATTTCTCCTCTATATGATGAGAATCATTATGTCTATTTTGCAGGATTATTAATTGTGAGATTTAAAAATAATGTATACAAAGTATCTAGTACAGTGCCTGCTATACAGTAGAAATTTAACAAATGGAACTATTTAAAGCTCCAAACTCTAATATTCTATAATTTGGCATAATGTAAGTGGGATTGGGGCCTTGGGTATTGTCTTTTTCATTTCCATCTGTAATGATGTTTTTTAGTCAGCGAGATGTCTCCTCAAATAACTGAAGCCTGAGGACTTCGATATATATGAAACTGTCTATTGCAATTAGATCTTTTTTATTTTTTATCTTTTTCCCCCCAGTGCTGAGGATGGAACAGGGCCTCACACGTTTTAGGCAAGGGCTCTACCACTGAGCCACATCCCTAGCCCCTAGATCTTCATCTTAACATTGCAATTTGAATGAGCACCTGTGTGTGTTTGAATTTTAGCTACACATTTTTAAGGTGTACATGTGTCTTGACAAATCAGTTCCCCATTACCTAGCAACTCCCAATATGAATCAACACTACACTCATCTCAGAGTTCTGATCAGATAGCCTGAAGCAACAGAACCTAGGCCAGTGATGAAGGCCACCAAGACCTGCTGACAGATGTATTGCTCCTCCCTTGACTTTACAATCTCAAGTCTTTCTTCACAATACACACAAAATCAGTATTTGAAGATATCTAATGTTTCTAGGTTACCATGTTGTCTCCCTGTGAAATGGAAGTTACAAAGACAACTCAAAGAGAAATTTATTTTTGCAAGGTGCAGTGGTGCTCACCTGTAATTCCAGTGGTTTGGGAGGCTAAGGCAAGAGGATCACAAGTTCAAAACCAGCCTTAGCAATTTAGCAAGGCCCTAAGCAACTTCGCAAAACCCTATCCCAAAAAATAAAAGGGCTAGGGATGTGGCTCAGTGATTAAGCACCTCAGGGTTCAAACCCCAGTTAAAAAAAAAAAAAAAGGAAGAAAAAGAAAAAGAAAACAATAGAAAGTTATTTTCAGGAAGTATTCTTCATTCCTTTGTTCTTCTCCTTCTTTTTTTAATGCTTTTACATGCTCTTTTGTTTCTTTGGTGTGTTTTCTAAATTTTCGTTTTCCATGAATCTGCTTGTTGCTCTTACTTTCAATACATGAAACTATTGATTAAGTCTATATTCCTGTTTGTAAATAAAGATATATGGAATTTACACATGCAGTACTCTAAAATTCTCTATTCAGACAAGCAAATGATGCTGGTTGCCATGAGCATATCTACACATAATCAAAGCAAATTAATTTGCTTAATGCGCTCTGAAACTTACAAGTATAGTAGCTTTTCTACATCTTTTTAAAGCATATACTATAGAATCCAGTGCTGAGATGGCTTATATATGAGACTGCCTTGTAACAAAATCCTCAATACTCAATAACTTAATTCCCTTGACTTGAGTCCAACACAGACCTGGCAACCTTCAAACTCTTCTGTGGAGTGAAGTCCTATAGCCATGACAGAGTGTGACACAGGTGTGCCCCAGTTTATGAAAAGCCACATCACAATGTGATTATTTGCTCCATGCTATTTTATTAAATAATGAGTTCCCCTGGGACATTTAAAATATGATTGGACTCTAAAAAATTGATTTATACTCACTTTTTCCCAGAAACAACTATTGAGGTAACTCTGTTTTTTTAAATGATGATGCATGTCCCATAGCAAATGTTTCATAATCTTTTCAAAGATTAAGACAGGGAAACATATCACAGTTCTGGGATTGGGAACAAAACAAATTCTGTACAGAGAATCGATTGTGCACAGAAGAAACTGTAGGAACTGATCTATTGAATTATCTACTTTGAGAGTTCTTGTGGATGTACTAAGTCTGATATCTAATAAGATTTGGCCTTCAAATGTTAGAAAATACAGTGCTCCTGTACTGGGTTTACATAGTAACTTTCCAAATCAACTCTATAAACACTCTTAAAAACTACTTTTCAACATTGAGGAAGAAATGTCTGTTGCATAGAGGGACTGAAAGGTAATTCTAAAATTGATCCAGACTTACAGCTACATCGAAGTAATTAATAGTCAGCCAGGCACGGTGGCACATGCCTGTAATCCCTGTGACTTGGGAAGCTGAGGATTGCACGTTCAAAGCCAGCCTCAGCAATCTGGCAAAGCCTTAAGCAACTTTGTGAGAACTCGTCTCAAAATAAAACACAAAAAGGACTGGGAATTTGTTAAGTGCCCTGGGTTCAATTCCTGGTACCCCCACCACCACCAAAAAAATAATAGTCAAAGGTCAAAAATATGACCATCCAGTTTTGTATCTAGCTTTTCACTTAGCTGGTTGGCATTGAACTGGAGCTCTGATAGTAGATGGGTGGCATTCTTAGGGGTTTAAGAGATAGTTCACTTCAGCTGCAATAGAAACACCAATACAGAGAAGCCAAGATAATAAACAATATCTTGTTAGATCTGTCTTTGCTGTGATCTATTTTTGTTGTGTCCTGTTGATATTTTCATGAGATTTGTGTCCAAACTCTTCATAGAATCAATAACCATGCAAGCTTCTTCATCAAACTAAATGGGCAGTCAGGTGCCTCTTGTGCCTCCTAGAGTGGCAACATGCAGGCAGGGAGCATGGTTTACTTAGCCTCAGGAACCTCCTTTTCTAATCCACCTACACAGCTCTGCCTATTTAATTTTCCTAAGACACAGTTCTGATAGTGTTGCTCCCCTACTCAGAATATTCAAGATTTCTCAGTTATTTTCAAGATAAAGCCCCCAATTTTTGCCTTTTGTTCAAAGGTATCCTTCATAGGAGAAACCATAAGAGAGGTGGGAAAACACAAGGTGTGCACAAAAAGCATCAATAATCTTAGTTGGCCTGGGTTATAGGATTCAAGAAGGGACTTTATAGGAAGTTTGGGAGGATGGGGTAGACACACACCATGGGAGGCTTTGAATGAAAGACTTTTGAATCTAGGGCTTTGTCTTGAAGATAATTAAGGGATCTTGAAGCTTCTGAATAGGAAAATGACATTATCAGAATTTTACCCTAGGAAGATTAAGCAGGCCGTAGTATATAGGATGAATTACATTTCTTCTTCACATGTTCAGTTGATTCGTCTTTTGAAATCTGAATACACATCATTTGTGGGGGTCGCAGTCCGTCCCGAGCCAGCGAGTCGAAGGGGCACCCCCACATTCACCTAGCGGTGGAAGTTGGGAAGAGTTGGAACCGACTAGTTGCCTGTTCCCAACCCTCCGCTGCCTCAGGACAATCAGACACTCTAGGGAGTCCAGTCAGAGCAGGTACCCGTTTATTTGCGGAATAAGCATTCAACTTATAGGGCCGTGGGGCCAATCAGAGACAATGCACGTAGGCAACAGCTGTCCAAGTGGTAAGGCACATAAGCCCCCTGAATTCTGTCCAGGAGCTGCACCTTCACGGAACCAACAGTAAACCAATCACATAGTTCCTCCTTCCTTTGTGCCTTTCCCATTTACACACAATGGCTAGTCAGAAGGGCGTAGCATAGAGCTAGCTCCCCACAATCATTTACTCCAACGAACTGTTGATGTGGTTCTTTCAGCTAGAAGTAATCTCTCCCCATCACTAATTTCTGAAGCATTTTTGTCTTTTATGTTGGTTTTATCTGCACCTCTCTTATCTCTCTTTATAGACTATAAGTTCCTTGATTTGATATCCAACTCTTGCTGTCCCCCAATGCTAATGCACGTCTTTCTCAGAACCTGTTGTGCTTTCTAAATGTAGGGCTTTCTGTTTTTAAAAGATTTTTTAAAGCTCAGCCATTACCTTTTTTTAAATACTGCCTTTTTTTTTTTAGCCTCTCAAATCTTTCTTGTTCTCTGATTATATGTACATTTGATCTTCTTGCTCAATCTTCCATATTTCTTAGCTTCTTTTTCATATTCTTTTAAATCTCTCCTCATGTTATTCAAAATCTTGAATAAGTTCCTCAGATCTATATTCAAATTCTCTAATTCTCCCTTTAGCTATGTCTAATAAGCTGTTTAACCTGTTAATTAGATTTTGCAATTTCAATTCATTTTTAATTCTACAATTTATATTTGGTTTTTTTGAAAAATATATCTATTATTTTTTCATTTGTCTTCATATTTTTTGTCTTAAGTTTAAGATTTTCAATGCTTGAAACATTTTTTTAATCCAACAGATATATTATCTGAACTTCCTAGGGATCTGTTACTTCTATTATTGTATCTACTGACCATTGCTCAAATTGTTTCCCCATATTTTAGCATTTTAAATTTTGGATTCACTTTGTTTAACTTGTGGACAAAGACTTGTAGACAAGTGCAAAAAATAAATCCTCTTTTGCAACCCAGAACTCATTGCTTAGTATGAGTTTTGATACATATAAGCAGGAATACTATACCTAAGTGATGAGATATTGATAAATGAAAAGGTTGGTTCTAAGAGAAGTTAATAAAAAGCACGGGTCATGAGAGTCTCAGCTCTGATCAAATGTTCCAATTTTTATATTGTGATACAAGAGGCAGCCTTTTTTTTAGGTTATCTTCAGAAAATGATTCATTGGATTGAAGATATATTTTAACTGTTGTAAGTATATTAGATTAATTGAAACTCTTACAGGTTTCATTTTAATGAAACACTTGAGGCTTTATATAATTTTGTATCATGAAACTGACTGCCAGAAAGCAGTCTTAGATTAAAATATTTTTATAGAGAAAAAAATAAAA
>CM053409.1:34419674-34453333 GCA_028644305.1 Xerus rutilus
TTTTTTTTAGGTTATCTTCAGAAAATGATTCATTGGATTGAAGATATATTTTAACTGTTGTAAGTATATTAGATTAATTGAAACTCTTACAGGTTTCATTTTAATGAAACACTTGAGGCTTTATATAATTTTGTATCATGAAACTGACTGCCAGAAAGCAGTCTTAGATTAAAATATTTTTATAGAGAAAAAAATAAAAAATAAAAATAAATAAATTTTGGATTCACCTTCAGCAAGTATTTTTATGTGGAAATCACGTTTAAAAGTAGTTGAAACCATATCTTTCTAGAGGAGTTTTTTCTTTCTTTTTGTCAGATGTTCTAATTTTACCATCCGTTTTCTTTCATTAATATATCAACCTGAGGCTTCCCAAAGCATGAAGGAAGTATAATTAGAACTGCAGACATAAGTAGTAGTAGTCTGTTTAGAAGAATTGTCATGGGACATTTTTCTTTTTGATCCAGAGTCTAGATGAGACAGAAGCCTCCTTGTTATCTTTTTTCTGATAAGCTGATGATTTTCTAAACCAATCTTTCATTTGTAGGGTAGCTCTTTCAGACCCAGGTTTATGTGAGTGTTATCAATTCATGTTGGGTCAAGGCTCTTTGTCCTGATTCCATGATGGTTTTGAAACCTAAGCCTTGAGTTTTCAAGGGTCTTGTCTTCCCTTCCCATTACCACAAGCTGCCAGGATTTTGATACTTTCTTGTTTGACCCTAGGGACTTTCCTTACCTTCATTAAAGAATGTTTATTAGTTATTATGCAGGATGCCTCAGTGAGTTATGAAGGAAGGGTCTGCAGATTATTTAGTCCATAAAAATAGTGGGAAGTCTGACTTGAAAATACCTGTGATGTTTGCTATTAGTAAATTTCAGCTTCAATTTTTTTCTTGAATCCTTTTACTTAAAATAAATCTCTAGGTCCCAAAACAAAGGCAGAAATACATGTCACTTATAAGTAGAATCACAAAAATAGCCTTTTCAGATGTTTTTGATCAGCCTAAAAATCCCTCTCCCTACCTCCCTTCTCTGGCCATCAAAATATTCAGCCTTCAAATGTCATCTCAGATTTGGCCTTCTCCCTAATGTTTTCCATGATGATAATAATAACTACAAAATAGCAATGACTATTTCTTAAGTGATTGCATATATTATTTTATTTTTCTAAATAACTCCATGATCATTTTTAAGAAATGTGAAGAAACTTCATTTTTAGGGTGAAGCAACCAATGTTCATAAAAGTTAAGCAACTTTTCAAGGTGACCTAGCTAGTAATAGTTTGAGCTGTATGAAATTGCTTGTACCTAGCTGTTTTATTACTTACAACAAAGAAATTTTGCATGATTACTTCTTACAAATGGTGAAGGTAACATTCAAATTCAAGTCCAACAAATTCCTATCCTCATAAGTTTCCTGTTAAACATATGCTCCACAGGTTAATCATTCCTTCCTCTGGACTCTTACAGCACTCTTATGCCATCTATCCATTCACTTTCCTCACTTGACCTTGAGTTACAATAATGCGTATGTATCTTTCAGCTTTGATGGATTGTAAGCTTCCTGGTGGCTGTACCTTGGCTCTGCATCCCCAGGACTTAGCACAGTACTCGGTACATGACAAGCCTTTGATTTTTTTTCTTTGAATAAACTAAAATAGGTTATTCAAGTTTTGGTCAATATGTACGTGCATTTGATATGATTCTGAGCTTTTCTGTTTCTCTTAGTTTCTCTTAAGGCTGGTTTAAAAACATGACCCCCAATTTTTTACATTCTTCCCATCAAGAGGTAGAGTCTAACCTTCCATGAAGCTAGGTGGACTTGTGACTGCTTCAACCAAAAGAGTGGAACAGAATGATGTTATGGGACTTCTAAGGCTGACCCAAAAAAACTCATACAGCTTCCACCTAGGGTTCTTAGAACATTTGCCCTTTGAATATAACTTTGTTGTTCTATCTCAGAACTCAGCTTCCATGCTGTGAGAGACCCAAGACATCTCTCATAGGTTCTCTGTCAGTTCTAGCTGAACTCAGTCTTTGATCTATCCCAACACAGGAGCCAGGCAGGTAGTGAAGAAGTCCCCAAATGAGGGGCTGGGATTGTAGCTCAGCGGTAGAGCGCTTGCCTCACATGCGTGAGGCCCTGGGTTCGAACCTCAGCACCACATACAAAGCAATAAAATAAAGACATTGTGTCCATCTACAACTAAAAAAAAAAAAAAAAAAAAAAGAAGTCCCCAAATGAGTCTAGCCCCCAGCTGTTGGAGTCATCTTCAGGCATTTGAGCTTTCCTGGCTGAGGTCCCAGACATTATGGAACAGAGACAAGCAACTTAATAAAGCATAATACACATGATATTGCTCCATACCACTATATTGGGGTGGTTTGTTATACAGCAGAAAATAACTAGAGTGTTACTTTCATCTGTCCTGGCTGGCAGGGTTAGGCTGGTAGCATAAGGGAGCTCCTCTCCCCTAATGATAAGGGTCCAGTGGTAGGTGGCTGCTTCCATAATCAGAATTGAAAATGTGCAAGTAGATTTCGATTTCTGCACATGTTTTGAGTATTTGGCTCACACCCGCATTTGAATCTGTCTTACTGACCTCTGTCCTGACCCAAGCCTGAACCCAACCTGGTTGGATGAGAAAGGTAGCCTCCCAACTCATTACTGCCACTCCCCTTTCTTGGAGCTGGACCTTGCCTCTTCCATTCCTCATGTCGCCTCGAAAATATTGACCTAACCCACAGCAGCCAAGCCACTCTTGCTGTACTCTGCTACTGCCCAGAACCCCTCATGCCCATTGTAGCCTCTTGGTGAGGACCACTCACAGATTGATTCCAATCCAGGATGCCAGCCAAGCTTTGACTTCTTGAGCTTGGTGACAGATTCTGGCCTGTTCTTGGATGAGGACAGTTCCCAGCCATTCTACATAGTTTGACCCTTCTTCTTATCAAGAGTTGTTAGCGAATAGCATGATTAGATCCACCTTCTTCATTGTGATTAATCTTGCCAAACTGTCTAACATCAGAGACACCTTTAGGTATATGGAGGCAGAATGAAGAATGTGAGGCAGTGCTGGATTTGCCTGAAGCCCAGAGGCCAAGCCCAGAGGACAGCTGTGCTGAAGTTTCTGATAGTTATTCCCAAGCATCATTCATGTTAAGAAGTAAGCAGGGAGAAGCTGGTGTGTGATTACACACCTATAATCCCAGATACCTGGGAGGCTAAGTCAGGACAGGAGGAGACCAGCCTCTGCAAGTTTGAGGCCAGCCTCTGCAACTTAATGAGACCCTGTCTCAAAATTTTAAAAATGCAATTAAAAGGGCTAGGGATATGGTTTGAGGGTAGAACTCCCCTAGGTCCAATTCTCATGACCCCTGCCCCACAACCAAAAATATCTGAGGACATTCTTCTAGTTGGTCTAAAAAGCATTTAAGTCCAGTCTGGTCTTCCCAGAGACCTGCAAACTGACAAGCAGCTTTTAATAAAAGTGTTCTCCTGAAAACATCCAGAGCAGATTATTTTGTCTGAAATTAAGATTACTTAATTAAGCTGGGGATGTCGCTCAGTGTAAAGCACTTGCCTACCATGTGTGAGGCCTTGGTGTTCAATCCCCAACACTGGAAAAAACAAATTTTAAAAATTCCTTATTTAGGGAATAAAAAAAGAACACTTAATTACCATCTTCCAATATGTTGTGATTCTATGAATCACTCAGAAATCCTAGAGCTTTAGACTGTTTATTTAATTTTTATTTGCAGGTACTGAAGGAAAGTACTAGTATTGCAAATTCATATAAGCTCTACTATAATAGTAAAAAAATTAACAAGTACTATATGATAATGTTTAAAACAATGACCAATCCATCAGATATAATATACTAATAGAATTCCATCACTAGAATTTTTAATGTTAAGTAATAAATATATCTATAGATAATGAAAAGTTTTAACTATTAAAAATAAATTCACAATTTACCTTAAAAATTTCATATTTCTGTCCCTTTTGAAATTTGTATTTGGGGAGAGCTATTTTAAAAGGGATGTGATATGATATATATATATATATATATCTCCCGTGTGTGTGTATGTGTATGTGTTATTTATAAATATCTACTTTGGAAATGCATGGCAAAAATATTTTTACTGGTTAGGATGCATAATCAAAAAGTTCAGAAACCACTGCTGCAAATTCAAATCATTCATTCTTAAGAGAATTTCAGAACAAAATGCTTAAAGAGTGTTTCTAATCAAATAGTTTGTGAATTTTTGTGATGGCAAAAATCTTTCCTCAGGGCTGGGATTGTAGTTCAGTGCTAGAGCGCTTGCCTCGCACGTGTGAGGCACTGGGTTCGCTCCTCAGCACCACATAGAACTAAATAAATAAGATAAAGATATTTGAAAAAAAAAATCTTTCTTCAAAGAACGTTCCACCACCTAAAACAAACACCATGCTTCAGTAGGGTCTCTCATCTGCTCCCCTCCTGAAGAGTCCTGAAGAGCACTGTTTGCAAAACACTTATAGACTAGCCCTCCATTTTATTGATTAGGAGGCCAAGGCCCAGAAAGGAAATAATTTGGCCCAGGATTTATAGGAACTGGGGCTCAGCCTACACTTTCTGAACCTCTCTTTGGCCAAAAGTCTATCATTATTGGACATTATTTCCTTCAATGCTAGAGTGGAAGGCATTCTGGTGATGACTTCTTTAATGTGTGCTTCCTTTTTGGTTCTGAGATGCTGACATGTGTTTGTGAATCTGGACAGTATTTGAGAATTTAGAGGGAAATGTCAGAGAACCATTACTCATCGACCCTACCCCCCCACTTCCAAGCAAAGCTGTTTCTATAAAAACTTTTAAAAGTGAGTTCACTGTGCATTTCGTTTCTGCTCTCTTGCCTATTGGCTATAGTCGACAGAATCTGGACTAGAAGCTCAGCCAGACTCTTTGACTGGATCCAATCACAGCCACACTGTCATCTGATGGAAATGCAGCATTGTCTGAACGTCTGGTCTTTTGTTCACACATGTGGACTCTAACCAGCAAAGGAATAAACTGTAGTGACTACAAGCAAATATCTCTGAACTTCCCTGAGATTGATGACAGTGGTAATAAAAATAGTCCTTTCCACGACGAACACTACCAGTAAGTCAGCAGTTAAGAAGGGGTAGTTTTAAGAATAACCAATGCATTAGCTCTTGTCAATGAGATTCCTTTTGGCAGTGATATATTCTGGGGATTAAGTTAAACCAAATGTTTGTAACAATGGAAATACACTCGTGTTAACAGTTAGGATTATTGTCCCAGTGAATATTTACTGTGGCTACATTCAAATTTACCCTTTTGGACATTGTTTGATCATTTTCACCTCTTTTTGATAAATTCCATTTTTGATGAAAACTGAGAGTAAACAATCTTTAGCATTTTTAAAGTCTTGCGCCACACAGTGATGGCCATAAGAAGTGAAAGCCCTGCCTTTGTAAGTTCTTTGGCCACAGTTGATCTCCTCTGGAGCCCATGAGTTTTACACCCAGCCATGACTGGACACTACGTGGCAGGTTTCCTTGTTTCCTCTTTGATTTCACACCTGTTTTATGTCATGTGGTCATGAAAGTAAAAGGCCTAGTGTTGACTATGTAACCTGGGATCTTATCTCTTTGAGTCCTGTGCCTAGAGGAAGCCAGTGTAGAAAGACCTCCCCATACATGACCTCCATGCAATGAGCCTTCTGCTTGTTCCTGGGGTAACCTTGACTGGGGCTGGAATGTAGTTCAGCCACAGGGCACTTGCCTAGCACGTTCAAGGTCCTAGGTTCCATCCCCAGCACATGCCCCCCCCCCAAAAATCAACAAGACCAGGAACTAGTGTTATGTATCATGAATATGATTTATTCTTTAAAGGAGATTGTTCTGATACAATATTTTTGTTGATTGGTATGAAGAAAATTACTTTTTAATTTCACTTAGGCCATAAAAACCTTATCATGTTTTTAATCTGTAAAACAAGTGAAAGTGAGTAATAGGGAATTTGCACTTTGAGTTGCTTGGCTCTTGTTTCCTTTTATCACTTTTGGCTGTATACACACAAGGGTGACCTTTATTTCTCCACAGTGAAGAGAGGGGGGCTCATGAATGGCTTCAGAGCACCTTTGACACAGATTTCTTGAGAGGACTTTCACAGGGCCTGGCCATGCTGGTGAGATTGTCCTCCACTCTCCCAGACCACTATACCACTTCCAGCTCAAACAGCTCTGGGAGAAACTTTTGTAACAATGGAAATGTGTTCATGTTAACAATTGAGATTTTCATCCCAGCTAATATTTATTGAATTTACATTCCAATTTACCCTGGGAATACAGTTTGATCAGTAAATGAGGAAACTTTTATTCATTCCCAGATGACTCCCAGGCATCATACAACTACCAACAGCAAAAGAGAGGAGTTGCTCAGTAGCCCAGCACCTATCAGCTAGCCACAGTTCCCCAGGTGTGAATTGTGTGAACTGTGTGAACTGTTACACTGGAATAAACTATAGTGACTACAAGCAAATATCTTTGGACTTCCCTGAGATTGATGCACATCTTCCTAGTATACAGTGGCTTTTTTTTTTGGTACCAGGATTGAACTCAGGGGTACTCAACCATTGAGCCACATCCCCAGCCCTATTTTGTGATTTATTTAGAGACAGGGTCTCACTGAGGTGCTTAGAGCCTCGCAGTTGCTGAGACTGGCTTTGAACTCACAATTCTCCCATCTCAGCCTCCCAAAGTACAGAGATTACAGGCGTGCGCCACCAAACCTGGCTTACAGTGGCTCTTAACCAGAGTTACACCTATAATTACTTACAAAGCTCTTTAAAACACCAGGGTTGAAATTCTAATCCAAACTAACCAAATCAGAGTTTTTGAGGGTGAAGCATAAACATCCCCATGTTTTAGTAGTTCCTCCCCTAACCCCAAGGTGATTTCTGTTCACTTAGTCAAGCACCCTCTCTGCAATAACTCTTCAAACTCATAGAGATCTTTGATCCATTGACCCTATTGTGTTTTCAACATTGACCACTCCTTCATGTCCTGGTGTCCAGACTCCCATCATCCGTAATTATAATCATGTACAACAGGTCAATCACTCCCTACTGTTACGGTCTCCTGGCAAAGTCCCCTAACATTGTTAAACTCACTGTCACAACTACTCCATGGGAAGACCAGCTCTCCTGAGCATTCCTAGGGAAAAACACATGACCAACCATATTGATTTTAATTTTAAATGTATGGCCACAAATCACAGCTGGATTCATAGCACAGCTCAAAAATCCTATTATGTCTTCAGAGTTTCAGTCTCCCACATTACACCTTCCATTGTCTCCTCTAAATCTGTATTCCCCCACCCTTGTCACCAGGTCATCTTGACTGATGATCTGGTCTCACCACTCACTGGGAACATACAGACCTCAGAAAGGATTTCTCATCTTCCTACCTCTAAATCTACAAAACCACCCAAATCTGTATCTACACTTTTTGCCCTCCTTCCACTTGTTCTGGACAAAGCGTCTCTGCTCCTATCAAAGGCCAACCCTCCACTTTTCTCTGGACCTTTCCTCTTTCTTGCGGGGTGAGTAGGTACTGGAGATTAAACCCAGGGGCCCTTAACCACTGAACCACACCCCTACCCCTTCAAATTTATTTTCAAATAGGGTCTTGCTAAATTGCTTAGGGCCTCTCTAAGTTGCTGAGTCTGGCCTAGAACTTGTGATCCTCCTGCCTCAGCCTCCCAACTCATTTGGATTACAGGTGTGAGCTACCATGCCCAGATCCTTCTATCTTTTGAAGGACTTCATCTCTCCCTCCATAGGAATGCTTTGCCAATTTCTTCCCAACAATTTAAAAATATACTTCAGTATCTTCCATCTTAAAATGAAACAAAGCTTCCTTCACTCCACATCCATCTTAGCAATCACACCATGTCTCTGCTTCTTTTTTTTTTTAATTTTTTTTTTAGTTGTAGATGAACACAATGTCTTTATTTTGTGTATTTATTTTTATGTGGTACTGAGGATTGAACCCAGTGCCTCACACACTCTAGGCAAGCGCTCTACCACTGAGCCACAACCCCAGCCCCTCTGCTTCTCTTTACATTAAAACTTCTTTTTAAAAAATCTTTAATGATTTATTGTGTTTTGCAACACATCAGTCTTTCACTGATTGAAAAAACTAAATAGGGTCCTAACAAGTGATTTGAAAAGTACTAAAATTAAAAATAAAAAACAAATACTACTAATGAATAAATACAAATAGGGGGAAAAAAATGGAGGCACTTTAATTGCCAGGAGTATAGGATAAACAGAAATGAGTGAAGAAAATTGATAAGAGAATACACAAGGCTATGGCTGTAATCCCAGCAGTTCGAGAGGCCGAGGCAGTCAGATCTCAAGTTCCAAGCCAGCCTCAGCAACTTAGCAAGGCCTTGTCTCTAAATAAAAAATAAAAAGGGCTAGGAATGTAGCTCAGTAGTAAATTGCTCCTGGGTCCAATCCCCAGTATCCTCCCCCGCACCAAAAAAAAATCAATTAACCTGAAAATGTTTTAATATTCATCAGAGAAATTGATTAAAATCACACGCCTAACGTTACAGCCTCACAATACTAAATGTCCTGAGAGTGTGGCACACAGCCCCTTAGAGAGCTCGTGGGCACCATCAACGGAAGGATATGCACCCAGGAACACCCATTCCCCTCCTAGACTAGAAACCCAGATACGATCCCATGTCATTCAAATGACAGGCAGGGACAACAATTAGGCGCGAAAGTAGCCAGAGTGAGGACCCATGGAACCTGTAGAAAGCAGCAGGTGCAGAACTCACATATATTCAGTAATCTCCTGGACCTGATTTGTCCTTGTCCTCAAAGTCACCTTCTTCCAGGTAGGCAGATGTCGAGGAGGCAGAGACCGAGAGTCTCTCGAAGGCATCTAGGGCCTCGTGGGCCTCAGCTCCCTGAGAGGTCGGAGACACTGGGGCATCTGAGGCCAGGTTGCGGCTGCTGGGACGCCCTCCTGGGCACTCTACCCAGGGTACCCGCAGGCCTGGACCTGGCTAGAGAAGCTGAGTTGTTCTCTGGGAAGAAATCCCAAGAACTGGCCCTTAAGCCGCCCATAGCCTCCGGGTCTGCTGGCCTGACGCATGCGCTCTGCACTTCTGAGGACGATGATGCTAATGTGGTCGAGGTAGACTTCACTTGTCAGCATGGGGGCGGGCTCGGATGCTGCTCCAGGTGAGAGCCTGTGGCTTCACAAACCACATATACACATTTTGTTCTTTAAGGTTGAGCCTGGCGGCCAGGGCCACCCGGGCACTGTGGGATAGATAGGCATCCTTCAGGAAATGTTTCTCCCCCTCCTGCTCTTGTTCCTTGCTATAGATCTTAGTAGGGCAACTCAGGGCCATTGAGCCCGGTAAACCATGAAGTTCTTCCATCGCAGCTCCTGCTCTGTTCAGATGAATCACATTAAAACTTCCTAAGAGTTGTTTTTGGTCACTCTGTACTTCCTCAATACATCAATGAAAACATTATTATCCAGGTCTGCCTCCTTTTCCAAATTTTTTTCTTTGATATCTAAAAGGAATCTCATGCTTAACATGTCCACAATCACTTTTTCCTAACCCCACAAAATAATCTGATCCTTCTCCAGTCTTCCTATTTTATTCAATAGCAGCAGGATCCACTGAATTCAAGCTTTGATTCTTCTTTTTCTCTAACACCTTATGCATAACACATCAGTATGATTTGCAGGATGTTCTTCCAAACTATATCCTGAATCCACTTATCTCTCTGTTTCCTGTCACTCTAATCTCATCACCATCATTAATCACTTCCATGCTCTCTTCTACTCTTGCCTCATGTCATCCAGCTACTGTACAGCAATCTGGGTGGTCTTTTGAAAACATAGATGAGATCAGATCACGTCTGATAGCTCCCTATTATACTTAGAATAAACTCAAACTCTTTTCAGGGCCTGTGTAACCTGGCCCTTGCATATATCTCAAACACTGTCTCAGATAACTCCTCCCATCCACTCCATCCATTGCTCAGGACAGAGGGCATCTGTGTGTTCTGAAAACACTCTACTTCAGAAAAATCCCAGAGCCTTTACTTCCGTTTGGTTTTCCTAGCCTTCTTTTGGCCAGTTCCTTCTTACCTCAGCTCTGAAGACACTTCCTCTTTCTGACCATTCATCCTAAAGTAGCCACCATCCAACCCATCTCTTTTTATTATATCATTCTGTTTTCTTTACTTCAGGGCACTTGTTCAACAAACGAAGTAATTTTTGTTGGCATTCAAGAGCAGGTAACACTACTTGTAAAGATAACCTCTGGGAACTATGTAATAAGGAGCAACCTTTAGGTGAGATGATCTCTGAGAAAGTCCAAACACATTATCTCATCTTTCAGTGCAGTACCTGGGTTGCATAGGTAGGTACAACTGGCTTTCTCCCCTGTCCTTTGGACAAGTGAGAAATTTGATGAGTATAATCATGATTTCAGCTCTAGCTCTAATATTCAGGTTCTTTGACTAAGTCTCAAGGACCCAAGAATTTTGGATCATATATTCTATGTTCCCCTGTCTCAACAAGAAGCATCAGCTTGGGGATCTTTCTTCTTTTTGTGACAGTGTTCAACTTATCTCTTTCTAGGCCTTATAAAGACTTTAGCAATGTACAGGATGTTCTGGTCCTTCTCAGAGTATAAAAAGCTCTCCCTAGTAAATTTAAGAAATGACTGGGTTTTTTTTCCCACTAAATTTCCATATAATAAAAATATGTAACTAACTTTATTTCCTTCTGACGAAATTGGGATAACACCACTTCTATTTTCAAAAGCTAACTTTTCAAAAGCCCTTTTGAGTTTTTTGTTACCACTGAAGGATGAGAAATGTACACGGGTAATCTTCCTTTACTGCTAATAGGAGTTAAACCCATGTCCTATGGAATGAAGTTCTCTTCCCTGCTATAATAATAGCTGTTTTGTTTTGACTTCAGAAATCCTGGAATCAGTGTTCAGCCAACAGTAATTACTGCTCATTACAATAATCATCACCATCAGCCTGATCGGTCCCCTGGGGCCCAAGTCAGAGCCTAAGGAAATGCATTTTTATTTAGTATGAAGAATTTTACCTGAGGCCCAGGGAACCTCTCTGGGAACCAAATTTGATGACTGATACTGGAAGCTGTTAATATATTGAATTCCTAAGTTATAATTTTTGTTTTAAGTGTTTTCTAAGTAAAACCATATTCAAAGAAACCTGAAATTTCAATCTCCTATTGAACCATTTTTACAGATCCTGTGTAGAAGATAGAAACGATAGCAATTGTAGCTAAATGGTTAGAAGTTTATTAAGCAAGGAATCAGTAAAATCAGCAGCAACCCATAGTACAGATTTATGGAGACCAACCATTGATGCTTTCTGGCTAATAGTGTCCTTGCAAATAACATGTCCTATATACAACTAAGAGGTGCTGGGATGAAAGCATGCACCAGAGTTAGTTCACAGAAGAAAATCATCAAAATTTCAGGACTGAAATGAATCTGAGGCTTGAATCTCATTTTAAGCATTAGGGTGAACTGTCAATATGTGCCAAGCATTAGGTACATTTGGGATCAGAAGTACAGTTGTTCCTCAATATCTGTGGAGGATTGGCTTCAGGACACCCACCACCCTCCAAGATAGCAAAATCTGAAGATGCTCAAGTATCTTACATTAAATATGCTATTCTTTGCACATGACATGCATATCTTCCTGCATACTTTAAATCATCTCTAGATTAGTCATAATACCTAATACAATAAAAATGTGCTGTAAATGGTTAGCACATATACACAGCTACAATAACTTAAATAGGTTTATATTTTTCCCAAAATTTAGGTCCAGAGGTGGGCAATTCAGAGCCCTTCCAGGCTCTCACTCCAGATTTCTTTATGTT
The DNA here is from genome assembly GCA_028644305.1 of Xerus rutilus. Lineage (NCBI taxonomy): Eukaryota > Metazoa > Chordata > Mammalia > Rodentia > Sciuridae > Xerus > Xerus rutilus. The sequence goes on from CM053409.1 coordinate 34,431,644, forward strand.
CCACTATCATTAATATATGACTTTCCTCCCTCAGGTTGACACTCAAGGCTGCCAGGTAGCAGCTCTCTACCTCCAGCTGCACACCTCCTGCCAGGAAAGAAGGAGAAGGAAAAATGAAGAGGAGGGAAGGAAAGCTGACTGAATTAAGACAGCAAAATCTTTCACAGAAATCTCCAGCAGACATTGGTTTATGTCCCCTGACCAGAATCATACAGCAAAGCCATTCCATCTGCAAGTATTTAAGCTGGGCATATTGCCACTCCAGACAACACAGAGTCTTTGTCATAAACAAAGAAAGGGATAATGGGGTGTCAAACAGTGTCTGTCCCAAAACTAAGAAGTCCATTGACAGTTATAACATAGTGTTATCTGTACAAACCAAACTTTAGCAGGAGAACATAGGACTATCTACCTTCCAGCTAGGGGGAGGTGTCTCGGAGTGCTCTACTGAAGAAATAACACTTCAAATGAATTTCAAAGAAAAATGAAATTGTCAGGACAGGAAAGAAAACCAACTGAGTCAGGAGAAGACTAGAAGGTTAAATGGGCCTGGACAAATTATTGTTTATCAAAACATTTTCAGCTGCCACTGACAGAAAATACAGAGGTAAGGTTCAGGTATGGCTGACTTCAGTGGCTCCATTGATGTCACCAAGACTCAATCTCTCTCCATCCCTTTTTTTGGGGGGGTGGGGGGCAGATCCCAAGGATTAAACCCAGGGGCACTTTACCACTGAGCTACCTCCCTGGTCTTTTTATTTTTTTAATTTTGAGATAGGGTCTTGCTAAATTGCTGAGAGTTGCCACTAAGTTTCTGAAGCTGGCCTCAAACTTGTGATCCTCTTGCCTCAGCCTCTGTTATCTCTGGGATTACAAGCATGTGCCACAGTCCTGGGCTCTCTCCATTCTTTGATTCTGCTATAGACAATAAGCAATTTCAGGCTTATAGCCCATCATCAACGCCAGCAGTTCCAATAAAGTTGAGTTTGCATCTCATTGGAACAACTAGAGATGTTTGTACATCACTGTGACCTGTCACCTTGGACAGGAAAATGGGATGTTGATTGGACAAGGCTGAGTCCCATATCTACCCCTGGAATACTACCCAATCCCCTTGAATGTAGTGTGGAAATGAAAGCTCTCTCAAAGAAAATTGAGAGGGGCTGGGGTTGTGGCTCAGTGGTAGAGCGCTCTCCTAGCATGTATGAGGCACTGGGTTCGATTCTCAGCACCACATATATAAATAAATAAAATACAGGTCCATTGATAACTAAGAAATATTTTTTAAAAAGAAAACTGGGAGTAAATTAAATAGGCAAAAATTGAAAATGTTTCTTACAGAGAAGAAATTATTTTAATAATATTTAGGATGTGTAATGTTGAAGACACAGGTGAATAATTGGCTGATTTTAGTGAGAGGAGGAGAAGGCTCTGGAATGAGACTAGGATTCAGGCGTGGATATTTAGGCAGGCTGCTGGCACTAACCAAGCTTGTGACCTTACACAGACCAGGTTGGGGATAAGAGGGAGATGCAAGGTAAGAGGCAATGATGATAATAAGAGTAATAGCAATTGTAGCTATACTCTGTGTGAAGTCAAAGAAGAGGAAGACCAAAAAGCAGGAAATATATGTCTAGCACTTAGAATGAACCACTAAGCCAGAGACACCAATTCTTTACATCTTCAGGCCCATCTTTGTTTATGTGAGCATTTTTAAATATATTTATTTGACTGTGCAAATCACTCTGATTTTGAAAATTTTCCCAATACATCTTAACCATAGCTGTCTCTATTACAACTTTCATTCTTCACTATCTCCTTTCCTCATTTTCTTGGTTAATTAATATCTTTAAAACATCAGAATAAGGGGCTGAGGTTGTAGCTTAGTGGAAGAGCGCTTGTCGAGCGTGTGAGGCATTGGGTTTGATTCTCAGCACCACATATAAATAAAATAAAGGTCCATCAACAACTAAGAAAAATATTAAACAAAAAAGTAATAAAACATCTGAATGAGAGGCTAAATTAACTAGAGTTTAAGATGAACAGTGATTGGAACCTGCAGCCATAATAAAGACTAGAAAGTAAATTTTTAAACCTACATGAAGCCAATAAGCTGTCCCTAAGTCTGTTTTAATTAATGTGCAGCATTTGTCTACTCCAAAGCGTATGCATAAATCTGCAAAGGAAATTCATATTCTAAAACATGAGTTGGCCAATACACAAACAGGTTAAGATGGTGTTTCCAAATAGATATAGCTGAAGATTTATAAACTTTAAACAAGAATTCTCTTAAACAATTTTTCCCCTTCATTTTAGCTGTGACTATTATAACAGATTTAGTGAGTTGATTTCAAAATTAAAAGGGCAATTTTAAAAATTCCCTTAAATCTTTTAATTGGAGAATGACTAAATTATTTATAGTAAAACTACTACTTCCACTACTCCTCAACTGGCCCAAACCTCTGGAGCAAGGATTGCTCTTTAGGCAGTAGCCTCCACAAAAGCCACAACCCTGAGCCAACTTCCACATCACCAGAGCCCCCATCTTCCAAGCTCATTCACACCTTAGAGCAATGCTGATCACGAGAGCAAGGCGGACAAAGCACCGTAAGATTCATTATCTTCACTCTCTTACATAAGTCTGCTGTGAAATGAACTCTCAGTACTCCTAAGGAAATCTCAGACATGCAGGCTCAGATTAGCCCTTCACATAATACTTCAACTTCTTTCCTGTTTTGCCCCATCTTCTGCACCAATCTTTCCAGACTCTACCCTATAATTCTAATGTCTCTTTACTGCATTTGTATGTGATTTTCTTTTATAAAAATATGAGATAGAGCATCAGTTGTCATCATAATCAGGAACAATGCACATACAGTTTGTATTTACCAAAACTTTAACTCATTTTGGTCAAATTGTCACTAAAATATGCTGAAGTTCTCCTCTCCTTGTTTTTCTGTTTTGTCACACAGAGTCCTGGTGACTATACATGTCTTCCTGATTTCACTAACTTTACACATTTTAATTCTTCTAGTATATCAGTGAGGATGGCAAAATAGAACAAACTGGCTCCAACAACAGAATGTTCGCTTGTGCTTTTATAATAGTCCTGGCAGGAAACTGTAACCAGTGCATTGGCTTTCCTCCACATTGGAATTCAGGAACTCAAGCTTCTCCCTATCAGGACTTGGTCAACATCATGTAAGCATTTTCTTTATCTTCATTTAGCCTGAGAAAAAGAAAAAAGAAAGGAAAGTGAGAGGGAGGGTCTTACATGCTGTTATGTCCCCAAAACTTCATGTGTGAGACAATGCAAGAATTTTCAGAGTTAAAATGATTAGATTATGAAGGTGCAACCTAATCATTGGATTAATCCACTGATATGAATTAACTGAGTGGTAACTATAAGGAGATAAGGTATGACTGGAGGAAGCAGTTCAGTGGGGGTGTGCCTTTGGGGTTGATATTTTGTCCCTGGTGAGGGAACCTCTCTATACTTCCTTTTGCCATGTTCTGAACTGCTTTCCTCTGCCATGCCCTTCCTGCTACAATATTCTGCCTCACCTGGGGCCCAAAGCTATGGAGTCAGCTGACCATGGACCGAACCTGTAAAACTGTGAACCCCCAAATAAACTTTTCCTCCTCTAAACTATTCTTGTCAGGTCATTTAGTCACAGTGACAAAAAGCTGACTAAAACATATGCTTAATGTTATCTCTTCTAAAAGGTGGCTACATTCCATAAATCAAATTGTAGATCAAATTCTTGTTTGGTAAGCCAAAATACAGACTATCAAATTGGTTGTTGTAAGTCAAATGTCCTCATCCATGTGTATTCTGTCCCACATCTAATTTGGAGGAGTGATGATCTGTCTACAATAATTTCCTACACTGTGCTTAGTTGTAGACTTATTTAATATGTTTAAGAGCACAGAAATTCTCAGGGCAAATATATAGAACTAATAACTGAGAACTAAAATTAAACTATCAATGGGTGACATTTTATTTAGACATTCCTCAGCCTGCACAAAATGAGTGAACAGAACTACATATTCTAATTCTCCAGCTAATCTTCTTTTAATTAAAAAGTTTTTAATTTTTGATATTTATTAGTTAAATATCTCTATGGAACCATTGAAGCATAGGAGGCTAATCTTCCCCATGATGTTCTCTTTTACATGAGTTTTTCCTGGAAAACAAATTAGAATCCTTCTGTTCTTGAATCCTTGACCCTAATTTGTTTTCCAGGAGAATCCAGCTGACTTGCTGGATAAGCCCACAGAGTCAGTCTGCATGAATCACCAAGTTTTCATGTTACTCAAAGATGAATTATTTTCAACAGTGCTGCCTATCTAGTCAGCAGTCCTAAAAATCCAAAAATATGTAGGTCAAAGAGGGGACCAAATGAGAGAATGTCCATGACTTAGTTCCTCACGTATCCACTCAATGGAAACTGAGTCACACACATACTAAAAAAAAACAAGGTGCTCTGACAGTTATTGGTATCATCTTTAGACAGAGAAGACTATATGTTTAGACATGACATCAGAAATTAATAAATCAAGAGCAATTAGTAGGATCTGGATCAATGTACCTTAAAATGAAAGATAATAGGGTAAAGCACCTACAGGAAGAACTGCGGGCTGGTTATGTGACAGGTGGGAATTTCCTAATGGACATCACAAAAGTCAAAGTTATGGTCCATGGCTTTACAGATTCAAAAATTTTCCCTTCACAGTGGACAAGAATTATCAAGTTCAAGGAGACTACTTCATGATAACCAAACACACAGGGGACTGATAGGAATCAGACTGCCATTTATTCATTTCAGTAGAAATGTGACTGTGTCACTCGAAAGAATGCTTATTTTGCCATGACCTTTTGTCTTAGTCCATTCTATGGCTAGAACAAACACCTTAGACAGAGTAACTTGTAAATAACAAAAATGTATTGCTCACAGCTCAGGAGGCTGAGAAGTCCAAGATCAAGGCACCAGAAGATTTGGTATCTGTCAAGAGCTACTCTCTGCTTCATAGATGGATCCTTCTTGCTACACACACCCTCCCATGCAGGAAGGAGGCAAACAGGCTCCCTCATGTCTTTTTAATTAAGGCACTAATCCCATTCATAATCACCTCCCAAACACCCCACCTCTTATTACCATCACCTTGGGATTTAGGTTTCAACACATGAACTTGCAGGAGAACATGAGCATGAAAAGCACAGCACCTGTACTTTTCTGTAAGTAGTTAATATTTAAATCAAATTATAACCAGAAAGTCGCATGGTAAGCAGTAAGGAATTTGAACTAAGGGAGTTATTTGTGAGATTCAAATATTTGATGGCTCTGGACTTCAATCATCTCATTTGGTCATTTTCAAATTCTATCTTGTATTTTTTTAGCTGCAGGACACATTTGTAGGATGAAGTGTCACAAGGAACACACACACAGATATATGTAGATACGAGTTCTTATCTACCTCTGCTCTCCTCTCCCTCTGCTCTGATTGAACTATATAGTAGCCCACCCATAGCCTTACATGCTTCAGCAACCCCTTAACCTATGGCGAATCAGAGGACAATCAGGGAGAAGGATGTCAGGAATGAGCTAGCCTGTGCAGAGAACATGAAAGACTGTGATACCTTCTCAGAACTGCAAGTGGATTGGTTTGAGAGGAACACAGTATTTGTGAGGGAATAGAGAGAAGATATAGTAGAAACAAACTTAAGAAGTAAACAAGGAACAGAAGAAGATATACAATCGATCAACAGACATATGAAAAAATGTTCAACATCTCTAGCAATTAGAGAAATGCAAATCAAAACTACCCTAAGATTTCATCTCACGCCAGTCAGAATGGCAATTATCAAGAATACAAACAACAATAAGTGTTGGTGAGGATGTGAGGGAAAAGGCACGCTCATACATTGCTGATGGGACTGCATATTGGTGCAGCCAATCTGGAAAGCAGTATGGAGATTCCTTAGAAAATTTGGAATGGAACCACCATTTGAGCCTACTATCCCACTCCTTGGTCTATACCCAGAAGACTTAAAAACAGCATCCTACAGTGACACAGCCACTTCAATGTTTATAGCAGCTCAATTCACAATAGCTAAACTGTGGAAACAAGCTAGATGCCCTTCAATAGATGAATGGATACAGAAACTGTGGTATATATACACAATGGAATATTACTCAGCAATAAAAGAATAAAATTATGGCATTTTCAGGTAAATGGATAGAGTTGGAGAATATCACGCTAAGTGAAGTAAGCCAATCTCAAAAAACCAAATGCCGAATGTTCTCTCTGATAAGTGGATGCTGATCCATAATGTGGGGGAGGACATGGGAAGAAGGGAGGAACTCTGGTCACAGAGGTGGGAGGGGGGAAGGGGCATGGGGACAGTAAATATGGTGGAATATGATGGACATCATAGCCCTAGCTTTATGTATGACTGCATGTATGTTGTGATTCTACATCACATACAACCAGAGAAATGAAAAGTTGTGCTCCATCTGTGTACAATGAACCAAAATGCATTCTGCTATCATGTAAACCTAAGTAGAATAAATAAATAAATAGAAAAATAAAAAAATTTTTAAAATTTTAAAAAAGAAGCAAGCAAGGAATAAATGATGAAAGAGAGACCTTGTAAGCATTGCTAAATTATTTGGATCTCATACAGAAAGCTATGGAAAGCCTTAAAAGGAATTTCAGTGGACCCATAACATGATCAGATTTCAATTTTAGAAACATCATTCTGGCTAAAAAATAGAAAATGGGGTTAGCGGGGAAGGTTCCATATATGCAAAAAGGCTGTGTTCCATGCTATCAAAATCCCCACTCTGATAACTCACCCTGGGATTTTTCTGCCATGGCACTAGTCCCAGCTGCCAGCTCCTGCATTTCGCCATCCACGAGCTTTCTCTTGTTGCTGGAGCTCACTTAGTTGCCTATGTCAGGCTTGAAGTGTTGGAGAATTAATACCCCAGCAACATTAAAAGGGAGGAGGCTGGTGTATAACCCTGTATCGTCTGCTATGCCGCTATCAGAAATAAGTTCCAACTAGTTGCCCAGCAGTGGCCAATTTGAAAATGGACCTTTTGGCCACTTTCCCTGTCTTGTTTCACTTCTTGTGTTTTTCAATGAAAAACATTATCCTTGTGTTTTCTCCCCAATAAATTACTTGCACTCGAATCTTGTTCTCAGAATCTGCTCTTGGGGAATTCAAACTAAGACAAGGCCACCATAGGTGAAGGGTGATAAGAACCTGAGTTAAACCAAGGAGGTAGAGCTGGAGACAAAGAAAGTGGTCTGGAGATGTATACAAAAGGTGTTAAGATTAAATATGAAAGATATCGGAGAATTCCAGGATGGCCGTCCAATCTGAGTGACAGGAACGGATAGAAGTGCTGTTTGCCTAGTAGAGCAACAGAGGAGAAGCAGGATGTGGGGGGAAATCATAGAGGCAGAGTTGGAACACACTGAGTCTGAGACAAGTATGTGGAGTTTAAAAGTAGGACTTTGGAAATACCAGCCGGAGCTCAGAAGACTGGCCTGAGCTGCAGATTTATACTTAGTATAATGGATTTTTATCATCTTTGTGCTGTGCACCTGGATAGACTTCATATTTGGAAAAATCAAAGATGAATGGAGGCAGGGCCCTTTCTCACTTAGGAGAACTCAACAGGCAAACACCACTTCCCAGTGCCTTAGCGACCTGGGCATGGTCATGTGACCTAGGCTTGACCAATCAGAGTCACCCCCCAAACTAGCTTTTTTTTTTTTTTTTTTTTTTTTTTTTTTTTTTTTTAACCTACTGCGGGGAAGATGCACAGGGGCCAGGCAGTCTGATTTTCCAGAGTGCTTGGAGAGTCCAGTATTTCTGGGGTGATGGCAGCAGCAATTATGTCCTCACTCCTACAGTTTCCCCCAGAGGTTTTTGAAGGAGGGAGCCAAGAATTCCTGCTAGCTTACCAGCATGGTAGGAACTGCTAGTCCAACTCGACTTTGTTTTTTGAAAAAGGGTCAGTGTTCTATTTCTTAACCTGTTAGGTATGTTCAAAAGCGTTTGTTTTATATTTTGTTTGTTTTGTATTAAGCAAACCTATGTATTTTGAGCATTCTTTTGTATGCATATTTCACAAAGTTTTACATCAAACAGAGAAACACAGTTTTTAGATGAAGGTAACATAGAAATTATGTTCAAGAGTGAGAAGGATATTATGTTTGGAACTTGCTTTGAAATAAGGGAGAAAAATGAAGAAAGCTTATAAAGCGTTGAGAATTGTTAAAGCTGAGAAACAGATAATGATGTCCTTTGGGGATATTCTTTCTTTATTATTGTATATGTATTGTTTGAAATATCCCCTAATTATAAAGTATTTGGGTTATAAGTGTGTGATGGGGTGCAAAGGACAAATTAATGGAGTTCTTTTTGTGTGTGTGTGTTTTGGAACTGGGGGTCGAACCCAGGGCTTTGTGAATGAGAGGCAAAGGCTTTGCTGCTGAGCTGCATTCCAGCCCACAAAGGACAAATTAGAAGAGGAAAAATACTGGAGGCAGAAAGGGCATCTAGGGCTGCTGGATGAGGGTAAGTTTTAGAAATAATTCAAAGGAAACCCAATGCCTCACACCTTAAATATGACCAATATTTGTTGATTGATCTTAATCTAGAAACCTGGCAACTGACTGGAAATGGACTAAATATTTTTTTTTATCAGAAAATGAACACTTTGGGAATATCTGAAGACTTGACTCACCAACAGTCCCAGACAGTTGAGCTCTGGAATTTCAAACTCCTCAGGACTCAGACCTTCCGTTCACCTGTATGCCACCCACCTCACATTTTTGTCTGGTAAATTATGGCCATTTTCCTCTCCTTGGTAGCTACTGTCACTATTGAGATTATGAATTCTACTTTCCTGCTCCAAAAGCTGAGAAAAAACTTTTCCTCCAAAGGAATTTCCAGTCATGTCACCAATCTGGGACAGCCAGGGTTTTAAGGTGCTACTCCATTGCCTTGTTCTTTAAGCTTTACAGAACCATCTCCAACCCCGTGGCCACCATTATCCCTAAGAAGAGGAACGTGGAATAATTTCCCAAAGGCTGACCTGAGGGTATTTAGGTGACACCAGCCTGGGCCACTAAAAGAAACCAGTTCCCACCAATGGAATAAAATCTCTGCTTTTCCAGGGCTTCCTCTTCTCCTATTCAGTCTGAAACATCTGGGACATCCTGCATCTGGGACATTCAGCTTTATTCAACATTTTATCCAGCATGCAGTAGGGAATTTGATCAAAAGAGAATCCCAGAATATAAACCCATCACACCTGCAAATTTTATTACAAGTGTGTTGTTTGTTTGTTTGATTCAGATGGGGGAAGAATGGCGGAAAAATTAGGAGCTACAGGAAGATTGTCCTCGCAGCCCAGCTCCTCTGCTGCTGCGGGCTTCTTTCCAGTTGGTGCAACAGGAGATCTGGGGCCTGTGTTTGCTTTTCTTGGCATTCACAGAGGTGGTGTCTGTAGCTGAAGACACTGGGGTTCTTGCCAGAGGCTCTGCTGGAGCTGGGACTATGTGATTTCAGGTTCCAAGATCTCATCTGCTCACGGCAACGGGGAACATTTTGGTCTTGGCAAACGCTCTCCTGCCGGCACTCCTGTCCACCCTATTCTTCTCCCTACTTCTCTGACCCCAAGCAGAGCAGTGGGGTGACCTCTGGACACACACAGCTGGGCAGCACCACTGTCTCCGGAATTCCCCATGTCTCCCTGGGGAACTCGCCACATTGGACACAAACATGATTACAAACTGTTAGTGACCAGGCAGCACATTCACAACAGGCCCCATGAGGGGAAAAGGGGAGCCAGTCTTCCTTCCCTGGTAGTTGGTCCCACTGTCCTGCCCCCTTCAGACTCCAGTGTAGTAGTAAATGTTTCCGCCACACAAATGAGCACAGGCTGAGCACAGAAAAGCAAAGTATATTTCCTACAAGTGGGAGATGTGGTCCTCTTCTTTAGGCTGTTGCTGGTCTCTGACATCATGGTATGTGTTCTCTCACAGTGCCTGAGCCACATCCCCGGGTCATTTTCACCTCTTTGGAAATCTGGATGTGGTCAATCTATTAAGTCTTCCAAACTCTTGCCCCTCATTTATCCCCTACCCTCGACCTCTCACTTGCATGACCCTCCAGCACTCTTCCTACCGCTGCGGCCTCTCCTCCTCTACATCCCAGTAGCCCTTCACATGTCATCACACTGGGGCACCTCAGTTCCACCCTCCCCTTTATACAAAGGAAACGCTCAGCTCCTCCTGCATCCCCCCATCTTCCTGCTCTGAGTTGGTGTTTTTCAACTTCCCGTCCACAGACTGAAGAGACAAAAATCAGACCACCATAATACATTCATCCTGTTTCCCAGCTACCACCTCTATAGGAACAGCATTTCCAGCTCTTCTTTCCAAATCCTTTAAACTTTTTCCTGGATAAAATAGTTTAGAGTTTTGGTTAACAGTATGATTCTAGTTGAGAAAGTCTACCTTTATCTGGTATGTGTATGTATATTTTTCTTCTTATTTTATTTATTTAGGTGCTGGGGATCAAACATAGGGCCTTGCATATTCTGAGCATGGGCTCTACCACTGAGCCATGGGCCATACCCCAACCTGATGTAATTGTTTACCTTACTGATTATTGAGCTTTAATGTATACGAGGTCCCTGATAGAGTATTAGCCAACTTGATCATCACAACAACCCTTTCACAGATGAAGACATTGTTATCCAGAGAGATTAAGTTGCCAAAGGTAATGCAATTATTAAATGCTAGGATTTGAACTTAAGACATCTGGAGTTGAGTGCTATAGCACAGGCCGGTAATCCCGGCAACTTGGGGAGGCTGAGGCAGGAGGATTGCAAGTTCCAGGCCAGATTCAGCAATCTAGAGAGGCCCTAAGCATTTTAGTGAGACCCAGTCTCAAAATAAAAAATTAAAAGGGCTAGGAATATGGCTCAGTGGTAAAGCACCTTTGGGTTCAATCCCCAGTACTAAAAACAAATAAAAAAAACAACAAGAACTCACTTTTTAATCACACTGTATGTTGTTATACAACCCATGAAAAACAAGACCTTTAAATTTCTCCTTTAAAATTTCTTCCTCTCCTGTACTCCAGGTACTGGAAACCAAACCTGGGGTCTTGCACATGCTAGGCAATGCTCTACCACTGAGCCCCATCCTCAGCCCTCTCTTTACACTAACCCTTGCCCAGATCTCTATTATCCACCAAATTCAAGGAAAGTTGGCCACCTTGTTGCAAGAGGCTACCCAACACCCTCCCTCCACTTTTCCTTTGCCATCACCCTAGGGATCTTCCCAGGTAATCACTCTGATAACCCTTCTAATATCCTTGAATCCATTAGGATGCTTGTAGCTACAAGAATCCAACCTCCTAATGCAGACTAACATAACAGATAAAAAAAAAAACATTTATTTTACATAGCAACATTTGTTAAGGAATGATCAGAATTGAGGGCCACATGATGGAGCAGCTCCAAAACACCACCATGGATTCAAGGGTCAAGGTTCTTTCTACAACTCTAATCTGCAAATTTAATCTGAAAGCTGGTTCTCCTTAAGAGTTTAGAGTGACTACCAGGAGCAACTTATGCCACATTCTTTCTTGCTGTTGTCCCAGTGTGTGGGCACGAGGAGGATGAGGGATTCTTCTTCAGTCATGTCTGACTAGAGTAATTTAGGTCATATGTTTAACCCTACCAGTAACAGGGGACTCTGTAGACACCCACTGCATGGAGGCCAAATGTTTTATTTTTTTCCTCTTTACTTCCTAAAATGATGAATTTAAACTCAAATTCCTGCACAATTATCTAACAGTATCTTGATCTTAGCTCCTTCCAAGTCTGCCTCAGCTTTTGAGGGGAGCTCATGCCCTTTTCAGGTGCCCCCAAGTCAATGGCTGAGCAAGGTGGTGGTTCACAGGTATTAGCCATTTTCACTCAATGCGGGACACTGCTAATGGGCATTCGTTGCCCTGAAGCTCCTGGCAAAGGTCTTGTCAGGTCTACATCATGGTCTGTTGGCTCCCCGTGCCCAGGCCCACCTCCTTTCCTGATGTTCCTTCTCATAAGCGTTTTGCACTCCTAACTTCATCTCAGCACCTGCTCCCCACAGAACCCCATCTGCAGCAGTACCCTAGTTAGCTGTCACTCCATCTTCACCTTCTGTTTCTGTTCCATCCACATATCTCAAGCCTTCTCAAAGATTGTCCTTCACCATCCACTCATCCTCTAAAAATACTTGTTTATCTGCTTGTGATCAGTCCTGCGACCTTATTCCATCAGCCACCATCTACATTCTCTTGCATTGTGCCTTAGCCTGGACCAAATCTTTGCCACAACTTTTGTATCACCTGATTTCTCCTCACCTTTAAGCAAATCCCCATCCCTGAGATAGCTGCAGCAAAATGTCCTTTCTTCTATTCTGCCAAGTCTATGAAAAACCTGAAAACTGGGTTCAATGGCCTAATGACAAATCTATGTTTTCTAACTTTAATTGGCCCCTCGGGGCTGCTCAGTGGTTATTTTACTAATCTCTGTAGACAACACTGCACTGATGCCAAATGTTTTTCTCTCTTCCCAATGTCCTTTCTTTCTAATTTCTCCTAAACCCTGAAGAAGCATTGTTAACATCCTTCTTTTTCTATCCATCAAATATGTAGTCCTTGAACTTCCCCCTAGAGTGGGGGTCTTTCATTCCTTTTACCTACTCAGATCTATTACACCCCAATTTTCCTTGGAGAAACTGCCCCTTTCTCTTCCCCAATCCATGAAACTCCCGTGGGCTGGCTCCAATATCCCAAAGCTGGGTGATTCAGGTCTAGTCCCATGGTGCACAGTAAATGGGTCAGAGATAAGCATGTGGAAGAAACCAGACCAACAAAACCCTGTAAGAGCTACTGGGAGGAAATTTACCCCTGAATCAAGGGTCCTGATCTATAAATTCTGAACCTCCTGTATCTTTCTCTATTCTGATTTGTTCTTACCTGTCTCTATTAGAGGTACTATTCTGGTTTTTATAGTTGTCCTGCTATACATTAATTTTCTTTGGCAACTTATTTTAACAATCACTCTTTTTCCATTGACTTCTTCCCCATAGCCCATATTCATAACTGGTATGGGCTGAATAAATGTTACCAAACTATTTTGAAAGTGTGTTATTTGATAAGAACAGACAGTAGGCTTTTCTCAAGGTATAAGAGCATGGTTCTTTGAGTGTTACCTTCTTCTGGGAAAAACAGGATCTCTGGAAGGTGGAGGGAGAAGTTTGACCCAATCTCTATCCTTCCATGTTCTCTGCATGTTCCTCAAAAGAACAGTGAGATCCTACTTTCACCTCACTCTTCGTCCATTTGGCAGTCAATGTATCATGTTCTTCTTGAGGAAGTTTTGTGGGATTTTTTGTGGAGGAGGGGGCACAGGGGAGGGCACAGAGGTAAGCAGCAATGTGAACTAGACCTTATGTGTAACAGATTCTGCAGAGTTCAGCTCAGTTGAGAGTTCCAGTTTTTACTGTCATTTTCTTTTTTATTTAAATTTGTCTTAGATAATTTGCATGGTTTAAAATCCAAAACTGTAGTCAGACATGGTGGCACATACTTGTAATCCCAGTGGCTTGGGAAGCCGTGGCAGGAGGATCGCAAGTTCAAAGCCAGACTCAGCAACAGCGAGTTGCTAAGCAACTCAGTGAGACTCTGTCTCTAAATAAAATACAAAATAGAGCTGGGGATGTGGCTCAGTGGTCAAGTGCCGCTGAGTTCAATCCCCAATACTCACCTCCCAAAATATTCAAAACTGTACAAAATAATAAGAGAAGTTTCATTCCTTTGTCCATCCACCTAGTTTTCTGAAATTTTTGATTTGTGCCTCTATATTAGTTTCTATAGCTGAAAGACAAATTACCACTAATTTAGAGGCTTAAAAACAAGCATATTTATTACCTCACAGTTTCTATAGGCCAGTAGTCTGAGAAAGGTACACTAGGGTTTTCTGGTCAAGGCCATACAAAGCTAAAATCAAGGGTGTCAGCCAGTACAACAGCCTCCCTAGAGCTCAGGGACCTCTTCCTAGCTCATTCAGTGTCAAAGTGATTTGTAGGACTGAGGTTCCTGGTTTTTGTTTTTGCTTTTGCTGCCTATCAGCTTAAAATCTCTCCTAGTAACTTGAGGCCATCCTCAGGTCCTAGCCACATGGCCCCCTCCAAATGCAGTTTGGAGAAAGATGGCTGCTTTCTTCCAGATCAGCAGGAGAGCAACACATTGATTGATTACACCCATACTCAAGGAGAGGAGACTATATACAAGGCATATACCTAGGAGGATGGATCTGCCTACTAAGCTTCCATTGTTGTTGGGCTCTTTAAAAATATAAGCAAAGCAAGAACATACACACACAATTCTCCTTAACACAACAGAAACATACAATATATATTTAATTTCATCTTGTTTTCTGTACTAAGTATATCTGGAGTCCATTTCATAGCAGTGCATATAGTCTTCATTTCTTTTAAAGAAGTTTAGTACTTTATTATGTGGAATGTGCTGTATTTTATTCAACCATTCTCCAACTGATGGCCATTTGGACTGTTTTCAATATTCCCTTTGCTATTACAAATAGTTCTGCAATGAATAACTTTATATGTCTTTTTTTTTTCTGGGTCAAAGAAATTTGCTACATATTGCCAAATTCCCCTTTATAGGGATGATACCACTTCTCCCTTTACTTGGCTTTCTCTCAATTTCTAGAAACTCTTGGGGAGTCTAGACCTTTTTGTGTGATGTGACATATTTTTCCCAGTTTGTTGCTTTCTTCTGACTCCTCCTTCTCCTTCTCCTACTCCTTCTTTGCCAGTGCTGGGATGAACTCAGACCCTCGCACATGCTAGGCAAATAATCTGCCACATTCTCCACTCCATCCCCCTATTTAAAACAATGTTTTAGCCAGGTGCGGTGGCTCAAGCCTGTAATCCTAGCACTTGAGGAGGCCGAGACAGGAGAATCGCGAGTTCAAAGCCAGCCTCAGCAATGGCTCAGTGCCTGAGTTCCATCTCCAGTACCAAAAGAACACAATGTTTTTTGAGATAGGGTTTTGCTAAATTGCCCAGGATGGCCTCAAACTTGGGATCATGCTGCCTCAGTCTCCCAAGTGGCTGGAATTACTGGTATGCACCACCATGCACAGCTTCTTTTTGATTTCTGATGACACTTTTGTAATGAAGAAATTTCTCAAATATATAGTATTTGTCAATCTTTTCTTTTATGACTTTTAGATTTTGCATTATAGATAGAAAGTTTTCCTCTACTGGCTATTATAAAGGAACCACTTTTTTCTTGTACTACCATAGCCTCATTTTTCACATTTAAACCTCTGATACACTTGCAGTTCATTCAATTGTCTGATTTAAGGTATTTCTCGAACACCATCTTTTTCAAACTCCTTCCCAATCTGTAATCTTTCAGTGCTTAGGAAAATTGAGGAATAAAAGTCACCAGAGAACAATGTCAAAAAGGAAAAAATAACTATTCTCAAATGCTTATTTAAAGATTATTCTCAAAGCTGTGATAAAGTAACTGCTTAATTATCTAACCAGGTATGTTGTGCCAACCGCCAGACACTTTCATTGAGCTGAACTTGAAGAACACTGAAAACCAGTTAAGTGCATTAAGAACATGAGGATAAATCATTGATTTCAGAGTAAGAACTGCTTACTTCTTATGCTTGAGTTGATGAAGTCTCCTCTGGTCAACAAATGTTACAAAACTTCAAAATCTTTTCTTTCTTTTCAAGTTCAGTTCTTCATTAATGTTCTTAAAGAACTTTGGTTTTTAAAAATTTACATACAGTAAAATGCACTCTTTGGTATGCAGTCTATAAGGTTTTTGTTTGCTTATTTGTTCAACCTGTGGTAGAATGCTTTGAACCCAGGGGTGCTCTACCACTGAGCTGCAACTCATCCCTTTCTGTTTTGAGACAGGATCTCGCTAAGTTACCAAGGTTGGCCTCAAACTTGTAATCCTCCTGCCTTAGCCTCCCAAGTTGCTGGGATCCAGGCATGTGTTCTCATGCCTGGTTTAGTCTAGTAATTTTTAAAAATGCATAGAATTGTGTAACCATGATTGCAATCAAGACACAGAACAGTCTCATAACCTCTACAAACCTCTTTCTGGCTACCCCTCCCCAAACCAGAAAACCCTGGCAGCCACTGTTCTGCTCTTCACTCCTAAATTTTGCCTTTCCAGGTTTCATGTCACGTAAATGGAATTCTGCTGCTATGGTCTGGAGGTTTGTGTCCTCCCCCTCCCCGCCCAGGTTCAATGTTGAAACTGAATCCTCCATGTGACCTTATTAATACTGAGGCCTTTAGGAGGTGATTCAGGCACAGGTGGAGCCCTTCTGAATGGGATTAGTGCCCTCATAAAAGAGTATTAAGAGAGGTTTGCTCCTTGCACCACATGAAGACACACACAGGGTGGCATCTATGAGAAACTGGCCTAGGCAGACAATCGGTTGACACCTTGGTTTTAGACTTTCCAGTCTCCAGAACTATGAGTGACAAATTCCTATTTTTTATAATTACCCAGTTTAAGGTATTGCATGACAGCAACTTGAACCTCCTAAGATTCCTATTTATATAGACTTTGAATTTGGCTTCTTGGACTCAACATAAAGCACTCGAGATTCATTTATATTATTATGTGTAAAAACTTTTTTAACTCTGTAGTGTTCCATTAGACAGAAGTACTAGCCAGGTGCAGTGGCATATACCTAAAATCCCAGCTATTCAGGAGGCTCAGACAGAAGAACCATAAGTTTGAAGCCAGGCTGGGCTACTTAGTGAGACATTGTCTCAAAATAAAATTTTAAAAAGTATTGAGGATTAGCTCAGTAGTAGAGCACTTGCCTAGCATGCTGAAGGCCCTAAGTTCTATCCTCAGAACAAAAACAAAAACAACAAACAAATAAACAAAGGATGTACCACAATTTGCACCAGTGAAGGTTATTTAGGATATTTCCATTTTTTAGTGATCCAGAATTTCAGTATACAGATCCTGCATATATTTTGTTAGATATATACCAATACAAAATGCATCTTTTTCTTTCTTTATTTTGTGCCATAGTAAATTGTTCCCCCTGCCCCATTGCTAGTACAGGAAGTATAGTTGATCTTTTAAATGTGTTTTTATGGCAGGCATGGTGACACACACCTGTAATTCCAGAAACTCAGAAGTTGGGAAGGCTGGGGCAGGAGGACCTCAAGTTTGAGGCCAGCCTCAACAACTTAGTGAAATGCTGTCTCAAAATAAAAAATAAAAATGGCTAAGAATGTAGCCCAGTGGTAAAGTGCCCCAGGGTTCAATTTCCAGTAGTAGTAATAGAAGAGGAGGAGGATGGGGGGCAGGGGGAAGAGGAGGAGGATGCGGGGATGGAGGAGGAAGAGGAGAGTTTATATGCTGTGAATTTGCTAAACTTACTTGTTAGTTCTAGGAACTTTCGTAGATGCCTTCAAATCTTCTATGTATATAGACAGTCATTTCATAGAAGTAGTTTTATTTCTTGCTTGCCTATCGATACACCTTTTATATTGTTTTTTGCTTCATTGCATTGACTAAGACTTCCAGTATGATGTTGAATAGGAATGATGACAGTGGATGCCCTTGTCATCGTCCTAGTCTCAGGAAAATATTCACCATCAAGTAGGATATTAATGCTGGTTGTTTGTAGGTGCTTTTTATAGAGTTAAGGAGTTTCCTTCTACTCCTCAACTGCTGAGAATTTTTATCATGAACAGATGTTGAATTATGTCAAATAATTCTTCCTCATATATTAATTTGATCAAATGATTTTTTATTATTTAAGCTGTTTAAGTGATGAATTCCATTGATTGATCTTTGGATACTGAATTCACCTTGCATCTCTGGGACAAACGCCACCTGGTCATGATATGTTATACTTTTTATGTAATGCTGGATTAGATATTGCTTACATTTTGTTGAGGATTTTGCATGTATATTTATGAAGAATGTTGGTCTGTAGATTTCTTCTTGTGTCTTTGGCTGGTTTGGGGATCAGGATAATGTTGGCCTTTTAAAACACATTGGGAAGAATGTTATGCTCTTGTGTTTTCCATAGAGATTTTATAAATTGGTATAATTATCTTCTTTAAATGTTTGGTGAAATCCACCAGTGAAACAATCCAGGCATGGAATTTTTTCATTAAAATGTTTTAAAAACACAAATGCACTTTCTTTAAAAGATATAAGACTCTAATTGTTATCCATTTCTTCTTCGGGGAGTTTTGGTCATTTGTATCTTTCAAGTATGTCCACTGACATATGTGGTTCAAAATTTATAGACTTGAAATTGCTACTAATCTTTTTTCTTCTTTTTCTCCTTCTCCTTCTTCTCTTCCTTCTATCCCTTCCTTTTTTTTTTTTTTAACCAGAGCTCTAGATCAAATCTAGCATGTGCATGCTAAGCATGAGCTATACTACTGAGCTGTATTTCCAGCCCCCTTAATATTCTGTTTGGGGTTTTTTGATGTCTTTTTGTTTGATTTGGTACTGAGGATTGAATCCAGGGCTGCTCGATCACTGAGCTACATCCCTAGTCCTTTTTATTTATTATTCTGAGACATTCTGAGACAGGAGCTCACTAAATTGCTAAGTTTGGCCTCGAATGCACAATCCTCCATCTCAGCCTCCCACATTGCTGGTATTACAGATGTGTGCCAGTGTATCCTGCCCCCTTAATATCCTTTTAATGTCAGCAGAATCTATAGGTGATGTTTTCTCTTTCATTTCTGATATTGATTATTTGTGTCTTCTTTCTTGTTTATCTTGGTCTGTGTTAAGAACTGTGCAGGGTTAGAAATTTTACCCTACTTGCAAGCTGGTGATCAGTCTGCCACAGCTTGTGGATCCTGGCAGAAGACACATGACTCCTAAATTAGAGATAAAGTTCAGCTTATTACAGCAATAGCAGTAGCAAGAGTATCAGCACTTTTGTAGCAGCTCCCTGGGCACAAATTCCCACAAAGCAATACAGAGTACCAGATAATAGCATCTGAAATTGTAGTAGATTATAGCAGAGGAACACTAAATTTAAGGCACCAGAATCTTTTCTTTTTTGTCCCCCAGTACCAGGGATTGAACCCAGGTGTGCTAACCATTGAACCACATCCCCAGCCCTTTTGTTTTTTTATTTTGAGACATCATCTTGCTGAATTGCTTAGTGCCTTGGTAAATTGCTGACACTGCCTTTGAACTTGCCATCCTCCTGCCTCAGCCTCCCAAGCAACTGGTATTACAAGTCTGCACCACTGTGTCCAGCGTAGGTTATTGATCTCACACCTTTTTTTACCCCTAACAAAACTATTTAATATTAGAAGTTTCATGCTTATCACTGTTTTACCTGTTTGCCACCACATTTTTACATGTCAGGTTGGTTGAGGATGTTGCTCGTGTCTTCTACATCCTTGTTCATTTTCTTACTTGTTTTGTCAATTCTGAGAAGAATATTGAAGTCTTCAAGACATAATTGTGGCTTTGTTTATTTCTCTTTTTTGTTCTATTAGCTTCTGATTCATATATTTTGATGCTCTGTTGTTAGATCTGTACATATTTAGGATTGTTATGACTCTTTAGCGCATTGATCCTTTTATCATTGTGGAAATGTCCTTCCCTTATTGGTGGTAATTTTCCTTGTTCTGAAGTCTATTTTGGTATTATTATAGGCTCTGCTGGGTGTTGTTTTGTTTTGCTTTATTTTCAACATTGGAGATTAAACCCAGAGCACTCTACCACTGAGCTATATCCTCAGCTGTTTTTATTTTCATTTTGAGACAGTATCTCACTAAATTGACCAGGCTGTCCTTGAACTTGTGGCCCTCTCACCTCAACCTCCAGAATAGCTGAGATTAGAGGAGTGTACCACTGTGCCCATCTCTACTGGTTATTTTGATTGTGGCTCTCATGGTGTATTTTTTTTCTAACATAAATACGTTACTATATTTAAAATGGATTTCTTGTAGATAATATAAAGTCTTGTCTGATCATCTTTTTCTTTGTGTGTGTGTGTGATACTTGGGGTTGTACTCAGGGCCTTTGTGTATGCCAGTCAAGCACTTTACCACTAAACTACACCCTCAGCCTTTTTACAAATTTTTATTTGCAACAGATCTTGCCAGCACTTGCCTCAAACTTGTGATCTGTCTCAGCTTCCTAAGTAGCTGCGATATCAGGCCTGAGCCATTTTCCTGGCTGTTTTTCTTATCCAATCAAAAAAATTATTTTTTAAATTGGTGTATTTAAACCAATAACCTATAATGTAATTATTGATATCATTGGATTTGAATCTACCATTTTATTATTTATTTTATATTTGTCCCTTCTGTTCTATATTATCAGTCTGTTTTCCTTTTTGGTATTCTTTTGAATATTTCTAGTCTTTCATTTTAATTTATCTATTAGCTTTTTGGCTACATCTCTTATTATTTTTAGTGATCATGCTAAGAATTACAATATACCTACATATATTTTAGCCATCAGTTTAGTGTTAATATTAATGCATTAAGGAAAATATATTAAACATACGCAGGAGAGGCATAACTCTTGAGCCTCCCCTCCTGTTATGTTGTGTTTGTCATTTATATTATATTGACACCATTGAACTTCCACCAGTCTTCTTCTTTCAACAGTCACACGTATTTTACAGAACTTACAAGGAAAAAATATTTTGTAATATTTAACTAAAGATGTATTTGTTCTCCTTCAACCTTAATGCTCTAGCTTTCCCTATTACATCATTTCCCTTTTGCTTGAAGAACTTCCTTTAGCATTTCTTTTTGAGCAGGTCTGCTAGCAATGAATTGTCTTAGTGTTTTTTCTCTTATAATATCTTTATTTCCTCACCCTACCTAAAGCTGTTTTCAATGGCTGTAGAATTCTGGGTTAGTAGTTCTTTTCTTTAAGTCTTTAAAGATATAGTTCCATTGTCTTCAGGGCTCTGTAATATTTTTTAAGATCTTTCCAGATTTTTTTTCTCTTATCTTTGGTTTCCACAAGTTTAATTATCATGTGTCCATTATGGTTTCTTTTGACTTTATTTTTATAACATTATCTGTTTTACCAAATTGTAAAATTTTCAGCCATTATTTTTTCAAATATGTTTTCTTTTTTTTTTTTTATTTATTTAGGCTTACATGTTAACAGTGTAAATGATTCATTGTGCATAGATAGAGGATAACATATCAATTCTCTAGTTGTGAGTTGTATAGAATCACAACATATATGCAGTCATACATAAAGTTAGGGCTATGATGTCCATCATATTCCACCACCCTTGCTGTCCCCATGCCCCCTCCTCCCTTGCACCCCTGTGAACAGCAATCCACCATTGTTCCCATGTCCTTCCCCACATTATGGATCAGCATCCACTTATCAATGAGTACATTCGGCATTTGGTTTTCTGAGATTGGCTTACTTCACTTAGCATGATATTCTCCAACTCCATCCATTTACCTGTAAATGCCATAATTTTATTCTCTCTTATTGCTGAGTAATATTCCATTGTGTATATATACCACAGTTTCTTTATCCAGTCATCTATCGAAGGGCAT